>OY856410.1:565598405-566798405 GCA_963693085.1 Alisma plantago-aquatica | reverse complement strand
TGGAAATATTTCCAAGATAGCCCATCCATCAGGAGACGAGGAAAGAGGTGGAGAAAATCCACCTGTAAGCTGCGCTACAGTCCCCGACCCTTGGGTCTTTGACGAAGAGTCCTGATCCGTTGGATTAATATCCAACGGTCACCATTATCCACATTGACTCAGAAAAAGGAAAAGAAATCCCAATAAAACAAGGAAAGTCCCTATTTTAAAGATAACTTGAAAATTCAATTACTCCCAATCCATAAGTCCTTTTGGCCTCCAATTTTAAAGGAAAGTCATTCACACGTTTATCTCTCATTGTACAAAAATTGGAGTCATTATTCCAAGGAAACGAGTCCTTTTCTTCAGTTTCAAGTTATCCCTTATTTAATGGTATTTTCCACATATTCTTTATTTCCTTGGCTATTATTCTATTCATTTGGGTTCCTTGAACCCCAAGGATCTTTTATAATACGAAAACTTATTATGGGAAATTATTTTCTAGCCTTTTTATCACTTTCAACCATTATCTTATATTATTCCATTATTCCCTTGTATTCTTTTATTAAATGGAATTCCCTTTTTCATTTCTTTTATTTTTTCTTTCAAATGGGCTTAATGGACAATAAGGCCCATCAAGAAAGCATGCAAGGCCATTATATATGAAATTCATTCAAAACACACCATGAAATCACACATTGGTCTTATTTATTTATTTAGAAGAGATTTACAAATCTCATTACATATATTGGAAAATGAGCTTATAACATCCTCCCCTCTTTATAGGAATTTTGTCCTCAAAATTCAACAATCAAACAAACAAATTTGGATATGCCTTTTCCATGTCCGTCTTTAGCTCCCATGTGGCCTCATCCTCTCCATGGTGCTTCCAAAGAACCTTTACCATCTCTATATTCTTATTTCTGAGCTCTTTTACCTTGGTATCTAGAATCCGCAAAGGCAACTCAGGATAAGACAACTTTCCTTGAAGCTCAATTGGTTCAATGCTCAGCAGATGGCTCAGATCTTGCACATATCGCTTCAGATTGGACACGTGAAACACATCATGCATCATAATGTATTGAGGGGGTAACGCCAAACGATATGCGGCTTCACCAATCCGTTTTAATACTTCAAACGGACCCACGTATCGGGGACTCAACTTTCCTCTATTTTTAGCTATAGCTCGGAGCGGTCAGATTTTTAGAAAGACATGTTCTCCCACAGCGAAATGCACATCAGTCCGCTTCGCATCAGCATACGACTTCTGTCTGTCTTGGGCTCTCTTTAGCCTTTGCCTGATTAAAGCGACTTTATCAGCATACACTTGGAGTTCCTCTGACCTCAAAAAGGTCCTTTCACCAACTTCATCCCAGTGAAGTGGTGACCGACACGGTCTCCCATACAGAGCTTCATATGGAGGCATCCCGATACTGGCTTGGTAACTATTATTGTAGGCAAACTCAGCTAAAGGCAGGTACTGCTCCCATGATCCACCCCAATTGAGCACACAAGCTCGCAGCAGATCCTCTAAGGTCTGAATCGTCCTTTCTGACTGACCATCTGTCTGGGGGTGATAGGTGGTACTGAACTTTAACCTTGTTCCTAGTTCCTCTTGAACCTGCTTCCACAACTTGGAAGTAAACTTTGGGTCTCTATCGGAAATGATGGAACCAGGTACGCCATGCAAGCGTACGATCTCTCTGATATACAGCTCAGCTAAAACTGACACCTTGGCAGTGGTCTTTAAGGCAAGGAAGTGTGCTGACTTGGTAAGGAGATCTACCACAACACATATCGCATCATGACCTTTCTTGGTCTGGGGTAGACCCACCATGAAATCCATGGTGATCTGCTCCCATTTCCACTCTGGAATCTCTATAGACTGTAAAAGTCCGCCGGGTCGTTGGTGTTCAGCCTTCACCATTTGGCACGTAAGACAACTGGCTACATAAGCTGCAATGTCTCTTTTCATCCCTGGCCACCAGAAAAACCTCTGCATGTACTTAAACATCTTTGTAGTCCCTGGGTGTACCGTGTACTTAGAACCATGAGCCTCTTGTAAGATACGTTCTTTCAGTGGTGAGTCTTCAGGAACCCATATACGATTCTCAAATATGATTCCTCCATCTATTCCCAAAGAAAGTCGAGTCTGAGGCTTCTGCATCAAGCCTTTCATCTTGTCAAGTCCTCCACTGGCCAACTGTGCTGCGACAATTTCGCTCAGTAACTCAGACTGTATCTGGATATTGGCCAACCGAACTCGATCATCCAACGGTTGAGGTGACCATTCCACCAATTCTTCTAAGCTCTTCCACTGACTAGACAAAACAACTGCACACCTGAGCTGCTTTCGACTTAAGGCATCAGCTACGACGTTCGCCTTTCCTGGATGATAGGCAATGGTGAAGTCGTAATCTTTCATGTACTCCATCCATCGTCGTTGTCGTAGATTCAAGTCTTTTTGCGTTAGAAGATACTTCAGACTTTTATGGTCAGTGAAGATCTCAAAAGTGGCACCATATAGATAATGTCACCAAATCTTTAATGTATGAATGATAGCAGCTAACTCCAGGTCATGTGTCGGGTAATTCACCTCGTTTGGCTTGAGCTGTCGGGAGGCATATGCAACTACGTGCCGATTTTGTTCCAACACACAGCCAAGTCCCATTTTTGATGCATCGGTGAAGATCATGAAACCCTCATTGCCTGATGGTAATGTCAAAACTGGTGCAGTGGTCAACTTCTCTTTCAGCTCCTGGAAACGAGCCTCACAAACATCGGACCACACAAACTTCACATCTTTCCGAGTCAACATAGTCAGAGGCAAGGCGGTCTTTGAGAAATATGCGATGAAGCGCCGATAATATCCTGCCAACCCCAAGAAGCTTCGTATCTCGGAGGGGTTCTTCGGTGCTGGCCAGTCTCGAACTGCTGACACTTTAGCTGGATCTACAGCAATCGTTCCTCCCGAGATGATGTGTCCAAGGAACATGACTCGGTCTATCCAAAACTCACATTTAGAGAATTTCCCGTAGAACTTCTGCTTTCTCAAGATATCAAGGACCTTACATAGGTGGTCTCCGTGTTGATCTAGGTCATCAGAATAAACCAGTATGTCATCTATGAACACTATGAAAAATGAGTCAAGGAAGGGTTGAAACACACTATTCATAAGGTTCATGAACACACTAGGTGCATTGGACAACCCAAAAGGCATAACCACGAACTCATAGTGGCCATACCGGGTCCTGAAAGCGGTTTTTGGGATATCCTCACTCTTGACTCTCAACTGGTGGTAACCCGATCTCAAATCGATCTTGGAAAAGACTCGAGCCGACTTCAACTGGTCAAACAAGTCATCTATCCGGGGTAAAGGGTATTTGTTCTTAATGGTAGCCTGGTTGATCATCCGGTAGTCTATGCACATTCGGAGCGAACCATCCTTTTTCTTTACAAAAAGAACCGACACTCCCCATGGTGATGTGCTAGGGCGGATAAAACCCTTGTCCAACAATTCCTGCAATTGCTTCTTTAGCTCAAGCAACTCAGCAGGGGCCATCCTATAGGGTGCTCAGGAAATAGGGTTTGTACCGGGAGCTAGCTCTATTAAAAAATCTACCTCTCTCTCGGGAGGTATCTCGGATAAATCATCAGGGAAAACATCTGCATAGCTTCGTACTACCTCTATCTCCTCCAAGGGTTGTACTTTGGGTTCTGGCTCGGTGACTACTGCTAAGAAGGCTTGACATCCTTTACTCATCATTTGTTATGCCCGCAAAGCCGACACATACATGCTGGTGGTGGCATCCTTCCTACCCCTAATGGAAAAAGGTGGGTGACCTGGTCTCTTAATGATCACTTTCTTTTCCCTACAGTCAAGGTTGGCCCGATAGGTATAAAGCCAATCCATGCCAATGATTACATCAAAATCATTCATGTCAAGAAGGATAAAATCTGTGGGAAACTCATGATCTCGACATTTCACAGGTATCACCGGAGTTTTCAAAAGGGAAGTAAAGATCCGACCACTCGGGGTTGTAACATCTAAGACATAACCTAGATCCTTGATATCCAAACAAAGCATAGTTGCAAGATTTCTCGAAATGAAAGTATTAGTAGATCCAGAGTCAAATAAAGCTTTCACATTATGTCCCATAACTTCAAGCATGCCTACATTGTTTTTCATCATGCATTAGACCATTACATGCTTAACTTTAAAACATAAAAGAAAACTCTAAGGGTTATTACCCTCGATCAACCGATTTGCATTAACTTGAGCCTCCTCATTGTCAATGGCAAACACCCGAGCTTGTCTTCTTTCTCCTGCAGGTGGGGCTACAACTATAGGTGGAGCTGCCACATGTGGTGCCGCTGCTGGTGGGGCTGCCACAGGTCCTTGTCCTCTGGGCTCTGGCATAGGACAGACGGATTGCAGATGTCCTTCTTGGTGGCAACGAAAGCAAGTCTTCTTCTTATAGCGACATTCACCAGCATGGCCCTTCCCGCAGGTGCGGCAAGGAGGCCGGTTGTTCTCCTGACGAGGTTTCCCCTTCCCTCCATGTTTACCTTTAGCTTGATGTCGTCCTGGACCCTTCTTATGGTTGTTCCTCGGGCCTTGGGCTCCTTCAGTGAAACCCAAGTACCCCTTAGGTGGAAACGGGGCAGGCATCACGGTCCTCTCCATGTCTAAAGCAGTATTGTAGGCTTCGGCGAAGGTTCTTGGCTTGCTTGCCATCACATGGGGCCTGATGGCAGGGTGAAGGCGCTCTATGAAGTGATCCACCCTCCTTTCTTCATCCATCTTGTACCCAAAGCATTCCAGGATCTGGAACTTACGCCCGAAGTCTGCCACAGAAGAGTTTCCTTGGGTCATGTTGGTGAACTCCCTTTCCTTTTCCTTCTTAGCTGAGACTGGGATGAATCGGGCGGCGAAGATCGTCTTGAAATCAGCCCATGCCATGGGCTCCTCTGTCAAGTCTCTGCCAATGATGTGGGTCTCCCACCATATCTTAGATGCCCCTTCCAAGAGATGAGCAGCAAAGAGGACCTTCTTGCTCGGTTGAACTTCAAGCATGCGGAAACCATTCTCTATTGCAAGTATCCAGGCTTCTGCTTTATCAACCACTTCCGTCTTATCCTCTCCCCAGAACTTCTCTATGTTCAGCTTGACAAAGTCTAGGATGGTGGCTCCCACACGTGGACGAACAGGGTGTGGTTCACCATTCTCAGCTCTAGTTATGTCTCGGAGGGCCAAAGCATTAATGGCTTCTGTCAACTTCCTCTGTTGCTCTAACCACAAGGTATCAGGGGTATGGATCATCATGGTGGGTTCTGAATCATCGACTGGGTCATCATCCATCTGGGCTTCTTCCTCATACACATGCTGCTCTTCATATCCTTGGTCTTCTTCTTGGTTCAGGTTACTAAGTGGTACTGGGTCAGGGTCAGGGACTTCTTGAGTGACTTCCTCAGGCCTCTTCCTCTTCTTAGAGGATCCACCCTCATGGTTCCTATTCCTCTTTTCAGAAGACTCCTTTACTTTACGGGGAGGCCAAACACTCCTAGCCGGTTTTCCGGAGCCCTCAGGGATAGCAACAGTCTTTGTACGAGCCATCTACATAAGTATAACAAATAGATCTTTAGTTTATCATTAAACTAATTATACTTATGTCAGTGATATCTCATTACGTATCTTTTATTAATTTGATGGAGAATTCCTTAATCCTTAACTTATTTGCCCATACCACATGAGGGTGGGGAAGAGAGAGAAATCCCTAACTCTTAAGTCCTTAATAGAAATTGTGATGAGAAAGGATGAATAAGAGGAGAAAATCCTAAAGGTATCTTATTTCGATTCAAATCCTAGGACATCGTCCAGGCAGTCACACATTCTGGGAGTCCTCGTATTCCGACTAGCGGTGCGGAGGAAAATTTTGCCATCCCCGGGAAGTGATCCTTTTCTAGACACCTCAGTCTTTCGGAAAATCCTCTAATAACTCCCTTGGGTTCTACGGAGGTTGTAAAATTTAATAATTATTAACAATTAAGTGGAGAACCATGGCTCTGATACCAAATGTTACGACCCCACCTCCTGATAACCCCCACTTAAGGGAGACCGAGAGGTCGAAGCCGCACACATAAATTCCGGATCAAGGTTCAATAATTAATTGATAACAATTAATAAATTCTACTATACTAAACTGAAAAGCTGTAATAAATAAAACTTTTGCATACCTTTAAAAATTTGGAACACTAATACTTCTATCCAGAACTCTGGCTAACTAACTAATCCTCCTTGGACTTTAATTAGTGTATTTCACAATATGACGGATTACTGTTTGTCCTTTTTTGTTTTGTACCTAAAACGCCGACAAACAAAACGTCGGTCAGCCAAAGCTGGTATGTGGGGGATTCACTAATCATGCAATTATCCATAACAATTATTGCATCCAATTATCAATTAACAAACAATATTACGTTTTAAGTATAACTACGCGATCCATGTGTACCCTATCCCTGCGCTGTCCCTGCAGTGGACCTGGATACTACCTCCCTTATGGTAGATTCCCATTTTACCCCTCATGACTTCACCTAATAGGTGAATCAATTTCTAGGGCTGAGTCACATGGCACTACTCGTGGATAGCCCACTCCTTAACTCATGGTATGCTAAGAGTCTCATGGCACTACACATGTGTAGCCCAGTTTCTGACTCATGATACCCTAGACCTTGCTCTAGGTTATCCTTAGCCTTGACATAGCCACAGGGGTGGACTCAGATCTAGCTAGTCATACATATATAATCATTGTGATAGCCATAGTCACTTTATAGAGGCAGGAATTAAATCATCCAACAGTTATTTCACACATTTAGGGAAACATCGGTAAAACCTCGGAAAACTAAGCGGTATAGCCATAAGTGTAACCACATACCTCTTATTGCAGTCTCATATATAGAATGAAAGAGAATAGCCAAGTAAGCAAGCAAAGGCAAAGAAACCCTGAAATAAAAGTACAATTTACTTTTATTAATATTTATCCAACATCATTATGTCCCTTAGGGTTTCTATCCAATTTTAGGGTTTTCTTGAAAGTTAGGGTTTTGCTTTCAATTTCTATGAACCCTAATTCATAAAATTCCCTTAAAACCTTTAAATTACCTTCTTTTAATATTCCTAACAATTTTAGTATCATTATATAACAAATTACTGGAATAACAAGGTTCCCTTTTTCTTTAATCCTAAATTAGGGTTTTCATGTACATTATCTCTCCTTTTTAGACATAAACCCTAATTTAGGCACATTTGCAATTAAAACGGATTAAAACTTCATATTATTAATAAACATGTTAATATCCTTATATTCAACCCATTAGGTTACAAAGAAATATCTCTTCCATGTAATTAGGGTTTCCAATTAATTTATAAAAAAAATTTACTAACCATTCAAGTACTTTTGCAAAACGAACTGGAATCAGGTTACATAATCGTTTTTAACAGATTCCTTGTAATTTTCTACCCAACTTTCATATATAACTTTTCCCTATACGAGATTCCTAGCAATTACTAGGGTTTTAGCAAGGAAAAACATTTTTCTTGATTATTTGATAGAGAGAAGGATTTACCTAAAATCCTAGGCCGTTCGATCAGTGCGCCGGTGGATAGCGCGTTGATCCGACGCTCCGCGTCCGAGGTCTCCACTAACTAAGTGGCGCGCCCCGCTGTTCGCCCTCAGCCGCTGGATCCCCGATCAAACGCTCAACGTCGAGCGTCTCCTAATTTAAGCGCGTCGCCCCAGGTTCGTTGGATCGCGCCTTGATCTACGCTGGTCCAAGATCGGAGGGTCGCTGGTCGTCGCCTCCTTTCCCTCCTGATCTTTAGAACACGGCGGCGCCGCGGCGGCAACCTTGCCGGAGTGCGAGCAATCGAGCGCGATGGGGAGCTTTGAGGGTTCAAAAGTAGCCGCCTGGATACGTTAGGGTGAGGGAAACCACCCGATGCCTATTTATAGGCTAGTGGAAGGTCTCTTCTAGGGTTTCAGACTTCGCCGCCAACCCTGGTTCTAGCCCTTTTGGGCGTTTCGTCTAGAAGCACCCAAAGGTTACCAAATCGGGGTATGGGTGGCTTGGAATCTTCTCCTGATCACAATGGAAATATTTCCAAGATAGCCCATCCATCAGGAGACGAGGAAAGAGGTGGAGAAAATCCACCTGTAAGCTGTGCTACAGTCCCCGACCCTTGGGTCTTTGACGAAGAGTCCTGATCCGTTGGATTAATATCCAACGGTCACCATTATCCACGTTGACTCAGAAAAAGGAAAAGAAATCCCAATAAAACAAGGAGAGTCCCTATTTTAAAGATAACTTGAAAATTCAATTACTCCCAATCCATAAGTCCTTTTGGCCTCCAATTTTAAAGGAAAGTCATTCACACGTTTATCTCTCATTGTACAAAAATTGGAGTCATTATTCTAAGGAAACAAGTCCTTTTCTTCAGTTTCAATTTATCCCTTATTTAATGGTATTTTCCACATATTCTTTATTTCCTTGGCTATTATTCTATTCATTTGGGTTCCTTGAACCCCAAGGATCTTTTATAATACAAAAACTTATTATGGGAAAATATTTTCTAGCCTTTTTATCACTTTCAACCATTATCTTATATTATTCCATTATTCCCTTGTATTCTTTTATTAAATGGAATTCCCTTTTTCATTTCTTTTTATTTTTCTTTCAAATGGGCTTAATGGACAATAAGGCCCATCAAGAAAGCATGCAAGGCCATTATATACGAAATTCATTCAAAACACACCATGAAATCACACATTGGTCTTATTTATTTATTTAGAAGAGATTTACAAATCTCATTACATATATTGGAAAATGAGGTTATAACAGGCGAGCTGGAAGAGTTTCTGCTTTGTATGGTCAAGAAGTCTATGATGATGATCAAGTTGAAGGTTACCCTTAGTCCCATAGTTAGACTTTCAAGTTATGTTTCCTTTTGCATGGTACCTTGTGGATATATATATATATATATATATATATATATATATATATATATATATATATATATATATATATATATATATATATATA
Source organism: Alisma plantago-aquatica (assembly GCA_963693085.1). Lineage (NCBI taxonomy): Eukaryota > Viridiplantae > Streptophyta > Magnoliopsida > Alismatales > Alismataceae > Alisma > Alisma plantago-aquatica. Next base: position 566,789,327 of record OY856410.1, on the reverse strand, counting down.
TATATATATATATATATATATATATATATATATATATATATATATATGAGTAAGCTTTTAATGCCCGCGCGGGTATCTTACTTATACTACCCGTCCCTCAAAAGCACAGTGGCATCGATCGTAAATTAACTAAGACCCCATGTCCCGACGCCGCTATGTAGTCTGTACCACACGAAAGCCACAACAAAAGCTTCCTCAGAAACGCTCGCTCGGCGTGACCCTTACAACAACCGCTCTTCCGTCAACTTTCTCCTCCTCCTCTGCTGACCTCTCTCTCCACTGCCACCCAGCTGCCAACATGAACTCCTCCCGGATGGCCAGAGCCACCATCAGGAACCTAGGCGCCCTCGGCTTGCTCTCCACAGCCTCGACTGGCGGTGCTGCTGCGCGATACGCCGACTCTACTGTGGCTGTCGACCCCGTCCGGGTGTTCGTCGCCGCCTATAGAGGAGTCGCTGGAGAGCCAGCGGCTTGGGTGCGTGTTCCTTTCTTCGTGTCCGTGAGGAGCGCAAGCACAGCGACATCCGTCCCACCGGTTGCTACACAGGAAGTAGGGGTGAGCAAATCTCGGTCCAGACCGCAAAACCGGACCGGACCGCTCAATTCGGTCCGGTTCGGTCCGGTCCATTTCAACTTCGGTCCGGTCCGCGGTCCAATAAATTCGATAAATTCGGTCTTCGGTCCGGTCTGGTCCGGTCTGGTCCAAAACCGGTCCGGTCCGGTCCGGACCGCAGACTAACTTTTATATAAAATCCATATATATTTGAAGGTGTATTCTATAATAACTACAAATAAAGTACATATATAAGTACTACTAGTATAAATGTTTGATACTAAAGTTATATAATTGTTAGAAGTGACTAAGATTATCAACTTTGTATAATTAAATAAGTTGTAAAACACCTAAAAAAGGCTGATTGCGGTCCAAACGGTCCGGTCCGGTCCGGTCCGCGGTCAAAACGGTCCGGTCCCGGTCCGGTCCGACCACCAAACGGTCCGGTCAACGGTCCAAAAATTATTGATTTTCGGTCCTCGGTCCGGTCCGGTCCGGTCCGGTCCGGTCCGGTTTTGGACCGATGCTCACCCCTAACAGGAAGAGGACCAAGACAAGGATGCCGTAAAGGCGACGGCAGCGGCAGCTAAAAAGTAAGATTCGGCTATCATCTGTTATTGGGGACTCCCGCCGTCAAGATCCACCAAGGAGGATGAAACCGAGTGGAGGTGGTCGTGCTGCAGGGTCTGCATTCTTAGACCTACTTCGGAAGGCACTGCTTCGTTACTTCATAATGGAGAACCTACTATGCTTTCTATTATAAACTACTGTTTGAAACAGCAGAGCTGGATATGATGAGGGAGAGATTCACCAAGCTGTTGCTTGGGGAAGACATGTCCGGTGATGGGAAAGGGGTATGTACAGCTCTAGCAATCTCAAACGCTATCACCAACCTATCAGGTACATATTCTCCACTCAGCTTTCTGATTCTGTTACTGTGAACTGCCTCTTTACTCGAGCGAGCCATTTTGTCTGAATCCGTCAATGCAATGCATGCTGCAGCCACTGTCTTTGGTGAGTTGTGGAGGTTGGAGCCATTGGCAGAGCAAAACACTCTACCTTAACCACGTTTTGACGCCTCCAACCATACAATGGGGGACAAAACACTCTACCTTAACCACGTCCTTCAATTTGTTCAACATAGCCAAGTCATTGTCTACCACAAGCTTTTCTTTATAACAAAATTTAATCCAACTAACTTACAAATAATCAGTCCAACCATGAGATAATAATTATCACAAGGTACTCATATGAAAAGTATCCTTCAAAAGTCCAGAACTTCATAGCCATTTTATTTCTTTGCGGCATGATCTGAAATACCTATCAAGTTGTGACGACCGTCTCGCAAAAATAAGATTAACTAATGCGGAAGCGTTCATCAAGCAGCGGATTAGCGAAAATCACTAAAAATTAAAACTTTTTGCAAAGAGATCCATTCACAGGAAAACCCTTTTCATTCAGAACCAAAGTAAAGCTTTACATCCTGGTTCATATATATACATCTCATGTACTTTTGCTTCTCGAGGAATGCAAACATTAACTACTCTGTCTTAACTATACACAGGTAGTATAAAACTTTCGAGGCATTAAGCCAAAATATCGAAATCACTAACTACTACTCCGAGGACCTGAGAGTACATAGACGACACATAGGACTTTATATACATCTGAACATGACATGACAACCAATGTCTCCACCTGAGACTTTACTGCTGTCCCTGCTACTGCTGCTGTCCTTCAAACTAATGCGGAAGCGTTCGTCACACAAGTAGTCTTCAGTTTGTGATTGTATAGTTGCGCCATAAAAAGTGGGCTGACTTGGCAGGCCACCCCCTTCTCAAGATGATTATCTAATAGCAGGTAGTGATCTGAAGAGAAATCTCCTGCAGCATACACTTTGTAATTAGGAACAGATTCGTTTTAAATCCTCTAAATAGATAAAGACAATAATCAACATTAGGTGCTCCTTATGCATATTTTTGTACTGCTCCATATTCAATGACAGCCACAATGGCCACTTCTCCGTCAATAAATTAATAATGTTAGCTGTAATCACTTAACTTTTTATCTTAGCTTCGTGGCTCGAATCAAAGTACAAGTTTTACTCGCTTTTCTCAGTTTGTTGTCCTTTATATTTTTTTTCTTCCCGGTGTCTTGATATGGATAACCATTGTTATTTTTTGTCGAATACCTTCTGTGCAGGAAGACCAACGAACAACAATATTGGTCCTCCATTCTTCCTCCTCTAGGAAATCTCCTATGCATACGTACAACATGCAAGTAGGGTAAGTGGACCAACTATTTTCTTCCCAGATAGCGTTCACTATAGTGGTAAAGGGTGAGGATATGCACCAAGCCTGCGATCCCAACTCCACCATCAACACCACCTCTAGCCACACTGATCAGGTACCGCACATCCATGTCTGTCACAGTCAGCCTTGTTGCAGCCATTAATGTTGTGAGGTTTGCAGCACTAATCAATCTGTCGTGGTCGCAATCCATAGCCCCAATAGAAATTCCGTCCATACCAGAAGTGGAGGCTTGTAAACTGCCGCCCCTCTTCCAAGAAGTTTGCATGAATCTGAAAAAAGGACGGTCGCATAATGCTCTCCAATTTTTGCTTGTCTCTGTGTTTTATGAATACCCAACTTGTTTTATATAGGCGTGGTGTTGTTCACCGCACCAACTTTTATAGCAGTTCCATACAGGTAGACATTGCGAATGAATTGTGTTTTATACAGGTGGACATTGTGAATGAATTGTGTTTTATGTATCGATCAACTTCAAGTTGAGTACAAGGTATAGGAGGGACATTGTGAATGAATTGTGTTTTATGTTTCGTTGAAAGATTGGGACACAATGGACTCGGTGTTCACCACTAAACAATGACAGCCACTTGCACTTGTATGAAGCAAGCTTCTATGGTTCTGGAGTTATGATATGTAACTGCTATGAGATACATCTACTTATGTGTTGCAAGCCTGAAAATACATTTACTCTGAATCATATTGTAAATAGGATTATTTCTGGGTTTAATAAGATGACGTTTTATGCTTTGTCTGTGGTATTCTTGCATAAATAGCTGTTGTGATTTTGTATGAAGATATACACTTTCAGTTAGCCTGTCAAAATAAACTAACTCAAGAGGAAGAGTGATGATCTCGTAGTGGTTTCAGAGTTACTCGCATGGTTTAAGAGTAACTCTAAAACCACTACAAGTAACTGATACAACCATGCGAGTAACTAAACTGAAAGTAACAGAATGCTTGAGTAACTGAAAAGTGATGCTTGAGTAACTGAAATTAATTTTGAGTAACTGAGAGTAATGCTTGAGTAACTGAGAGTAATGGTTGAGTAACTGAAAAAAGCCTACGAGTAACTGTCACAACCCTGGAGTAACTGAAAAAACACTATGAGTAACTGAGAAAGGACTACGAGTAACTGAAAAAACATTGTGAGTAACTGTGACAATACTGTGAGTAACTGTGAAAATAATGCGAGTAACTGAAAAAACCCTATGAGTAACTGTAATAGCAGTTAGAGTAACTGTGAACACACTACGAGTAACTGTCACAACCCTGTGAGTAACTGAACAAACAATGCGAGTAACTGAAAAAAGCCTACGAGTAACTGAACAATGCAAGTAATGGTTGAGTAACTGAACAAACACTGCGAATAACTGCCACAAACCTACGAGTAACTGAACAAACACTGCGAGTAACTGTCACAACCCTGAGAGTAACTGAACAAACACTGCAAGTAACTAAAAAAACCATGCGAGTAACTGAAAAAACCCTGTGAGTAACTGAAAACCCCTGTGAGTAACTGTGAAACACTACGAGTAACTATACAATAATGCGAGTAACTGAACGAGCACTACGATTAACTCAAATAGTAGTTAGAGTAACTGTGAAAACAATATGAATAACTGAAAAAGCACTATGAGTAACTGTGACAACCCTACGAGTAACTGAACGAGCACTATGAGTAACTCTAACAGCAATAAGAGTAACTGTGATAGCCTAGAAAAGAAACACTATGATTCAAGCTCAGTTAATCTTATACTTTGTAAGAGTAAATGTGACGTATAAATTCACAAACTATACGACATAATCAATTATAAAAAATTTGGTTTAGCATTTTGCAATCCACTATGGTATAGTTTATATTTTCCCAGGCCATGCTCAACCATCTTCCCATCTCTTCATTATTTTGAATGGTTCCATTGGATTGGGGGATTTGCATTTTCCTTTCTTCATTAAATTTGGCAATCTGCACTGATTTGGCCCTGCAAGGGAACACATAGTACTGGTCGTGCTGGTGAGTAGCAACATCTTCCTTCCACATCTATCCACAAGGAAGATTTTCATGATAATAACCATCCTGGTCACACCCACGACCACCATTGCAAGCAGGAGCTGGTTGCCTGACTTTCTGGAAGATCCCAGTGTTGTACAACACAACTTCTTCGATCCCACAATGATCCAGTGTACAATGTCACACACTAAACATCATTTGGAAAAAACCTTCCACCCTACTGCTCTTGTTATTTACCTCGACTGGGAGGGAGGGTATGGAGACCTATAGCAGCAGCAGCGGCAGCCAACTACAACAACGCAAACAACCACTTCCGGTACCACCACCACCTGATGTTCGTAGCATGAGCGCCATCCAGCCCCAGACGCAAGCAGAGGTCTGTGGCGTCAATACCCGAGTGCGACCAGTCTGATGATTCCTCATTGGGAAGGTGGGGCGCATCCGGTGGAACTCCGGGTTTCCATCCGCGCCGCCTTCACCAACTTTCAACCTCATCTGACACGCACCAGTGTTCCCCGAGGATGCCATGGCAGGAGGCGCGGGAGCTTCCACCGTCGGTGATGGGGCTGCTCAGCAGCAGCAGGTGGAGTTTGAGTTCGGCTGTGGCGGGAAGGTCACGCCGTGGGAAGTCAAGCGTATCCACGAGGTCGCCGTCGATGGTTTGGAACTCACGCTCGGGATTGGGCGCAACAACAAGCACCATGGCTGAAATCAACTCAACTACCTCATGCCATGTCGCGGCTGCTGGACCGAGAGGATACTCTGGTAGAATTGGGACAACCGTATGTCGGCGGCGAGCAGCGGGTGCTCCGTCGTTGTATGGGTATAAGTCCAAGAGTGACCTGATCCCAAGAGAGCATCCCGATGGAGAAGGTTTCCGACTATAAGTCCAGCGGGCCTTTGTCTTTTGTCCTATACAATGTCAGCGCGTCAACTGACTTTACCTGGGAAGCACTGGCAATGGGCTTTCAAAGCACGGAGGGAGTCAGCGGACCTTTGGCCTCCGGGAGTACTGCCGAGAGGAGATCTGGAACCCGAAGTCTTAGTCCGAAATGAGACTCTGGTATATTTACGTTAAGTGCCACCATGCCTTCAAATGACGGGTAACTTAATTTGCTACCCGTGCGGGCATTCAGTAAACATCCTATATATATATATATATATATATATATATATATATATATATATATATATATATATATATATATATATATATATATATATATATATATATATATATATATATATATAAAGAAGTTACCTTTGTACCTATAGTTTTGCTTGGCTTATTAGGATGAAACTTTTTAAGGGTGGTAGATAGTTGTTTAGATTTTGAGGGCAAAATCTCTTTAAGGGGTGATATGTTGTAACATACCAAAACCTAGGACTTAATCTTATTCCAGGGTTAAGAAGTTAGACACCTTAGTCTTTGAGGTTTAGCCAAACAAGGATAAGAGTATGCTCTTTGGTGACCTTAAATATGTTAATGCATGAATAAATCACATTAAAATGTAGAACATAAATTAATATTACCCAATACCTTCAAATTAATCATAAAATCAATGAAAGGTGCATAAGATAGGTGCATAAAAGATAAGATATCCATAATTGAGAATAATGAGTTATAATTCCACAAAATACGAAATAAATAAACTTATATGAGATAATGATAAAGTAGATTCCTTCTAGATCATTCCTTTGCCTTATGGTGCAAGGAGGAGAAAAAGGAATAAATAATAATGCTTAAAACATGTCAATGAGATATTGAATTATTAATGAGAGAAATAATAGAAATAATGGATAATAGACAAAAAGGAAAACTTATTGGATAAGAATAACCACATATTAATTTTCTTGGGATATGCTTTGGCTTGGAGGCCAAGTTTCACCAATTTAAGATAATAATAATCATACATATTTTATTTAGAAAAGAAAAGAGTTTTTTCCTTAAAAATATTAAATAAAATATTTAATGACTCCAAAAGTGAAAAATAATCTTAGATTCGTAATCTACAAATGAAAATATGCTTTTGGGTGATTTTTCACTCAATTTGGAGAAAGTTTGATTAAAAGATCAAATCAGGAGAGAGAAAATGAGTAGAACCTTCAAAATATTAAATAAGTGAACAAATAACTCCAACATGTAAAATTGATGGGAAATTCATATTCAACATTAAATATGACTTGTGGGTGAAGTTTCATAAAATTTGGATAATCCTAATGTCATTAATGAAGGAGGAAAGAGAAAATAGTAATGTATTTATTTAACCCATTAAAAGTTCTCAAAAGGCAAATCTAATTTTATATACGAATTCTACATATCAAAATTAGCTTATGTATAAAATTTCATCTAATTTGGGATTCATTTGTTCCCTCAAAAGTGGAGAGAGAAAATAAAAATGAATTTAATATACCACTTTATTCGAATCCCATCTCGACTATGATTTTGGTTTAATGAAGTGTCACACACATTATTCTTTTATTTTTTTTATTTTTCATGCCAATGAATGAACCAGATTGCTCGCTCTCTTGATCGGACAGTTGGGAGCTCGTCTCCTAGCTCGCACCTAACTAGGAAACTGGTCAGTTCACATTGGATCTTCGAATCCTGATTTCTCAATCTGTAGTCAATCTTTCCATGAGATTTTTGCTTTCACGTGTTCATTTTTGGATTCTGCACATTTTGATATATTACTCAGGATCTGTAATCATGTATTATCGACTCGCCTAATTTTTGCGGTATGCATCTCTCACGGACCCCTCACAGAAACCCTTAGGCGTAAAGGTATATATATTTGAGCATCCCTAAACCATGGTCGGTACCAAAGAAACTATTCCCTCACCTCAATTGCATTCACATTCTTTCTCTTCACTGACGCAAGTTCCTAGAGTCAAATTTGTTGTCGGTAGGCCGTATTTTGTCTTTGGGTCTTCTATGTTCAATTGCGCGTAAGGTAGGCTTCATTGACATCTGCTCTTTGATCTTGTTTGCTTGAATCAGTGTTTGTCAGCGAGATCGTGATTTCCCTAAATTCCCTACAAGTCAGCATCTCACTACTTGTTGGCCATGGTGTGGCCTGGGAAGGGAAGAAACCCCCGCCTATATTCTCGATTTTACCCCTCTCCTCGCCTTCTTTCTGTGTTTTCTCGAGTATGGGCATTTTCATCTTTTCCCCTGTTTTGTTTTTCATCTGGCCGTAGCCATGCGGGCTTTGACCCATGACTTGTCTACCTATGATTGGGCCAAGTCATGTGCGGTCGGCCCATTTTCTTTTCTTCTCGTGACTTTTCTTTCCTACGTGAATTTATCTAATTTTCTGATTGGTCAACATTACAAAAAATATAACTAATTATCTACTTATCCAAAAATTATAAATAAATACTTGTTGGATTTAGAAAATTGTAGGCTTTCTAATGGTATTAGTTTTGTCATCTGACTCTAATGATTTAAATAAGTGGTTTTAATGGATCTAATTAAATAAAATAATAATTTGAATAATTTATAACTAAATATTTATAAGTCAGAAAAATATAATAAAATATGTTTTGAACTCAATCAGAAATAACCTAAAACATGGCATGGTTTTGATAACTTAATTCATTAATAATAAAAAAGCGATTCTTAGGGTTTTGAATAATCAATGTAGTTCTAACCCTAATTTTACATACACGATATTAGGTGATTTGGGAATCTAGAAGTCATCTTGTTTTATTAAGACTATGTGAGAGGTATGTTTGCATCTCCTATTCTTCTTTATTGAGCAATAACCTAAATTGTCTTTCTTTGGGGTCCTATGGACAATAGCCTTTACACATTGCTCTTATCTTTTGATATCATGGTACTTGTGAACTATATTGTTTTTGGGGATCTTGGATATTCTCATGACTCTTTTCCTCATGCCATAGTGCATGTTGGACTTATTTGTTATTATATGCCTACTTTGAGATGGATGATAATGATGATCACTTATGTGGTGATTAATTTGTAAAATCTGACTATACCTTTTTACTTGCCTCCCTATTAAGCATGTTGTGTGACTCATTAGCCCTAGAGTAATATAATTTGCATTGGTTTTGGGTTATGTGCCCTTATTAATATTATTTTGGGATGGATGTTATGTGCCCCATACCCAGATTACAAATTTATGAGGTTTGGCCCAACATTTTATATATATATTGGGAGTTTGGTTATGTGTCAATCTCTATCAGGTTCAAGTTTATGAGGCTTGGAATCCTTTGTTATTTATGTTCTTCTCGTGTTATGTTTATCTCATCTACATGCAGATTGTTATGGGTTTTGTGCCCTAAATATATTATGTGTGCTTTTGTGGCACCTCTTTTATATTTGATTTTATGGTAAGTATTTTTTTCTCATATTATGGTGATTCATTCCTTTTGTGCATGTTTAGGTAGTTCTTACCTTGTTCATGGGAAACCTTCCATACTTGATGTAGTCTTTCCTGATATATAAATTTCTCAATTTCCTTAAAGTATGCTTATACCAGATTTTTGTTGATATCCTCTTTTCTTTTCCTTTTATGGGGTATGCTTCCAACCCCAGGTGTTGGACAAGGAGAAGGAGATCTAGGAGGACCTGGACCACAACAAGTGTAGTTGATTTTGTGGGAGACTTGGCTTGAAGTTGTTAGGTGATCCTCATCTAGTCCTAAATATGTAGTTAGTTTTCCTTTATGTCACCCTGCGTGGTGAAAGTTAGTATGATAAGAAGCTTTATAATGGTTAGATACATATTTAATTCCACTGCTACTTTGTGTTATGATACAATCATCTTAAATAAATTTGGTTTCATCCCTTTCAAGAAAAGTTTTGTTTGTGGATGATTGCCTTTTTATTTTAATAGGGAGTGGATCCCTATGGGATCCCACTCCTTACAGATTTGCAATAACAAAAGAATACTTGCCATAAATAAAACAATAAACTTGTGCCACATAAGCACATATCATGAGAATAGGGAACATAACCCATCATCAATACCATCAACCTGCATGCATGTGAGATAAGCATAGCCCTAGAACAATATAACAACAAAGTCGGCCAAATTTCACAAACTTGAAACCTGATAGAGAATGACATACTACCAAACTCCCAATATATATAAAAGTGGGGCAAACCTTATAATTTTGAAACCCGATTATGGGGCCACCTCCATCCCAAAAATAATAAGAGCATACTACCCCGAGAAGGAAATACACATCTTCCCAAAAACCAATGCAATTGCATTACTTTATTTCTACTGAATCACATAGCATGTTAAGTGTAGAGGCAAGTAGAAAGTATAGTCAGATTATACAAGCTAGTCACCACAAAAGTGACCAACATATAATTCCACCTCATAAGTGGTCCGAAAGACATCACATGTAATCATATAGAGTTTGAACATGAACAAAGCATAATAAAGAAGCAAGAGAATGTCCAAACATGATCATAAGATCAGTAACAAATAAGACACCTCACATGAAGCATAATTTCCAAAAGAACAAGATAATGTGTAAGCTAATGTCCATAGGACCAAGAGAAAGAAAACATAGGTGAATTGCTCAACATAGAATAATAGAGGATACAACATACCTCCCTTTAGAGTCTAAACAGTCAAAGTCACTTCTAGATTCAAGTTAGGCCTCTAAAGAACCTATTAAGCATATATATATATAGATCTTAGGTCAATTTCACATTTATTATTCAAACCCTAAAAATTACCTTTTTCTTCACATGTGATTTAAGTTATCAAAACCATGCCATATTTTAGGTTACCTTTTTATGAGTCAAAAACATATTTTATTATATTTTATGACTTATATATATTTAATTATGACTTATAGAAAAACTACACCAATCAAGAAAATCTTTGAAAATCATTTATTTATTATTTTTTAATTAGGTAACGAAACCAAAATCATTAGATAAATCTCATTTTTTCAACTTCAAAGCATATTTATTCATAAATTTTGGACCTACAAATAATTAGTTATGATTTTTTAGAGTTTGACCAATCAAAAATTCTAAAAATCCACATAAGCAAAGAAAGTTGCGAGAGAGGGAGTGGGAGGCGTGATGAGTTGGCCCAATAACCACTTGCCAACTCGGTCGGTCCCACTTCTAGAGCGGTACACTGTAAATGCAAAGCAAAGAACCAAGCCTGATGAAAGGTCCGTTATGCAAAAAATAAAAACTAAAAGAGGCGAGAGTGGTATATCGGGGAAACAACAAGGGGGAATCATGTTGTTCATCTTTGAACTCACGAAGAACACCATCTACAGGTTGTTAACACAATATTGAATCTCACAAATCACAAACTCTGGCGGCAATCATCATACACTCCTCGCACCTTGTGAACCACATCAGAGGTGGTGCAGAGAGCAGTCCCCCAGGAACACATTCCATCCTGGACAACATCGACATGTATTTCAGGTGAGGAATCCAAAATAGGGAAATGAGAAAAGAACATGTAGGTAAAAAGAGGTGTTTTGACATACCTCAAGGAGAGACTGAATCGAAGGTGCAAAAGTCTTAGTAGGCACAAGGGTAACTGATCTTGGCCTCCTCGGGGCTTCACGACAGCCTGGGCATCAACCTCAACCCAAGTTCCTGGAAGTTAGGTGCTCGGAGTAGGGGAGATAGGCTCAGGAAACAAACGAGCCAAACCAGTGCCATGGTAAGATTATAGGGGTTCAAAGAAGGTCAGTGCAGGGTTCTGAGGGGTATGATTGGCTGATACATGTGTTTTCAATCGTTATTATAAGCTCATTTTCCCTTATTTTCTTGTGTAGTTTGGGCCTTTATTTGGCCTATTATGCATGGATTGTCATTGATAGCCTATATTTCCTTGAATGCATCAAATTATATGATTTCAACCATTTTTGTTAGTATTTTACACATTCTAAGTGCTTATTATGCTTTTATGTGATTTCAGGTACAAGGCAGTTCTACATAGCTCGGTCCTACTGACCTTGCAAGAGTCGATGGTACCAACTTACCCTCAGGGATGTGCCCAACAGCCAGCAAGATCTTGGTGCTATCGATAGAGAAAGTCGGTGCTTCCGAGATAGCATCAGTAAGCCCAACAGGAATCAAGAAAACTCAGTGCTGCCAAGTTTCCAACTCAGTGCTGCCGAGTTGACGTCAGATAGGTTGTTTAAAATCAAATAAATCAATGCTATTGAGTCCCAGTCAATGGTACCGACATGATCGGGATCATGCGACTAAACCTAATTGACTCGGTACTACCGACGCACCTAGTCGGTACTACCAAATCTGCCAGATCTGGCCGACTGTAGATCTGTTCTAATCCAATGGTGGACGTAATTTTGGACCCTAAGTGATTGCTATGACTTAGGGGGACAATCGCCAGACCAAGGGGAGCCCTTGTTTTGATCATACGATTACTAGAGAGAGAGGAGAAGAAGAGAGGACCAAACACTTCACCCAGGAAGATCCAAACACCTACAGAGGACGGTCCTGCAGCCGAAAGATAGCAAAATGCACGTGCTACAGAGGGGATAATCCAAACAGACAAAGATCTAGGGGTTACCTTAGTTTCCACTATGTTTCCCATGTTTTTATTCTTCCCTTCTTCGTGTTTTGTGATGAAAATCATGCAAGGATAAAAACCTGTATTCTTTAGGAAGCGGGAGTAGCCTGGATATACACTACATTTGATTTCTATGTATTAATACCAAGTTATATCTTTATTATTGGATATAATTCTATGAAAGTTTCATGTTCCTTTTGTGTTTGATCACCATTAATGGATGCTTAGTCATCTCAGGAGAGAGACTAAGGGTTGGAAAGCATAGGATTACTCGTATATTGCACCCTTTGGGAAAAGTGGATAATATGCGAGAGGAAAAACCCAGAGTATAAGTATAAAGCACCTAACTAATCAAACCAATAGCTGTGAGAGTGGGATTGGCATTAGATTGGGTAGTGAATTTCACTGCGGGAGCAGCTAATTCTGGCTACAGGCTCGTTATCCAGGGATTGAGATAATAGATATTAGTGTGTGGGATTGATTGTTAGTCGTATCTGTGGTGAAACCACCTCCTAAAGAATTCATTCTCTTTCTGATTTACGTAAACCTTTAATTCATTTACTTTAGTATTCATTTGATAATTCAACTCAATTCAAACCATCATCACCGGCCTAGATGATTGATCTATAGTTAGTAGTAGTCTACTGGAGAAATGCTTCCCGTGTTCGAATCAGGCCTCACATGGCCTTATTACTTCGATACGTTCACTTGCGTACTACACACACGTTATACACATGTCAAATTTTTGGCACCGTTGCTGGGGAAGCGGCAACATCCAGCACTACAAGTGCTGCAGTCGACCACTCTAGGACATTTTTTTTATTTGAAGCTGAATTATAATAATTTCTTCATTAAGTATAAGCTTCTGGACTTGACATCCTATCTCATTTTTTAGGGATACTAGTGCATGGTGAGGACTAGAGCCCTAGACCACGGTGAACCATCTTCACCGGGCTTTGGATAGGCAAAGTTCTTACAAGGAGAAAGATAGATAGGCATGTATGTGGACAGGTTCAACATAATGCCTTCACCAAACCCTCCTGTGATTAAAGGAACATAGGCACCAACAGTACCCAAGCTAAGAGAAATGGGGGATAGAGTAGATGAACCAGAAGAACATACAATATGGGAGAGAATAAAGGCGCCATCATCCATAGCCCAGAAAGGGCCCATCAAAAGACAAGCTATCAATGTGGGCAGCTACAAGATAGAGCTTGGACTCATTACTTTAGTCAAATCTTAGGCATTACATGGCCACCCTTCTGAGGATCCAATGACACACATCAGAAACTTCCTGGAAAGCTTTGATATGGTGAAGATAGACATGATTTCGGCTAGTAAAATCTACCTCAAACTATTTTCATCGTCACTTGCAAATGGTATGAAATTGTGGTTTGATAATCTAGATGATGAGATCATAGAGTCGTGGGATTAGATTATAGATGTGTTCTTCAAATGCTACTTTCCTCCACAGAAGACGAATGATCTAGTGAAGAAAATTCATAACTTTAAGCAGTAGGCTGATGAGTCGTATTTAGAGGCATGGGAAAGATTTTAGAACATACTTAGAAAGATACCTCATCATGGCATTGATCTGCAAGGGCATGCCAAAATCTTCTATTATGGTCTACACAAAGGGGAGAGAACAACCCTTGAGAACATAGGAGCAGGGTTATTTCTCAGCAACAAGCCCGCTTGCTGCCTTGAAATCCCCAAGAACATGTCTAAGAATCAATCATGGGGAGGGGGGGAGAAAGAGAACTACCAGCAACCATAAAGAGTGTTAGAAAATCTAAGGTGATATATGCTTTAAACGAAAAGCTAGACCTCATTGACAAGACGCTATGTGCTCCAGATAAAGGCTCAGCTGAAGAAGAGGAAGGAGAGTGCAAGTATGTGTGCCAGGATTAGTACAGGAACAATGATTATTCATGGAGGAAGGACCCCAAGTTCTCATGGAAAGACCCTAATAATTTCCAACAAGATCCATCGCAGGCACAACAACAACAACCAAGGCCACAACAGTATGGTGGTCAAGCCCAATATCCACCAGAACAACAGAAGATTGACAAGATTGAGTAAATGTTGGGTAAGCTGGTGAGTCATAATGAACTGCAGATTGCACAGATGCAGAGGGACCTTCAGAATCAACGGGCACATATTCACATCATTAAAACACAGATATCCCAGATAGCAGTGGATGTGAATTCTTTAAAGCAACCAACTTACCAAGGCTTTCCAGCAAATACCAATGTACCTTCTGGAAATCATCATGCAAAGGCGGTTCTGCTTCACAATGACAAAAAGCTACTGAATAGTGCACCACATAGTGTTGTCACAGAAAAGGTAGAAACTCAATCTAAACCAGTGGAAGTGGAAGAACGAGACACGTAAGCCCAAGAGAAAGATGTAGAGGAGCAAGGTGATGAGGTTATAGGCAATAAAACTCAAGCCTACATACCACCTCACCAGAGGGCACCTGTGATTCCCGTGACATTTCCAAATAGTCTGAAGGCTACCAAGATGGACAAGCAGTTCAAGAAGTTTCTTGATAACTTTTAGAAGTTGTCTATGAACATTCCCTTGATTGATGCAATAGAGAAAATACCATCTTATGGGAAGTTCTTGAAAGATATCATTACAAAGAAAAGGAAGATTCCTGAGTCTGATGTGGTAGTGCTCCAAGTTAGTGCTTTCATTTTAGGCTCACTGCCACCTAAGAGACAGGATCCATGGTGCTTCAACATCACATGCTTTACAGGGAAGACAAAATTTGGAGAGGCTTTATGTGATTCAGGAGCAAGCATCAATTTGATGCCCTTATCTACATTCAAGAAGCTTGGACTCAAAGAAACTAGGAAGAGCAGCATGACAATCCAAATGGTAGATAATTCAGTAGTGACGCCATATGGTATATGTGAGGATGTGATGGTAAAGGTGGACATGTTTGTATTCCCTATAGATTTTGTAGTGATGGAGATGCAGGGCGACCACGACAATGAACTTCTTTTGGGGAGACCATTTCAAACCACTGTAGATATGATACTTGAGATGGGTAGAGGACGTCTCACTATGGGAATCCAAGATATTAGATTTGAGATAAAGATGCCGGAGCACACAAAAGCTAAGGGAGATAAGGTGCATTGCAATATGCTTCAACATGTGGACAACAAATTCTCGTTATTTCTAGGAAAGCCATTCCTAGATATGGCACATGTGATGACCAGGGTGGACAAAGACACTCTAGTTGTGGACATCCTAGAAAACACAAAAGTTCTCTCTCTGACCCAAGCTATGCGCTACCCATGAGATGATGTGGAGGACGATGACCCAATTGCAAAAGAAGAAGCCATGCTTGTTTTTGTGACAGAGTCATCTCCACAACTACCCTTGGAGGCATGCTTTATTATAGAATGGAAGGAAGCTTAAGAAACAACTATATGGAGGAGTGCATCATTCTGTTGAACGCAATACCTTGCTACTATGTGAGGCACTTTGAAGACTTAGGACCACCACCCCCACCATTGGTCCCGTCTCTTTTGACCCCACCAGAGTTGGAGTTGAAGCCATTACCTCCACACTTGAAATATGTGTTCCTCACTATAGAAGAAAAAATCCTGGTAATAGTTTCATCTTCTCTTAGTGGTGAGGAGGAGGAGCAACTACTCACTATGTTGAAGAACCACTGAGTTGCATTCGGTTGGTTGATAGATGATATTAAAGGGATCTCTCCAGCCTTGTGCCAACATAAAATCTGACTTGAAGAAGAGGCGAAAGAAATTGTACAACCTCAGCGGCGTCTCAACCCGATCATGACAGAGGTAGTAAAGAAGGAAGTTGTCAAACTTCTATCGACAAGTATAATATAAACTATCTCTGATTCAATGTGGGTTAGTCCTACTCAGGTCGTTCCAAAGAAAGGGGGATCACAGTCACTACAAATGCAGCTAATGAACTGATTTCCACTAGGTTAGTGACAGGATGGCATGTGTGTATTGATTATCACAAGTTAAATGTAGCCACCCTTAAAGACCATTTCCCCTACCTTTTATTGATCAAATCTTGGAACATCTATCCAGCCTCTCTCACTTTTGTTTTCTTAATGGGTATTCCGAGTATAACCAAATTTCTAAAGAGCCTAAGGACCAAGAGAAATCCACTTTCACCTATCCTTATGGAACTTTTGCATACCGCCAAATGCCTTTTGGTCTTTGTAACGCCCCTTCTACGTTTCAACGATGTATGCTCACCATTTTTTATGATATGGTAGAGCGGTGCCTAGAGGTTTTCATGGATGATTTTTTTGTCTATGGGGAGTCGCTTAATGATTGCCTACACAATCTGGATAGGGTGTTGCAAAGATGTGAGGACACTCACCTAGTGCTTAACTGGGAGAAGTGTCACATGATGGTGAGTAAAGGGATAGTTCTTGGATACAAGGTGTCCCCCAAAGGCATGGAAGTTGATCCGGTGAAGATTGAGGTTATTTCCTCACTACCTCCACCAACATCGGTGAAGGGAATTAGGAGTTTTTTAGGACACACTGGATTTTATTGTCGATTCATAAAATATTTTTTCAAAGATTTCTAAACCATTATCTGAGCTTTTAGGAAAAGACGCCGATTTTTATTTTGATGACGGTTGTTTGAAAGCCTTTGAAATACTTAAGGAAAAATTGATTTTTGTGCCTATTATGTAGGCTCTTGATTGGAGCCTCCCATTTGAACTGATGTGTGATGCATCAGATTATGCAGTGGGAGCGGTGTTGTATCAACGCCGGGACAAAACTCCAACTATCATATAATATGCATTGAAAACCTTGAATGATGTGCATATGAACTACACTACTACTGAGAAAGAGTTGTTAGCAGTACTATTTGCCTTTGAAAAATTCCAAAAAAACCTAGTAGGAACCAAGGTGATAGTATAGACTGACCACACTACTATTAAATACTTGTTACAAAAGAAGGACACCAAACCCATACTTATTAGGTGGATTCTTTTGTTTTAGGAATTTAATATTGAAATTAAAGACAAGGCATGTGTGAAAAATGTAGTGGTTGATCATCTATCTAGGTTATAAAGGTTGGATGAAAGAGATGTTGCTATACCCATAGTTGAGGAATTTCAGATGAAAAACTATTTGTAGTTGAAACTAAAGACCCTTGGTTTGCAAATATAGTAAATTACATGGATTGTAAGGAGATACATGTGGATTGGGGTTACCAGGAGAAAAAAAACAATTTTTCCATTCTTTGAGATTTTATATCTAGGATGACCCAATTATTCTTAAACAATACAGGGATGGGCTGTTAAGAAGGTGTGTACCCAAGTGTGAGGTAGAGAGAATCTTATCACACTATCACTCTCTACCTACAGGTGGTCACCATGCTAGTTCCAGGACTGCTGCCAAAGTCCTAGAAAGTGGGTTTTATTGGCCTACTTTGTTTAAGGATGCTCA
Organism: Alisma plantago-aquatica; assembly: GCA_963693085.1. Lineage (NCBI taxonomy): Eukaryota > Viridiplantae > Streptophyta > Magnoliopsida > Alismatales > Alismataceae > Alisma > Alisma plantago-aquatica. The sequence goes on along the minus strand of OY856410.1, from coordinate 566,771,447 downwards.
TAACTATGTTCATCATTGTGACGCATGTCAGCGTGCATGTACTATCTCCAAGCAATATGAGATGCCCTTAAATGTGTTTCAGGAGGTCGAGGTTTTTAATCTTTGGGGAATATATTTTATGGGACCGTTTGTGTCATCTAATTCATACCTTTGCATTTTACTTACAGTTGATTATGTGTCTAAGTGGGTGGAAGCAACTCCAACCCGCACCAACGATGTGCAAGTAGTGTGCAAATTTGTGAAGGACTACATCTTTTGTAGGTTTAGTGTTCCCTGCCTAAGCATTACTAATGGTGGCTCACATTTCACTAATAAGCAATTTGGAGCTCTTTTGAGCAAATATGGGGTGAAACACCAAGTGGGTACTCCATATCACCCACATACTCAACGATAGGTTGAGGTGTCAAACATGGAAGTTAAGCAAATCTTAGAAAGGACTATCTCAACCAACAAGATGAACTGGAGTTATGTGATAAATGATGCAGTCTGGGGTTATATAACAACTTACAAATCTCCAATAGGAACTACACCCTTTAGGCTGATCTATGGTCGTGCATGCCACTTACCTGTAGAGCTTGAACACAAAGCTAGATGGGCTATGAAGAAACTAAACTTCAACATTGATGAAGCAGGTAGGAAGAGGTTTTTGGAATAAAATGAATTAGATGAGATGAGGATGAATGATTATGAAAGCTCTATGATATATAAGGAAAGATAAAGATAATTCATGATAGACACATTCTAGATAGGGTGTTTCTCCCTGGTCAGAAAGTCCCCCCTTTTAATTCTAGGCTGAGATTGCATCCAGGCAAGCTGAGGTCCAAGTGGAGTGGACCATTTGTGATTGACAAAGTTCTTCCCCATGGTGTTGTGAACATTGTAGATGGGAATAGGTTGTTCCTTGTCAACGGCTAAAGACTTAAGCACTATTTTGGAGGGCAAGTAGAGCCATAAATAGAGGAGGTGTAACTTTGCACCATTCCATAGATTTCTTGCTCTACGCACCGTCTAGTCTAGGATGTTAAACAATGACGCTTGTTGGGAGGAAACCCAACCTTTATTTTCTTTGTTTTATGCTCATTTTTATATTTTTAGTTGGCACTTTACTCAAATTTGTGTAGAAATGGTACCTTGACTCATTTTGTGGAGTGTGCAGAAAATACAAGGTGGTACCACCAAGTCTATCAGCCAGTGGTACCGAGAAGGGGTCAGCATTTTGGTCAGAGCAGTAGCAAAAACTCGGTGCTACCGACCCTCGATGTCGGTACCACCTAATCTCTAAAGATTTTTTGAAGGTTCACTGATAAGGACTCAGTACCACCGATGATTTCAGTCAGTGATACTGACTTCTGGACACACCCAGGTTCAGAATACCGAGTCCAATTTTTTGATAGTACTGATGGTTCAAAAATCCCAGTACTACCGACCATGAATGTCGGTACTACCGACGACCACATCAGCGATCCAGGCAAATCAAGATCCAACTACCATGACACACTCATTCCAGCGGTCGGTGGCACTGATCCACGACATATGTCAGTACCACCGACGAGCCGTCGGTACCATCGACGTAGGTTGATCCGTGCCAAGTACATCAGCCAATCATAAGCATCGATACGACCGAGCCTCAGATCGGCTATTCAAGTCAATGCCACCGACTCAGAAGTCGGTGGTACCGAATCCGTCATGATTAGTTATAAAAGGAGGGGTGGTGGAGCCATTTTCTTTACACCTTCTACTCCCATTCCTCCTACACTTCAGAGTAGGATTACACCAGGCACCGATGGTCTTCCTCGAGCTTCTGTTCTCCTAATCCCTTTCTCGCATCTATGACATGGCTCGTAGGAGAGGTGTTATTCCCCCACAAGGTGAGTTGGTCCCCCAACCAACTCACATCCAACATCCATCTATAGAGATAAGGCATCTCTATGAAGAGTTGCAGACAGGGGAAGTCATCCTGACCAGATATAGTGATTGCACGCTGATCGAGATGGTGGGTTTCAATGAGTATATGAGATAGGTATGTCAATAGCAAGAAATAGAGGGAGGCAATCCCTTTTTCAGTGACTGGCAGACCTACCCAGACTTGGTCTTGGAGTTCTTAGCATCACTGGACGTCCTCGTCACCCCCGAATAGAAGATAGGAGGTGAATGGTAGGAGGCAAAGGTCAACTTTCACCTATTCAACAAAAGTTACTCCCTCACACTGTGTACATTCAATCACATCTTCAACTGGGCTCATGTCTGAGAACGCTCAGCGCCATCCAATTTCAATTCTGACCGGGCCTGGGAGCACCTGACTGAGGTGCCTGTGGGATTTCACATCAATTGGAACATCGGTTATGTGACAGATATCGAGCATCCATTTGATCGTATGATGCATCATCTCTGTGTCAACACCATCTTTTCCAGGTCTGGGCAAGCACAAGGGAAGGTCCAGAGGCAACACCTCTACTTTTTGTACCGACTACTAGAAGGAGAGACAATTAATTTTGAAGCATTTATGTTGCTCCATATGCTTTTGGTGAGGCATAATGTGACAAGGAAGACGCCGATCCTATTTGTGGGTCGAATCACCCCCATGGCTCTTCACATGTGCCTTGATTTATCCACCCTCAAGCCATTGGAGGATAATACAAAGTTGGACCTCCAACATTTCCTAAAGGTGCATCTTCTCAGGTACCACCACAATATTCTTTATATGTATTGCAATCACCGTGGAATATTTTGGGAGAGGAGGCTACTTGACCTTGTCTTCAACATGCGTGGGGTGGAACATCTCAGATGTCCAATGAATGAGGGAGAACCTGAAGATCCACCCAAAGCAGCAGCTCAGGGCGATGATAAGGAGCATAGTGGTGAAAATGACGACATTGAGGAGGTGGAGCCTCCCATCCCGATGAGTAGGCGACCGGTCCCATGCAAATGGGCCCGCACATATGCTGCCTTGACTTCCTCAATGCCACCACCTTCCTAGGAGGAGAAGGACCCGTACAACATGCAGGGCATGAATGGGATGTTGTAGCAGAATTAGGCCTGGCCAGCAGCAGCACCAGGAGGCCTTAGTCGGCGTGCGAGATATATAAGGGCATCTGTACCAGAACCAACAGGCGATCTATGAGAATGAATGCCTTCTTTTGGCCAACCAAGAGAATGTTCATATACTCTTGCAAAGGATGGAGCAGTACCAGCAACCCTTTTTTGTCAACTACTGGAACTGAGGATACTTCGGGGAGTACCCACAGCCGCCGTCGTTGCCTCCTACTGATCTTTCTTTCCAGGGGATGTTTCCTCCCCATGACCCAAACATGCCATCTCCACCATTATGAATCATGGTGTTGCTATTCCACCTCTTGGGTGAGAGTATTGACTATGAGGACATAGTCATATTCAAGGTTAGGGGGGTGTTGGAACAACATTCTATCCTAGTTTTTATCTTTATCTTTATTTTTGTTTGCCATTTTAGTTGTTTGTTTTGTTTTTAGTTGTGCAAGTGTAGGATCCACATCTATCTAGTATAATTGTGGAGTAGTAATTGCATGGTTTCAGTCTCAAATGTTTTGTACTATCCATGGTGTTTAATGCAATGAAGGTCATGTCCTTAAAAGCTTAAAAGGCAAAATCCTTTTGTAACACCACTTGAGGAAGTGTTTGGATTAGTCAGCATCAGGACTTAGGACATACATGAAAGTCTAAATTAACTTGGGAATGTGAATAATGAAGATGTTGAGCCTAAACTGACCAAACCATAATGAGATCTTAAATGAATATATGAGAAAGAAACCTTTAGATCACCTTGAACACATGTCATTAAAGAGAAACACATCATACTATGACGAAAGACTTTGTCTCTTACTTGTGTGATTCCATTTGTTCCATCTATTCATTTTAACTCACCACCTCATAAATTATTGAGTACTCCAAGCTATTTCCTTTGATTGCATCGCATAGCACAATAGGAACATATTGGGTAGTTTGCTTGCATTTGAAAAGAAAAACAAATTGCATTTGTAGACATTTACTATATTGCACACCATATTAGCTTGCATAACACAATTCATATTGTTGCATACATTTCACCATAGCATGCATATTTCCTTTTCCATGTGGATTTCAAATTCAAGGTTATGAAGAATAATGTAGGAAAAAACAATAGAAGAAAAGAAACAATTTTAATAGTTGAAATAAAGCAAGAGGCATAAAGTGAGGCTTGCTGAAGAAATGATGATAAAGTTAAAAAAAGTTGTATTATGTTCTGCATCTTTTTAATGTGAAAGAGTATAAATCCACATGCGCAACCTTCTGAGTTGAAAAGAAATTTCTCAACTCTTTCTACATGCATCATCTCATAAAAAAGCAATTTTAGTCATTAGGATTCATGCATTACATTCTTTTTCATCCTTATAAGTTCATTCTTCTTATGCATAAAGGGCTTGAATGTACTCATGAGTTTTTAGCGGCCACCCATCTTTCACTGATAATTGCTCTTATTGGCAGGCCACCCCTAATGATTTATCTCCTCATACATGCTTATATGGAGATCCGCATCCAGTTAGTCAGTAATTAGGAAATAGCAATTTAGTGTAGGGAATCATGCAATACACCAAGCGAATGCCTGATTAATTATGATGTTAACTGCTACCTAGATAGTGCCATTGTTTGAGGGTTGACATTTCTTATGGAAGTTTTTGGTCATTTTAGAGCAGTTATCGGTTCAGTGGTTAGTGAAGGTCGGTTTAGGGCTCGCTAGGTGGAGTTGTTTAAGAAGAGAATGTATGTGTTTTATCCTTTTGCTGACTTTTATCAAACATATTTGAGAGAGTGTTGCTCGAGGACGAGCAATATTTAAGCTTAGGGGAGTTTGATGCATGTGTTTTTAGTCGTTATTATAAGCTCATTTTTCCTTATTTTCATGTGTAGTTTGGGCCTTTATTTGGCCTATTATGCATAGATTGTCATTGATAGCCTATATTTCCTTGAATACATCAAATTATATGATTTCAACCATTTTTGCTAGTATTGTACGCATTCTAAGTGCTTATTATGCTTTTATGTGATTTCAGGTACAAGGTAGTTCTACATAGCTCGGTGCTACCAACCTTGCAAGAGTCGGTGGTATCGACTTACCCTCAGGGGTGTGCCCAAGAACCAGCAAGATCTCAGTGCTACCGATAGAGAAAGTTGGTGCTTCCGAGATAGCATCAGTAAGCCCAACATGAATCAAGAAAACTCGATGCTACAGAGTTTCCAACTCTGTGCTACTGAGTTGCCGTCAGAGAGGCTGTTCAGAGAAAAGTCGATGCTATCGAGTCCCAATTGATGGTACTGACGGGATCGAGATCACACAACTAAACCTAAGTGACTTAGTACTACCGACGCACCTAGTCGGTACTACCGAGTCTACCCAATCAAGTCGACCGTAGATCTGTTCTAATCTAATGGTGGATGTAATTTTAGACCCTAAGGGATTGCTATGACTTAGGGGGACAACGACCCGACCAAGAGGAGCCATCGTTTTGATCATATGACTACCGGAGAGAGAGAGAGAGAGAGGAGAAGAAGAGAGGACTGAACGCTTCACCCAAGAAGATCTGAGCACCTACGAAGGACGATTTTGCATCCGAAAAATAGCAGAATGCACGTGCTACAGAGGGGATCATCCAGACAGGCAAAAATCAAGGGGTTACCTTAGTTTCCACTATGTTTTCCACAATTTTCTTCTTCCCTTCTACGTGTGTTGTGGTGAAAACCATGCAAGGCTAAAAACATGTATTCTTTAGGATCCGGGAGTAGCCCGGATATACACTGTAATTGATTTCTATGCATTAATATCAAGTTATCTCTTTATTACTGGATATAATTCTATGAAAGTTTCATGTTCCTTTTGTGCTTGATCACCATGTATGGATTAATGGACACTTAGTCATATCGGGAGAGGGACTAAGGGTTGGAAAGCATAGGATTACTCGTACATTGCACCCTTTGGGAAAAGTGGGGCATATGTGAGAGGATAAACCCAGAGTATAAGTATAAAGCTCCTAACTAATCAAACCAATAACTACGGGAGTGGGATTGGCATTAGATTGGGTAGTGAAATACACTACGGAAGAAGGTAATTTTGGCTACAAGCTCTTTGTCCAGGGATTGAGATAATAGATATTAGTGTGTGGGATTGATTATTAGTGGGATCTGTGGTGAAACCACCTCCTAAAGAATTCATTCTCTTTCTGATTTACTTAAACCCTTAATTCATTTACTTTAGTGTTCATTTGATAATTCAACTAGATTCAAACAATCATCACCATCTTAGCTAATTGATCTGTAGTTAGTAGTAGTCTACTCGAGAAATGCTTCCCTGTGTTTGATCGAGTCTCATAGGGCCTTATTACTTTGATACATTCACTTGCGTATTACATGCATGTTATACATGTGTCAATGGCTTGTGCTGGTGATGAGATGGGTTCAAAGTGGAGAACATAGGAAAAATAGAGGAGCATGGGCGTCGGGTTGTGAATAGAAGATGGGGCCTCAGAACCCTAGTTAAATAGGGTGAAAGTGTTCGCCGCAGATAGGGGAAGGTAGAGGAGAAGAAATGGGGGGGGTGGAGGAAGGGAGAGGGATCGGGATCGGAGGTTCGAGTTGCAACGGAGGTTCGCACTGCAAACATAAAAGGAAAGGGGGAAAAGGAAGAGAACGATGGGTACATCATCTGATCAGGAATCGAGGGTCCGAGTTAAAAGCAGAATTAGTAATCCCAAAAAAAAGAAACTGTGATAGAGAAAATAATGTTGACTTAGAAAAATCGAGACATTAAATAAAGTGATGTATATAATCATGTCATTCCTTTCTAAATCAAATTGAGAGTTCAAACATGGTCCAATTAATATGAAATTTGCAACTAGTCTAATTAAGACATAGAATCTGATTTTGGCATTAGATTTCAAATTTAGAAACTTTTGATGTATTAAATTAAACAACTCATGTTTTCTCTTTCCTCATGCATTAATGATTATAAGATTCTCCAAATTTGACAAAACTTCACCCAAAAGCTATATTTACTGCGTTGGTTATGAATTTGCCATTAATTTCACATGTTGAACTTGTTTCCACATTTATTTAATATTTTGAAGGTTCTACACACTTTCTCTCTCCTAACTTCACATGTATATTAAAGATTATCCAAATTATATGAAAATTCACCCGAAGGCTATTTTTAATGTTTAGATTATGAATCCAAAGTTATTTTCCACTTTTAAAGTCATTTAATATTTTATTCGATATTTTGGAGAAGACTAAGATCTTATCCTTCCAAATTGAATTAAATCAATTATTATTATGTGAATGATATGAAACTTGACCCCCAAGGCAATTGGTACCCAAGGAACGTGATTCTTAACTTAAATTCCACTTTTAATATTCCTTTTTAATGAGTTACAATTAATATTTTTGGTCATTATAATTTAGGTTAACACATTATTTCACTATTATCACCATTATTCATCCAATTATGTCCCATAACCAATATTACCACCAAAAGAGTTGGGTATGATTATTTTACATGAATTCTTATGTGTTCTTTTATCCATCTCATATGACATATTTTATGTGTCTATTATTGGCCCAAGACTAATGTGAGAACATTAGGTTACATTAGGGTGATTTGTACATGTATTAGCTCATTATTTTATACTAAACATCTTTTAGGTCTAACCTCAATCTTGTTTGGCTAAGTCTAAAAGGTCAACGTTCTAGAGTAGGGTTTAAGATCTAGTATGTTACACTTATCTTTTAATACATATTAGTAAATATGATAGCCTATATAGGGTTTATGGAAAAATATATTCAAAACCTAAATCAAATTTGATAATAAGGTTCTAGACCCTCTATATAGCTTGTGGCCCAAGGTTGAAGTTGTTTTGACTTTGTTTGACACCCCAAACTAATCCGTAAAGGCTTTGAAGAGTTATTAATTAGATTTCATCAAGAATATCATCAATTGATTAATATAACCTATATCTTTGAGTTTTTTCTTCAGTTACACACATATATATGTCACATGACTTTTGCTTTCAAGTCCGGTTCAGAATCTGACTCTCAAAGTCATCTATGATTGGAGAGACATTCTACTTTACATGGTTTCCTCTATGCGGGACCCTACAAATCATGTTTCTTCTTTTCATAATATCTCTCTCTACTTCCCTTTTCATCTTAGGATATTCTTCCTTCTAGTTTCCTCACATCTCTATAACCAATTAAAACCTTGTTTTGCTAGGGATTCACCTCCCCCCAACACTCCTCCAGATGACAAGAGACTATTTGTCCCTTTGGATATTAGCCTCCCTCAAACCCCTAATGATACCAAGAACCTCCCCTATATAATCAAACCCCTAAAAGCTTGCACATGCCCAGAATCTCTTCCACACCCTCACCTTGCCATGAATCCCTCGTATTACCCACAAGATCCTCATGTTGCCTTATAGTTATTTTGTCAACGTGGAAAGTTTGATTGTTGCAGAGCTGAGCGTGACTATGGATCAATTTATTTTGCCTCTGTGAAGATTATATGACCCTTATTTCTACCTCTTTTTAGCTACATGCCATGTTCCCCTTTCCCCCCTTTGTTGTTTCCAATTCAATGCTAGCCTTCCTCTAGATTTTTTGATGCTTCTCACCAAGTTGCCCCTATCGTTTGATGGCATATTGATTCTAACATTGTTCCTACCTTGTGATCTTACCTTGTAGTGATTCCATATTGCTCCTCCTATTGATCTAGTGGAAAAATCTCCACTAGAGAGTTCATGTAGACAAAACAACCCAACTTGGTGCTTGTTGTGATTGACTGAAGCTAAGGGAGATGTATCATTGATCAACTGCTCACACTCTGCACATGTTTGAGAGTTTTGGAGTTGAAATTTGGGGTTTTCATCTATGCTTCATGCAACTTTTCATCGTTCCTAAGATGACGAGTAAATAAAGATGCCAATTTCCAATTTTATGCTCACAACTTTAAATGCTCTATCACGTCTGTATGGGCATATGTGAAATATTAACTTCTACTTACCTTGAATCTACAGGATAAACACTAGGCCAGGTGTCTGGATCTATTTTTCCCACATAAGCTTGGGCTCGACCCTTGAATACATTATAGTTCTTTTACACTTGGGATTTCCCTAAGTTTTTTATTGGTTGATTATTAAAAAATTTGTAATAAATCAATGCTTTGTCATAAAATTATGCAAAAATACTCATCAGAATTTTATTAATACAAGGAAATTGATTTTATGGTTTTCAAACCCTAATTCAATTATGACATAACATGTTTTCCTAATGACCCAAATTAGGGTCTAGATTTTAACTAAAATGGTAACTGATGTAAAGTATATTAATTTTAGGAACTTAGGAGTTGACTCAGGATCAACAAACTAAGTTAGGATCTACTTTACTCTAGACAAATGGGTATGTTGATGTGCACAGTTATTCATGTTTGATTAGAATTTTATGTATAAAATAGAAATTATTGTTTCAAGTTCAATATTTTAAATCATGTTTATTGTATCAATTGCTTGATGGTTGTTATATCTTATGTCTCATGGTTACCACTATCACTAAGATTAGAGATTACGATTAATGATTAATTAATTTAAAGTTCAAGTTTATAAGAGGGAGAAATCTTATCATGTTAAGATTCAAGTTCAAGATTGTGCCAATGTTCATATTAAGAATTATGTTAAAGGCATTTGATCAAGTCTTATATGCTCTCACAAACATGGACCTCAAGGGGTCGTTATGAGATTTTATAACCAATCATGGTGTAACGTCCTAGGATTTGAGGCCTAGGTTAAAATGATCTTAAAGGAATGATAGGACTACACATATCACCAATGCGAACCTCCATTTTTGAGAGCCCATCACTAAAAAAACTATGTGGTTAAGCATGCTCATCCAAGAGTAGTACTAGGATGGGAAGTTTATCCCAATTTGTGAGTGAACGAGGATAAAGTGTTGAGTTAAGGGTAGTGGTGGTATGTGGAGCCAATCATCATTCCTAAAACTCTACTACAGCTTGGGCAGTGGGGCCATACATTACACATGGGTTTTCATGCTAGTTATAGGCTTTCATGCCAATTATGAGGTAATATAGACAATCAGGGGCTTTCATGCCATTTATTAGCTCTTAAGTTAGAAAATCCCAAAGAGATGCAAAATATACTTATTCAAATCTTATTTATGTCGATATTTTTTTCAAGAGTTCTTAAGTTATTTTTCAATTCAAGTTTTCTTTAAATGTCAAGTATAATTATTTTTCTTATTCTATAAAGTGCCAATATCGTTTACTAATGTGTTGTTTTTCCCCCTTTGCATGGTTGAGGATGTGATGTCCCCAAATATTGGAGCAAATAAGTACTAAATAAGAGAAAGTCAAGGATTGGAAGACTTTCAAGTGAATCATGGTGGGGTTCCATCTACCGTATATGATCCAAATATATAGAATGTTTCACTTTATGTTTAAGTTATTACATGATTAGATGTTATATCTTAGACCTAATAACGAAGTCATCTATGTCCTATGACCATCTATGAACCTTTTTAAGACAATTTATGGTGATTTATTTATTTATTTGAAATGTGTATTGCAATGTGACACCCCCCTTAAAAGGAAAATGCTCTCTCTCAGTGATTGTATGTATCAAAAGTGGGGTGTTATGAAAGACCTAAACTGATCATGTGGTATTCAAAATGTGGTATTTATTAAATAAAAGATAACAATCAATCATTTTAAGTTTGTTGTTGACTTGTCTCTCAAATGTAAACAAGTAAACTAGCAAAAGACAATGCTTAAGGGGAGAGAGAGACCACAATTACTATGGAGCCATGGTGCTTCCTATCCCTAAAAATGATGCAAGAAAGCTTGGTCTATCTTTCAAATGCAGAGAAAACAAATTGGCAAAAGACAGTGCTAAAGGGGAGCACCACAACTACTAGGTAGTTGTGGAACTCTCTATCCCCGACAGCAACACCAAAAAGTTTGGTGCATCTTTCCTAAGCCCAAGGTATACACAACTAAATTAATTGAATTATGTCTAGATGCACACACCTCAAGTCTCACTAGAGAGGAACACTTGGGATCTTTAAGATTCATAAAGGACCCTATACTAACACATCCACATAGACTAGAATATATCACCCACAAGCACACAAGATTGTATTATATTATAGGTGAGTGGCAAGTGAGGGGTAGACCTACAAAGAAATAGGGGGGTACTAGAGATAAGTTAGATTAATATATGTTCCTAAAGTGGATATTAGAGTTTGAGGTTGGTTTTGATTTTATTACACTAAGGTTTCATGAAAGAAAATAAGACAGGAAGCAAAACAACCAAAAATCTAATTTAACCCTAAACAAGTTAATTCTAGTTAACAAGGAAAAGCAACTAAGTAAGCAAGAGCAAGGGACTAAGCTAAGTTACACTAGTAATCAAGTTAGATACTAAAGCAATTAAGGACATATATTAACACAAACTAGCAAGATTAACACTAGCATACTCAAAAGATCACTAACTACTCTAGCAAGTCCTAAATATCCAAAATTAGACAATTAACTAGCAAAGAAATCAAATCAATTAACTAAACTACCATGCACTAGCTAAGAGAACAATTGAGGTTTTAATGCAAGTTTAAGAGAGGTGGTCTATTTGGGGATGTTACCAGGGTTCTGTTTGGGTGAGGATATAACATGCAAACCTAGCCATTCAATCTATGTTACCAAACCAAACAACTATCCAAATGCAATGGAATCAACCTATTGGTTAGCCATTGATAGAATAGGGAGTGTGAAGGGGAACTACACCCTTGCACACCCTATATAGCCTTATGAGGCTCAACCAAAATAAGATGTAGGTGAGATACCAATAGGATTTGACTAATCTAGGTTCTAAGGTGGAAACATTTATTGTAATTGGGAGTCAAATGTAGGAATGGGGAGTAGAGGTGGGGGTATTTCACCTCACAGTACTCGTAATCTAGCTTTTAGAAAACACATATGCAATTACACTAAAAATTCCTATACTAGCTACTTAGATCTCACACCTAGGAGTAAGAGAAGGGATATACATGTGGGAAGATGGGGTGCTAGCTAGGGATCCACTAGTTGGACCTAGGATCAAATCCCAAGATAGCCTCACATATGCCATCTTCTCCTAGACTTAGGCGATTTCAAGCATAAAACAATAAGTAATTCATTTTTTCAAGCATAAACCACAAGAAGAAATATGGGAAATAAGATAAAAGTAGAAAGCAATAATCATAGAATGAAAATATAGAGTTTACAAGGTATATTCCCTCAACATGGTATCGAAGTAACCTTTTAACCCCAAATAACTTATCACAAAGGGCTTAGCTACTCGTAGTGCAAAAAAGAGCAAAGAAGAGGTAGAGGAAGAATGAAAAGCCTTTGAGCTCATATAAGATCTTCTCCTTCGCCTCCAGTAGTAGGATAAACACCGTATCCCTCCTTTGTAGCAAGAGGGCATGGAATGGATGGTGAAAAGTGGGCAAAACCATAGAAAACTAGGGTTTTGAGGTAGAGAAAGGTGGAAATGGAGTGGAAGTAGGTGGGCGCTTTTAAATGCAGTAAGGAAGGTAGAAACAAATGTTATGAGGGTGTAACCTTGTGCTAAAGTCCCACTTAGGTATATATAGGTGGTCAGGAAGCACTGAGTTAAGTGGGGGTAAAATGGGTAGAACAATGTAGAAGAATGTAAGGTTTTGGTGGTAGCACGGTCGTGCTGGGCAACACAATCGTGGTGGGTAGGAGGTAGTAGAACCGTTATGAGAAGGAATGACCATTCTGAGGGAGTGGAAAATCATAGGTTGAAAGTGGGAAAATGAAGGATTGTAGAACGGTCATGATGGGCAACACGATCGTGGTGGGGGCTAGGTAGCACGATTCTGGTGGGTGAGTTGGGGAATTGGTCATTCTGCTTCTAGCCAGCATGACTACTCTGGTTGGCATGATCGTGTCGGGGGTCTTCTTAGCACGACTATTTTGGATGGCATGACCATGCTGCTAAGGATGCTCTAGCTTGTCAAATTCTATCACCACTATGATTTTTGCACAACTAGCCCGGCCGTTCCTTGGCACCACGTCCGTGTTGGTGTCTTCAAGTGCACTTTGCACTTCATTCTTTGAGATCCATGTATTTCTTTGCTTGAGTTGACTCTCGGCCAGTAGGGGTAGGTTGAGGGAGCCTTTGAACTCATTTTTGGGCCTCTTTAAGGGTAGAGAAACCCTAGGATCATCCTCTCTCTCTCATCCATCCAAGTGTGGTCGAAGTACCTGAAAAACATGCAAAGAACGTCCATAAGTGCATTTCACAGAAATATGCATATTGAGGGAAATAGCATGTAATCTAACATGTTTAGATGTGATTGAAGTGCAAAAAGACACAAGATGGATCCATAAATTAGGGCCGCATCACCACCCCAAACTTAAAACATACTTTTCCTCAAGTATGCTCCAACTTAATATCTCTTCAATTTTTTTCAACAAACAAGAATGATAAATGTATTGCAATAGATGATTATTGATGAAATGAGATTAATGGCGGCTAAGTATATGTATCCCACCTCTCTCCTCTCCACTTTCATGAAGTAGTCATGATTTAAGCATTGAGCATACTAACTTCACATATAGGGCATAGAATACATAATCAATACATATAGTTTTCATGTAGCTCTAGGTATTCCTTCCGATGGTGGTGATAATCAAAGATGACTATGAGTGTTGTTTCACTTTCATGCATTCAATTTCATACTTCAAACCACACTATGTGACACACATGGATGCAAAAAAGGGTGAAGTGATCCAACTTTTATGTTTCGTAGATCAATGGGTATGCAATTAGAAGAAGGAGGTTGTGTAAGAGGTTGGAGTGCTATTACATATGAGCACTCATCTTTTATTTATCTAGATGCTATTACATAGGAGCATATTTATTTTCTTTTTGCATTATTTTCTTTTTCTTTCTCTTTTTTTATCCTTGGTGTAGGAAGGGCACATGGTGGTAGGAGTGAAGCAGGAGGATATACATATGACTACTCCAACCTTTTTTTAGGGTGGTCAAGGTTGATATGTGCACCATTGTCATCCTTTCATGAGGCGGAGAGGTAGGAGGATGATAGAAGAAACATCAGGTCAAAGGGGGGTCACTATTGTGGGTTTCAACCTAAGATCTTCTACATGAAAATTACTCCAGATAAGGCTTGTTTGTTTGAGAATGGTCGATACCCTCGCGGGCATCCATTAGGTTCACCACTGGACTTGTAAAAACCTTTTTCTATGGTAGGAGTCGCCGAACATGAGATTCCACAAACCCTAAGCGTTTGTAGCTTGCTTAAGTCACAATTCAACCAAACAATTCACAAGCATCAGAGGAGTGATTCACATGTATAAAGTCAACAATTAAGACCATTTAGCAATAGAACATAAGAATGTAGCTTGCATTTGTCACATGTCAAGATTTTTAGTTCAATAAGTATAGATTAGGTTAATACATGCTTCTTGGGAAAGACATTCTAAATTTGGGAAAAATTGGCTGAAATAGTGCCAACTTGCATTCAATCACGTCTAAACCTACATTTAGTGAATAGAAAGCATAAAGCAAGCAAATCCTAGTCAAAACACACAAAATCTACACAACAATGCATGAAATGAACTACATGACATGAAAGCATGTAAAAACAAAAACACAAAGAATGATTGGACAAGTATAAGAGTTAGTTAGACTATCAAATCATCTCGGTAACATTTAGAATAAGGTGCATAGTGAAAAATGAGGTAAAGGAAGGGTTTAACACCCTACCACCCCAAACTTCAAAACCATATTGTGCTCTACATGAAATAGAAGTTTACAATAGTAGGGTATAGGGTTCCAAGTAGTAGTAGACAACCGTCAAGAGATGGAGCGATCAACGTAGCATTTGGCGAGCAGGGAAGGGCCACCACAATTGTTCTGTGCAAAATGGTCATGTTGGATTTCCAGAAGCACAACCGTGTTGTGTGGAATGGTCACGTTGGGCTCCTTCCTATTTCTTTTTCACTAGTTTCAAATTTTCTTTTCAAACTTGATCTCCTCCTTGGTTGTCTCATCCATGTATTATCTTTCCTCTATTGTACCTACTTTGACATGATTTACAAAAAAAATATCAAGTATGGTGTGTGTATTTCTTGTAAAAAAACAAAAGTATAATAAAAAAAGGGGTTTTGAGAGAATGAGTCTCAAACCGAAGTGGGTTGCCTCCCACTAGTGCTAACTTTAGAGCCTTCAACTAGGTTTGTTGTTCTTTCCACCATAATGTGTCCACACCTAAGGTGTCCTCATTCTCATCCAAGGTGACCCTCTCCAAAGCTTTTACCACATGATTTTCATCCCAAGGGACATGCAAGGTTCTGTAGCTATTACTTGCCATATAACTCTCATGAAAGTTGGTATAGTCAAAGTTGTCACAAAGGTCATCGTCCATTATGTTTTGCCTTTCCTCAGTAGTGAACATGAATATATCTATCTTTTTCTTCATATAAGACATTGTCATGATGTCGGCTTGCACTTTGATCTCTGCATCCATTGTGCATAAGAATGACCTCCCTAGGATGATGTAGTTCTTGCCATAATTTGATTTTTTGTCCATCATAAGAAAATTTGTTGGGTATCTGACACTCCATTTCTTGTCCACATCAACAATTAGATTTTCTACCATATCTGTAGGTGTCTTGCTAGATCCATCAGCTAGCAATAGAACACAATCATCAGGTTTTATTCCTTCTAGGCGGATCTTGATAAACAAGCTATATGGAATGATGCTAACACTGGAGCCCAAATCAAGTAGTGCATGCTCCACAAATTGGTAGATGATGCAAAAAGGAATGAGGGTGGCACCATGATCTTTCCTCTTTTTGGGGAAGGGGTGGTCAAGAATGAAGTTGACTTCCTACATTGGTACAATCCTCTTGGGTGCCTATCATCATCTTTGCCTTCCTGGTGCAAGTAGCTTTAAAGAAAGACAAGAAGGCTTTTATGATTGCCTTTCCTTGCTTTAAGGCATTCAAAATCTTCATGGAGTGGCCATATTCTTCTAGGAGGAAGGGGTCTTCTAAAGAATCATATAATCATGGATCACTTGCATTATTGTCATCTATAGCAAGTTGTGGACCTTGGGGTAGCATGGGGTATTATTTAACTCATAGGGTAGAGCCCATGTTGTTAACAACTCTAAGAGAGATGGGACAATATATCCTTCATTCTCAAACAAAGATGTAACATAGAGGGGTGTGTCACCAAGCAAAGGTGGGATGGTAGGAATCATCCTCCCAACAAAAAGTGGGACACCTAGCATTGCATTCTCAAGAAACAGTGGGAGACTTTGTGGAATATTCTCATAAGAGTATAGTGTAGAAAGAACTTTGGTGAACTTGGCACTCTCAAGTAAAAATAGAACATCAGAATCTTTGATGCTTTTAGCATCTCCTCAGGAGTTTTCTGGAAATGATGCTTCATCATGAACTTAGGTCACTTTCTCCTCCCTCTCTAAGAATTCTTCAACAACCTTCTTCCCCCATGTGATGGATACCATGCTCACTTGCTCATGGGGAGGAGAGGGAGCTTGTGAGGATGATGGTGGTTGTGGTGGTGGTCTTTGGTGGGGTGGATTAGGATTTTGGAGGATGTAAATTGGTTATTGTGGAGGTTGTTGTTGTGGAAGGGGTTGATATTGGGGGAGGGAGTTGTTGGTAGGAATGTGGTGGAGGTGAGGGATATTGGTAATTATAGTTGGGTTGTGGGGGGTGGAGGGGCATATGGGTTAGAAGGCCCTTGATATTGTTGCAAAGTTGTTACTTGCCCTTGAGGTGGAACATAGGTACTTTAAGGACTGCCCATAGAACCACTATCACTATTTGGGCTGGCCATGGTCTGGGAAGGGATTCCTCCTTCCTCACGGTGGGTACGTGACATGGAAATCTGGTCTAGCCTTTGCTCAATCGAATCGATGATTTGTCCATTATAGGACACATCTCTCTTCACTTGATCAAGGTATCTTAACCTCACAAGAACCTCTTCTTCAAACTTTGGGTTGTTTCTTGGCCCTCGGTGCTGCCTTGGTTGTCCTTGTCCTCTATCCCCTTTCTTATAAGAGAATTTTGGGTGATTTCTCCACACTGGAGTGTAGGTGTTAGACATTGACCCTTCGTGATTGCGGTTTCCAAAAGCATGTAGAGTTGTCACCTCCTCATCAATGAAATCAATGGCCATAGCAGATTGTCGAATAGATCCTTCATCAAATTCATCATATCAGCAAGAATCTTCATCATTTGGGGATTTTGATCTTTCCTAGCTCAAGGAGGAGAAGGTGGAGGAGGAGCTCAATTTTAATCACAATGTACACCCATGCTAGAATCATGATGATGTGAATTTTTAGCTAGACGCTTGAAGAGAGGCCATGACTCTTCTGAGGGCTTGGCCATGGAGGTTTCTCCTCAAGAGGAGTCTACAACTATTTGACCCCATTCAGATAGCCCAATGTATAAGGATTGCGCAAGCTGTCATATGGGTACTTCGTGGTGAGGGTGATCTCTAAGTAGCTTTGGGAACCTCTCCCACATCTCATGGAATGACTCATTCTCCTTCTGAGTGAATGAATTGATGTACCTCCCCATTTGTGACAACTTGAAGATAAGATAAAATTTCTTCAAAAGCTCATTCTTGATTGCTACCCAAGTGACCAATTATGGCATCGTCATGTACCATTTTGTAGCATTTTCCTTGGGTGATAAGGGGAACAAGTCCTCCTGATAGAATCATCAGTTGCAGTACGGGTGAGGAAGGTGGAATACATTTCCAAGAAGGCTTCAACGTGGCGATATGGGTTCTCATTCTCCAACATGTAGAAGGTGGGTAAAATTCTAAGGGGGACTGATGGAATGGAGAATTGTTGACCCAACATTTGGTCGACTATTGTGATGATAAATCACAAACATAGAATAATTTCAAATGCAGAAGCGTTCATCAACAATAGATTACTGAAAATCACTAAAAATTTAAACCTTTTGCAAAGAGATCCATACATAGGAAAACTCTTTTATCAATAACCAATGTATTTGATTTACATCATGGTTCATGAGTACATATTCTATACCATTACTTCTTCAGGATTACAAGAATCATCTACTCTGTTAATAACTAAACACAGGTAGCATAAGAACCATAAGGCATCAAGCCAAAATCTCAGATTGATTTATTAAAAACACTAGTTACTAACTCTGAGGACCTGAGAGTACAGAGACGATACATAGGACTTTTATCTACAAGACACGACAAACAATACACTCAACCTGAGCTGTCACTGCTGTCACTGCTGCTGCTGATGTTCTACCTCTGTAAGATATTCTCAGTTTTCTCCGTGCTTGTCCACCTAAAAATGTTGGATCCCACGGGGGTGAGACAATTGTAATTGCCCTAGCGAGAGATATAAATCTCCGCCAAAAACATTATTATTGCAATTTAATGATATAAAACTGGGCAGAGGATAAATAGTTTAAAACATTCTCATCTTTTAAAGCATTGCAACTATTTATGATAGAACAATAGATCATCTATTCTCTTAATAAGGAATAGGAAGAACATGTATATCATTTATCCATCATATTATACCATCATGGAAAACTTCTCTTATGACACTCATTATCTTGATATGTCATCCATGAGACATTCTTGTTTCAATATGTTGGCCTTAGCCAATATACTAAATAGATATGGGATTATATCTACCATGTTCTCATATTTCATTAATATAGGCATTGGGTTATTACCAATCCTATGTCATCATTACATGCATTGGGTTATTACCAATCCCGTGTCATCATTACAGGCATTGGGTTATTACCGATTCTGTGTCATCATTACAGGCATTGGATTATTACCAATCCTGTGTCATCATTATAGGCATTGGGTTATTACCAATCCTACCAATCCTGTGTCATCATTACAGGCATTGGGTTATTACCAATCCTGTATCATCATTACAGGCATTGGGCCTCTGCTAGGTATTGGACTCTTCCAAACCTGATTACACCGCCAGGCATTGGGCACTACCAATCCTGATTTTATAGCCAGGCATTGGACTTTAACCAACCCTGATTATACAACTAGGCATTGGACTTTAACCAACCTTGATTACACAGCCAGCCATTGGACTCTAACCAATCATGATTACACAGCCAAACATTGGACTCTAACCAATCCTGATTACACAGCCAGGCATTGGACTTTAACCAATCCTGATTACACAGCCAGGCATTGGACTCTAACCAATCCTGATTACACAACCAGGCATTGGACTCTAACCAATCCTGATTACACAACTAGGCATTGGACTTTAACCAATACTGATTATACGGCCACACATTGGACTTTAACCAATCCTGAGGTTAGCCTTCATAGCTTTTCACATTCTTTATTGAATACAATTGTACCTTTTATTAAGTTTATTAAAACATTATCATTTCTTACAATAAACTTTTATAATCATCTTGGTACCTCTCACTATGCCACAATTGTTCTCATGGCTCATAAGGCCCATAAAGCATCTTGTCAGCTCTCACTAGGCAACATCTAACCATATGGCTCACAAGGCCATTAAACATCTTGTCACCTATCACTAGGCAACATCTAATCTTATGGCTCACAAGGCCATTACACATCTTGTCACCTCTCACTAGGCAACAATAACATATTACCTCATGTAATACAATAGTAACACCACTATTCCCTCAATAGGGTTAGGGCTTACTAATCACGTCACATTAGGGTTTCTCATGTCCCATTACCCAATTTAGGGTTAGGGTTTCCCATCTCACATTAATTAGGATTTCATATTTATCAAATCAACCTTAATATATTGCTCCACACCTCTAGGAGCATCCATTAACATCTCGAGTATTCAATCATGTTTATTACTCTTAACATTTATCATTAAATGATTATCAATACAAGGTATGAGTTCATTTCTCATCCTTATCATGGTATGATTACATCATACTCATTAGTTTGGCTTAACCCCATTCTCAAGGTATATTAGCCTATACTTATCAAAGTATATCAAACTCATTACATTTCATTGTAACAATTTACATAACACACTTCATGTGTTTCTTATCCAAGTATATTGGAGTTGAGGAGCATCAAGGTATATCAACCCTGGAATGCTAAAAGTGATATCTATCATATCTTGATGTATCACTTTCCTCATCACTTCCAACTTACTTGAGTTATCAACTTATCTTGGATTAAGGTATTTCCCATCTTAATACTTTCATCCACTAACCTATCACTTTTACCATGAAGTGCATAGGTCACACACACGAATGGTCCAACTATCTTCAATGATATGGACTTGCCTATGATCAACCATTTGAGATATTTCACCTTTATAAGGCATTAGACACTATTTTATCATTAGGGTTCTCTCATACCATTACCCAGTAATTAGGGTTATGGTTTATCATCATATTGCCCAAGATTAAGGCTTCATGTATTATAACTCAAAATTAGAGTTTCACATACCTTCACCATGTATTAGGGCTCCTCATCATACCATTGCATAGGGTTTCACATGGCATCACCCTCAATTAGGGTTTCACATGGCATCACCCTCAATTAGGGTTTCACATGTCATCACCTTCAATTAGGGTTTCACATGGCATCACCCTCAAATAGGGTTTCACATGGCATCACCCTCAATTAGGGTTTCACATGGCATCACCCTAAATTAAATACATACAACTATGGTTGACATAGTATACTGAATTATTGCTTCCATAAACTTTTAGGGTTAATCATTTTAAAGGTACTAATCATCTAGGTACTTTAGGGATTCAACGAGTGTACCTATCATTGATTATCATTATTCTCAGCCATTGGATCAATCATCATCTTAAATAGCCAAACGATTTGATCACTTTTGACCACCATTCAGTTTTGGCATTTCAACACCAAACAGTTTTGAAACCATTTGATTCCAAATGGTCCTGAGACTGTTTGACCCCAAACGGTTTCAAGACCGTTTGGTCCAAGCCAGCTTCAAAACCAAAAGGGTTCACAAGATAAATTCCTCAATCAATCGATCAGGGTTTGCACCATTGATTACTTCATCAATTGAATTATTCAAGTACATCAATCATTGACTCTAGAATCTCCAAACAATCCACCTTAGCTTTTGAACTCTAAACGGTCCTGAGACATTTGATCCCAAATGGTTTCAAGACCGTTTGGACTCAAACGGTCTCAAGACTGTTTGGTCCAAATTGTCTTGAAACCGAATGGATCAATTTAGGGATTCTTCAACAAATCGATTTAGGGTTTTTAATTGTGGATTGTCCATTCGTGGAACCATTCAATTGGATCCATTGGATCATCATCCAACATGTTCTACACCTGACCTCAAATAGTCAATGCCCCCATTCGGTCAACCATGCCCAAACGGTTTGGAACCCAAACCTCCAAACGGTTTGCAAACCATTTGGTGAAACCGATTGGACCATTTTTGTTGAAACTGTTTGTAACTAAATTTTGTTGAGATGCGTGATTAAGATGATTTCATCATCATCAATCTTCAACCCTTCGAAATATACTGCCATTCTCGTGGTAGTTTCATCAATTAATGAAGGGAATTTCAAGAAGAACAATTGAACCAAATGAATTGAAGAATTGAATTCAATAACAATGTTTAAGGGTTCAAGTTATATAACCCACCTTCAAATGAGCTTCAAAGCTTGGATATTCACGTCAACAATGGTGTAATAAGATTTCTCAAACCTCAAGGTTCGTTCCTCAAGCTTTTGAGTGAAAAGTATTGGCTAGAATTGAAGATTGATTGAAGAAAGTAAGAAATCAAGCATTGATTTGTGATTTCCACCATGAATTTGAGGTGAAAGGGGATCATGGAGCTTACCTACAGGTTGGGGGGTCATCCTCCTGTTTCTCCTAATCTCCCTTGATCTTTTTTCAAGTAAGAAGTGAAAGTGGCTTCGAAATTACCCATTCAAGCTATGGATAAATGAGTATATATGCATTTTATTGAAAATTCATTTAAGAGAGAGAAAGTAGGGGATAACTCTTCCATTTCCTTGCCACTTGCCCCCTAATATTCCTTGTATACGAGGCTATCTTCATTTCCTCTTATTCCTCTCAATTATCCATGAATTAAAGGAAAACAAATTAAGCACCTTAACCCTTATAATAATAATATCCTAAAGTTAGTGGATAATTATTTTTCTTTTATTAATGTGAGTGGGCTCTCCACTCACTTGAGATATTTGTTGCCTTTGCAAGGAACAAGGACGTCCACATATATGGATTTTCAACCAACACAATTTTGGTTGAAGGGCACTTCAATTAATATATTTATTTTTGCATAAATTGAATTAGAATTTCAATTATGCTTAAATCTTGATTATTTTAATATCAATATTCTCTCCCCTTCAAAGTGATACAAATGAGATGCCCCTCCCATTTTCTTCACTCTAAATGATGACAAGAAATATTAGGGACTCTCTGGAAGAGGTAATTTACATATTGAACCCTATGTTTTGGGTAAATTGCACATTACACCAAAACTAGGTATTAATGCACAAGCACTGCTTAATCATCTCTTTCTTGGTATTTAGGCTTTCACAATCCATTCCTCTGCATCATCTTCATTCTCATAATGCTTCAACGCATGAGGAACATATTATCATGCACAATTTGCAATTTAACCCCTCGACTTGGGTAATTTGCACTTTAGTCCAAAATAAGTAAAATATCAGTTCAACATTATTCAAAAAGGACTAAAATTGAAATATGAGTTCCTAATGAGCCTTAATTACTTTTCAAAAGATAAGAACAAGCATATAATCCACTTTATTAAGCAAAACATCTAGGGTTAAGGCTTAACCCATGTCAGGGATGTTACACATTATAAACCCCTAATAAGGATTTCGTCCCCAAAATCCCAGATAAAAGGAGACAAATATTGTTCATTCGTTATATCATCAAGTCTCCACATAACATCTCAATGTCATGGAGATACCATAGAACTTTGATCAACACAAAGTCCTCCCATACGGACTCATCATAGAACTTGTCACATAGGACACATACTCTACTGTCCTTTTCATTATTGACTGTAAAATCGATTCTGTGTCAGGTCACACCATTCTTAATAAAGAGAATATTATACATACCTTATTTAATTCATGTGTCAAACCTCACTGATTATCACCTTTCTCACTTATAACTTAATGTGACATAATTCTTGATTCTGGGGGTCTCCCATACTCCTCATTTAATTAAACATTTTGCTTCCAAAGAGAGACCAGAGTTCACATCCTTATTGATGTTATGTTTATGCAAGGCATAAACCCCTAACATATGATGTCCATAGTATTTTATATAACTAGTTTGATTTCACAGTTGGCCCTTCTAGGTAATCAACACAAAGTACCTCTTCAAATTGTTGCATGAACTTTCAATTGTTCATGTGTAATTCAATCTTATTCCTCTTAAGTTCCTTGCCTTCATTATAGAAATTATAGAGATGATTACATATCACCACCTCTCAGAATTATCATTATCATGATTTACTAGATCAGGGTATTCCAACCCTTAGTTCATTACTGAACATTGTTATATCTTATCAGATAACTGTTACCTTTAGGTCTGAGGACCAGGATATACATTATTCTAAACATCTTATTTTTGCTTATAAGTTTATTTATAATTAAATCTAATTCCTCCGTATATCAATTAGAATGTGGTAGAAATATCCATGCCACATCTCCTTCTTGATTAGGCTTCTTTGGATTGTTTCAGAATGATTACTTGATCAGAGTAATCAGAAAGATAACAATCTAGGTATGTCATACTTACCTTGCCTTCAATAAATGAATACCTGGCCAAGGTATTCAAGAACTGAAATTAGGTAGTATGCATTTATTTTATTTTATGTTTTCATCTCTTTATATTTGATATACTTAATATCTTAGATTTTCTCTGATTTCCTTTTTCATCTCTTCCCTTCCTTAATGAAGAAAGAGAAATTTCAAAACATATAAAAGAATATTAAACTGAACACAAGTTTTCATCCTACTTAACTCTTCCTCATTTCCTCAAAGGATTATACAGATGAACTAAACAACACTACCTTTCTTATAGTAGAGAGTAGAGGATATTTCAAAATAGAAAGTTTTATCTTGACATGTCTACCTCTCACAAGTTATCCAGTGTCTTGTCTGTTGGGTCACGTCATCACTTTCTATTTGCACATTGCCACCTTAAATGTCCTCTCTGTCCACATCTATAGCAAGCTCGGAGCCTTTTAGGTGACTACTGCTTGGGTGCACTACATTGTGGTTGAGTCGGTACTACTAAAATCTTTGATTGTTTAGTACCACCAATTCCTTGTTCTTGTGACTGTTTAGACTTCCTTTTAAGGTATGTCTCATGTTTCTTTGTCATAGACCCTTCTATCCTTCGATTTGACTCCACAAATGTGGCAAACCTCTGACTACTTTCTAGGGCAGATGCCGGAATAGACATTTCATCATTCAATCCTGTGACGTCCCCGGATTTTGGTTTCTCCAAACCCTATTGGGAATGAGAGCCCATAATCTGAAGACATCAAACAATCATACCAGAAAGCGATGTGGAAGCATAATACGCATACATGAACATACAACCATAACATTTCTCAACATTCAACATGTATATTTATACAACATGAGTTATTACACAATGATTTACAATTACATATTGAATGAAGATTCTACAGTCTAAGAACATGTATGCTAAACTAGGATCTACACAATAGGTACAACCTGGACAACTGCTCACTTCCTTTCTTTTATCCCACGCTAGCTCTGAACCTAAAACATACGTGAAACAACGAATCAACACACAAGGTGTTGTGTACGTGGGTAGAAAGATACATACTAATATGTTTGCATAAATGAAATAACTTGAGAAAGAAAGAGTAAAAGAAAACATTATTTAAAGCGATAATCAGGTAAACATTCCTTTTAACATGTCATTTGATGCGATTGTACTACTTCAAGCACCTTTTCGACATACATCTAATGTGGGTCATAGAGAAGAAAAAAAGAGGGATACATACATCTAACATGGGCCAGATTTCATACATCCATGTTAGGCACATACATCCAGCATTAGGCAGTGCATGTAGCTACAACCCATCATACTCAATTATGTTCTATTAGATTTGGCGATGTATAACTCATAATAGTTCAACCAGGCAATCATATCCAAATACGAGCATTCAAGATATCACATATCATATGCAACCAGAAAACTAGTCTTATACTTAATAAATCCCACGTACCTGAGTTCAAAGATTTCTAATCATTCTTGCTCATCTAGATATCTGGTCATCACCTGGTTAATAACAAAACCACATCCTATCATCAGATTCTCATCATCTTAACCCTAGTCGTGTTCATTAGGGTTTATATTATCTCATTAGGATATTCCAACATTTACTTGTATTATTGTCTTATATTTATCTTACTGATGTCATTTTCCAGATTGTGATTCATTATCTGAATATTAGGTCCCATATTCTTTTTGTGCACATAATAACCCTAGTTTATATACATTACTCAAGTTAGGGTTACAACCCATGTATCAAGGTTCATCTTCTTACAACAGGAATTTCGTGTACACAACTGGTCTCATATTTACATATTATCTTTCAGTTACAGATATGAGAATGTTCTGTGAATTTCATCATTTATTGAGCATGTATGCATTAATTGCATTATCTTTAGTGTTATTAGCCCTAATTAGACATATTAATCAAATTACAGGATTTCATGCATCAACATGACCATATCTGACATTATATGCATTCTACACATAATTGTGGACTTACTGATATTTTTCCATGATTTTATATCATTCTTTGATATTTATTTTCCATTAAACAAGCATTTCACAAGTTATATGATATAACTGAGATTAGTGCATAAAAGGACAGATATTATGCTTCCACTGCATTCTACACATTTTTCTGAGAATTTCGGTATATTGTACTTATTTTTCTGACATTCGTACTAATTTCTACAGATTATTGAAAATCTGAACATTTTGTGAGATAATTACCTTTCTCGGCCAACCCAGCATCGACACGTGGCAAAGTGGGGGGGGGGGGGGCACACTCCTTTCCTCTCTTATCTTGGACCCAGTCCGGGTCTGGGGCAGGATCTGTGGACTTGAGGGTCCGTTTGCCCGGTCGGGCTTCTCCCCCTTTTCTCGCGATCCCGCACGCGAGGACTCTGTTTCCTCTGTGAAACAGAGCTCCACCGCATGAGCCCTCCTCCGGAGAGAAAACAACAGAGTTGGAGTGGTCCTCGTCATCTCCAAAAGCCACCCTCACCTTCGAAGTAGGCCTCCGCATCTCCACGGCCACTCGACTCAGGTGTTATGCCTCTACCGTTCTAGATCGGCGGGTTCTCCGGCCACCTCACCGTCGAAGCTTCTCCCAGATGTCGCTCATCGTCGAGCTCTTTGCGCCTCCTCCGGGATCCAGGAACCCGCCGCATCTGGCCTCGCAGAGGGTGTTCCTACGTCCTCCATGATCTGCTACACCCAAGCACTCCGCTAGCCTGCCTACGGCGCCGTCGGCTTCTCCGTTGCTTCTCCATGGACGAGAGCCAGTCTGACACCCGCTTGTGAGTCCATCACCGGTCTCGATTCTTGCCACCGTGATCCTACTCATGGTCATAGTTTTTGGCAATGGAGAGACAGACAGAATCCGCCGAGGTTCCTAGGCTGGACTCACCCAAAATTGATCCTCAAAGCGAGTCCCTCGGCGTCGGATTGTGCTCCACGAACTGAAAGGAGGTAGTATGATGTGGCGAGGTGGCGTGGAGAGCTTGCTGCTTCAACTGGCCATGGAAGACTTTTGGGTAAAACTGCGATTGTGGAAGGTAGGAGCCGAGCGAGAGCTCTTTGGACTCGGAACCCCATCATCTGTCAGTGGAGAGGGCGGAGGAGAAGAGGGTTCTTGTGGTCTCGTCTTAGAACCTAAACCAGTGTGATACCGGTTGGGAGATAGATACTAATAAGGAGGAACTGATTTCTCGGCTTGAATCACATATAGATCGCGATATGTGGTGCTGGACGTTGAAGATTGCAAGACTTGGTCAGCCTCTTTCTGTCCGGCAGTGATCGGATGTTAGGGACGAACTCCCTGCTCTTGATTCCTCCCTTAACGCTCAGATGAGGGCCACACATCCCAGGCTTCAAGGTGGTTCCCAACAGCCTCGGTACATGAAGAGTTGTGTGACATCTAACTATATCAAATTTAGTTCAGCTATAACTCAAACCTTATTAATTATACCAAGATTCCCAACCTCAATACGTATCTAATGGTTTGTTCAAAAGATACCAAAATTTTAGGCACTAGTTACTCGTAATGTGGTCTGGCATTCAACCAAATTTGAGACCAAGAATCCAACATTTGTTTATTCTAATTTAAGTCCTCAAATAGTCTCATAATTAAGTGTATCAACCTTAAATATAGATCAATTAGTTACCAAACCTTGATGAAACATGTTTGATCCTATTACATTGATCATGGTGCATACTCATATCAATGTTCAACCATATGGATTCATGTATGCTCTCATTGACACATGAAGTCATAAGTACCCCAAAGTGGTACATATATAAAGATATTGGACTTAGCTACACATCAGACATCCTACAAAATTATTAACACAAGCCTAATTTATTCAATTTGACTGTATACTACCTCATGTCCATTAATAACTATTTTACTCTAGGTTTACCTCCAATACCGTATTGGGTATCAAAACCCTAAAATTCTGGGTCATCACATTCACCCCATCATATATGGAATTTCTTCCTCGAAATTCAACTAATCTCATCCTTAAGAGGCTATTTAGGAGTTCAACTTCACATACATCATCATTGCTTAGGTTCTAAGACCACCATAATTGCATGCACTCTAAGTTGTTAGCTTAGGGTCTAGAGATTCTTGGGTGCGTCCACCCCACCTTATATATGTGGAAGCATCACTTAATGTCTTAGCCATAACATGACATTATGATATCTTAGGGTTACATCACCTCTAAGGGTACATGGTTTGTTCATAGTTTTAATGTTTAGGAGGAAAAACATTTATTAGCCATGATATTCAGATCATTCAAATCTAACATCATTAACATCTTAGAGGAGATTTATCTTCATCCTTGATATTAGAATTTTTCTATTTAAGAAGGACTTACGTAACATGTTTGACCATTAGGGTTTCATCCTATGGTGTGATATCCATACTCAACTTAGAAGCATACATTGCAAAGGATCAAAGTTACGAACTATATTTCTGATCATATATCCTATGATCCAAAAATATCTTTATATCAAGTTCATGAGTTCAACTTTTTATGTCTTGCATGTATTATGTGAAGGGAAAAAGAGAATATACTAAGGTTATCCCATGATCTCATCATCATATCTTTCATGTTTAATATGAAGGGAAGATAATATTTTAAAGTCAAACTTATCATGATTTCAATCTTGGGTGCTACATGTATGATATAGGGGGGAAATATAGAATAGGTCAAGCTTATACGAGTGACTCCTCATATATAAATCATCTATATAGCTCAAGTGAAGTTTCTATCATCATATATTAAGAAAGAGAAGAAGAAGGGAGAACATTTATGTTGAGTATCTTTTGCACAAAGCATCATACTCTCGTAACTAGAGTTCATATATTACCTCACTTGCAACTAATGATGAGATTCACAAAATATGTCACTCTAGCTAGGACCTAACTCAGCCAAAGGATTGTCTTTATCATATGGGTCATCTACCCATCCTTTTTTTTACCCAATTCTCACATATAGATTTGAATCATGCATAAAGACTCAACTCAACACTCGAGAGTAATCTAGTGTAGGACATTTTTTTTAACACATACATCATATATTGGAGGCTAGGTCCTATGACCTTCTCCCTGTGGGTCTTACTCTGTAACACCCCTGACCTGGGTTATGAGCTAACCCTAGGTGTTTTGCCTAATTATGAAATTGGATGGTTGTAATTATCCTTTAGTATATAATTAAAGCTTTTATGGAACACATGTTTCCATTTTTGTCCCTTGTAAACCAATGTTGAAGTATTATTTGCAATACATGGACCTATGTGCAATTTGCCCAATCAGAGGGGTTAACTTGCAAAATTCACATGTTTATATGTTCCTTCAATGTTGAGACAACATACGAATGAATATGATGAGGTTTGAGGGATTTCCCAAGCTTGAGCACCAAGGTGCAGCTGTGGAAGCAACCCCTGTACTTAAAAACCCTAAATTGGTGTAAAATGAAATTTACCCAATTTGAGGGGTGCAACTTGTAAAATACATCATCTAAAATATCTTTTATGACTCTTGGCATCATTTAAAAGAGAAATGATGAAAAGGTTATTTCATGTGAATAATCATATAATAAAGAACACCTTTGTGATTGAATAATTAAGGTGTATGTATAATAGCCCTTTTATGTGTATGCTTTAGGGATGGGTTGATCCTTTTTGCCTACAATTCTTGACCTTAGAAGGAGTTTGTCCTTATAAATAAGATGTGGGGACTTGCAAGGAAGAAAGGAAGGACTTAGATGAGAAATGAGGAAAACATATGTTCTTATGTTGTAATTTCACTTAAGTATATATACTACTTTTCTCACTTAGCAAGGGAACGATCCTCTTCCTTTCATTTCTTTTCCCCTTGCTCAAAACCGACCAAGGCTAAGCTCTGGAGCAGAGAAGGACGACCAAGGGTCCTAGGTAAGTTTGGATCATCCCTTTTTGCTTGAATTCATGGAGGAAACTCGTTTTCAAGGTTGAATTCATGGCTAGCTCACCTAGCTCTATCTTTCTAGCCATTCCTTTCCAACTTTTCCTTGGAGAATTCACCTTGGCCGACCTGTGGAGCTCAAAGACGCCATTAAAGCTTGGATCTTGGAAGCTTGGAGCTCAAGGGGCAAGCTTTAGGTGGGTTTTATAACTCTAAACTTTATGCTTTGATTATACATCTTTTTCTATGCATATAGTTGCTAGTTCTTCTTCTTCCCTATCTTCCCTTGCATCCTTGCAAGCAAATCCGTGAGGAACTGTTTCTGTTCTTGAGCTGGAAGATGAGGGCTTTATTTCCTATGCTTATCCACAGTTTTCCACTTTACCATACGACCTCAACCAATTGCCCATACGGTTTACAAAACCGTTTGGTGGGCAAACGGTTTCAAGGTCGTATGAAGGCATACGGTCTCAAGACCGTATGGCCGCGTTGACCAAGCGTGGACCGTATGGGAATCCTGTTCAAAATTATGTAGGTTAATCACCCACAAAATTCGAAAGGTTAACTCCAAAGGGATCCTGAGGTATAAGCAAATCAATTAGCAAATCCAATTGAATTTAGTTCTGATTTTCAATCTGCTTAATTTGCCCTTTTTGGGAAAACGGTCTCAAGACCGTATAAGATGGTTGACTAAGCGTTGACCGCATGAGATTACTGTTCATAATGATGTTAATTAATGACTCACCAAATTTGATGGACTAATTCCAAACGAGTTAAGAGTTGAAGGTTGATTACTAGGGCAAACCCTAATTGAAAGCAGTGCTGAAATCACAATGAGCTAATTTGAGATTTTGGGTTGATTAGCCCAAACGGTCTCAAGACCATTTGGGGAATCATCCTAACGGTCTCAAGACCGTTTGGGGATCACCCAAGACCGTATGGAGGTCTGGGGTCAAGTATAGTTGACCAATTGAAGGTACAAAGATACCAAATTACATTGCAATTAAGTATTGATGTAATGATCAACTCAATAAATCAAACCTTGATGAATTTTCACTAGAGTCCAAAGGATGGATGGGCAAACGGTCTCAAGACCGTTTGGAACTCATCCAAACAGTCTCAAGACCGTTTGGTGACAACCCAAGACCGTTTGGAGGTCTAGGGTTAAGGTAATTTGATCAATTGAGGGTCCAATTACAATGGGTTATTGAAATAATCAAATTGCTGATTTGTGACTTAATTAAGGTTCAACCCCTATCAAATCAATCTAGATTTTGATGAATTCTTGGGAAAACGGTATCAAGACCGTTTGGGCCAAGTTTGAGCCCAATTGGAGGTCAATTGATGGGTTCAACTTCGATTTGATTCACATTGTTGAGTGTTGATGGTTGAACGTTTATAGACCTTAATTGAACCAACTCCAACCCTAATTGGATATCAATTGAGGGTCAATTGAGTAACAAATTGGTTAAGGCTAACCCTAATTGTCTCAATTGATAAGTGGTTAGCAAGCTTGAGACCAATTGAAGGCTTCAACATAAGAAACCCTAATCGAGTTTACCCTTTGAACCACCTTGGAGGTCCATACGATCTTGAGCTTTTGAGGTCATTCGACCTCAAGACCGTATGAGGTCATTCGACCTCAAGACCGTATGAGGTCATTCGACCTCAAGACCGTATGAGGTTATTAGACCTCAAGACCGAATGAATCCATTCGACCTCAAGACCGAAAGATATCATTCGACCTCAAGACCGAATGAATCCATTCGACCTCAAGACCGAATGAGATCATTCGACCTCAAGACCGAATGAGACCATTCGACCTCAAGACCGAATGAGACCATTCGACCTCAAGACCGAATGACGGTAAAAGGACTTGAGTGTTATACGGTCTTGATGTCAACCAAACCTTAAACGGTCTACAAAGCTTAAACGGTCTACAACCTTATATGATCTCATGATCGTTTGAAGGTTGAAGGTGTGAAACCTATTGGAGACATTTGAAGTTAAGTCTTCCTAATGCCTTGAAGTCTTAAATGGTTTAATAGTTGTTCCACCTAAACCCTAATGATACCAAATGACATTAAGGGTCAAGTGGTTAGTAAATTAAACCATGATGATGATCAATGTGTAATTTACCATAATACCCTTGAAAGGTTCAATTGAGTAAAACCTTGTTCTAATCAAACCCTAATCACTCAATAGTGGTGATTTGGTCTATGTTAATCAAAGTGAACTTAACCCAACCTGATCTAGATTGGTGTTATCACCATCTACAAGTATGAGGAGAGAGAAAGTATCTTAAGAAAGAGAAAGTACCCTTTTATGATGAAAATTCAAGTAAAGTACCTTCAATACACATGAATGTGCATGATTAGGGTATGATCCACCTATGTGAGATCATGGAACCCTAATTATGATAAATGATGAATCTTAAACTAATATGAGAGCATCAATGATGATGTTCCTCATACATGACAATGTTATGAGTTCAACTCACCATAATGTGAATAGTAAACCCTAATTCAAGGGTGATAACATATAATGTGAATAGTAAACCCTAATTCAAGGGTGATAACATATAATGTGAATAGTAAACCCTAATTCAAGGGTGATAACATATAATGTGAATTGTAAACCCTAATTCTAGGGTGATAAAATATAATGAGAATAGTAAACCCTAGTTTATGGTGATCTGATAAATGTAGTAATTCAGGGTTATGCCTTTGAGTGATGTATAACCAAACCAATGAGTATGATGTAATCATACCATGATAAGGATGAGAAATGAATTCACACCTTGAATTGGTAATCATTATGATGTTTGATAAACATTATAATTAAAGGTAAACACTCATCATACCCTGGTATATTTCCAAGAATGGAAGAGTTGCATACTACAATTGGACTAATAATCTAAAAAGGAAATATTAACAATGAAGGATGGGGTATGTTAACCTTAGTCCTGTGTCATGCCTTTAGGTATGAAACTTTGAGAACAAGTTACCAAATATGATGTCTTATAGGATAAAGAGATTTCAATAACCTTAATTTGTAAAGGGTGAAACCCTATTTCCAGTTATGCTTTTAAGCATGAATCCTCATGATTGAAGTATGAGATGAGGAATCAATATTCCTAATCATAAGTAAAGGAAATGAATAACCCTAATTGATGAATATTGGGGAACTTGACTCTTCTAAGAGTTTGAAAGTGTAACTTCTAGAATGAATTGTTTACTGTTATCAGTTGAATTAACCATGCAGGTTGTCATGAGATGATGATCATATCCATGTATGGATTATGAAACTATATTCATTGAAAGCATGCTTTAGCTTTATGAGTAAGTGAAATATTCTGATGCCTTGTTGAGTGGCATCCTATGAGAATGATGGGCTGTGAAAGCTATAAATATCATCAAAGTCATGCTTAACAGATGACTTGTGATGAAATGATTGAGAAATGATAATTGATGTGAGTTAGACTTGTTACATTTAGTATTCTATCTTCATAGCTGCCATGCTAATGATTAATGTTTGAGAACATGTATGATGTCAAAAGAATACTGAAATGTACCTAACTAATCTAGTATAATCATTCCATGTAGAGCCCTGATCATAGATCCGTCATTGTCAGAGACCAAATGATGGTGAAACAGGTTTTCCTAAGGGAACTCCTGGATCACATACTTTTGAGTATGTGGGGGAGATGGATGCGTAAATCCTTACATCCTAGTGTAGGAATTGATACCGTCAATCCTTCACTACAAAACCAAATGGTGAGATGTACCACAAATCTCCCAAAGAAGACACAAACACCGCATCGGTGAGAGATAAACAAGAAATCTTCCGGTGATGAAGAGAGTACAGAACGCCACTGTAACTCTAAAATAGCAAAGGACCAGATTACCCTGGTAAGCTATAACAGCAGAGACACAAGATGTCCTGCAAACAATCCTCTAACTGACTGAGGAAGATGAGGTCATAAGAATCCGGCTCTTTTGATGACCTATGTATGATACCGATGCAACTTACTAGTGATCAGTTGGAGTATGAGCGGTATACCTCATCTCCACAGGGCATAATAATGTTTGTAAAACATAATCAACCGCGTAGTATATCTACTTAGGTTACTACGAGGAACAATGTTTGGTGTTACATTGTTTACATTAATGATCTGTTCAGATATTTTGTATACATGTCCTTTATATGCTTTAAAGACATGACTGCTCAGATAGAAGTTGCTTCTCTTGTTATTAAACCTGTTGTTGTACGATTTATGTTATCTTGTCTATGATATTCCTTAATGTTATAATAAAGCTTCTAGTTGATAGTTATAACTCTCGCTGTGACAATTTGTACATTGTCTCACTCCGTAGATTTCAACTCTTTTTAGGTGGTCGTCGAAGACGAAGGAGACCGTTTAAGGATGAGCAACAACGACAACAACAATACCAAGGGCAGCAGTGAATCTCAGGTGGAGATACTGGCTGCTGAGTTATGTAGTTAGATGGTCCTATGACGTCTCTGTACTCTCAGGTCCTAGGAATCAGTGTTTTGAGTTTTGGTGTTGGCTCCTGAGATTTTGAATCATGTTGTATATAACTACTCAAGAAGTGGTTTAACAGAGATGTAAACTATTTACTTGGTTTCTTATAAAAGGAATTTTATAATTTCCAGGTCTTGTCTCAAAAATTTTAATTTCCAGTAATTTTTCATATTCCGCAACTAATCGAATGCTTCCGCTAAGTTTAAATCATGTTTATATCGTGGTTTTGGAGATCGGAGCCCACAATTAAGTGGTATCATAGCTCTAGGTTCGCTGAGTCTACAGAGACATAGGACTTAGGATGTCGAGTCTGTCTTTAGTGTTTCTTCCTCATCTAATAGAATCTTCTGCTCCTCAGGAGAAGAAGACATATAAGGACGAGGAGTTTGTTGTAGGAAGCAACAATGATACATCCAGATGGAGTGCACAGGAGCAAGCAGTAGAGAAACACTTACCTGAGGTTCCCCTAGTTAATCCAACCATGATAAGGAATCCTTCCTTAGGAATCACTGTTGGAGAATTTAGGGCAACCATGATGTACCTAGTGGATCAAACACTAGCAGTACAACCCAGATTACCAGCTCCTAATGATGATGTTTTGGATATCCATAGGATATGTAACCCTCAGCAGCAGGTTGAAGAAGAAGTAAATGATAAAGCTTCGAACTCAGAGCAAGCCTATGCTCAGCCTCAGCCTGATGAATCAGTCCACAGTAATGTAGGGATTAGAATACAGCCAGAGACCAGGACCTGTTATAATTGTAGGAAGCCTGGACATATCAGATTTAATTGTCTAGAAAGGATATATAGAGGAAGAATTGGGAAAAGGCCTATCCAAACCCAGAAGCAAAGGCCTAGAATTCCCAAAAGGAAGAAGTTTTTGATGTCCCCAACACAACTAGGACCTAGTACATCAAGGCAACGATTATCCAGAAAGGATAAGGAACCCTTTAGACCACAACAATTGGAGAAAAGCTACTACAACTGTGGTAAGGTGGGACATTTGAAGAGGGACTGTCAGTCTAGGCCTGTCAGTGTGACACAGCCTCCGAGACAAGGGCAACAAGGATCACAGAGAAGGCAATTTCAAGGAGCAGCTCAAGGACGTGGACAAGCGTCCCAAGCTGGATCATCTGCACCAAATCAACCACAGACAATAGTGAGGTTCTTTGCTATGAACCCACCTGATGCAGTGGTCGATCCACGGGTTGTGACAGGTCAGATGAACTTTTATATTCTGATATGTCTAATTCCTGTGTAGTATTTGTTCTGATTGACCCGGGTACTACACACTCTTTTATCACTCGAAGAGTGATCCGTAACTGCAATATGACATTCAGTCATATGGCAGGAAGTTGTTGTTGGAGACTCCGTTGAGTGAGTCTATTGTTATGCAGGAGGTATGACCTCCATGCATCCTCTTCTTTTCTAATCATCACATTCGAGGGGATATTATACCTTGACATGCAAGGATTTGATAGAATCCTCGAGCCATGATTGATTAGACAAGATAAATGGTATTTCTTATAAATCTCTTTATGACCTTTTGGATAAGTTGAAATAGTAGTTGATTGAACTATTCTTTGATTGGTCTCATAAAAGTTTTCAATGATGCATCAGATATAATCGTTTTATATTACATGTTTACTTCCATAAGAAGAAAAGGTATTAAAGAATTGATCTGGATGTAGGATTCAGTAAAGTTAATAATTATGTTTATAAGGATGGAAAAAGAGAAGGAACATAGTAATATATAAGTACATATTTTCTTACCTCAGTAATCATATACCCTGGCCAGGTATACAATTACTGATGATGAAGTAAATATGGAAACTTTGAAGTTGTTATCTTTTGATTACTCTGATCAAGTAGTCAATTTGAAACAACTTAAAGAGCATCATAAGATAAGAAAAATAAGAATGAATAAGGTCAACCATGATTAGTAATGATTGAAAGAATATATGTAATGAGAAATGTCCCATGATAAAAGGAAGAAAGAGATATAAAGTTTTGATAACACAAGTAATTAATACCAAAATAAGAATGTTAAGAACATCCCTTGTTAGTGGTTTATGTTCTTAAATAAAGATAGAATTTTAAGAACATCCCTTGTTAGGGGTTTATGTTCTTAAAATAAACATATCCTTCTCCAGAATGTCTGTTAAGTAAATCCTTGTGTGACAAGAAAACTTTTTCTCTATGATAAGAATGTATAACTGATAAGATAGTTAATGCATATAATAAAGGAAGTTAGTATATGCTGATTATCAGATGTGATGGTACACTCAGGGTGAAAAGGCCCTTATATGGTCTTGAATAAAAATCAGGGCTTGAATTTGATCCTAAAGAATGTTGATCAAAATTCTATAACATTTCCCTGAAAATGGTATGTTACCTAAGGATGTAACAATGTGTATGCTGAAACAATATATGCTTTCCCCTTTTCTTCCTGAGATTTTGGGGACGAAATCCTTGTTAGGGGTTTATGATTTGTAACACCCCTGACCTGGGTTATGAGCTAACCCTAGGTGTTTTGCCTAATTATGAAATTGGATGGTTGTAATTATCCTTTAGTATATAATTAAAGCTTTTATGGAACACATGTTTCCATTTTTGTCCCTTGTAAACCAATGTTGAAGTATTGTTTGCAATACAGGGACCTATGTGCAATTTGCCCAATCAGAGGGGTTAACTTGCAAAATTCACATGTTTATATGTTCCTTCAATGTTGAGACAACATAAGAATGAATATGATGAGGTTTGAGGGATTTCCCAAGCTTGAGCACCAAGGTGCAACTGTGGAAGCAACACCTGTACTTAAAAACCCTAAATTGGTGTAAAATGCAATTTACCCAATTTGAGGGGTGCAACTTGTAAAATACATCATCTAAAATATCTTTTATGACTCTTGGCATCATTTAGAAGAGAAATGATGAAAAGGTTATTTCATGTGAATAATCATATAATAAAGAACACCTTTGTGATTGAATAATCAAGGTGTATGTATAATAGCCCTTTTATATGTATGCTTTAGTGATGGGTTGATCCTTTTTGCCTACAATTCTTGACCTTAGAAGGAGTTTGTCCTTAGAAATAAGATGTGGGGACGTGCAAGTAAGAAAGGAAGGACTTAGATGAGAAATGAGGAAAACATATGTTCTTATGTTGAAATTTCACTTAAGTATATATACTACTTTTCTCACTTAGCAAAGGGAACGATCCTCTTCCTTTCATTTCTTTTCCCCTTGCTCAAAACCGACCAAGGCTAAGCTCTGGAGCAGAGAAGGACGACCAAGGGTCCTAGGTAAGTTTGGATCATCCCTTTTTGCTTGAATTCATGGAGGAAACTCGTTTTCAAGGTTGAATTCATGGCTAGCTCACCTAGCTCTATCTTTCTAGCCATTCCTTTCCAATTTTTCCTTGAAGAATTCACCTTGGCCGACCTGTGGAGCTCAAAGACGCCATTAAAGCTTGGAGCTTGGAAGCTTGGAGCTCAAGGGGAAAGCTTTAGGTGGGTTCTATAACTCTAAACTTTATGCTTTGATTATACATCTTTTTCTATGCATATAGTTGCTAGTTCTTCTTCTTCCCTATCTTCCCTTGCATCCTTGCAAGCAAAACCGTGAGGAACTGTTGCTGTTCTTGAGCTAGAAGATGATGGCGTTATTTCCTATGCTTATCCACAGTTTTCCACTTTACCATACGACCTCAACCAATTGCCCATACGGTTTACAAAACCGTTTGGTGGGCAAACGGTTTCAAGGTCGTATGAAGGCATACGGTCTCAAGACCGTATGGCCGCTTTGACCAAGCGTGGAACGTATGGGAATCCTGTTCAAAATTATGTAGGTTAATCACCCACAAAATCTGAAAGGTTAACTCCAAAGGGATCGTGAGATATAAGCAAATCAATTAGCAAATCCAATTGAATTTAGTTCTGATTTTCAATCTGCTTAATTTTCCCTTTTTGGGCAAACGGTCTCAAGACCGTATAAGATGGTTGACTAAGCATTGACCGTATGAGATTACTGTTCATAATGATGTTAATTAATGACTCACCAAATTTTATTGACTAATTCCAAACGAGTTAAGAGTTGAAGTTTGATTACTAGGGCAAACCCTAATTGAAATCAGTGCTGAAATCACAATGAGCTAATTTGAGATTTTGGGTTGATTAGCCCAAACGGTCTCAAGACCGTTTGGGGAATCTTCCAAACGGTCTCAAGACCGTTTGGGGATCACCCAAGACCGTATAGAGGTCTGGGGTCAAGTATAGTTGACCAATTGAAGGTACAAAGATACCAAATTACATTGCAATTACGTATTGATGTAATGATCAACTCAATAAATCAAACCTTGATGAATTTTCACTAGAGTCCAAAGGATGGATGGGCAAATGGTCTCAAGACCGTTTGGAACTCATCCAAACGGTCTCAAGACCGTTTGGTGACAACCCAAGACCGTTTGGAGGTCTAGGGTTAAGGTAATTTGATCAATTGAGGGTCCAATTACAATGGGTTATTGAAATAATCAAATTGCTGATTTGTGACTTAATTAAGGTTCAACC
This sequence comes from Alisma plantago-aquatica, assembly GCA_963693085.1. Taxonomy (NCBI): domain Eukaryota; kingdom Viridiplantae; phylum Streptophyta; class Magnoliopsida; order Alismatales; family Alismataceae; genus Alisma; species Alisma plantago-aquatica. The sequence continues at coordinate 566,732,406 of OY856410.1, read as the reverse complement.
CCTATCAAATCAATATAGATTTTGATGAATTCTTGGGCAAACGGTCTCAAGACCGTTTGGAGGATATCCAAACGATCCCAAGACCGTTTGGGCCAATTTTGAGCCCAATTGGAGGTCAATTGATGGGTTCAACTTCGATTTGATTCACATTGTTGAGTGTTGATGGTTGAACGTTTATAGACCTTAATTGAACCAACTCCAACCCTAATTGGATATCAATTGAGGGTCAATTGAGTAACCAATTGGTTAAGGCTAACCCTAATTGTCTCAATTGATAAGTGGTTAGCAAGCTTGAGACCAATTGAAGGCTTCAACATAAGAAACCCTAATCGAGTTTACCCTTTGAACCACCTTGGAGGTCCATACGATCTTGAGCTTTTGAGGTCATTCGACCTCAAGACCGTATGAGGTCATTCGACCTCAAGACCATATGAGGTCATTCGACCTAAAGACCGTATGAGGTTATTCGATCTCAAGACCGAATGAATCCATTCGACCTTAAGACCAAATGAGATCATTCGACCTCAAGACCGAATGAATCCATTCGACCTCAAGACCGAATGAGATCATTCGACCTCAAGACCGAATGAGACCATTCGACCTCAAGACCGAATGAGACCATTCGACCTCAAGACCGAATGAGGGTAAATGGTCTTGAGTGTTATACGGTCTTGAAGTCAACCAAACCTTAAACGGTCTACAAAGCTTAAACGGTCTACAACCTTATACGATCTCATGATCGTTTGAAGGTTGAAGGTGTGAAACCTATTGGAGACATTTGAAATTAAGTCTGCCTAATGCCTTGAAGGCTTAAATGGTTTAATAGTTGCTCCACCTAAACCCTAATGATACCAAATGAAATTAAGGGTCAAGTGGTTAGTAAATTAAACCATGATGATGATCAATGTGTAATTTACCATAATACCCTTGAAAGGTTCAATTGAGTAAAACCTTGTTCTAATCAAACCCTAATCACTCAATAGTGGTGATTTGGTCTATGTTAATCAAAGTGAACTTAAACCAACCTGATCTAGATTGGTGTTATCACCATCTACAAGTATGAGGAGAGAGAAAGTATCTTAAGAAAGAGAAAGTGCCCTTTTATGATGAAAATTCAAGTAAAGTACCTTCAATACACATGAATGTGCATGATTAGGGTATGATCCACCTATGTGAGATCATGGAACCCTAATTATGATAAATGATGAATCTTAAACTAATCTGAGAGCATCAATGATAATGTTCCTCATACATGACAATGTTATGAGTTCAACTCACCATAATGTGAATAGTAAACCCTAATTCAAGGGTGATAACATATAATGTGAATAGTAAACCCTAATTCAAGGGTGATAACATATAATGTGAATAGTAAACCCTAATTCAAGGGTGATAACATATAATGTGAATAGTAAACCCTAATTCTAGGGTGATAAAATATAATGAGAATAGTAAACCCTAGTTTATGGTGATCTGATAAATGTAGTAATTCAGGGTTATGCCTTTGAGTGATGTATAGCCAAACCAATGAGTATGATGTAATCATACCATGATAAGGATGAGAAATGAATTCACACCTTGAATTGGTAATCATTATGATGTTTGATAAACGTTATAATTAAAGGTAAACACTCATCATACCCTGGTATATTTCCAAGAATGGAAGAGTTGCATACTACAATTGGACTAATAATCTAAAAAGGAAATATTAACAATGAAGGATGGGGTATGTTAACCTTAGTCCTGTGTCATGCCTTTAGGTATGAAACTTTGAGAACAAGTTACCAAATATGATGTCTTATAGGATAAAGAGATTTCAATAACCTTAATTTGTATAGGGTGAAACCCTATTTCCAGTTATGCTTTTAAGCATGAATCCTCATGATTGAAGTATGAGATGAGGAATCAATATTCCTAATCATAAGTAAAGGAAATGAATAACCCTAATTGATGAATATTGGGGAACTTGACTCTTCTAAGAGTTTGAAAGTGTAACTTCTAGAATGAATTTTTTACTGTTATCAGTTGAATTAACCATGCAGGTTGTCATGAGATGATGATCATATCCATGTATGGATTATGAAACTATATTCATTGAAAGCATGCTTTAGCTTTATGAGTAAGTGAAATATTCTGATGCCTTGTTGAGTGGCATCCTATGAGAATGATGGGCTGTGAAAGCTATAAATATCATCAAAGTCATGCTTAACATATGACTTGTGATGAAATGATTGAGAAATGATAATTGATGTGAGTTAGACTTGTTACATTTAGTATTCTATCTTCATAGCTGCCATGCTAATGATTAATGTTTGAGAACATGTATGATGTCAAAAGAATACTGAAATGTACCTAACTAATCTAGTATAATCATTCCATGTAGAGCCCTGATCATAGATCCATCATTGTCAGAGACCAAATGATGGTGAAACAGGTTTTCCTAAGGGAACTCCTGGATCACATACTTTTGAGTATGTGGGGGAGATGGATGCGTAAATCCTTACATCCTAGTGTAGGAATTGATACCGTCAATCCTTCACTACAAAACCAAATGGTGAGATGTACCACAAATCTCCCAAAGAAGACACAAACACCGCTTCGGTGAGAGATAAACAATAAATCTTCCGGTGACGAAGAGAGTACAGAACGCCACTGTAACTCTAAAATAGCGAAGGACCATATTACCCTGGTAAGCTATAACAGCAGAGACACAAGATGTCCTGCAAACAATCCTCTAACTGACTGAGGAAGATGAGGTCATAAGAATCCGGCTCTTTTGATGACCTATGTATGATACCGATGCAACTTACTAGTGATCGGTTGGAGTATAAGCGGTATACCTCATCTCCACAGGGCATAATAATGTTTGTAAAACATAATCAACCACGTAGTATATCTGCTTAGGTTACTACGAGGAACAATGTTTGGTGTTACATTGTTTACATTAATGATCTGTTCAGATATTTTGTATACATGTCCTTTATATGATTTAAAGACATGACTGCTCAGATAGAAGTTGCTTCTCTTGTTATTAAACCTGTTGTTGTACGATTTATGTTATCTTGTCTATGATATTCCTTAATGTTATAATAAAGCTTCTAGTTGAGAGTTATAACTCTCGCTGGGACAATTTGTACATTGTCTCACTCCGTAGATTTCAACTCTTTTTAGGTGGTCGTCGAAGACGAAGGAGACCTTTTAAGGATGAGCAACAATGACAACAACAATACCAAGGGCAGCAGTGAATCTCAGGTGGAGATACTGGCTGCTGAGTTATGTAGTTAGATGGTCCTATGACGTCTCTGTACTCTTAGGTCCTAGGAATTAGTGTTTTGAGTTTTGGTGTTGGCTCCTGAGATTTTGAATCATGTTGTATATAACTACTCAAGAAGTGGTTTAACAGAGATGTAAACTGTTTACTTGGTTTCTTATAAAAGGAATTTTATAATTTCCAGGTCTTGTCTCAAAAATTTTAATTTCCAGTAATTTTTCATATTCCGCAACTAATCGAATGCTTCCGCTAAGTTTAAATCGTGTTTATATCGTGGTTTTGGAGATCGGAGCCCACATACTCTCTCTAGAGTTCACCACATATCTCATCCTACCACTAGACATCCTCCTTGTGTAAGATCTTGAGGCTCATGCACACTCATCTCTATCTTAACTTAGCTTATCTTAAGTAGGAAAAGGGAATGTACTTTCATCATCAAGATCTTGCATAAATTCTCCAAAATTGGATTCAACTAGTGTACAATTTAAACCTTTATAAGGAAACTTATACTATCAGAGATCAAACTTAGATAAGATTGCACATGCTTATTTCAACTATCATTTATCATTCACTCCATGTATCACCTATCTTGATAAGGCTCTAGACATCTAATCTAGACTACTCTCATTCTAGACTGATGTCACTCCATTTCACTTAGGTTGCATGAACACTAACTACTCTATAGTGTGAGGGACACATTTTCATATTTACATATATATAATAAAATATTATATAGTTTTTTTTTTCTCTGAGAAGACGGACGTCAGAGAAAACAGTCGAGGTGCGAGCCGATTGGGAAACAATACCAAACCAGCAAACTCGAGTGTCCAACACACAATAGATAGTCTGGTGACATGTAACCTAGTGAAATGGTGAGAACACAGTGTAGACTAGTGTAGCTACCCAATACATATGAGCTCTATATGCAAAGGGTTTCAGACACTTGTCTAAACCTAGTTCTCGAACATCTAGGTTCTAACCTAGAGGCTAAGTCAAACCATATCCCTATAAAATAACTTACTAAATTTCTAGGGTTTAAGGTGAAAGGTGAAATTTAGTTTTTATATTTCATTATGAGAAATTGTTAGGTGTATCTATTGTTCATGCTCTGATACCAACTGTGACGTCCCCGGATTTTGGTTTCTCCAAACCCTATTGGGAATGAGAGCCCATAATCCGAAGACATCAAACAATCATATCAGAAAGCGATGCGGAAGCATAATACGCATACATGAACATACAACCATAACATTTCTCAACATTCAACATGTATATTTATACAACATGAGTTATTACACAATGATTTACAATTACATATTGAATGAAGATTCTACAGTCTAAGAACATGTATGCTAAACTAGGATCTACACAATAGGTACAACCTGGACAACTGCTCACTTCCTTTCTTTTATCCCACGCTAGCTCTGAACCTAAAACATACGTGAAACAACGAATCAACACACAAGGTGTTGTGTACGTGGGTAGAAAGATACATACTAATATGTTTGCATAAATGAAATAACTTGAGAAAGAAAGAGTAAAAGAAAACATTATTTAAAGCTATAATCAGGTAAACATTCCTTTTAACATGTCATTTGATGCGATTGTACTACTTCAAGCACCTTTTCGACATACATCTAATGTGGGCCATAGAGAAGAAAAAAAGAGGGATACATACATCTAACATGGGCCAGATTTCATACATCCATGTTAGGCACATACATCCAGCATTAGGCAGTGCATGTAGCTACAACCCATCATACTCAATTATGTTCTATTAGATTTGGCGACGTATAACTCATAATAGTTCAACCAGGCAATCATATCCAAATACGAGCATTCAAGATATCACATATCATATGCAACCAGAAAACTAGTCTTATACTTAATAAATCCCACGTACCTGAGTTCAGAGATTTCTAATCATTCTTGCTCATCTAGATATCTGGTCATCACCTGGTTAATAACAAAACCACATCCTATCATCAGATTCTCATCATCTTAACCCTAGTCGTGTTCATTAGGGTTTATATTATCTCATTAGGATATTCCAACATTTACTTGTATTATTGTCTTATATTTATCTTACTGATGTCATTTTCCAGATTGTGATTCATTATCTGAATATTAGGTCCCATATTCTTTTTGTGCACATAATAACCCTAGTTTATATACATTACTCAAGTTAGGGTTACAACCCATGTATCAAGGTTCATCTTCTTACAATAGGAATTTCGTGTACACAACTGGTCTCATATTTACATATTATCTTTCAGTTACAAATATGAGAATGTTCTGTGAATTTCATCATTTATTGAGCATGTATGCATTAATTGCATTATCTTTAGTGTTATTAGCCCTAATTAGCCATATTAATCAAATTACAGGATTTCATGCATCAACATGACCATATCTGACATTATATGCATTCTACACATAATTGTGGACTTACTGATATTTTTCCATGATTTTATATCATTCTTTGATATTTATTTTCCATTAAACAAGCATTTCACAAGTTATATGATATAACTGAGATTAGTGCATAAAAGGACAGATATTATGCTTCCACTGCATTCTATGCATTTTTCCTGAGAATTTCGGTATATTGTACTTATTTTTCTGACATTCGTACTAATTTCTACAGATTATTGAAAATCTGAACATTTTGTGAGATAATTACCTTTCTCGGCCAACCCAGCGTCGACACGTGGCAAAGTGGGGGGGGGGCACACTCCTTTCCTCTCTTATCTTGGACCCGGTCTGGGTCTGGGGCAGGATCCGTGGACTTGAGGGTCCGTTTGCCCGGTCGGGCTTCTCCCCCTTTTCTCACGATCCCGCACGCGAGGAATCAGTTTCCTCTGTGAAACAGAGCTCCACCGCATGAACCCTCCTCCGACAAGAAAACAACAGAGTTGGAGTGGTCCTCGTCATCTCCAAAAGCCACCCTCACCTTCGACGTAGGCCTCCGCATCTCCACGGCCACTCGACTCAGGTGCTATGCCTCTACCGTTCTAGATCGGAGGGATCTTTGGCCACCTCACCGTCGAAGCTTCTCCCAGATGTCGCTCATCGTCAAGCTCTTTGCGCCTCCTCCGGGATCCAGGAACCCGCCGCATCTGGCCTCACAGAGGGTGTTCCTACGTCCTCCATGATCTGCTACACCCAAGCACTCCGCTAGCCTGCCTACGACGTCATCGACTTCTCCGTTGCTTCTTCGTGGACGAGAGACAGTCTGACGCCCGCTTGTGAGTCCATCACCAGTCTCGATTCTTGCCACCGTGATCCTACTCATGGTCGTAGTTTTTGGCAATGGAGAGACAGACAGAATCCGCCGAGGTTCCTAGGCTGGACTCACCCAAAATTGATCCTCAAAGCGAGTCCCTCGGCGTCGGATTGTGCTCCAGGAACTGAAAGGAGGTAGTATGATGTGGCGAGGTGGCGTGGAGAGCTTGCTGCTTCAACTGGCCATGGAAGACTTTTGGGTAAAACTGCGATTGTGGAAGGTAGGAGCCGAGCGAGACCTCTTTGGACTCGGAACCCCATCATCTGTCAGTGGAGAGGGCGGAGGAGAAGAGGGTTCTTGTGGTCTCGTCTTAGAACCTAAACCAGTGTGATACCGGTTGGGAGATAGATACTAATAAGGAGGAACTGATTTCTCGGATTGAATCACATATAGATCACGATATGTGGTGCTGGCCGTTGAAGATTGCAAGACTTGGTCAGCCTCTTTCTGTCCAGCAGTGATCGGATGTTAGGGATGAACTCCCTGCTCTTGATTCCTCCCTTAACGCTCAGATGAGGGCCACGCATCCCAGGCTTCAAGGTGGTGCCCAACAGCCTCGGTACATGAAGAGTTGTGTGACATCTAACTATATCAAACTTAGTTCAGCTATAACTCAAACCTTATTAATTATACCAATATTCCCAACCTCAATACCTATCTAATGGTTTGTTCAAAAGATACCAAAATTTTAGGCACTAGTTACTCGTAATGTGGTCTGGCATTCAACCAAATTTGAGACCAAGAATCCAACATTTGTTTATTCTAGTTTAAGTCCTCAAATAGTCTCATAATTAAGTGTATCAACCTTAAATATAGATCAATTAGTTACCAAACCTTGATGAAACATGTTTGATCCTATTACATTGATCATGGTGCATACTCATATCAATGTTCAACCATATGGATTCATGTATGCTCTCATTGACACATGAAGTCATAAGTACCCCAAAGTGGTACATATATAAAGATATTGGACTTAGCTACACATCAGACATCCTACAAAATTATTAACACAAGCCTAATTTATTCAATTTGACTGTATACTACCTCATGTCCATTAATAACTATTTTACTCTAGGTTTACCTCCAATACCGTATTGGGTATCAAAACCCTAAAATTCTGGGTCATCACAAATCCCTTCTCAAAACGTCGAATCTTTTCTTCCTCAATAGCAGCCATTTGAGGAAAAAATTGCAAAAAGTCCATAAACTTGACCTCATATTCATTTATTGAAATGGCTCCCTGTCGAATTTTCTCAATCTACGAGATCTTTTCTTATAAGTATGTCCTTAGAAAATACTTATTGATGAATTCTCGACGAAATTCCTCCAAATTAACCTCTTCATCATTCCTTTTTATTTCTTCTATAGCCCACAAATGTCCAACACTACCCTTCAAAAGGTACACAACATGTTTGACCTTATCGACATCTAGAATACTAAGGATCTTAAAAGCCTTTTCTAACTCAGTGAGCCAGAGATCAACATCTGCTGGGTCAGATGTCCCAGCATATTCTTTGGCTCTTACATGACGTAGTCATTCAAAAGTCTTACCAGACCCATATCCCTCATTGGGAACTGGTGCCCTAGGTGCCGGTGCTGGCATCCGGTCTGTTATATGCATTACTATAGTCATAATTTTCCCAAAATGAGTATGAAAATCTGGGTTTCTCATCATGACTTCATCAACATGGGGATTCTTAGGCACTGTTTATTCTCTTGCTTGTCCCCTTGCACCTCCTACTGGTGCAGAAACATTGCTTTCAGCAACGTGATCCTCATGTTCTCCAGACATCTTTAAGTTATCTCCTTTCTTCTGCATAAGCAGAAGTCACTATAAGATATACTGGGTACACTTAGAACAGACTCGACACCTTAGTCCTATGTCTCTGTAGACTCAGCGAACCTAGAGCTATGATACCACTAAATTGTGATGATAAATCCCAAACATCGAATAATTTCAAACACGGAAGCGTTCATCAACAATGGATTACTGAAAATCACTAAAAATTTAAAACTTTTGCAAAGAGATCCATACACATGAAAACTCTTTTATCAATAACCAATGTATTTCATTTACATCCCGGTTCATGAGTACATATTATGTACCATTCCTTCTTCAGGATTACAAGCATCATCTGCTCTGTTAACAACTAAACACATGTAGCATAAGAACCTCAATGCATCAAGCCAAAATCTCAGATTGATTTATTAAAAGCACTAGTTACTAACTCCGAGGACCTGAGAGTACATAGACGACACATAGGACTTCTATCTATAAGACACGACAGACAGTACACTCAACCTGAGCTGTCACTACTGTCACAGCTGCTGCTGATGTTCTTCCTCTGCAAGATATTCTCAGTCTCCTCCGTGCTTGTCCACCTAAAAATGTTGGATGCCACAGGGGTGAGACAATTGTAATTGCCCCAACGAGAGATATAACTCTCTGCCAAAAACATTATTATTGCAGTTTAGTGATATAAAATTGGGCAAAGGATAAGCAGTTTAAAACATTCTCATCTTTTAAAGCATTGCAACTATTTATGATAGAACAATAGATCATCTATTCTCTTAATAAGGAATAGGAAGAACATGTATATCATTTATCCATCATATTATACCATCATGTCAAACTTCTCTTATGACACTCATTATCTTGATATGTCACCCATGGGACATTCTTGTTTCAATCTGTTGGCTTTAGCCAATCTGTTAAATAGATATGGGATTATATCTACCATGTACTCATATATCATTAATAAATGCATTGGGTTATTACCAATCCTGTGTCATCATTACAGGCATTGGGTTATTACCAATCCTGTATCATCATTACATGCACTGGGTTATTACCAATCCTATATCATCATTACAGGCATTGGATTATTACCAATCCTGTATCATCATTACAGGCATTGGGTTATTACCAATCTTGTGTCATCATTATAGGCATTGAGTTATTACCAATCCTATCTCATCATTACATGCATTGGGTTATTACCAATCCTGTGTCATCATTACAGACATTGAGCCTCTACCAGGTATTGGACTCTTCCAAACCTAATTACACTGCCAAGCATTGGAGACTACCAATCCTGATTTCACAGCCAATCATTGGACTTTAACCAATCCTAATTTCACAACCAGACATTGGACTTTAACCAACCCTGATTACACAACCAGGCATTGGACTCTAACAACCCTGATTACACAACCAGACATTGGACTCTAACCAATCCTGATTACACAGCCAGACATTGGACTCTAACCAATCATGATTACATAGCCAGGCATTGGACTTTAACCAATCCTGATTACACAACCAGGCATTCGACTCTAACCAATCCTGATTACACAGCCATGCATTAGACTCTAACCAATCCTGATTACACAACCAGGCATTGGACTTTAACCAATCCTAAGGTTAGCCTTCATAGCTTTTCACATTCTTTATTGAATACAATTGTTCCTTTTATTAACTTTATTAAAACATATATATTTCTTACAATAAACTTTTATAATAATCTTGGTACCTCTCACTATGCCACAATTATTCTCATGGCTCATAAGGCCCATAATGCATCTTGTCACCTCTTACTAGGCAACATCTAACCATATGGCTCACAAGGCCATTAAACATCTTGTCACCTATCACTAGGCAACATCTAATCTTATGGCTCACAAGGCCATTAGACATCTTGTCACCTCTCACTAGGCAACAATAACATATTACCTCATGTAATACAATAGTAACACCACTATTCCCTCAATAGGGTTAGGGCTTACTATTCACGTCACATTAGGGTTTCTCATGTCCCATTACCCAATTTAGGGTTAGGGTTTCCCATCTCACATTAATTAGGATTTCATATTTATGAAATCAACCTAAATATATTGCTCCACACCTCTAGGAGCATCCATTAACATCTAGAGTATTCAATCATGTTTATTACTCTTAACATTTATCATTAAATGATTATCAATACAAGGTATGAGTTCATTTCTCATCCTTATTATGGTATGATTACATCATACTCATTAGTTTGGCTTAACCCCATTCTCAAGGTATATTAGCCTATACTTATCAAAGTATATCAAACTCATTACATTTTATTGTAACAATTTACATAACACACTTCATGTGTTTCTTATCCAAGTATATTGGATTTGAGGAGCATCAAGGTATATCAACCCTGGAATGCTAAAAGTGATATCTATCATATCTTGATGTATCACTTTCCTCATCACTTCCAACTTACTTGATTTATCAACTTATCTTGGATTAAGGTATTTCCCATCTTAATACTTTCATCCACTAACCTATCACTTTTACCATGAAGTGCATAGGTCACACACAAGAATGGTCCAACTATCTTCAATGATATGGACTCATTTCAACTTAAGGCATTGCTTACTATAAGGTTGCCTATGATCAACCATTTGAGATATTTCACCTTTATAAGGCATTAGCCACTAATTTATCGTTAGGGTTATGGTTTATCATCATATTGCCCAAGATTAAGGCTTCATGTATTATAACTCAAAATTAGAGTTTCACATACCTTCACCCTGTATTAGGGCTCCTCATCATACCATTGCATAGGATTTGACATGGCATCACCCTCAATTAGGGTTTCATATGGCATCACCCTCAATTAGGGTTTCACATGTCATCACACTCAATTAGAGTTTCACATGGCATCACCCTCAATTAGGGTTTCACATGGCATCACCCTCAATTAGGGTTTCACATGGCATCTCCCTCAATTAAATACAAACAACTATGGTTGACATAGTATACTGTATTATTGCTTCCATAAACTTTTCGGGTTAATCATTATAAAGGTACTAATCATCTAGGAACTTTAGGGATTCAACCACTGTACCTATCTTTGATTATCATTATTATCATCCATTGGATCAATGGATCAATCATCACCTTAAATATCCAAACGATTTGATCACTTTTGACCTCCATTCAGTTTTGGCATTTCAACACCAAATGGTTTTGAAACTGTTTGATTCCAAATGGTCCTGAGACCGTTTGACCCCAAACGGTTTCAATACCATTTGGACTGAAATGGTCTCAAGACCATTTGGTCTAAGCCAGCCTCAAAACCAAAAGGGTTCACAAGATAAATTCCTCAATCAATCGATTAGGGTTTGCACCATTGATTACTTCATCAATTGAATTATTCAAGTACATCAATCATTGACTCTTGAATCTCTAAACGATCCACCTTAGCTTTTGACCTCCAAACGGTCCTGAGACTATTTGTTCCTAAATGATTTCAAGACCATTTGGACTCAAACGGTCTCAAGACCGTTTGGTCCAAATTGTCTTGAAATCGAATGGATCAATTTAGGGATTTTTCAACAAATCGATTTAGGGTTTGTAATTGTGGATTGTCCATTTGTGGAACCACTCAATTGGATCCATTGGATCATCATCCAACATGTTCTACACCTGACCTCAAATGGTCAATGCCACCATTCAGTCAACCATGCCCAAACGGTTTGGAACCCAAACCTCCAAACGATTTGCAAACCGTTTGGTTTCCAAATGGTTTGGTGAAACCGATTGGACCATTTTTGTTGAAACCGTTTGCAACTAAATTTTGTTGAGATGCGTGCTTAAGATGATGTCATCATCATCAAGCTTCAACCCTTCGAAATCTACTACCATTCTCATGGTAGTTTCATCAATTAATCAAGGAAATTTCAAGAAGAACAATTGAACCAAATGAATTGAAGAATTGAATTCAATAACAATGTTTAAGGGTTCAAGTTATATAACCCGCCTTCAAATGAGCTTCAAATCTTGGAGCTTCACGTCAAATATGGTGTAATAAGCTTTCTCAAACCACACAGTTTGTTCCTCAAGCTTTTGAGTGAAAAGGATTGGCTAGAATTGAAGATTGATTGAAGAAAGTAAGAAATCAAGCATTGATTTGTGATTTCCACCATGAATTTGAGGTGAAAGGGGATCATGGAGCTTACCTACAAGTTGGAGGGTCGTACTCCTGTTGCTACTAATCTCCCTTGATCGTTTTGCAAGAAAGAAGTGAAAGTGGCTTCGAAATTACCCATTCAAGCTATGGATAAATGAGTATATATGCATTTTATTGAAAATTCATTTAAGAGAGAGAAAGTAGGGGATAACTCTCCCATTTCCTTGACACTTGTGCCCTCCTATTCCTTGGATACGAGGATATCTTCCTTGCCTTTTATTACGCTCAATTATCCATGAATTAAAGGAAAACAAATTAAGCACCTTAACCCTTATAATAATAATATCCTAAAGTTAGTGGATAATTCTTTTCCTTTTATTAATGTGAGTGGGATCTCCACTCAGTTGAGATATTTGTTTCCTTTGCAAGGAACAAGAAAGTCCACATATATGGATTTTAATCCAACACAATTTTGGTTGAAGGGCACTTCAATTAATATATTTATTTTTGCATTAAATTGAATTAGAATTTCAATTATGCTTAAATCTTGATTATTTTAATATCAAGATTCTTTCTCCTTCAAAGTGATACAAATGAGATGCCCCTCCCATTTTATTTTCTCTACATGATGCCAAGAAATATTAGGGACTCTCTGGAAGAGGTAATTTGCATATTGAACCCTATGTTTTGGGTAAATTGCACATTACACTAAAACTAGGTATTAATGCGCAATCACTGCTTAATCAACTCTTTCTTGGTATTTAGGATTTCACAAGCCATTCCTCTACATCATCTTCATTCTCATGATGCTTCAACACATGAGGAACATATTATCATGCACAATTTGCAATTTAACCCCTCAACTTGGGTAATTTGCACTTTAGTCCAAAACAAGTAAAATATCATTTCAACATTATTCAAAAAGGACTATAATTGAAATATGAGTTCCTCTTGAGCTTTAATTACTTTTCAAAAGATAAGAGAAAGCATATAATCCACTTTATTAAGAAAAACGTCTGGGGTTAAGGCTTAACCCAAGTCAAGGATGTTACAACTATAGTGGCAATGGGAGATGTGTAGTTTCTCAAGGTGAAGTATTCATGGAGGGGCTTGGGTGGTGGTGGAGGATCAACTCCTCCTTCATCACAGGGTGGACCTTCCATCTCAGTTTCTTGATGTTGTCTATGCCGGCTTGGGTGGTGGTGGAGGATCGACTCCTCCTTCATCACAGGGTGGACCTTCCATCTCAGTTTCTTGATGTTGTCTATGCCAATGTTGATGTCTCCTTCTACCTATCTTGGGGTCAAGTACAACTAAGTCAGTAGAAATTGAATGTTGCCCAAGCATGCAAAGTTGTCACATACACAAGGCACAAACAAGAAACACGATCTAAGTTAAAAGACAAGTATGCAAATGCAAACAAAAAATAGAGGATAGCAATGATGAAGGCAGTAGGAACAAAGCTACACTAACTAGCTAGGTTGAGCACCTCTATCCCTAACAATGGCACCATAAGATTGATGTGTCTCTAAATGTAAACAAGTAAATTGACCAAATATGATGCTTAAGGGGAGAGTCACACCACAACTATTAGGGATCTATGTCACTTTCTATCCTCAACAACGACTCTAGAAAGCTTGGTGCATCTTTCCTAGCCCCAAGGTATACATAACTAAATCAATTGAATTATGACTAGATCGCACACCTCAAGTCTCACTAGAGAGGCACACTTGGGATATTTCTAATTTATAAAGGGCCCTATACTAACACATCTAGACTGGAATATATCACCTGCAAGTGCACAAGATCATATTATAGTACAAGTGAGTTGCAAGTGAGGGGTTGATCTACAGAGAAAGAGGGGCTAGATTAAGCCATGTTCCTAAAGTGAAGATTAGGGTTTTTAGGGTTTGAGGTTGGTTTCATTTGATTACATTAAGGTTCATGCACAAAAAAAGAAGGGAAGAAAAACAATCAAAACCCAAATTTAACCCTAAACAAGTTAATTCTAGTTAATAAAAAAGGCAACTAAGTAAGCAAGAGCAAGAGACTAAGATTAAGTTACACTGGCTAAGCAACTTAGACATTAAAACATCTAAGGACCTAGATTATCACTAACCACCAAGATTAACACTAGCAATCTCAAAAGAGCACTAACTACTCTAGAAAGGCCTAACTATACAAAACTAGGCAAAGAAACAAAGCAATCAAATCAATTAACTAAACGAGCATGAAGTAGCCAAGAGAGAAATTAAGGTTTTGATGCAAGTTAAAGAGAGGTGGTCCATTTGGGGATGTTACTAGGGTTTCATTTGGGGGAGGATATAACATGCAAACCTAACCATCCATTCTAGATTATCAAACCAAACAACTAGCCAAATGCAATGAAATCACCCTACAATATTAGTCGACCATGGGCAGAATAGGGTGTGTGAAGGGGAACTACACCCTTGCACACCCTATCTAGCCTTACAAGGCTCAATTGAACTAAGGTGTAGGTGAGATTCCAATAGGATTTGATGAGTATAGGTTTCTAGGGTGGAAATATTTAGTGTAATTTTGAGCCAAAGGTAGGAATGGGGAGTAGAAGTGAGGGTATTTCACCTCACAATATTCACTATCTAGCTTTCAGAAAACCCCTATGCAATTACACTAAGCACTCATGTACTAGCTACTTAGATCTCACACCTATGAGTAAGAGAAGGAATATATGTGTTGGAATATGGGATGCTAGCTAGGGATCCACTAGTTGGACCTAGGAGAAAATCCCAAGATAGCCCCACATATGCCATCTTCTCCTATACTTAGGTGGTTTCAAGCATAAAACAATAAGCAATACACATTTTCAAACACAAACCATAAGAAGCAACATGGGAAATAAGATATAAGTAGAAAGCAATCATCTTAGAATGCAAACATAGAGTTTACAAATGTATTCCCCAAAAATGGTATCAAATTAACATTTTAACCCCAAACAACCTACCACAAAGGTCTTAGCTACTCATAGTATGAAAAAGAGTAAAAGAATATGTATAAGAAGAAGAATAATCCATGGAGGTCATGGAAGATATTCCTCTCCTTTACCTCCAACAATAGGAGCAACACCTTCTCTCTCCTTGGTAGCAAGAGGGTATGGAATGGATGATGGAAGTGGGCAAAACCCTAGAAATCTAGGGTTTTGAGGTAAAGGAAGGTGGAAATGGAGTGGAAGTAGGTGACAGTTGGTGCAAGCTCTTGAATGCACTAAGGAAGTCAGAAATCAATGCTATGTGGGTGTAACCTAATGCTACAACCACCACATAGGTATATATAGGTGGTAGGGAAGCAATCAGTTAAGTGGGGGAAAATGGGTAGAATAGTGTAGAAAAATGTAGGGTTTTGGTGGTAGCATGACCGTGGTGGATAGGAGGTACCACAATCGTGCTGAGAGGGAATGATCATTCTAGGTAGTGGAAAATCATAGGTTCAAAGTGGGAAAATGGATGTTGTAGCATGACCCTACTGGGAGGTGGGGGCTAGGTAGCACGATTATGGTGGGTGAGTTGTGGACTTGGTCGTTCTGCTTGAAATTCCCATTCTGCTTCTA
The DNA here is from genome assembly GCA_963693085.1 of Alisma plantago-aquatica. Classification (NCBI taxonomy): domain Eukaryota; kingdom Viridiplantae; phylum Streptophyta; class Magnoliopsida; order Alismatales; family Alismataceae; genus Alisma; species Alisma plantago-aquatica. The sequence goes on along the minus strand of OY856410.1, from coordinate 566,716,309 downwards.
GACAACACTGCCGTTCTAGCTGGCATAGTTGAGTTGGGGTCTTCTTGGAACAACTGTTCTCATAGGAATGATTGTGATGTTGAGGTTGTTGTAGCTTGTCAAATTATATCATCTCTCTGTGATTTTTTCTAGACCAACATGGTCATTCCTTGGCACCACGGTCGTGCTGGTGTCTTCAGCTGCACTTTGCACTTCATTGTTTGTGAAGCATGGATTTCTTTGCTTGAGTTAACTCTTGGACACTAGCGGTAGATTGAGGGAGCCTTTAAACTCACTAGGGGCCTCTCTAAGGGTAGAGACACCCTAGGATTATCCTCTCTCTCTCATCCATTCAAGTGTGGTCCAAGTACATGAAAAACATGCAAAGAACATCCATAAGTGCATTTGATAGAAATGTGTATATTGAGGGAAATAAAATGTAACCTAACATGTTTAGATGTGATTGAAGTGCAAAAAGATGCAAGACAGAGCCCTAAAATTAGGGCTGCATCAGTTGGCAAATGGGGCTTTAGTGCGTTCAACTATTTGTTACTTCATTCTTCAATGATCAATTGGCCATATAGTTTGCTTGCAATCCAACGTGCAAGATAGAGTTCGGATATTAAACTTAGCATCCATCCAACAAGGGTGCCACGCATACAGCAACAGATAATTAAACTCTTCCATTTCCATAAACAATAAGGGTCTTAATTACAGTGCATAAGTAAAGAATTAAATAATAGAAATAAAGATAGAGGTCGCCTTCTTGATGTAGAAGGACGACTAACTACAGCGGCTCTCCAGCCCAATACCGGTCAGGAGCCTAGCCCGATACAATAGTGTCGGGCGGCACACCGTGACGGCCGATTGTATCGTTCAAGGACCCTGACCGATACGCTTAAGTCGAGAGGCACCCTCTCGGGCGGCACGCCATGATGGGAAAAGCGTATCAGGTTCGATATCGTGTCGGGCTAGTAGTGACGCATCTATGTCGGGCACTTGTGTCGCTCATCCAAGTTGGCCGATATCGGCCTGTAGTGTCGCCCGGGACGGCCCTAAGTGAACCATCCCCTCCCTCTCGGGATGGGGAAGAGCTCACCTAGAGTTGCCCGGCACGAACACTCAGGCGCGATACTTCTGCTCTCGCAACTTCCTCCGAAGATTTTCTCAGGGTTCCGACCTATCTTTTCGGCTTCCTGTAGCTGCTATTTATAGGCAGTAGTTGGGGGAAGTTATGGTGCTTAGGGCGCCACATATCTTTCCTATTCACAGGTCGGTGGATGGCTGATACTGGTATCGCCCGACACAGGGTGTCGGCTGTCGGTCACGTGACGGGCGGCGCCCGCCGGTGGGTGGCCTGTGTCGCACGACAAGCTTGAGTTGTCGTGGCGAGCTCGGCTCCCTGTCGGGTAAAAGACGTGTCGCCCGTCAGTTTCTTCTTGCGCGACATCTCCATGTCACACGTCGTTGTGTCGCGCTACCCTGTCGGGCAGTGATAGTATCGGGCATCTGGAAGGCCGATGCAGGTGGAGCTTATTTGTGGGCCGGGACGACCTCATTGATGACAAAATCTACCAAAATGAGGAAAAACTCTGCAAAATATGGAAATATTGGATTAAGAGCGTCGTTTGGCCAATTATTGCGAAAGTACATATAAAAGAGAGGAAAACAGTTTAAAAGGGCAGTTTTGATAGCAGAAAAACAGTCTAAAACATCACAAAATTTGGCGTTATCAACTCCTCCAAACTTAGCGTTTTGATTGTCCTCAATCAATATTTAAACTATATTTAGTGATGCTTCTTCTTGCTCGGTGTAACTTTCAGGCCAAGAGGTAAAAACAAGTATCGTAATGCCTTTAGAGATAATGCTGCCCCACTACAAATAAAAGACCTTGCATTTCCTGCCTTATTATTTCAGTAAAATTTTTCTCTACAGCTTCAACGAGACTTTGGTGCATGATTCCGAAGTTAGCTTACACATAAAACAACTTTATTTTTGGGTCAGAAAGTTGTGTATAGGGTAGGCTAAGGCTTTTTGGGGTTTTTCTTGTCTCCATCAGTCCATCCAGGTAAGGGTCCATTAACGGGAAAGTGGTCCCTACAGTCCAAGCCAGTTGGCTTTAGAGCAGTGATTTCACATCCTACGTACCACTGCCCCGGATCTACCATGCCTAAAGATGGGTACCTTTGGAAAACAAGTGTGTATATATATTTTTTCTTTTTCTTTTATTGGGCACAACTCTCATGCTTTTATTCACTCTCATAAGGCTACTTTCTCTTTTTGGGATTTTTGTTGGGTAAGGGGAAACAAGAGGATTTTTGCTGTTTGGGCAGCTTTTTCCTTCTCCATACTCGTCTCTTAGCTATTTGCGAGATTATTATATATTATATTTTTCAAAATTTTTGGCATGGAAGAATGTAATCTTTTGTTCGTTTGAAGCAACATTATCAGAAAGATATAACATAACTTGCATTTCATTGAACATAACGAAAACAAACTTGGCAAGAAGTTGCATCAGGTTTTTACTAATATAGCGACTTTGTACATATGTGAGAGAACAAAATAAGTAAAAATTTTCAAAATTTTTATATGAGCATGGCATTTTATACGAGCATGGGTACATACACATGATATAGGAGAAGACCAAAATGGTACAAAGGGTGGAGGTGAAGAAGAAAATTTTTATACCTCCTTCACTGGTACATGGGTATCCCCCCCCCAAACTTACTCCACACTCTGTCCCAGAGTAGTGAAGAAGACAGGGTGAGGTCATGCTAGTCCAGTGAAGGTTAGATAGTGGTTGCGCTTGTGCCTTCAAGAAGCTGCAATATGCTTCTTTGCTGCCTCCATTTTATTTCCCCAGCTGGATGCAGCCGGAACAAGTGCAAAGCTCTCAAGAAGGAAGCTCGAGGCTCAAGCATATTATGACAGAGAGCTCTTGAGAACACTTGTGGATACTATGGCTGACGGACCCAAAATATCCACATTCAATCCAGGGGCCGTTGGAGAAGGACTTCCACTAATATACTCTTTTGGAAAGGTCCTAAACCATCGCAGAAGACAGACTATGATAAGAAAGTGATCCTCCTTCAAAGCTACCAAATCAAGAAAAATCCATCCTCTCTCTCTCTTTGACTATTGATGGCTAGCTACCTCGAGATTCTGACGTTTCTGTCCGACAGTTGTTGCTTCAGCTGCGACTGCAATTCTGATTCTTGTGCCTTGGTTGTCAGCTCAGCCGGAGGTTTGCTTCATGTGAGCTATACCTGTTATCAAGCCCATTGATCACTTATATGTTAGGTAGGGAAAAAACTGGAATCACAATAAAACTTGTCGTGAGGTAAAGCCCGGTGTATCGTTCATCAAAAGAAAAATCTGAGGCGATACAAGATCGGGCGATAAGGGGGATGTGCGCGGCACAACACGCTGCTCGTCACGGGTATGTCGGGTGATAAGGTCGCATGAAAACAATTGCCCGATAGGATGTCATGACGGATAAACGTGTCGTCCGATATGGTGTATCGGGCAAGCGCGATCGGCCGTCGTGTCGTGCTTCACATGCGTCGGGCGATACAAGATAAATCGACTAAGTTCGTCAACCCGATAAGCAGCGTGCGATATGAAACCCGTGTCGGGCAAACAGGCTGTTGGGCTATACCTTTGCTCTTTGGAGCCATCGCCCGATACAAGGGTAAAGGCAAGCTGGCTGACACGCAAGCAAAAAGTGTGTTACTGCATGTGGTACATGTGGCGAAAAAGAGTAAGTGTAGTAGCCCGACACGTTGAGCCCTCCTTACTATATATAGCAAACTCAGCTGGGGGTAAATCAGGTAGTTTTGGGGCACGCATCGGCCATTGAGACATGCCATTCCCGAGACGACGGTCCCATCAGTCTCATTAAGGGCAATTACTCGCATGCACGATAAGGATGCACACCGCCCAGGAATACCGTCCGTCACGGCCGTTGCGACTCCCGAGAGACTACAGCCCGATACAAGCGGTCCTGGGCACCAACTGAGCAGCTGCCCGATATAGTTAAAAACTGGCGGCCGAAAACTAAAACTAAGAGGAAAAATGTTTGACGGGCAAGACATCATCGGTTCAGGGTTAGGTCCCCGACCTCAGAAGGTATTAATCCTCAAAGCTCGTAAAATACAGCGGTGGCCCATAAAAATAGAAGAGTCACCGCATGAGGCGCACACACTGACTCGGGCCTTATTACAGTCTATAATGTTCGTAGTGTTTGTTTTACAAGAAAATAAAATACATCCTATTCTAAGAAAAGAGAGAAAAACTCGTGCTACCTCCCGAGGAGCGCTGAAGTTTGCATCGCCAGCTCGACTGGTGTAAGCTCTTCGCGTTCAGTCTTCGACATTACCCATATCCTGCAAGTCGATCTCTGCTCTCCTGACAAAAGCTTCATCTTCATAATACCTCTTTACTCTGTGCCCATTCACCTTGAAGACCTTGGTCGAATCATCTTTGTCGTAGAGTTCCATCATTCCTGATGGGTATATCTTCGACACAGTAAACGGTCCCGACCATCTTGTCTGTATCTTCCCATGGAAAAGACGAATGGAGGATTTAAATAATAGAACCTTATCCCCTTCACTTATGTATTTTCTCATGAGGTGGGCATCATGCCACACTTTGGTCCTCTATTTGTAGATTTTTGCATTTTCATAGGCGTTCATCCTCAGCTATTCAAGCTCTTGAAGCTGCAAAAATATCTTTTCCCCGGCTTTCTCGAGGTCCATGTTTAAGAATTTGACTGCCCAAAGGGCCTTGTGTTTGAGTTCTAAAGGTAGATGGTAGGATTTTCTGTAGATCAGCCTGTAGGGGGTGGTTCCAATGGGCATTTTGTAGGCGGTCCTATAGGCCCATAGTGCGTCGTCAAGCTTCATAGACCAATCTTTCCTCGTTCGGCTGATAGTTTTCTCCAGGATCTGCTTAATTTGTCTGTTTGAAACCTCTACCTGCCCTGAGGTTTGTGGGTGGTAGGGTGTAGCGATCTTGTGCTTCACTCCATACTTACGTAGGAGTGCTTCAAACTGTCTCTCTCCGAAGTGCGACCCGCCGTCGCTTATTACTGTGCGTGGTACACCAAACCTAGGAAAGATCGTCTTCTCGAATAGCTTGATTACTGACTTGGCGTCGCATGTTTGGGTTGCTACGGCTTCTACCCACTTCGATACATAGTCCACTGCTACTAGTATGTATTGATACCCCCTGCATGGGGGAAACGGTCCCATGCAATCAATCCCCCACACGTCAAAAATCTCTACTTCGATCCATCTTGCCATCGACATTTCATTTCTCCTCCCTATATTCCCTGTAGACTGGCACTCTTTGCAGACTTTCACAAATTGTGCAGCATCTTTGAATAGCGAGGGCCAGTAGAAACCTGACTGTAGCATTTTTGCAGCTGTTCTTTCTCTACCCAGGTGTCCACCGTAGGGGGAGGCGTGACACTTCTTTAGAATGTTCACGGTTTCTTTCTCAGGGATGCATCTCCTGTATAGATTGTCAGCGCATCTTGTGAAGAGGAGAGGATCATCCCAATAGTAATTTTTAGCATCCGCGAACAACTTCTTTTTCTGATTGTAAGTAATGTCAGGAGGCAACTCTCCACAAGCAAGATAGTTGCAGATATCTGCAAACCATGGCAAGTCTTCTTCTTTAGCTTCTGCCAGCATAAGAGCTTCATCGACATAGTCATCGTTGATTGGTGGTCCCCCTTGCCTTTCAGCTACGATCCTTGATAGGTGGTTGGCGACCACATTTTTTGCGCCCTTCTTGTCGATAATTTCATGGTCGAACTCTTGCAGCAATAAGGCCCACCTCAACAACCTGAGCTTTGTGTCTTTCTTTTGCATTAGATATTTTATAGCCCCATGATCTGTATATACCTTGACCTTTGATCCAACTAGATACGACCTGAACTTATCGAAGGCGAAGACAATTGCCAACATCTTTTTTTAGTGGTTGTGTAATTTACTTGAGCTTCGTCCAACGTGCGACTAGCGTAGCAGATCACATGGTGCTTTTTATCTTTCTTCTACCCCAGGACTGCTCCTACCGCATAGTCACTAGCGTCGCACATAAGCTCAAAGGGTAAATCCCAATCTGGCACTTGGAGGATGGGTGGGGATACCAAAGTGTTTTTCAAAGCTTGAAAAGTATTGAGACAGTAATTAGAGAAAACAAATTCAACATCCCTTCCTAGCAGATTGGACAAAGGCTTTGAAATCTTTGAGAAGTCCTTTATGAATATGCGGTAATAGCCGGCGTGACCGAGGAAGCTCCTCACTCCCGTCACGGACTTCAGGGGAGGAAGCTTGGATATGGCTTTGACCTTGCTGGTGTCCACCTCGATTCCACGCCTTGAGATCTTATGCCCCAGAACAATGGCCTCTCGTACCATGAAATGGCACTTTTCCCAGTTTATAACTAGGCTATTCTCCTCACACCTTTGAAGAACCAACGACAGATGTTTCAAGCAGGTATCGAAGTCCTTTCCATAGACTAAAAAATCATCCATGAAAACTTCTACGATATCTTCCAGAAAATCTAAAAACATTGATATCATGCATCTTTGAAAGGTGGCAGGAGCATTGCATAGACCGAAGGGCATCCTTCTGAAAGCATAAGTGTCGTAGAGGCAGGTGGATGTTGTTTTCTCCTGATCGTCGGGCAAGATGGGTACCTGATAAAATCCTGAAAAGCCATCAAGGAAACAAAAGAAATTGTGATGCACTAATCTTTCAAGAACTTGGTCAATAAAAGGTAGCGGAAAATGATCTTTTTTTGTAGCCTGATTTAGCTTTCGGTAATTGATGCACATCCTCCATCCGGTGATGGTCCTAACCGCCACCTCGTTGCCCTTTTCACCCTTTACCACTATCATCCTGCCCTTTTTGGGTACTATGTGAATCAGACTCACCCAATTGCTATCGCTGATTGGGTAAATGATCCCAGCATCCCTTCGCTTTATTACCTCTTTCTTGACTACTTCCTTGAGCATCTGGTTCAGCTTCCTCTGGGGTTGAGCCAGAGGCTTGGCAGATTCTTCCAAGTTGATGCGATGCATGCATAAGGTGGGGCTAAGGCCATTGATGTCCTCTACAGAATATCCTATAGCCCCCCTATGGAGTCTTAACTCCTTAAGGAGTCGGTCTAGTAGGTTTCTCGAAAGATTGGCATTTACGATGACATGGTTTCTCTCTTCTTCATCTAAGAATTCATATTTCAGACCTTCGGGCAAGAGTTTTAACTCAGGTTTTGCTCTGGATGCCTTCTCTTGAGGCTCCTCCTCGAGAGAGGCATACTTCATAGACTCCACCACCTCATCCTCTTCGTGCAGATTTTCATCAGACAGGTCAAAAAGGTCGAGATACTTCACAATTTTAGGATCTTCGAAGTCGGAATCCTGACAGCTTATAGCCCTCGCAAGGGGGTCCACTATCCGGATGTCCTCCTCTATCTCCTCGTAGAATTTATCGTAGCTATCCGCGAAGCATGCAGATTCAGATAGGGAAGGACCTTTCATCTCCTCCTTAAGCTTGAAGTCCAAGTGGTTGTTTCCGACCCTCAGCGTGATAATCCCCTCAGAGACATCAATCAATGCCCTTCCTGTTGCCAGAAAAGGACGTCCAAAGATAATCTGGCAGCGAGGGTCTTCTGCTGTGTCAACGACTACTATGTCGCAAGGTATGAAGAAATTACTGACCCTGATCGACACATCTTCAACAACGCCGACTGGACTCTTAAAGGTATGGTCCGCCAGTTCGATCCTCATATCGGTACGAACCATGTCGGTTAAACCCAACCTTTACGCGAAGCTCAGGGGCATGAGGCTGATACTTGCCCCTAAGTCAGCAAGACCATTTCGCTCAACGTTGTCCCCGATGACAAATGGGATGGTAAAAGCTCTAGGGTCCCTTCTTTTGTTTGGCAGGTCAGGCTTCATGAAGGCTGAGGAAGCAGATGCTAGGTGCACGGTCTCAACCCTCCCTCCTCTTCTTTTCTTTGTGATAAGATCCTTGAGGAACTTGGCATAGGTCGACATCTCCTCCAAGGCATCAAGGAAGGGGACTTCAAGATGTAGTTTCCTGACCGAGTCCATGAACCTTTCGTGACACTTTTTCAGATTTGCCTTGATCAGTTTATAAGGAAACATCAGCCTGGGAGCATAAGGATTCCTCCCACCAGATAGCTCATCGGAAGGCTTCTGTGCAGGCTCTCGAGCTTCTGCTTGTCTACCTTCGTCCTCAGCCAGAATCGCACTCTCAGGCCTTGTCTCAGGCTCTGGTCTGGCTTCATCAGTGTGTTCCACCGTCTTCCCAGACCTTAGTACTGCCATTCTGGCAGTTTCAGGGTAGGTGAATGTCTTTCCTACAGGGTCCTTTCTTAGAGCGGCCATCTGGGCCAATCGTTGATCGACCTCGTCCTGGCGCATCTACAAACTCGCCATCTGGTGTTGCATGGAATTCAGAGCTCCAGGACTGGCGAGCACTCCCTGTGCCAGCTGGTTGATGATAGTGTCTTGTCTCTTTATGTAAGCAAACAACTGACCAACCAAACTGGGTTGGTGCAAAATCCCATCTCGGCCTTGACGTTCACCCTCAGACAGAGATTGCTCACAGCGAGACATGGTGTCAGAGCTTGATGGAACAAATCACCATTCTTCAGAGTTCCAGAAATGGCACGAGAAATCAAGTTTAGAAAATAGAATTATTTATTTTGTGTAAAGAGTAATGATAATAATGATAATAATAATAATAATAAAAAAAAAGTGCTGTCAAGCTCATTTCTAAGCTTGAGGCACAGGAGTGTAGTTAGTGGATTCAAATTCGTCAACAGTGTCGTTTTGCCTCATCCCCGGCAACGGTGCCAAAAAGTTGACTGGCCTAAATCGCGCATCCTAAAATTGGAGGCGGATATGAGGTAGTCGAGCTTTTACATTTATAAACCGAATCCTTCTAGGCCCCCACAACTTTGTTTACGGGGTCGAAGTAGATATACAAGGTTGAAACAGGGACGAGGGTGGTAGTGTTGAGAACTCAGAATCGACACGCTACACTCCGGCAAGGGTAGAGATATGATGAAGTTCCCAAAAGGGAACAACAGAACAAGAACGATAAAATAAGAGAAAACCCTATCTCCAACTGGAGTTACAAGGAAAACTTAGATTTTTTTAAGCATTTAGCAGTTTTTAGGGGTTTTCATGCAACCGAAACAGAGAGATAATACTAGAGCTATCGCAAGGTACGAAGGAGAAAACTTCGGTAAAACAAGCGGCAACAGGAACATCCTGTACCACTCCTCTCAGAGCGGGTACCTCTAACCAAGCATCAACACCACTCTCGAGGTTGTTGGACTTTAAGTTAGAGTGAAATGTTACTGAAGCAACTCTGATTCCGGGCACTCTCGTACTCCAGAATCAGACCAAACACTAGAGCCACAACACCTCTCTCAAGGCTGTTGTGACGGGAAAACGCGATTCGGTAGCTAATCGGAACGCAATCCAACGTACAAGCTAGAGTTCAGATATTAAACATAGCATCCATCCAACAAGGGTGCCAAGCATACAGTAGCAGATAATTAAACTCTTCCATTTCCATAAAAAACAAGGGTCTTAATTACAGTGCATAAGTAAAGAATTAAATAACAGAAATAAAGATAGAGGTCTCTTTCTTGATGTAAAAGGACGACTGACTACAATGGCTCTCCAGCCCGATACCGGTCAGGAGCCTAGCCCGATACCGGTCAGGAGCCTAGCCCGATACAATAGTGTCGGGCGGCACACCGTGACGGCCGATTGTATCGTTCAAGGACCTTGTCCGATACGCTCAAGTCGGGCGACACGCCATGACGGGCGAAGCATATCGGGTTCGATATCGTATCGGGCTAGTAGTGACACATCTATGTCGGGCACTTGTGTCGCTCATCCACGTTGGCCAATATCGGCCTGCAGTGTCGCCCGGGACGGTCCTAAGTGAACCATCCCCTCCCTCTCGGGACGGGGAAGAGCTCACCTAGAGTTTCCCGACACGAACACTCAGGCGCGATACTTCTGCTCTCGCAGCTTCCTCCGAAGATTTGCTCAGGGTTCTGACCTATCTTTTCGGCTTCCTGTAGCTGCTATTTATAGGCAGTGGTTGGGGGAAGTTATGGTGCTTAGGGTGTCACGTATCTTCCCTATTCGTGGGTCGGTGGATGGCTGATACTGGTATTGCCCGACATAGGGTGTCGGCTGTCGGTCACGTGACGGGCGGCGCCCGTCGGTGGGTGGCCTGTTTCGCGTGACAAGCTTGAGTTGTCGTGGCGAGCTCGGCTCCCTGTCGGGTAAAAGACGTGTCGCCCGTCGGTTTCTTCTTGCACGACATCCCCATGTCGCATGTCGTTGTGTCGCGCTACCCTGTCGGGTAGCGATCGTATCGGGCATCTGGAAGGCCGATGCAGGTGGAGCTTATTTGTGGGCTGGGACGGCCTCATTGCTGACAAAATGTACCAAAATGAGGAAAAACTCTGCAAAAGATGGAAATATTGGATTAAGAGCGTTGTTTGGCCAATTATTGTGAAAGTACATATAAAAGAGTGGAAAACAGTTTAAAAGGGCAGTTTTGATAGCAGAAAAACAGTCTAAAACATCATAAAATTTGGCGTTATCAGGGAGTGTAATGTTTTTGTGTAATGTAATGAAACCTAGAATCTTATCATATTTCATGATTAGTTGGTTAGTAAGCTTGGTGCCCTACATTTGACCAAACAAGGATAAAATTATACCTTAATGAACAATAGGTTCTATAATCAACAACACATATCATAATACACTCATATTTGCATAATAACTTAAGTATGTGTAACATGTAAGTAGATTCATTAAATATGAAAACCCATCTCCTTGCAACCCATCGCTCTGGCGACTAGGGTTCCAAGCCGTAGACGACCCTCCATCCTTCTAGGGTCCCAACTCTTGTAGGTTCAAGTGGCTGGTTTTCCTTCTGGTCTTGTCTCTAAGATGGCAGCAGAGTTAGCTGACAGATATGCAGGTCTTCGATTGATGGAAGAGGAGGAAGAACCCATTGAGGTCCAACCGTTAGGTAGTGGTGATGAAGAAGATCTCACGGAATTGGCCTTGGTTGGGAAGTTATTGACGGACCGCACGTTCAATTTCAGAGCCTTGGAACGTACCTTGACACAGGCGTGGAGCCTGAAAGAGAAGGTGGAATTTAAGCAGCTTGAGCGAGACATCTTCATCATGCAGTTTACGCACTGGCGGGACATGCAAAGAGTTATCGATGGTTCACCATGGAACTTCGACGGGCGGCTGCTGATGTTCAAGGAAATATGTAAGGAAGAGCAACCGAGACATGTCATCATCACAAAGAGCCCTTTTTGGATATGGTTGTATGGTCTACCTCTAGGGTACAGAGGGGACAACACAGTGCACGAGATTGCTGGATGGGTGGGCGAGGTGTTACAGGTCGACTCCGACAGCACAGGGTGGGACGCCTCCATCCGTATCAGGATCTTGCTTGACGTCACAAAACCCTTGAAGAGTTTGCTGCAGATCAGGGTCAAAGGAGGCGATGTCCTTGAGATCGAGGTGAAATATGAGCGACTATCAAACTTTTGTTTTGTGTGCGGGATGCTAGGGCACGTCGACAAGGACTGCCAAAATGCAATGACATAGATCGATCAAGTGCAACAGTGGGGGAATTGGCTGCGAGCGTCGCCGTGGAAGCAAAGATGCCTAGACCGAGATAACATGAGGGACGCGGGGACAACGCGACACAAACTTACATTCAGGAACAACAACAACGAGGTGTCATCTCAGCAGGGCAGCACGCAACACGGCAGCTCAGAAGATGGGCAGAGCGGCAACCAAGAACAAGAGGGGGATGACAATACATCACAATGCCAACATGGGCAGAGTGTCGGGGATGTCTTGAGTGATACAGACAATGCGCTCAAGAAAGGGGAGGATGGTGAACAAGGGGACAAGGATGAGTAGGGAGTCCGAAAGATATTAACGACATATGAAGGAGATGCGTTGCATGACAGAAGGCGATGCCTAGGTGACATGGAAATGTCAGGGCCTAATAGATCTCAGCAGGAAAGACGTTACACAAGGGAGGATATCTGTAAACTCTAAGAGACGGAAAGAATTGATGAACATGCACCGATAGGTGAAGACGAGGAGCAAAGTAGGGCACAAGCTTGGCACCCATCCAAGACACAAGTATCCGGCGAACAACGACCCATAGGGAGTGGTCCCAAGATGGGAGAAACGCCTAATGAGGAACAACAACAACAAGGCAGCAATGTCTCAAAGATGAAGGGAGAGCACTAGGCAGTAACACTTGCAAAAAGAAGAAAAACAGTGGGTCAGAAGATGAAGAAAGGAGTTAGCTCGGACCGAGTAAAGAAGAAACATCAACCATGGGTATATAATATGAGTAGAGGTGCACGCCTTGGCATTCCATAGGAAGAGGTGGTATGGGAACAAATGACTGGGAAGAGAGACCAAAACTCGGAATGGTGCAACATGGATCTGGATGACCAAACAATCCCTAGATCTGGGGAGAAGAAAGTAAAGCAAACCATTGGCGGAGGACCGGGTACAGACAGGGCCTTGGGGACCCAAGTAGCGGAGATTGGTGGTGTCCAATCTCGTGAAGAACAATGAAAATATTTTGCTGGAATGGTCAGGGATTGGGCGACCCTGACACGTGTACGACTCTCCATTCTTGGTGCTGGAGAGAGCGTCCAAACATAGTTTTCATCATGGAAACTATGATTGCAGGAAAAAAGCTAGAAGTGGTACATAAAAGCTGTGGTTACAAAGACGGGATGTGTGTCTCTAGCAACGGTTGGGCGGGGGGCATTGGGTTCTGGTGGAAAGATGCAGAGGTGGAGATCATTAATTTCTCTAATAGGCATGTGACTAGTCTTGTAAAAGATGCTGGGACAGGGGCCAGATGGTGTGCAATCAGAATATATGGATGGGCGGATCAGCATAATAAAACACAGATATGGGATTTGATGAGGAAACTAAAGAATGAGGCTGAAGAGCCAGTGCTATTTTTTAGTGATTTTAATGAGATTGTTTCTAATGATGAAAAGAAAGGGGGCCCTCTAAAAGAAGAAAAGCACATGCAAAATTTCTGAGATACCATTGATGATTGTGGTTTGGTGGACCTTTTATTTGAAGGAAATATGTTTACATGGAAAAGGGGCTTAACTGAAAGGACTCTTGTTCAGGAGCGGCTTGACAGGTACCTTGGTGAGCCTAGGTGGAGAGACCTCTTCAACCATTTTAGGGTTATCCATATGCCAATCTATGAGTCGGATCATGCACCCATCATCATGATAACTGATAATATAAACAACAAAGGAAGAAAGAGAAGAAGTCAATTTGCTTTTGAACCCATGTGGGTTGGTGAGAAGGTCTGCGAAGATACTATAAAGGAAGCATGGACATCCGCAACCAGTGATGACTTAAGGGTAAAGCTGAATGCATGCAAAGACCACCTCAAAATGTGGGCCACGACAAAGTTTGGGCATAGGAAAAAGAAGATTCAGGCACTCGAAGATGATCTCAAGAAAATCCAATCTTCCCCCCCTGATCAAGAGATGCTCCAAAAGGCTGAAGATATCTCAAAAGAACTCCAATACTGGCTCCTAAAGGATGAGGAGTATTGGGCAACACATGCACGAGTAAAAGAGTTAAAGAAGGGAGATCGTAACACTGCCTATTCAACCAAAAAGCTACTAATAGAAGGCGCATGAACTGGATTGAAGGTCTGGAGGATGAGCAGGGTGTGTTTAGAACAGATGAAGAGGATATTACAGCTATTATTTCCAGATTTTCTCCCAACTTTTCCATACTAGTAATCCTTCGGGGTTTGAACAAGCAACAGTAGGAATCAGGAGGTTGATAGATGAAACACAAAATGAAGATCTTGAAAGAGATATCACTGATGAAGAAATATGGGCAGCCCTCAAACAGATGCACCCAAATAAGGCTCCGGGACCAGACAGACTGAAGGCTATGTTCTACCAAAAATACTGGAACATTGTGGGCCGGGATGTGGCAAACTACATCAAGGGATGGTGGAAACGTGAAAGAAGCATGGAGGACATAAATGACACACTGGTGGTGATCATCCCAAAAAGTGAAAAACCAAAAAATAGTAGGGGAATTCATACCTATCAATCTTTGCAACGTGTTGTACAAGATCGCTTCAAAGGTGATGACGAATAGATTGAAACCTTTCATGGATAGCATCATCTCGGAAAATTAGAGTGCCTTTATTCTGGGAGACTGATTATGGATAATGCTCTCATCGTGTATGAACTTTTCCATGCGATGAAAAGGGACAAAGGAAAAAAGAAAGGCAGCCTCGCTATGAAATTGGACATGTCCAAAGCTTACGATCGAGTTGAATGGAGTTTTCTCAGCCATGTCATGAAGATAATGGGTTTTGGGGTGAAATGGAGGGATAAAGTTCAGGACTGCATCACATCTGTCCAGCACATGTTTGCCATGAATGGAGACCAGACTAGGAGAACAAAACCATCACGAGGACTTTGCTAGGGTGACCCTCTCTCCTCCTATATCTTTATTTTATGCGCTGAAGCTTTTTCTACTATGGTAGGCTGTGCGACACGTGACAACCTCATACATGGTATCATGCTGTGTAGGGGGGCACCACATATTTCTCACCTTTTCTTTGCAGACGACAACATCTGCTTTACTAGAGCAACCTCGTCAGAATGCTTGAAGATAGCTGAAATTATCAGCTAGTACGAACATGCATCTAGGAAATAGATTAATTTATCTAAGACTGAGGTAGTGTTCAGCAAAGGGATGACTGCAGTAAAGAGGGAAGAGCTTAAGGGGCTGCTGAAAGTAAAGGAGGTTGACCGGTATGCAAAATATCTAGGCCTACCAATGACAATGGGGAGGTCAAAGAAACACATTTTCAGCTTCATAAAGGAGAGAATATGGAAAAAACTACAAGGATGGCCAGAGAAGTTGTTGTCTAAACCAGGGAGGGAGGTCCTTATAAAGGTAGTGGCACAAGCGATTTCGACTTATGCGATGAGCATTTTCTAGATTCCAACAGGCACTCTAGATGAGATCTAAAGCATAATAGCAAGGTTTTAGTGGGGGCAAAAGGGAACGAGAGGAAGGTAGCATGGATGAGCTGGTCTAATATGTGCAAGCCAAAAAGACTGGGAGGACTTGGTTTTAGAAACTTTCACATCTTTAACCAAGCTCTTCTAGCAAAACAACTATGTAGATTAGTTGTGAACCCGGACTCCCTAGTCAATAAAGTGTTGAAGGCTAGATACTTTCCAAGAACATCAATTTGGGAAGCAAGAAGAGGCTACAATCCCAGCTACACATGTAGAAGTCTATGGGGAGCGAAAGAACTACTCAAGGAAGGGATGGAATGGAGGATAGTCAATGGAAAATATGTCAACATCTGGGAGGACACATGGCTGCCAAGAGAGCAAGATACCTTACACGGTTAAAAAATGTGGAGGAAATATCCTACGTCAAGGTGAATGACCTTATGAGCTCAGATGGGAAGTGATGGAACAAAGCAAGACTAGAGGAATGTTTCCCAACATCATACGTGGAGAGGATAAGTGCTATCCCACTCAGTATACGACACCAGTGTGACACATGGTCTTGGTGGCCTGCCAAGAAAGGAGTGTTTACAGTCCGATCTGCGTATTGGCTTGGAATGCTAGGGAGGGAGGAAGCTCGGCAACACACAAATCAACAAGAAGAAGGTTTGTGGTGCCACATTTGGAGAGTAGGTTGGGCACCCAAAGTTGCACATTTTCTATGGAGAGTTTGTATTGGAGGTCTAGCAACAAAGGGCAGGCTGTTTGACCGCCACTACATTGAGGAGGGACTGTGCCAACTCTGCATGTCAGAGAAGGAGTCTATTCCTCATATGCTCTTCTACTTTCCGAACGTGACAGAATGCTGGGAACTAATGGACCAAGGCATACAAAGATGGGTGGATGATTATAAGGATGAGGACATCAACGTTACCATGGGGACGACACTGGATAAAGAGGATAAAGACATGATTGTTGCAGCCACGTGGTCTGTCTGGAGGGGGCGCAATATGTGTGTCTTCTACGATGGCGAGGTGCACAACGGTTTCCTTCTCCGAATAGCTTTAGCCATGATTAAGCAGGGAAGGGGAGAGCAAAATGGTTTGCAATGCAGCAACGCCCATCTGGGCAGCAACGTCAAGCAAAGATGGAATAGGCCAACACAAGGGAGATTAAAGCTCAATGTGGACGCATCATGTGGGGATGATGGAACGACGACGATAGGGATGGTGCTGAGAGATAGCAAAGGCAGACTGAGAGGTGTTGTGGGAGAAAAGATTTGTAATGGCACAGGGATAGCAATAGCAGAAGCCATTGCTCTGAGGACACCACTACAATGGGTGAGCAGCCATGGCACAAAGCATATAGAGGTGGAAACATACTCCCTTGAGGTCCTCCAGGCATGTGGAGAAACCACCAGAAGGAGGGACTATTTGGGAATCCTTACTGAGGATATAGCTACCTTGCAACAAATTTTTTCTTTCTGTAGTATTTCTTTTGTTAGTCGGGTATGTAACAAAGTTGCCCATGAAACTGCCACTATGGCACGACGAGGGCAAGTAGATAGTTTTGCTTTCATCCAGTTGTTTTTTTCATGTATTGAAAACCTTGCCATGCATGACGTGGGTTAGCTAATAGATGACGGGGGATCCCAATCATAGGATCCTCTGTCCTTCCTAAAAAAAGATTCATTAAATATGTCACATATGTTCCTTTTTGCTAAATAACATGTAAACAATGGCTAAAATATGTTTGATAAGAGATAAAATGGTCTTTGGGATAACAATTGTTGTTCCCATGACCATAAATATAGATAATATGTTATGATCTAAAATAAATATTGATTTAATGGATTAAATATGTGTAATAAGTAAAGTATGGAAATTTGTGGATAATAATATAAAGTAATATGCTTGGGAAGAGAATTGAAGACCATATGACTCAATTAAGTGAATGTTGATATAATATTTTGATAAATATAATTTCAGTGAGAGAAAAATCCTAATGGTTCCATAATTCATCAAATAAAATTTGAAAAGTGAAATATACTGGAAAAAAACAAATTCCTTAGTCCAAATTAGCTTGGGTGCCTAGTTTCACATTAAAACAATAATCATACATGCCTAAATATCTTTTAGCAAGGAAAATATAAGTTGACATCTAAAATATCAAATAAAATAATGTGCAATCCCAAAAGTGAAAATCAATGAAAAAAATCAGATTTTACATGTCTTAATTAGAAAATGTGCCAGCTTTTGCTTTATTTGAACCTTGTTTGAGCCCTTGAATAGAAAAGGAAATATGAATAAATATCATATAATGGGTTAATATAACCTACTTTCCTAAAGTCTCCTTGATTTATCGATCACGCTGGCTTTTCCAATTTTATTTTTTAGTTCAACTTTTCTGTCAGTTGTCCGATCGCAATTGTGTAGCTTACCTATCATATCCTAGCCGGAGTCATAGATGGGCACGTGCATGAACAAGTGCCCCTGGACAACAATGATTTTCTCACCGGTTTTTCTCCCTCCACTATCTACCATTCTTCAAGATTTTTATTGCTATGAAATAGTGAGGAGATTCTGCAACCATAAAGACCTTCTTCATTCGATATTTTTCCCTATTTTGGAAATACCCAAAAGTGACACAAACCCCCTTGCTATCCCAAGTTCCTAGACCCCCCATATGAAGCATAACCTCTATACAACTACCCAAAAATTACCCCAACCCTTGTGGGACCCTTATCTACTATTGATTGGATGTAGTTTACATTGTGCTATCACTACTACAAAAGTTACTAAAGATGAAGGACAAATCCCTGACCAATACAAGTGAATACCTGACCAAAAGGTGATGGTCAGGGCCAATCCCTAACTAACGTACCCTCGACAAAAGCTTGGTGACCAATACTAGTTGTCTAGGTCCTATCCCTGACTAATAGTCACAAAATACTAACCAATAAAAAAAATAATAAATCTATATCCCTCCCAAAGTACACCGTATCCAAGACCTATCTTAGCCAATAAAAATAATTATCATTGTTTTTTTGAATTTCCATTTTGTATACATGTATATTTTAAAAAATGACTCTAGAAGAAGTCACTCATCATTCATCAAATGACAATAAAGAACTTATAATATGATACTATTTCATTCAATTTTCAAATGGTGTCTACAATCAAAATACATGACTGGGACATAATGTTCGCCCAAATATTTAAGTCATCTCTGCTAGACTCAATTTTATATCAAATTCATATACATAAATTTTCATATTATATTATATTGAATATGTTTCAAACTAAAAGCAATCCTTTGGCCATCTTTCAAGCAGATTTACTTCATGTGCTTTAACTTTATTTCCCCACTACTTCAACCGTTAGAACGTTTGTATTATTTATGTTTGTTATTATAACTTATCGAATATTGTAAACATCTTTTGTTGTACTAAAAATTTGAATCAACTTCTTATAAATTACATTATACAAACCAACCATAATGTTGAAAACTTCTACGTAATGTTGCACTAACACCACTTAAACAAGTACAATATGATATATTTATCAGTATGCCCTTCATTTCAAGCAATTTACTTCCCTATTAACTTTATCCAAGTTTAATGTGTGCGTGAAGAGGTGGAATAATAAGTTGTCATGCACACATTAGCAACACATTCAATCTCCTACAAATATGCATACATAGGAGAAATAATGGTCAAATAATTGAGTATGGGAAGAGGTGAATGCAGAATAAGATATGGCTAAAAAAATAGAAATTTTAATGGCTATAAAGTTAGTGGGAAGTAATCACTGTAGATATATGTACATGTATGCTAACATTAACAAATTAAGCATCCAAGAAAAGATACCCATTTGGTTAAAATTAAAAGAAATCTAGAAAATCCAATATTGATGCCATAATCTAATTAGAGAAAATGGGGATGAAAGATAAAGATCTATTTGCACTTATTAATAATGAAAATTACTTTCCCCCAAATAATAAGTTGAGCTTCACGATGATCGACAAATGTACTAAGTTAATGCTACATGTATGCACTGAGTTTACCAAAAGTTGAAAACTGACATGTGCAGTTCCTTGATCGTCTTCTTGGCTACCGCCTTACTATAACACAATTTAGAGTCTAGTTTCACATCACACATCGATGGTTTGTGTGTAGAGATAGATAGACTCCAGAGCCATACAATCTATTCAAGTAAATGAAATCTCAATATAAAAATCTGGGAACAATACCATACCAATCCATCGATCTATTTGGAAGAGAATGTATAGATGTAGCCTTAACATGATGAACGATGACATCTATGAGTTTCAGCCAGTAGTGTGGCTAGCCTCTGGGTTGGGGTGGATGTGGTGCAAAGGACTAAGTCGGAAGCTAGGGTATTGGTGGGGTCTGTGTGAAAATGAAAGGTTGGATGGTTTGTCATGCAACAAAAGGTAAAGTCAACAACTGAGTATAATGGAGAGGAGGGCATGTCAAAAGACAAGAAAATTATCTTAATCAGGGAGAGAAAAATAATTAATCAGGGATACGCCTTTAGAAAAAGGCATAATTTGGCCAGATCCTTTAACCCTGACCAAGCAACCTTGACCTATACTTGATTTTGTTGTAGTGTGCCACCATAGAGAGGAAGTGCACCGTCAATATTTTCCTTTCCTTGTATTCTTGTCTAGGCATCTCAACCCAACTGTTTCCACAGTAAGCTTCCCCTATATCTCCTCTTTCATCCCTGCTTTTTAGAACCCAATGGAATTCAATATACCACGACATTCCAACTTCATCTTCATATCATCTATTATGCAATGATGGTCATGGATTGTCTCAAGGAGTTTCTGATCCATTCAGCTTTGGGTTTGCTAACTTGTCTTAGTTTTGCTCCTATGAAGTTGTGTTTGATGTTTTTAAATGTAAATTCACATTTCATCTTTGGCTTTGTGACCAGCCATGGCAGAGACCCATTCCTCAATTCTTGAACATCTCAGAGTGGCCTGTATGGATCTTTGAGGTCATCTGGGGATGGATGGTGCAAAACCATCATCCCCCAAACTCAAAGCATGATGGTAGACAACTTGGCTTACCCCTCTTTTCACTAGCCCTAATATTGGCTGGAGGAGGAGCAATGAGAAATTGAGAATTGTTATCATGATATCCCCTTTAGGCACTTAGTTTGGGTTTTGTTTTACTAATTATCGTTAGGGGTATTTCTATCTTTTCTCTACCTTGTTATTTTCTTTTAACATGTTGATCAGAGCGCTTGACATACTATAGGCCCAACCAGTTGGCCAGATCTCATTGGAATGGATAAATACTAAATACACAAGTTTCACGATTTTCCTGATTGGTCTTTTTTTTGAAATTCATAGTGATCAATTTATAGATCCAAAAAATTAAAGGAAATATGTTTTGAAATCAATTTTTATTCTCTATCCAATGGTATCTATTCATGTCATTATGGGGGATTATACTTGAGACCTCTTGGTAACTAACCAAGCACCTAAACACTAACTATTTCATCTCTAAGTCAAATATAAGAAATATGTGATTTTAATGGAATTTTCTAGTTGGTTTGAAATTGTAAAATTCATAACTAATAATACATAAGTCCTAAAATAAATTAAAATATGATATGAACTCAAAAACTATAATTTCCAAGACGGTGCAGTTTTGATAACCTAATTCAATAATAATAAAAATACACAATTAATGTAAACCTAAGCCTAATCTCATATATGCCTTTAATAGGTTGCTTGTGGACTCAGATGTAATTAGGTTTTGACGTTGGACATATGTAAACTTCATGTGAGGTATGTTGCATCCCCTATGAGTCATATTGAGAAATCACTTTCTTTATCTCTCTCGAGCCTCTTTGAGGTATCTTATTATTGAAATTTCTCTTTGTTATCTTGATTACCTATTTGGG
Organism: Alisma plantago-aquatica; assembly: GCA_963693085.1. Lineage (NCBI taxonomy): Eukaryota > Viridiplantae > Streptophyta > Magnoliopsida > Alismatales > Alismataceae > Alisma > Alisma plantago-aquatica. The sequence continues at coordinate 566,695,244 of OY856410.1, read as the reverse complement.
TCTAATCTTAATGACTTTGAACTCTTGATATGTGTTGGAAATTTAAATTACACTTTACATCTTGATGAGACTTTGTTTGTGAAATTTAAACCATGTTGTTCCTTATTGTAAAACAAAACCCTAATTTTGCCCACTTTTGTGGTGAATGTTTTATATTGTCCATTTATGTGATGTCAATCTCATTTATATGACCAATCTTTTACTTGGCTCTACATTTTGCATGCTTTGTGATTTAGTATCCCTAGAGTAGTGTAAGTACTTTGGTTTTTGGGTTGTGTGCCTGTGTTATATCTGAAAAAACACTAGAGGGGGGGGGTGAATAGGGTTTTAAATTAATTTAATAATTATTTAACTCAAACAACCAATCACAAGAATATTGGACAAGGGGACAAGGATTTAGAGTGGTTCCAACCTTAGAAAATACTAAGGAAGTCAGTCCACTACCCGGTTGCTTACCCAACTGGGATTTTGAAAGAATTAAATTTTATTACCTCGCAAGGACTTTACATAAAATTAAAATTCTTTCACCAAACCCTTCGGACAACCTTCACCTAGAAGTAATTGCACCAAACTTGAAGAAGCCTTCTTGAAGTAACTTCAAGCTTCCCCTTGAAGTAGCCTTCCTCTTGAAGTATCTTCCCGTTGCAACAGCCTTCTTGAAGTGTCCGAAGTCCACCTTCTCCACTGAGAAGAACCTTCTCCAATCCACAACCTCCAACCCTAGGAGTAGCAAGGAGAATACAAAGAATAAAAGGAACAAGAAGGAAAAAGGAAATTACACTTAACCTTTGAAGCACAAGGCTTGATTTGCCTATATCAAGCGTGTAGATCTCCTAACTAATGTATATTGAAGTATGATTGCTGTGGATAGGAGATACTAGCCTATAGGACACGAAATTAGAGCAAGGAGAAAAATAGCCAATGCAAGTGTTGCTCAATTTCTCAAAATAGATTTACAATTGCAAGTGTAATCTCAAGTGTATCACAAGTGTAGATTAGTGAGTTTAGGTGTCCTAAGGCATGTCCTATTTATAGGAATGACCTACAAGTGCTTAAGGATGTTCTAGACACTTTCTAGGGGGTTCTAAGTGCTTAACTAGCCGTTAGGTACACTTTAGTTGCTTTAGCAACGACTAGTTAATTAATTCTGCAGTTGCTGTCAGAGTCCATCTCGGTCGAGGAATTGTCGACCGAGACACCTACTCAGTCGAGATTTTTTCGACCGACAGGCTCTCTAGATCAAGTGTTTACAACGTTCATCTCCAACTTCCAACTACCTTGTCAGCTGTGTCTAACGGCTACTTGGGTCTTTCTCGGTCGAGAAGTTTGTCGACTGAGAGGGTCTCGGTCGAGGAGTTTGTCGACCGAGATTGACCCTGTTCCAATGTTTCAATTAAAGCACTAAGTGTGTATGTGAGTGTGCATATGTGACAATATTGAAGGGGATGACCTATCTAAGTGTGGTGTTTAGTTAGGGAAGATCTTACACTTGATTTACATGATGTTTAAGTACTTGTACATTATATATTTGTACAAGTTTATACAATTGATTACATTTCATGAAAATACAAGCATTCAAGCATATAGATTTCCCAATACTTTTTCATCCACCTTATCTCTGCAACACTCAAGTAGCACGTTAGATCGACAAGAATGAAATGTTTGTCATCATCAAAACAAAGGGATTTATCATAATGTCCAATTTAGCCAACAATATCCCCCTTTTTGAAGATGACAAACATTTCCTAAATATAAAATAAGGAAATATAAATCATATGAGTTTCATACCTGAAGTTTATCTTTTGTAGCCTTTCTTGTTTTACAGGTGGGTGCTGGCTGAGATATTATGAAACTCATTTTATTTTATGTTTTTGATTTTATATTATTTCTCCCCCTTTGTCATTTCAAAAAGATAACCAAGATAAATATTAAGTATGACTTTTATTTCTCCCCCTTAATTTCATAATTTGATGCTCCCCCTTATAAGATATTTAGTTTGAAATACTAAGGGATTAATATAACCATTTTTTTCAAATTTAGCCTCAATTTGTTTCTCAATCATTTGCAAAGGATGTTAAGCCTTGAAATGATATGAGTTTATTTTAAGTTTATGGCATATGTGTATTGATTTCTCACCCATTTTACAAGGGATGTTAGGCCCTGAAAATGAAATGAGAATCCTTTAATCTTAGAGTACATGAAAAATGTCTCTAACCAAATGCACGGGATGTTAAACCCTAATTTGTTTAGAGAATTCCTTTAAGAACAAGATGTATGAAATTTGTAGATTTCTTCATAACCAAAAGTAAAAATACTAAGGTTATAACAAGCTTCAAATGATGTTTACAATGTTTTGTAAGCTTCTTAATCAAATAATCAAATTTGTTTTTGTGAGCTCCCCCTTAATCTTATAATTAAGACAATTTGAGTATTCTAAGGTCACAAATTGATTTTTAAGATTTGATTTTGACCTTTTATTAAAGCTTCATGTTTTCAATATGATAAACACATTTTGAATCAAGATACTAAGATTAAGTGCAGTAAAATGATGTCCAAATAAGCATTGTGTCAAGCTTATTTTAGGTCGACCTTGACTACGACAATAGTGCCCCTGGGTCAATTTTAATTTCAACCAAGAGGCAAATTCTGTAGATTTCATATTTGACCACTCCCTTTTGAAGTATAATTTCTGCAGATAGTTTAAATAGATATCAATTTGAAGCACATTAAGTGATATCTATTATGAAGACGTTTTAACAATTTAATATAGGCATCATAATGAAGTTTTTATCCTTGATTACTATTTTGTGTTCATTTTGAATGATGTCTCTTAAGCTCTGCTATGGGTGCAAAAATTTCAATTCCTTTAGATTAATCATAGGATTCTTTAGAAGCATGTATCTTTGAAAGCAAGGTTAATGTCTTAAAGTCAAGATTTTGCAAATAACTAGATAAAACATTTATATTCTTGTTCTAAAAGACACTATTTAGCTTGTCATAGCATCACCATTCATTTATTACAAGCCATGCACACAATAATCATTTTCTATTATGTCAATATTCATAGAGTTTTAGAGTTATGCAAAAATAATATTTCCAATGATAGCATCATATTTATTTGTAATGAGTTGAATTACGATGATCATTTGAAAACATTGTATACTTATGGTTTGTATATATAGATCAAAGATTATTTTAGGCAAACCAATGAAACACAATGATCATGGCACAATAATTATGATAGAAAAGTAGAAGCATATCCACAGTACAATGATCAAGATAAAAACATATAACTGCAATGATTATGATCATTTAAACTAAATTTCAATACACATGGTTCCTATATAGATAGACCAAGAAATACTTTAGGAAAAACCATGTGAATTATGATTAAAAGTAATTTCTTTTGATTAAACTAATCATAATTTTCAGTTTTAAACTATTTAGAGGATAAACCAAAATAATCTCATTTAGGTTCGTAAGTTTTCAATGTTAAGACAAGCTATATAACTGATCATGCCTAATAAACTTTTTCAATCAATGAGTAAGGTTTGTTCAAGATCAGTCTTCATATTACACTTTTGCAACATGTTTAAGGATTTCATATTCATAATGTTTATCTTAACTCATGATGCAAAAGATTAATATATCTTGTTTCAAAGATGGTCTCCAAAATTTATTCTTGTTTTGCATGTAAAATTTGTCATTAATAACAAATTGATAGCAAATAGATTAATTGAAAACTTATTTAGTAGATTTATTACAGACTGAAAATCAGTAACCTACTTGGTTGGCGATTTCTCGACCGACAGTTCTCTCGGTCGATAGTTTCTCGACCGAGAAAGGTTCTGTACTGTTTCAGAACTGTTTTCAGTAATTGCTTTCAATTAAAATCATGGATCGTTTTCAATTTAATTATGCAATTGGAAAACTCAGTTTAGTTGAGATATGAATATCAAAGTAATATTTAGATCAAATCTCAACTAATTATATTTTAATATCTATGCTTTGAGAACTCTAATTAAGGCAAAATTTCAAAGATTTGTCTTTGTAGATTTAAAATAATTGTATATTTTCAAGTTAGAAGTTTTAAATACTCGAATTAATTTGTTATCCCATTATGTTAATTTGAGATCGACATAGAAATATGCAACTAGAGTCCTTGGTCATGTCTCAACTTAATTTTGTTCATTTAGTTTGGGGGTTTTGGAACCCATACTAGCTCGACACCCTTTTTCTTGTAGGGACATGAAAAAGAATAGTGTCCAAGGCGCAAACAGTAGTGACAACATATAGAATCAATCTCATATCTCTTTCTATGATTTTGTTCTAGGTTGTTCTTGGGTACATATGTATTTGTGCCTTTAGGTACATACATAGATTGACTCTTTGGCACTTGTGTTCTTCCCCAACTAGGTTTTTGATAAGATTTTCCTTTAGGCTTGTAACCTAGTCCTCTCCTTCCAGTTTGATGGTAAGAATCATTTAAGATTTTATCAAGAATGCCATTATTACTTAGACTACTAACTTTTTGTTGTAACTTAGCAATCTCATCCATTCTCTTCTTGATATTTAGCTTTGCTTGTTCTAGATTAGATGATAACGACTCTCTTTCTTTCACGATAGTATCATAATCTAGATGTGTACACAAGACGGGTTGTTTTTGAAGATCATTTACTTGAGTTTGCAAGTTTATCTTTTCTAGAGAAGAAGATTGCAATTTGCTTCTACAGATTTTAGTTTAATATCATGACCTTCAATAACCTTTTTGAGATCTTCATTCTCAGATGTAAGAGCAAGAAGCTTAGCATGTAACTCATCATTTTCTTTATTAGATTTCTTTAATTTCTTCTTGCACTTGATATATTTATTATGTGTCTCTTCAAGACTAGAAACTAGCTCTTCTTTAGATAAATAAAAACGTCTTACCTCTTCTTATTCTTCTTCTTCTTCTTCTTCTTCACTTATTGTAGCAATAAGACATTCTTTATGCGTATTTTCCTTCTTTGACCTCCATGGGCAACCAAGTGTTGTGTGGCTTGTTCCTAAGCACCAATTACAGCTTGTTGAAGGTTGTTCCAAGCTGCTCTTTTGCTTGTGGTTGTAGGCACCACCACCCATCATTCTTCAAGACTCGATTAGAGCTCCTTGAAGCCTGCTCTGATACCAATTGAAAAAACACTAGAGGGGGGGGTGAATAGGGTTTTAAATTAATTTAATAATTATTTAACTCAAACAACCAATCACAAGAATATTGGACAAGGGGACAAGGATTTAGAGTGGTTCCAACCTTAGCAAATACTAAGGAAGTCAGTCCACTACCCGGTTGCTTACCCAACCGGGATTTTGAAAGAATTAAATTTTATTACCTCTCAAGGACTTTACATAAAATTACAATTCTTTCACCAAACCCTTCAGATAGCCTTCACCTAGAAGTAATTGCACCAACCTTGAAGCAGCCTTCTTGAAGTAACTTCAAGCTTCCCCTTGAAGTAGCCTTCCTCTTGAAGTAGCTTCCCGTTGCAATAGCCTTCTTGAAGTAGTCCGAAGTCCACCTTCTCCACTGAGAAGAACCTTCTCCAATCCGCAGCCTCCAACCCTAGGAGTAGCAAGGAGAATACAAAGAATAAAAGGAACACGAAGGAAAAAGGAAATTACACTTAACCTTTGAAGCACAAGGCTTGATTTGCCTATATCAAGCGTGTAGATCTCCTAACCAATGTATATTGAAGTGTGATTGCTGTGGATAGAAGATACTAGCCTATAGGACAAGAAATTAGAACAAGGAGAAAAATAGCCAATGCAAGTGTTGCTCAATTTCTCAAAACAAATTTACAATTGCAAGTGTAATCTCAAGTGTATCACAAGTGTAGATTAGTGAGTTTAGGTGTCCTAAGGCATGTCCTATTTATAGGAATGACCTACAAGTGCTTGAGGACGTTCTAGACACTTTCTAGGGGGTTCTAAGTGCTTAACTAGCCGTTAGGTACACTTTAGTTGCTTTAGCAACGACTAGTTAATTAATTCTGTAGTTGCTGTCAGAGTCCATCTCGGTCGAGGAATTGTCGACCGAGACACCTACTCGGTCGAGATTTTGTCGACCAACAGGCTCTCTGGATCAAGTGTTTACAACGTTCATCTCCAACTGCCAACTACCTTGTCAGCTGTGTCTAACAGCTACTTGGGTCTTTCTTGGTCAAGAAGTTTGTCGACCGAGAGTGTCTCGGTCGAGGAGTTTGTCGACCGAGATTGACCCTGTTCCAATGTTTCAATTAAAGCACTAAGTGTGTATGTGAGTGTGCATATGTGACACTATTGAAGGGGATGACCTATCTAAGTGTGGTGTTTAGTTAGGGAAGATCTAACGCTTGATTTACATGATGTCTAAGTACTTGTACATTATATATTTGTACAAGTTTATATAATTGATTACATTTCATGAAAATACAAGCATTCAAGCATATAGATTTCCCAATACTTTGTCATCCACCTTATCTCTGCAACACTTAAGTAGCACGTTAGATCGACAAGAATGAAATATTTGTCATCATCAAAACAAAGGGATTTATCATAATGTCCAATTTAGCCAACAATATCTTAGGTATGGAGGTTGTGTGCCCCATATCCAAGTTTTGTGCCCACACTTCATATTTTTGGAAGTTTGGTTGTGTGTCTTACTCTATTAGGTTTTAAGGTTGTGAGCCTTAGTCACCACTATTTATTTATATTAAATTAGTGCAATGCTTATCTCACATGCATACATGTTGGTTATTGATGATGGATTTCTTGCCCTAAATTATTTATATGTGCTTTTTTGGCATAACTCTTCTATTTTAACTATGGGAATTACTCTTCTTGATTATCATCTTATTACAATTCATATTCTCTTGATATTTTCTTGGATAGTACATCCCTCTTCTATGGGTAGCCTTGTTATATTTGACGTCCCTTATCCCTTATATTTCTCAATCCCCTATTAATATGCTCATACCGGCTTTCAGGCTAATAATTTCTATTTTTGTCTTCTCTTATGGGGTATGCTTCCAACCCTAAGTGTAGGACATGGAGGGCATTACATGCAGATGTGGACCTAGATTATGGGGATGATTCTTAATGGGAGATAGACTTGAGATAGTATGGATATCCCTCTACTTAGATTTTAATGTAGTTGTTTTTCACGTAAAGATAGTATGGATATCCCTCTACTTAGACCCTAATGTAGTTGTTTTTCACGTAAGCCCCTTTGGGAGATTTTTTTGTAATCGTAATATATTAAATATAGTCATGATTTATTATTCTGCTTCTATACTTTGGTTATTCTTGTATACCATCATTTGAGAGAGAAAACATATACACCTATTTCAGCATTCTTTCCTATTGTGTCTGGAATAGATGGTTTATTCCTCAAATTTTAGTAGGGAGTGGACCCCCTCTCGGGTCCCACTCCTTACATTTTGGGTGTAAAAGTGAAAATTCTGAGAGTAGATTCCTTGAAAAACAATTATATATCATCTTTCTATTTTTTTAGTTGAATTGTTTCTGTCTCTTAAATAGTGAGGTGAAGAAATTTTCTCCATACGTGTAGCATGTTTTAAGGGATCCACATTACATTCTTCTCTACTGCATTTCATAATATAGACCAAGTTATGTTGCTTATGCACATATGAACATCCATCTTTTCACAAAACACATGTTATTTATGTCTATTTTGAAAATTGTGGTCATGGATCATGTATCATGTTCATAGAGTGTATGTAATGGTGTTACAATTGGAGTCATTGTAATGATTATAAGGAAAAACATGGAATCTCATTATAAAACTTTGTGAAGCAATAAGCATATACATGTATCCAAAGAGTTGAAAAAGGCATTCAAGTTTGATATGGGCAAGGTATGAGTTACCGCAACATACGTTTGAGACTTACCTTATCTAATTTCATTAGTCCCCAACCTTATGGGTTCTTCTAGAGTTTAAGTGGTTAAAGATGAAGTTAGAAGTGCTAGGGTTTGAGGTTGATGGTCCTTAGGTGATAATCATATGAGTCATTGTTATAGAGGTTGAGGGGTTAAACTAGGATTTGTAATGAAGTAGACCTAATATTAGCTGTAATTATCAAAATATGAATAAAAAATGTATGGCATGCTCTACTGGTGATCCCTCCTTTTCAGGGGAAAATACCCACCTACATATGTATCCATAGAACAAACAAGGAAATGTTGTCAAAATTTCTTGCAACTGAACACACATTATACACTTACATCCTAAGTGAGATCAAGTGTTCAAGAACAGCCCCAAATCAGGGACTATCCAAGGTTTACTCATAAGGATTAAATTTTGGATGAGATTCTAGGCTAACAAGATTTATAATTATGTGTTTATGGGATCCAAGAATATTAGTGTTTAGCATTTAGGTAAATTCATACCACATTAAAATTTAGGTAATGATTAGGCCTAGTTTACTAGATATAATTCAACATATTTAGCATTAGAAACATTCATGCAGTACTCAACACAATCAACTTATTTAACATTAGAAACATATTCACAATTCATGCAAGGTACAATTCGACAATAGCAACATATTCAACATACTCAACTTGGTAACTAGAGCAATTAAGCAAGAAATAGACTAAGCTAGAAAGCAAATAACCTATCCTAACAAAACAACTGAATGACAAGAACTAGTTAAGTAACATAAGAGAGAGAAACTACCATGAGAAATTAATCTCTCTAGGCATGGTGTACATGATCTAGCTAACCTAAACCCTAGTATGGGTTCCCGTCAATGAAAAGGGGGATGGGGAAGAGGCTCATTCCACCAGAACCAGTTGATGAGTAGTGGAAGACAGAGGGTGTTGAGGAAGAATGTTAGGGGAGGAGGAGAAATATTGGCAACCTAGTAGTAGTTACAATGCAATGAAATAATGGCAGTAGCAGTGTGGAAAAACAATGATGATGGCAACGTAATACAACAATTGTAGTGGCGGTGTAGTAGTAGCAGTCGAACAACAGAGGATTGTCGGTGTAGGCAAAGTAGTAGAGAAGTAATGGTAGCAGAGATAGTGGTGGAGGAGGAGCAATAGAGACTCCATAGAGGAGGCAGAGAAGGATGATAAATAATAGCAACAATGGAGGAGGCAACAATAGAAGCGGGGTGGTGGAGGAGTCATCATCACTAGATAAAAGCTAGGTATTGGTGAGGGTACGAAATAGAGAAGGGAAAGAAATTTTGTAGGTTCTATTAGGTGGAACTTAATCGTGGTTGTTACAAACAACTAACGACCAAGTATTTATTCGCCTCTTACCTAAGAAAAACTAATGTCATATTTCAATTTCTATCATTGGTTATCCACTAACCAACTGACACCATATGTACTTATCCCTATTAAAAAATGTCAAACTTGCTAAGACCTACGTCATTGGTTGTCCAACAAAACTGATGACATAGTTCATTCTATGTCATTAGTTATACACCCATAAACCAATGCCTTATGTACTTATCCTTATCAAGAAAATGTCAACCTCACTAAACTTGTGTCGTTGGTTGTCCAGCAAAACCAACGTCTTGTTTAGTCTCTATCATCAATTATCCACCAATAAGCTGATGTCGTATGTACTTATTCCTATTAAAAAATTCCAATCTCACTAAGACTTATGCCGTCGCTTGTCAAGAAAAATTGACGAGATACTTCATTCTCTATCGTCAGTTTTATGACTAAAGAATAAAAACATATGTATTTATCCCTGTAAAAAAATGCCAACCTCAATAAGTCCCGTGTCGTCAGCTTCTAGCAACAAAACTGACAACATAACCCAATTTGGGAGGAAATATTTTTTGCTGGGCATGTGGCGGGAACCTACTTTTTCCAGTTCATTATAAATGAACCGACACCACATGTTATTTGAAGGTAAAATTTTTCACAATAGGCATGACCTATGACATCAATTTTTATAGAGTACAACTAGAGACAAAGCCTTTTTGGAGGCAAAATTCATTTTGTGAAGGGCATTTCTATTGGTTTTTCTACAACTGACACAAAATGCCTATATTAAATTTTTTCCTAAAAATATGAATTTTGTAGGCTTTCCGTGACATTTTTTTCCACAAAAAATTGATGTTGTAATAAAAGCGGTACATGTGTTTTTTCTTAATCGACAAGATTTGACTAGTAGTGATGTTTGTGCTTTACCATTCGACACTATAGACTTGTAGTGTTAGTTTTCTTTTAAAGTTGACATTAAGAAAAGTGACACCATAGCTCAAAAATATACTAGTGAGGTTAGTCTTTGACAAACACATGTAAAGAAACTGTTGTGAACCTAGTCGTCAAAGAGCATGTTCCTGACATCTTTAGCTTGGGGACAATCACAAAGAGAATGTATGGTGGATTCCATGCCTCCATTACATACATGGAAACTCCTGTCTATAGTATGTGCCTTACAGGTCTACGACCATTAGTAAGAAGTGCCTAATGCCCCATCGACCACATGAAAGTCTTAGTTCTAGCTACGATCTATATCTTCCACAACTTATCCCAGTCACATTCGATACAAATATCATAAGGAGAGAGACCCGATAGGGGAGCACTCATTTACAAAATCAAATGAACTGAAATATCCCATTTTCCAAACATGCAAACCTAATTTTTGCAAAGGGATGAAAATACAAATGATTCAATTTGTATGTTGAAGATTATGTTATGTATCAGTGAAAGATTAAATATCTAACTATTATAATATTTGATTCTAACATAGTCCTTCACCATGAAGGATGACAAAATAGGAAAATTAATCTATAACAAAAGACTTGCAGAGGTTGTCTAGCCACCTCGAATCAATCTCTTGAGAAAACCAACTACTCTTATATAAGTCCTGGTTAACCTTGGTGCTCTCCTCCTTGTTCGTACCTAAGGGGTTAGAAGCATACCCCATAAAAGATTGCAGGTGGAACTTGTTAACATACAACACTAGTATGAGCATACAAATATGGATTGGTCAATACTATGGAAAAAGGACAACAATAAACACTATCAAGGCTTCCAACAAAGAGGGAAATAGAAAATCCAAGTGGATTTTAAAAATAAACAATATAAGGTATACAACAGATGCACATTCCATGTATCAACATATAAACATGTGCGACATACACACAATAAATATATAAGGGAATACAATCCATCAAATAATCAATAATTTAGCAAGCAAGTGATATAAACACAACACTAGTGAAATATAAATGAACCATATATGGTTGTTAGGGCACATAAACCAAAACTTGATAGAGAATGTAACATAACCATATTCCCAAACACATAAAGGTGGGAACATAACCTAAAAATGAGGCACACAACGTCCATCCCATAAGAATAACTTGGGCACACAAGACAAAAAACCAAAGCATTTATATAGATCTAGGGCTAATGAATCAAGAAGCATGCATGATGTAGAGGAAAGTTACAACTTAGTCATAATATAGTTCCAGTGGAATTTTCATCACAAAAAATGGATCACATATGACACTCACCACAAAAGTGGGAAAAAAGTTCATCTCTAAATTTTGTGGCTACAACATGAAAAAGGATGAATAAGATACAATTTAGATTCCAACAATGCATATCCAAACAATTTAAGATTAGAATATCAACAAGAATATCCATCAAATTAATAAGATCACAAAATCTATATCATTAACTAGATTCAAATGTCCAATCGATGCACAAAAGAGGAATTTCAACAATCTAATACCTCATAGAGGTCCAAAGAGAGAATCAAGGGGGTAGTTTCTCAATATGACTCATAGCGGAATGCAACAACATGCCTCAAATATGTGTGTCAACTAGGAAGGTCCAAATCCTAGTACTTCTTCACCTAGTATTGAATTATATGCACAAACCATTAACTAGTATTATACTACAAACCTTAGATTGCAGATTCTTATTATGATTGTTTTGGGTTATGAAGTATACTTATTTTGGTAGAGAATATTTTTCTGATCCTAACAAGTAATATTTTTGTAACTTTTTTGATGAGTAGATAATTAGTTATGAATTTAGTATGTTAAGTTGGTCTATTGAAATAAAACAAAGACAATTTCATAATTATGGATGTGCACATGCATATGATTATCATATCATATAGAGTGACAACCCATGTTGGTAATTGCACATAGATATAGGGGTTGCAAAATCAAATGAATGAAAAAGCTGAAAAGACACACAAGCCCATGTAATATGTGACAATATTATAATCAAAACAAGGATACAAGTGTAGAATAAATGTTGTTCATCTTTCTTTCTTCCTCCCATACCAAAGAGCTCCAAAACATGGTAAAACAAAAAATTCACTCAAAGATTATGAAATCCTTGCCTTGAATTAATGACATGGTAGAGTGGGGAAAATATTCCAATGAGCTCCTCATCTAGTTCCAGTCCTAAGGACCATTAGTGGATGTTGTGAGGTGGTATAAAGCCTCATAGACACCTCTAGCCATGACTACTAAATATGGAACTTGGAAAACAATACCATGAAACATTTTGACCAAATTGATGTAGGAGTTGAGTTCGAAGAGGCAAGATGCAGCCCAAGGTTGCACAAACAAGAAAAGAGGAAAAACCAAGCATGAGAATGATATGTGGGTTGTAGGCATCATTAGATTCAAGGAAGAGAACCAAAACAAGGAAATCGGTAAAACAAGGGAGAAACAAATGAAATGAGAGCATAGACAATTATGAGGAAGCATCACAAAGATGATGCAACTAGTTTTGTTGTTCAGAAAAGTCCAAGAAGGTCATGTGATGAAGGTTTTTGAAGACATGGAAAGTGATTATAGGATGGGAAAAATGAGTTAACCTCACATCTACCCAGGCTAAGGAAAAGAGAGAGCATGGTGCAAGGAAATTTGTCGATAGCACAATTAGCTTTCTACGATCAGAGGTGCTCATGGGAAGATGTGATAGATATCATAGCATATGAGGTTGGCAGTGAAAACACATGCATCCTCACACCCAATTGAAGATTTAGAAATGTTTTGAGATAGTTGGCGGTGGTTTCTCAAAGATAAATAGGTTTCTGTACATGTGTGTGTGGGCCTATCAACTTGGGGTGACAAGGGGGTCACAACCACTTTTGGGCATTTCCATCTCAGGGAAGGAAATGAGACAAATATGGGATAAAAAGGATTGGGAAAGTTCAGACGAATACAATAGAGGGCAAATTTTGGAAAATGTATGAGAGATGAGAGAAATAAGAAGAAATAAGAGATAGGCCCATGGGGTATTGTAGCCATTGGGGAAATAGTTACCCTACCAAAGGTTGGAGATGACCTCATTGGGATCAGATTGGGATCCAACGATTGTAAAAAAAACTCTACATCATTTCTAAAAATCAAAGAGTCCAACTTTGGCGTGACATGAAAATAAAACCCAAAAACTCAAGTGCATCATGAAAAATGATATAAATATGAGACTTTAGGAAATTGATTCAATCAATTCAAATAATTAATGTTTTAGGGTTGTTACCTCCTTAATTTGTATTTTAGTTTAGGTATCTAGAAGTATCCAATTAATATGAAATTTAGCATCTATAACAATTAAGGAACAAAATGTCTCAATCTACCATTAGATTCCACTTTAGGCTCTTCAAGTATATTATTTAATATTTTTTAGTTTATCTTATATTTTCTTTTCAAAATGAAGTTAAGGCGTCTATGATTACTTGTTAACTGTGAAACTTGGCCCATAAGTGAGCTTAAATATGAGGAATATGACAATGAAATCATATTTAACTTTTAAGACATCTGGATATGGATTCAAATACAAGTAGGACTTAGCCTCACAATCTTAATATATAGTGTTTTATCATAGAATTATTATAAACAATTCTTAGTTTAAGTCTTGATTTCATCAGATCATTATCAAAAGGGTTATGGTGTATTATTTTGCATGAGTTTCTGTATTTTACTTATTTAACCCATTAAATATAATAATTAAATACTAACTTAGATGATGGCAACAAGGTGGCATATATTACATATTTACTGAATTCATTTACATATCATGTCATAGTTAGGTTATTAGCTCCATTTTTTGTATATTAATAAATGGCATGTGATCAAAACACCTAATATTAATAATACATCATACATGGTACCAACATGTATATACCAGGGTCACTTAGCTCTAACTTAGGGATTAGGTCAACCAAACTACTAAACATCACACACACCTCATCATTATGTATAAAACCTAGGGTTAGGTTTCATATATTCAAGTCATCATCTCATGAGGTTTTACGGATCCAAACTTTGATTATATTTTTATGTATCCTTATCTAGATTTTACACCTGTGTTATGCAATAAATGTTTTTAGGGTACAAGTGAACATATTACAGTTTATGTGTATTCTTGTTTGACAAAAACTAGAGGTCTAAGCATACAAGAATCACATTCAAGGGATTAGGGTTTCTAGATTTTAAGATTTTGGGTTTTGGTATGTAAAAAATACCTTTTTAGCCTGAATGATTTCATAAGCACTCTGGGTTGAAAAGTTGTCTATTTTGACGTGCTCCCATGGTCCAATATTTTCCAAACTGGAGCTAGTAGGTATTGTGACTTTTATAATCTTTCTTAATGATGCAGTCAGTATCCAGCCATGAAGTAATTCCTCATTGCATCTTCTTTCAAAGTGTATGAGACTTGAGACTTAAAGGCCTTTAAAGTCTATAGGGATCGCCCTTTTAGTCAAGTTGTTGAGCATAGCCTCCTTGGTCTACCATTTGTCGCTCCAAACATTTATGCTCTTACCACTGATGGGACCATGAAATGTTGTTGAAGATGAAGTCTTTATAATTCATAATTGTCCATCCTACCCTAGATAAGTTGGTCATCCAGTTTCCTAAAAAATTACCAAATTTTATCTTCAAGCCCTTGCACCACAATGAGTTTCTAATAGTACATAGATCCCATGTGTGTTTTGTGATAAGGGCAAGATTCCCATCTTGCATAAACTTAAGACCCAAACCACCGAACCTCTTTCTACTTGTTAATTTATCCCAAGAAACCAAGGATAAAGGGTGAGCCTTGTGGTTCCCCCATATGTGTGTGTATAATACTATCAATTCTAGCAAACACTTTCAAGGATAATTGTTGCCTGCATAACATAGTTGGAAATGATTGAAAGGGTTGATTTTGCAAAGCACACTCGCCCAATCAAGAGGATTTTGCTAGTACAAGTGTTTATTTAGTAGTAAACTTATTTAGGACTTCCGCATAAGTGTCTTTGGTTACCCTAGAATGAAGTGGTACTCTAAGGTACTTTTGATATCTTTAGTTTGAGAGAAAATAATGGACTTACATATCTGCCTCCTGATCTTATTTGGAACGCTCCTCGAAAAATGCATGTTATTCTTTTCCATAGAAATGGTTTTTCCAGACACCTCTCCAAACTCCTTGAAGCAGTTTACAATGGTCTCTGATTGTTGCTTGGAATCTTGAGCGAAGAGGAAAATGTCACTAGCAAAGCATAAATGTGATATAAGAGGGCCTTTTGTTCATAGCCTACCTGGTTTCCATTTCGTGACTTGCACCGACTACTCTATCATATGACTTAATCTCTCTAGACAAAGAACATATAGGTATGGAGAGAGAGGGTCTCCTTGATGGAGTCCTCTTAAAGCCTCGAAAAACCTAGACTATTTCCCATTCCAAATCACATAAGTTGTCCCTCCTGAAATCAAGCCTAAGATGTAGTTTTTGATAGTTACAGGAAGACCCGATTCATATAGAGTGTTTTTAACAAAAGCCCATGACATTTTGTCACAAGCCTTTAATAAGTACATCAAAATAAATTTTTTCCCTATGAAGAGCCACTTGATGATGAGGTGTGGAAGAATTTTTTTTCTTGTGAATAGTCTCACTACTTAGTCCCAATTTGATTGAATGAACGGGGGGACACATCCTCATGGATAAACCAAATAATTTGCATTATATAACACCCATGGGGTCTTCAACATATAGATTCTTATCCTTCCATGGATGCAAAAAAATGTAATTCTATCATGGTTAGTAAGAAGAATGACTTGACTAAGTGATTTTTATATGCAAATGCTTCAAATTTTGGGTGAGGTTCTCTTTCAATGAACCAAGTCCAATTGATTTCCAGTCACTTTTTGAGTGTGAAAAGGAAAATCACATTCCACTTCCATTTTGAAAAGTCAAAAATGATAGTAAGAAAGTCACTTTGTTATGATTTGTGAGATAAACATAGGAGTGAATCTTTTTTTATGTGAGAACATTGATATTAATGCATTCTCCCTTATTAATCAAATGAAGTTGGAATTATATAAATTCTAGCTTGTATTCTATTATTTTCAAGGTTTTTCGATGGTATTTCTTTTATGATGTCAATTTTTGATATGTATTTGTGCTCCTCATCGATCTTGGAGGCAATTTGAGTATCTCAAAAAAATTATTTAGTTGTTTTGAAATTTCAAGTATATCGTGTAAGACCCCTAACCTAGATTAGTGCTTGATCTTGCTTTCTTATCATCATAAGATGCTTAAACATTAATCTAATCATGTGATTCACCTTAATAACATGTGAAACGTTTATGTTTTTAGTTTGGTCCAATTTGGTTGATATTTGAGCTAGTTATGCTTTATGTATCTCTTTTGGACCAAGTTGCAATTTACCCATGTTGAGGCTTTATCTTGCAATTTGTCATATGTTGGATGTGCCTCTTGTGCCTTAGCATCATGAGAGAGAGAGAATGATGCTTAAGGTGCCTTGTTGGACCTTGGTTGATGAGGTGGCATCATGTATGTTGAGCTAGGGTTTCATGGATGATTGAGTTGATGGAGGTGTCGACTGTCAACCATGCAGATGATGATCCTTGTAGTGCCCGATGTTCTTTATGATTCTTTATGGGTTGCGACCAAAGGGAGTTTCCCTTGGATGTGTTGTAGCGACCGCTGCACCTTGTTTTGGTTGGTTTCTAGTGACCTAAGGAGTTGTGGCTTTGTGATTTGTTTGTAGTGACCATTTGATCTTGAACCATGGTCTCTACCATGGTGGTGTTTTATTCGACTGAGAGGTAGTGGACCTAGTAGTCACAACTAAGCCTTGTTTTTATCACCCCTTTAATGCATGCATATCTAGAGTGCTTACATGGCTAAGGTTTTGTGGGAAAAGTGTGATGAGTGGCTCTAGTTGTAACACCCGAGCACACTACCAAAGTCTCTAGTAGAGTTTTAGGAATGACAACTGCCCCCACAGACCACCACTAGCCTTAACTGTGCTCATTTTCCTCACTCATGCACAAGTCGGGGTCAACTTCCTGATTGGTCACCCATCCTAGTACAACTCCAAGTTGAGCATGCTTAACTATGGAGTTATTTAGTGATGGGTTCCTGGAAAAGGAGGTGCACCTTGGTGATATGGGTAGACCAACCATTCCTTTTAAGATCATTTTATCCAATGCCTCAAATCTTGGGACATTACAATCTCCTCCACTTAGACTCTTGACGTCCTTGTCAAGGCTGAACTATATGGTCTCACAATATCGCCCCATTTCAGTGCAGACCCAGAATGGCTCATGGACAACCATCTCCTGATCACCGAATACCAATGCAAGGGTGGCTACATCACCATGGACAACCCTTTCCAACATGCCTGGACCGCACAACTTAAAGACTTAAATGCCATGCCCATATGGGCCCCACCTACCGGAGGGGTTTTGGATCTGATACGATTTGTAACGCCCAAGCCCATTGCCCAAAGCTCTTGTAGAGTTTCAGGAATGACAACTGGCCCCACATACCACCACTAGCCTTAACTGCACACTTTTTCCTCACTTACGCATAAGTCGGGGTCAACCTCCCGACTGGTCACCCATCCTAGTACTACTCCAAGCTGAGTACGCTTAACTATGGAGTTCTTTAGTGATGGGCTCCTGGAAAAGGAGGTGCACCTTGGTGATATGGGTAGTCCAATCATTCCTTTTAAGATCATTTTATCTGAGGCCTCAAATCCTGTGACGTTATACTAGTATCTTGACACCTCATATCCCTTTACCTCTCTGCTACCCTTAGGTATTTATACCCTTTCTTTTTCATGCAAGTAATCCCTTTGGATCTCTCTTCCTTCTCCTTTCTTGTTTGCTATTCGACCTTGTGCTTGGTGGTGCAAGTGGAGGTGTTGAACTTGAAGAAGAAGGCTGAACCTCATGCATGTGGTGATTTAGGGTTTGATCATCTCCCTTTTAGTGTTTATTGGCAATCCTTGATCTTGGTAAGTGGTTTAATCTCTTTGATCTTATTTTTTTAACCCTACCTCCACCTTTCTTATCTCGGCCAAACTATGGTTCTCCATGGTGGCTTTCTTGAGGAATTTCTCTTCAACAGAGGTCGAATCCATGGTTTTCCATGGTAGTACATGAGTGAGACAAAGATCTCCTCTTTCCCCTTTCTTTTTTGGCCTAAGGGTTTTTACCCTCCTATCTTTGAGTTTTCTTTGACCTTGGTTTACTCTTCTTCTCTTGAGGTGATCTTGTTTGGAGTTGGAGTTGATCCAAACTTGGTGTTTCTTCTCTCTCTTGGAGCTTCTTGGCTATTGGAGTTGATCTTCACATCAAGGCAGGTTATATAACTCTCTCCTCTACTATTTTTTCACGTTATCTTGTTGCATGCTACTAATTCATCTATAAAATTTGATCATAAGTTTCTATATGATGCTATCTTGATTTAGGGTTTAAGATTATGAAGTACTCTTGTATATATTGCTCTTTCTCCTAAACCCTAATTCTTGAACCCGAGATATTATAGATGGAGAGTGAATTTGTTGATTCTTACATGATTTAGGAATGTTGGTTTTATCACCAATCTTTTAGATCCGTCATCCTGTGTAAGACGGTGGCTTTGTTTTCTCACATGCATGTGCTTAAATGCTTGGTTTTCTCTTTCCTAGAATGGTTTTCATGTTAATCCTCATGGTGATTGTTTTAGGGTTTTTATGATCTTCTCTTTCATGAAGTTTCCTTCATGCTGATTCTTTGGTTTCATGGTGTTAACCATATTTTTTGGCCTCTATGACTATGGTAGTGGTGAGCTTGGGTTTTAGTTGGTTGCTATAACCCTAACCCTAGCTACCTTGGTCGCCATGTTGCTGTAACGGTGCGTTGCAGTCGCTATGTGTGATGGTGCGTTGCGGATGTTGTGTTTAGATGTGCATGTAGTTGACGTTGCAATCACTACACTTTATGCATTATGTTGCGACCGATGTGCATGGTTTATTGTGGTCATTTTGTTTGTAGGATTTGATGTTCGAAACAAGTTGTTTTCCTTGTGGTTGCTACTGTAAAGAGTGAGACCCAGAGGGGATCCACTCCCTCCTACAAATTTGAAGAATAAAACATCCATTCGAAACATACTCAAAAGTTATGCTGGAATAGATGTAAAATTTTCAAATCTTTATATGATGGTATACAAAAGACTAAAGAACACAATAGCAAAATACAATTTTCATGACTATAATCAATTTTATAAAAGTATATCATCAACTCCCATATAGGGTTTACAACAACAAAAGGATCTAGATAGAGGGAAATCTAAACTACACCAACTTTTTCTCATCAGATGAAGATGGTCAAGAGTATGAGACAAACAAATAGATGTTTTCCATAATAAGAAAATAATAAAAGGTTTGCATGCATGATTAATATTGACTATCTTAACCAAGTAGGGTTGAGGCACCTACCAGACCCCAAACAAATAGGTGGGGGAGAGTAACACATTCCAGTCACCTATAAATTATTTTATATTGGGGAGAATAACACATTCCCCCAGGCAAAATAACATATGCCCTATGTATGGGTGGTTGTACAAAAGTACCACTACATTAGTTAAATAATCTAATAAAATCAACATGCTAAAGACAACTATGGCAAGTATAAGCATCATATAATCGAAACATGGCAATGGGGTACAAAACCCAAGAAATAGATTATGAATACCGAATTTGAGGTAAGTATATCAAAAGAAGAAATACTAAGATATTTGGGTTCAATCAATGCTTCATTAAGGAATTTAAGGTTTGGATCACAAATTTCCCAACTTAAGGTGTAAGGAATGCACAAACCTCTCTTGTTGAGTTCAACTTTCACCACTTTTAGATAATCCAAGCTCAATCTTTACCTATTACAAGTTATTCACATAGATTAGGGTTTGAAAATAATATAAGTATATTGAAACCCTAATTCTAGACCTTATTAGAAAACCTAAAATTTTGACTCTAAAAATCTCACCAATTGACTTATTAGGTTTTCTTGATCAAGAAAACATATTTTATATGTCATTTGGAGATTAGATGAATTAATTGCAATTTTTATGGAATTTTTACATAACTTATTAGATTCTCAAAAGCCAACCATCAATAACATGGAAATCAGGCATTGAAACTATTTTTATTAGAAATAACACATTTTGTTTATTTCAAAACATATTTTTACTTAATTTTTAGACAACTAGAGCAAAAGATATGATTTTTATAAAATCAACCAATTAGAATGATTGAAAAATGTCACGTAGGCTAAACCAATCCGTGTGAAGAAGAGAGAGAGAGGGAGAGGGAGGCCACACTGAGTTGGCCCAATCATTGATGGCCAACTCGTCCAGTCCCACTGCCATCTCAATAGTTTGCTTCGGGCAGATAAGAGAGCATAAAGGCAAAATGACCATTTTGCCCTTGGGAAAAAACCAAAACCAAAAGAAATCGGAGGGAAAGGAGGATAATGCACTGTGGGGAATCATCCCCTTCTTCGTACACAACACAATGGATGTGGGGCAACAACTGCTGCATTGCACAGAAATTAGGCGATTCAATAAACCTCGACAATCCGTCGATGTGAGTGCACATAAGGGACCAGAGGACTTACTGCCCAAAGCAATCGATTCGAAGCAACATGTAATGACCCCACCCCACGGTAACCCCCAATTAAGAAAGTCTAAGAAGCTAGAGCCGTTATCCCAAAATAGAATCATATGGTTTCACAAATAATAACAAATAATTAATAAATTCTACTACAAATAAGCTTAAAATAGGATATTTTTTTCCACATACCTTGAAAAATATAGGATTTTAGGAACTTTACCCAGGTAAGAAACTATCTATCTAGAATCCTCCACTTCTTTATTAAGCTTTATTCATTTAGTGTCACTTTAAAGGAATACCACTTTCTGATAAACCTAAAACGCCGACAAACAAAACAGCGGTCAGTATAATGAATTATACTATTATGTGGGGGAAACCAATATCCTGCATCTATTTGTAATAACATAATGCAACCAAATTATTGCTTAACAGATCAAACTTTATGTATTAAAAATAACTACTCAATCCCAACATATTCTTGCCTCTGTGCTGTCCCTATAGTGGACATGGATCCTACCTTTCTATATGGTAGATCCAAAATAAACCCCTTATGGTCCTACCCCAAGGGTAGACCAACACATAGGGTCATATAGTGGTATAATCCTACCCAAAGGTAGACCAAACATTGACTCAAGGTAACCTGATGATCCTAACCCATGGGTAGACCAATAACTAGGTTATCCATCTCTCATAATTACTCAAAGCTACAGAGGAGGACTAGGATTTGAGCTAGTTATGCACATATACTTATGATGATAGCCATAGTCACTTTATTGTTGCATGAAATAAAAGTCAACCAAGTAGTTATTTTCAAGCAACCGGTAAAACCTTGAAAATTGTCGTGAAACTACAAATATTAGTCAAAGCATAACCACATACCTTATTATGAGTCAAAAGAAGCAAGATATCCAAATCCAACTAGATGTCCAATCAAGCAAGGTAAGCAACCAAACCAAGCAACCCTTGATCCTGAAAACATATATAACACCTAGTTGTTACCATCACATCCAAAACAACTCTTTATCAACTTGGGACACCTTTCTAAGGTTTCGAAGTCTCATTAGGATGCATTAGGGTTTCTTAGATCAGTTTCTCAACGTTTACCTTTTTAGGTCAACAAACCCTAAAACAAATTCTACATTGTAAAACCCTAATTACATACACATCCACATTAAGGATTCTTTATTCTCAAATTGGATTTAGAATATAATATCTCTATCTTAGACATGTATTTTCACAATTAAAACCATTAAAAGTCATATTATCCTAAATTAGGGTCTCTAAGCCCAACAATACACTTTATGTACATGAAACCCTAAATCAGGCCAATTAAGCACGTAGATCATATTTATGGATTCAAAACATCCCTTTTTATTAAAAACATGTTAATATCCTCCTAAAACGGCCATAGTACTTTTCTCAATCTCATTAACATCAAATTAGGGTTCCTTATTCATAAAAGCATTAAAGGTAACAATTTAATATACTTTTCAAATTGCAAGCAGAGTTAGACTTCCATTATATTTTTATTGAATTTTTTGAATTCTCCTGATCAAAATTCATATATTACATGTCTTGATCCAAGTTACCAATAACTAGTTATGATTATCTCAAAACTTAATGGATCTTGACTAATCACTTGTCGACACATCAACAAATAATTTCTTTAAATAATTTTACATTTTCTGCTGGCTCAGGATCTAGAATTGGGGTCCACTAGGCTAGGTACCTAAATTTTGGTGGTCTTTCCCCCCTCCTTCATAGGTCTCACGATGTGAGGCCCCTATCTCTATGCGGAACTAGAGCACTGCCGCGGGGCGCAACTCCGGTGAGCTCTCACCATTAGCCGGGTCCGTCGAAACCTCCTCCAATGACATCCTCTCACTCGTGGAGCACCAACACACTGGAGCGACATCTTGGTTCATGGTCGTGAGATCCAAAAACCTAAAACCTCCCTTGCACCGCCAACTCTAGCCAAGGAGGACAGGTAATAGGCTCGACCTCGAGAGTCCGAATGTGAGGGAGAACCGGGTGTTCCCTTCTTTGCTTTCTGGTCTCAAGGCATCATAGGTCATCTTATATAGGTTGGAAGGTAAGGATGTAAACCATGTATGATATCTGGTCTCCTAAATGAACTGGGATTTGGGGAAATCCCAATCCCACACAGAAGTAGGGGAAACCAAGGATCGCCAGGTTCAGTTTCCTCTCCCGAATCTAATGGAGCAACTTCCATATTCATACGTTGATCGTATAGGGAGAAAATCGATCAGGAAAACTCCAAACACTGTTCTTTTTTCCCATTCCTAACTGAGATGTAGCCACCGTTGGATCAAGGATCCAATGGCTATCAAGCCACATATTAGAACAAAAGCCAGAAATGAATTGTGACCTTTAATTTTATCCTTCTCACTTTAGGAAAACTTACAAAAATCATATGTCCTGAACCTCTTATCCTTTTAATCCCAAATTTTAAAGGAAAGTCCATAATGACTTAAATTACTCGTGTGCCAAGTTTGGGACTCAAATTCGAAAGTATGAGAGTTTTTTCTTCATATGCAAGTTATCTCTCAATAAGGCATATTTTATACATATTTTCTCTCTCTTACTCTTTTATTCCCTTTATGTGGATTCCCTTTACCATTATAAACCATGTGGCTTCGAAATATACTCCATGATGATCAATCATACAAATATTCAGAGAATTCCAAATCATTCACATATTTTCATTATTATCTCAAATTCTTTTCCTATTATGCATTATTTGATTTCCTTCAGTTTTTCTTTCCTTTTTATCACCTTGGACTCACTAACACAATAATGTCCACGAAATCATATATTTAAAGGAAAAATTATCAAATAAATCCATTCATTACACATAAATCATACAATTATCATAACCATACATTTTATTGGAGAAATTGCATTTGAATCAATATAAACCCAAAAATTGGGGTTGTAACATCCTTCCCCTCTTATAGAAATTTTGCCCTCAAAATTCCCCCAAATATATAAGAAATTCAGGATAAAACCTTTCCATGTCCATCTTCAGCTCTCATGTTGCTTCCTCCTCTTCATGGTGCTTCCAAAGAACCTTTATTATCTCTCTCCTTTACTCATGAGCTCTCTGACCTTGGTATCTCGTACCCTCATAGGTGACTCAGGGTAAGTCAACCTCCCTTGGAGTTTTATAGGTTCAATGCTCAACACATGTCTCGAGTACCTCACATAGTTCTCTAGATCGAACACATGGAACACATCACGCATCATAATATCATGGGGGAGGGTAAGGCTAAAAAAAGTAGTTTCATCATTTTGTTCCAAAATCTCAAACAGACCCATGTATCAGGGACTCAACTTACCTCTAATATTAACTATAGCTCGGAGGGGTCGAGTTTCCAAAATACTTGTTCACCTATAGTGAAGTGCGAGTCATTCTACTTTGCGTCATCACACAACTCCTATTGATCCTGGACTTTCTCAACCATTGTTCGATCAAAGCAACTTTATCAGTATATAACTATGTTTTCTCTGACCTCTACAAGGTTTTCACACCGACATCATCCTAGTGAAGTGGTGACCGACACATCCTCCCATAAAGAGCTCCATACCTCCTGATACTTGTAGTGGTAGCTATCCTAACAAGCAAACTTATCTAGGGGCAAGTACTGCTCCCATGATCCACCCCAAATGAGAACATACTCTCTCATCAAACCTTCTAAAGTCTGGACCATACTCTCTTGATTGTCCATCAGTTAGGTGGTGACATGTTTTACTAAACTTCAATCTAATATTGAGTTCTTCATGCACCTACTTCCACAACATGGAAGTGAACTTAAGGCATGGCTCAAGAATATTTGAACTCATCTCGCTATGCAGTCGAACCATCTCTCAAATATATAGCTCAACTAGATCTATCACATTGGCTGTTCCCCTAAGGCAAGGACATGTACTGACGTGGTAAGGTGATCTACCAAAACCCATATTGCATCATGACCTCTCTTGGTCTAGGGGACACTGAAATGATTTTATCGTGCAAATAACGCAAGTGCACGCGTCAATGTAGTATAGGCCCTTGTGAGGCCCGAGTCGAACTCAGGGACACTGAATTATCGGTAGACTACTACTAACTACTCGCAATCAGCTAGACCAATAAAAATGTTATGAGAGTTGTTTTAAAAATAAAAGAAAATAAAATAAAACAAAGCAATCGATTAAATGTTTAGTTTAATCAATTCAGATGGAGATCTTTAGGATTGCGGTTTCACCACGGGTGTTCATTGTATTAATTTCCATATAGTTACTCAGGTTCATCTCTCAATCTGGGTAGTGGCCTGTAGTCAGAATTGTCCACTGTCGTGGTACAATTCACTACCTATGTCTAGGTCGGTTCCACCATCGTAGTAACCTATACCCTAAACTAGGTGCATTAGAATCGACCTCTGGGTTTCCACCATTAACCTTACATGACCTTGTTCAAGGGATTTGTTAATTAATGTGAATTTTGTCTCTTTTCAACCGTTAATTCTTCTTTCAAAGTAATTAAAGGCATTAGATTATCATTATGGTGATCAAGCATAACAATATAATTGAGAAAACGAAATCATACCACAAATTTAAGAGATAAATTATGAATTACTATGATAAAAATGTCATACAATGCTTTCCCGGGCTACTCCCGGTCCTAAAGATAAAGGGGATTAGCCCCGTATGTTCATCTCAGAGCAAAACATGGGTGAAGAAAGGGGAAACATGGAGAAAAGAATGAATAAGTGATGAAACCCCTAAATGGAGAAGATCCAAGCATTCCTCGGCGTAGAATGCACGATCTACAACCTTTCAGCGGTGGAAAACGTCTTCTTCGGCTTACGGAACGACTGGGGCATGCTTCTGGGCTCCGTTCTCCTCTCCACACCTTCTCGGGACGTGTGCAGCGGCTAATGACGTGATTCCCTGCTCTTGGCCACCGTCATTATGTATAATCACTGAGTTAGGTTGCAAAAATATCACAACCGTCGGATTTGAATCGGTCTGAAGCAAACTCTGCTCTGACGGTGTTGA
The DNA here is from genome assembly GCA_963693085.1 of Alisma plantago-aquatica. Taxonomy (NCBI): domain Eukaryota; kingdom Viridiplantae; phylum Streptophyta; class Magnoliopsida; order Alismatales; family Alismataceae; genus Alisma; species Alisma plantago-aquatica. Next base: position 566,669,263 of record OY856410.1, on the reverse strand, counting down.
TACCATCGACGCGGGTCGATGGTATCGACTCTGCGCGATATCGACAAGTCTTGTTTTCTTTTCATCATTGCGGCTGATGCTGACTCGATACCATCGACACCCTTAGGCGTCAGTTTTATCCCTTTTCCGTCGTTGAAACTCCACGTGTCGATAGTATCGACTATCTGCTCACCAGCAACCTGATGGTAGGTTGCTACCATCGACTTCCCTGTCGATAGTATCGACTCTGTGCTACTCCTTGCGGCTGGCTGCATGTGGCTGTGTCGATAGTATCGACATCCGTCGATGGTATCGACAGCTGCAAATATGCGTTTTTCCTGAATTTCAAAACAAAACCACATAAGCCAAGATAAAACCTATCATTGTAATCATTTATGCTCAAAACAATAAAATAAGAGAGATTTGACACTGAGAAGGATCATAGACTAAAGTAAGTGAATTATGCAATATTAACCACCAACATGACCAATAAATGCATAAAACGCAAGTAAAATAAGTCTATAAATGTGACTCAAAATCATTGCATCATAATCCCCTAAGGTTGAACATTGCTCGTCCTCAAGCAACTAAACTTTAGAATAGAATTGTGAGGGTCAACTAAAGAACAGATTATCACAGCAGACATCACCATATGATCCCCGCCAGACATTCACATTCTGGCCCTTACTAACCACAGAATGATAATTACCCTAAAGGTGACAGTAATCATCCATAAAAGGTGTCTACCTCAAAATTGATGAACACTATCATATAAGGCAGTTAACATAATAACATTCTCCAGTTCAGACTCAGTGCATCTTGCGATCTCCTATTCTACATTGCTTTCCCTAACTACCATCTACATGGAAGCATCTCTCCTGGTATTAACGAGTGAGGCGAAAATCATGGTGGCCTACCAAATCGTGCAACAGGTGAATGGAATGGGTGGCTAGTGGAAGAAATGGAAGCATTATACAGTTTTAACATGCACAAAGAAAAAATGAACGAAATGATGCATATGCAAGTAGAAATGCCCTAATGCCTACATTTGGGTGGAATGATACATGCACTAACATCCCGTCTTGAGGTGAGATAGAATATCTAAGAGAACTACATCATGTCCTTATTCTTCTTAAGATGCAGTGAGAACATGTTCCTTTCTCCCTCTCATTCTACTTGCTTCTCAATACTTTTTTTTTCTTCTTTTTTTCAAATTTTTTTTCCAACTTTATTATTTTTTTAAAGCCCTTATTTTCATAGATGATAACTAATTATTTGTCTGGCTCACTTATTGCTGCTTAACTTATTCATTTGAAACATTCAGAAGGTATGGAAAAAGTTCATCACCTTTATGTTTTAGAAGATATAGGATGCATGATGTACTATATGCACAAAAGATGTGAATGCAGCTACAAAGTGATAGTTATGCAACTACATGACACGCACCTAAGGATAATGTGCATGTATACCTAGTCTATTTTTTTATTTTCATGCAAAATATGTGAAAATAGTTGCAATGCAAGACCTATCTACACGGAATGCAATCAAAAAGATTAAAACCGTAATGTACTTCCAATTCTTAAGGTGGAGTATGAAAACAATGGGGTGGATAGATCACACGACTAATTGACTGAACCTTTGGAAATTATTATGTGTCCCTCCTTACTGACCTGTGTAGTAATTAAGAGGTTTCTCTCTCTTATTTCAAATTAAAGTCTCATTATCATTTGATCAGTTTAGGCTCAAAAACCAGTCCCGCCCACTTTGCATGAACCATAGGAATGCACAGTTGTGATTTCCTGTTTTAGAGTTGACAAACTCAATCATTTCCTTAAGTTATGTGCTCAAAGTTGAACAACACAAACTTGCAAAACACTAATTTTTTTTAAAATTTTCCCCTGATTCCCATGTACAAGAAACAATATGACACATGACTTAAGACATCCACAATTACACTAGATATAATGTGGATCCTACAAAAAAACTAAGAACTAAGAAAAACAAATGACAAAAGACAAAACAATAAAAACTAAAAACTGAGAAAACTAAAGGATATAGCTGTTCCAACTCCCCCCCCTAAGCTTGAATTCGACAATGGCCTCATAGTAAAAAACAACCTTAAAAGGTGGAATAGTGATACCGATCATTCTTCAGGAGGAGGCGGGTACTGTGGAGCCATGGGGTCCCAAGATGGGTATTGCCCCTAAAAGTTCGGATCATACTGGGGCATTGATGGAGGTTGTGGATACCCCCCAAAGTAATTCTGGCTCCAGTAATGAACGTAGAAGGGCTGCTGCTGCATCTCCATCCTATGCAACCTGTCATGGATGTGCTATTGGTTGTCGAGGAGGAGGCACTCATTCTAAAAAATAGCCCTCTGATTATCTAACAGCCGGTTCGTTGTATCCTGAATACCGGCATATGAAGCTGTATGCTGCAGTTGGGTGTGCTGGATCTCTTGCAGCATTGTATACATCCCCTGCATGGAATAGACATCCTCTCCTTGAGGAGAGGACTGCAGTGGCGGAGGCTGTGAACATGCACCCGGATGCATGCGAGGACGCTTCTGTGGTGCCACTCGTGCTCGAAGAGGAGTGAAGGCCTCCTCTTCCTCTTCATGCTCGTCACCTTTGTCGTTGTTGTCATCATCACCACCATCTTCATCAGAGTCGTCAATGGCAATGACAGACCATCGAAAATGCTGAGCACCCTCAATGTGGAAGACGGGGTCTGGAAGCGAACACTCTTGATATGCTTGATTGACATGGCAGTGTGCATATGCCAAGCCATCATGAAGTAGGATGAGGTTGGAGCGATGCAGATGCTGCAGGTTGACCTTGCTCCTGTTGGAGAGGGGAGTAAGCTGGGAGAAATTTAACCCAAGATAGTGGGCCAACGGTGTGATGAGCCCTCCAAAATGGATTGGAGCCTTCTACGTACTCCTCTTTACAGCCAATACACGCGTCAAGAAAAATGCGCCCACATTACACTCTTCTCGCTTCAGCAACTTGTACAGGAAGAACAAATCCGTCTCTTGAAACTTACTAAGAGACATGTCGCCATGAGCGAATAATGTGGTGCAGAGCATGCGGTGAAGAATCCGCACAAATGGATGCTCAAAATCTGCCACTGCAGCGTTGTGGTAGCTGATGGATTTTCCCGGAGGCGCAGTCACGAGCTGGGCGAAGATATCATCGTAGTCTGTCCTGTTATCTGGCCGCCGGTGCTGGTAGTCATTATGGGACCAGTTATAAATTGAATTGAACTGGGCAAAAGTGAGGGTGTAGTCATTGTTGTAGAGTCTAAATGACACCCGCCCTTTTCTCCACTCTCTGTCGGTGGCGATCATATCATTGGGCACCACATTGATGTCCAATGATGCCATGAACTCCACCATGAGTTCCTTGTACGTCGGCCACTCACCGACGAAAGGCTGGCCGTCGGCGTGGTATTGCAGCTCATTGAGCCTCCTTGATGTGTGTCTCACCTGCCCTTCAAGACATAGGCAAGGTTGGCCTCGAACCCCAGATCATGGACCATTATCTGATCAATATAGCTTGTGGGCTCGATCTTTCTCTTCATAAGTTCCTCATAGACCTTCCGGACCTCCACAGAAGGATGGACAATCCACGGGCGCAGAATAGATGCAGTGGGTGGAGGAATGAACTCGAGGATCTCCATAGGATTCACTCATGAAGAGGATGCACTGGCTGTACGCACCATCGTCGCAAAGAAATAAGGAAAAGAAGACGGAGCACGGTGAAGATCGGAGAAGACAATCTCCACTCGGTGAAGGCTCGGGGAAGAATGCGCTCCTTAGATGCTCGTAGCCGGGCTCCGTTTGCACATCAAGACACATGACACAAGTGGATGAAGTAGTCCTTGAAGGTGTGAATCAAGTTGACAACAACATCTCCCTTTTATAAACACGACCATCGCTGCTATGCACTCGTCGATACCATCGACACGAGTCGATGGTATCGACTCCTATAGCGCAATCCGATCTTCTGTCAGTATCGACGGTTGTCGATAGCCTGATGTGGGGGCTTGGATCGATGATGCATCAATACCATCGACGGGTGTCGATGGTATCGACCCATCCCACGAATCGATTCTCTTGATGCAACAATCACCATTGATTTCCTCTCGCGGATCGGTGACATGTTGCGTCGATACCATCGACGCAAGTGGATAGTATTGACTCTGCTTAGGGCAAACACCCTCACGAGGCCCGACCGCTGCTTTCTGCATGTCACTGGGTCAATACCATCAATAGGCCCATCGATGGTATCGACTTCACTGAGATAAATTCATCTGAATATCTCTAGAGATCTCGTGAGTATCGACAACCATGTCGATACTATCGACTCCATTTTGGCGAGCAACCTGATGGTAGGTCGATACCATCGACGAGGCCGTCGATAGTATCGACTTAGAGAAATTTTTGCAGCCGCCAACCTATGCCCCTGTCAATACCATCGACACAAGGGTCGATGGTATCGACCCTGCCTCAGTCCTGCACATTGAACAAATGATCAAGGTATCTTGTTTACACTTAAAACAAAATCAAACTAATGTACAATTGTAAAAGAAACTAAGCGAAACTACCAATGGCTGGGTTGCCTCCCAACAAGCGCCCTTATTTAACGTCTTAGGCTAGACGAAATCAAGCTTCTCATCTTGGAGCTTCGGAGAGTGTCCCTAGGGGATCACTCGGCAGTTTGAACTCAACTTGATCCTGGCCAATCCCCAAGGTCAATGTACCTCTTTCGATAGCGATGATAACATCAGCCGTCGCTTGAAACGGCCTACCCAATAGCATCTCACAACTTTTAAGCTGTGGCATGTACATGACGATGAAATCCACCGGAAAGATAAACCTGTCTACTTTCACAAGCACATCCTCGCACACTCCATATGGCTTCATAATGGACCCATCCGCCAATTCAATAGTTGTCGTTGATTTCTTTATTTTCTTCAACCCAAGCTTTTGAAATGTGGACAATGGCATAAGATTAATGTTGGCGCCTGAATCACACTGTGCTAGTGGAAAATGGTGACCGCCTATGGAACATGGAATATATCAGCCTCCTGGGTCTTTCCTCTTCTGTGGTAGACTCCCATGGATAATTGAGATCACCATATCATTCACCCGAAAAACATCCGTGTCTTTGATCAACCTCTTCTTGGTGATGATATCCTTGATAAACCTCCCATATGCGGGAATATTCTCTATCATTTTCACTAATGGAATGTTAATATGGAGCTTCCTAAACATATCCAAGAACTTCCTGTAATGTCTATGCACTTTCTTCGGCCTCGAACTATCCAGAACAGACATAACCGCCTCATTTAGATGCTTGTGAGGTGGCACATATGTGCGTTTCGGGGTCTCCTCCCCTAAGCTTGCTTCAATGTCACCCTCTGGCGTAGACTTCGGTACATCATTTAAAACATGTGTAACTTGTGGTGGCTCCTCTCCCTCAGTGACTGTAACTTCACCCTGACGCATGGCCTTCACCTGCTCTTCTTGCCTAGGTGCGGGTGCGGCCGTGGTGGGCTCTTGGCGGGATTTTTTGAATGGGATATATCTGCCAAGTAGTCCATAATGACTGCAAGGATATGGTATTATCGGTGTAGCCTCCGTATAAAAAATCATTTTGCTTTTGTCCTAGACTTCCACCACCGGGGGTTCTGCCTCAGTAATCACAGATATGTACTTTACTTGATGATGTGCTTGAACAACCTCTACATTCCCAGCCTGTCTTTGTTGATTGGCATGCTTCATGGCCGCCACTTCATTGGAAATATGGGTCACAATTGTCTCTAGTGCCCTCATCTGTGCTCCATGGCTTTGCAATGTTTGCCCAAATTTAGTCAAGATCTCACCCTGAAACTGCAACTGCTTACTAAACATGCTCATCATCTCCTGATTTTGCTGCATCACTTGACTAAGCAACTCAGTGCTTTTGTCTTCAGCCCTTGGTTGTGGCTTTGCATCTGGATCTTGTAGGAAGTTGTTTGGATCCTTCCATGAGAATTTCCTATCCTTCCTCCAAGCATAATCATTATTTCTGTAGCCCTGTTGTTGCATAAATTTGACCTAGGCTTCCTCATCGGATTCTGCATCTTCTTTGGCAAGCAATTTCTTGGCTAGAAGGTCTAATTTATCATTCAGCTCCTTGATGGCCCTGGACTCACCTGCAACTTTAACTTGTTCTGATGCATCGCTGTCGCCCCAAGATTGCTTCTTCATCATATTTTTCAGAATCTCCCAACACCTAGTGCCAATGTTGTTCAAGAAAAACCCAGATCCTGCAGAATCCAGATTGCTTCTATCATGCTCAGAAAAAGCAAAATAGAAAATCTTGACTTGTTTTTCCTTGTCCAAACCATGGTGTGGGCACCTCCTCAACATTATTTGGAAACGTTCCCACGTTTCAGAATACGTCTCGCCGACCTTCTGGCTGAAGTTGTGGATCTTTCATACAAGATCGTTGGTCTTCTCGGGCGGAAAGAACCTCTCAAAAAATACCTCAACCATGTGATTCCATGATTCCACATACTCATCATCAAGATTATGTAGCCATTCTTGTACATTTCCCGCCAGAGAGCTGGGAAACAGCTTCAAGTACAACGTCTCCTGTTGAAACCTATCTATCTTGATCATATCACAGTTCTCTACGAACTGGCTTATATGAGTCACCAGATCTTTGTTTTTAAGCCCATGAAATGCATTTGACTTGGCCAAGTTGATTAATGCAGGATCAATCTTATAAGTCGGAATGTTGATCGCCTGCTTCTTTATTGGCCCCTTTGAAGTGGATGAGGAATAAGCCTTTATCTTCTCCCACATCGTCTGCTCTTCTGCCATGGCTTCTTGTTCTGAGTCGGAATCTATATCTTCCAGTTGGGGCTGAACGTTGTTCTCCTCGTCGTCAGGTCCCGGCAGTGGAACCTTTGGTGCTTGTTGCGTGTAGTTGGTGCTACACGTCCGCACCATGCACCAATACCTGCGAAAATGATAATTTCCGTTCAATACCGTGCTAGACAATTACAAAATATGAAAGATAAACTATGAATTTCAAAAATGCTTACGAAATAATTAATACTAAAAAAAATAAAAAGTGGCCTAGGATGACAGCTTGCAGCACTCGTAGTGCCGATAACTGCCGTGTCCCTGAAAACGGCGCCAAAAACTTGACACGATTTTACCGTGCGAATAACGCAAGTGCACACGTCAATGTAGTACAGGCCCTTGTGAGGCCCGCGTCGAACTCAGGGACACTGAATTATTGGTAGACTACTACTAACTACTCACAATCAGCTAAACCAATAAAAAGGTTATGCGAGTTGTTTTAAAAATAAAAGAAAATAAAATAAAACAAAGCAATCGATTAAATGTTTAGTTTAATCAATTCAGATGGAGATCTTTAGGATTGCGGTTTCACCACGGGTGTTCATTGTATGAATTTTCATATAGTTACTCAGGTTCATCTCTCAATCCGAGTAGTGGCCTGTAGTCAGAATTGTCCACTGTCGTGGTACAATTCACAACCTATGTCTAGGTTGGTTCCACCATCGTAGTAACCTATACCCTAAACTAGGTGCATTAGAATCGACCTCTGGGTTTCCACCATTAACCTTACATCACCTTGATTAAGGGATTTGTTAATTAATGTAAATTTTGTCTCTTTTCAACCGTTAATTCTTCTTTCAAAGTAATTAAAAGCATTAGATTATCATTATGGTGATCAAGCATAACAATATAATTGAGAAAACGAAATCATACCATAGATTTAAGAGATAAATTATGAATTACTATGATAAAAATGTCATACAATGCTTTCCCAGGCTACTCCCGGTCCTAAAGATAAAGGGGATTAGCCCCGCATGTTCATCTCAGAGCACAACGTGGGTGAAGAAAGGGGAAACATGGAGAAAAGTGTGAATAAGTGATGAAACCCCTGAACGGAGAAGATCCAAGCATTCCTCGGCGTAGAATGCATGATCTACAGCCTTTTGACGGTGGAAAATATCTTATTAGGCTTTCAGAACGGCTGGGGCTTGCTTCTGGGCTCCGTTCTCCTCTCCACACCTTCTCGGGACGTGTGCAACGACTAATGACATGATTCCCTACTCTTGGCCACCGTCATTAGGTATAATCACTGAGTTAGGTTGCAAAAATATCACAACCGTCGGATTTGGATCGATCTGAAGCAAACTCTGATCTGACAGTGTCGATACCATCGACGCGGGTCGATGGTATCGACTCCGCACGATATCGACAAGTCTTTTTTTCTTTTCATCATTGCGCATGATGCTGACTCGATACCATCAACGCGGGTCGATGGTATCGACACCCTTAGGCGTCAATTTTATCCCTTTTCCGTCGTTGAAACTCCACGTGTCGATAGTATTGACTTTTAGGTCGATAGTATCGACTGTCTGCTCACCAGCAACCTGATGGTAGGTCGCTACCATCGACTTCCCTATCGATAGTATCGACTCTGTGCTGCTCCTTGCGGCTGGCTGCCTGTGGCTGTGTCGATAGTATCGACAACCATCGATGGTATCGACAGTTGCAGATATGCATTTTTCCTGAAATTTCAAAACAAAACCACATAAGCCAAGATAAAACCTATCATTGTAATCATTTATGCTCAAAACAATAAAATAAGAGAGATTTGACACTGAGAAGGATCATAGACTAAAGTAAGTGAATTATGCAATATTAACCACCAACATGACCAATAAATGCATAAAACGCAAGTAAAACAAGTCTATAAATGCGACTCAAAATCATCGCATCAGACACCCACCACAATGTCCTTGGTGATCTGCTCCCATTCCCTCTTAGGAACTTCTCACTATCCAAAGCAATCCACTAAGTTACTGGTGTTAGGCTTTCATCCTCTGGCATGTATGGAAACTAGCCACATGCACCTCTATTTCCTTCTTCATTCTAGGCCTTCAAGGTATCACTGCACACCTCAACCATCTTGGTAGTACTAGGGTGTTCAATGTACTTAGAATTATGAGCTTCTTGCACAACATAATTCTTCCAGGGCAAATCCTCAGAAATCCTAAAACTCACTAGTAGTGGATTTCACCACCTACTTTTCCTGAGAGGTGCATCTAAGGTTCACCCTAACAAACCTTTTATCTCCTCAAAATCTAGGCTAACCGGGCAACCCCTAATCCGACCAACAAGTTTGATTATATCTGGATGTTAGCCATATAGGTCTCATCTTCTAACGATCGTAGGGTTCATCTAGCCATCTCTTCCAACCTCTCCACTAGCTAAACAAGATAGTTGTATACCTGAGTTGTGTCTCGGTTAAGAGTATCTATTACCACATTAGCTTCCTTATGTGCTAGGTGATGGTGAATACATAATATTCATATATTCCACTCATCGTCCTTGTCTCCGGTTTAGGTCTATATGAGTCAAGAAAACTTTGAGCTCTTGCTTCCAACATCTCAGTTATCAAACCCAAATGTGTAACTCATAAAATCCAAACTTCTCTTGACAAGCATGTCCTCATATCATAAATACCTTATTTCATCTATGCTTTCATACCATCTATCCAATATACTCTCAAAAAGGGTATGGTACTTCCTTTAATCCTCAATTATCATAAAAAAGGTTTCAACTTTAGTATTTACCTCTCATATCACTATTATTTTTAGTATGGCATGTGTTATGTTCTTTCTTTCACACCCATAACAAGATGAAATAAGCATTTGGCTACAGTCCAAATACAGAGTTCATCCCGTTCCAAGAGTAGAGATGGTGTAGCACAATCACCATTACACTTTCCGGTCTAAGTTGAAACATAGTTCACATGGCTCCACACCATGAATATCTCGATATTATGTTTACACCCATGGGAAGACTTTTCCTATCACATTTGAGTCTTAACATTCCTCTTATGTACAACCCTTAGTCATTTACTCAAGGCCTCTAGGGTGCCGGTACTTTTGGGGTGATATGACCCTTATGCATCTACAAAGTTCCTCTCACATTTACCCCTTAGGCCCTGTGGACTCATGAAGGTGGCCAACCTCCTAACCAATGGTCCTCAGGAAAAGGTAGACGTTACCTCCCGACCCTATGGTCTTGTGCATCCAAGGAACAAACCACTCCTACTCCCATTGGTCTTATCCCTTCCTGACCTTAGTATTGACTTAGGATTCTATCATAGCTTGTGGCTCATTTGTTGATATTCAAGCACATCCCAATCTTAAATCCTCACCCAAATCTTCATCATCTCTCTTTGGGCACTCATGGTTAAACTTACATCCCTCTATAGGAATCATAATGACCTACCTAACCTGGTCTAGCCCCATATAGGTTACCTTCCATGACAACATATCCTCATGCCCCTTAGAGATGGTCACACATGGGTCTATAGATTCATGCTCATACTATGTGCTCTTACGCTCAGCTCATCAAGCTCTTATAAGCGACCTCTTAAGGTTATCTCACACCTAAACAAGAGTTGGTACCTACTTCTACATGAAGGGTCCTTTCCCTAGGATAGGAGAAAACTATCACTTGATAGTAACTAAGGTCACAAAAACGTTCTTGCATCCAAGGTTTATATCATCATGCTACCTATGCATGCATCTAGCAAGAAGACAACCTATTAAACCTATTTACAAGTTCCTTGGTATGCCATACTTGTTCGTCATTCTTCCAAGTTGTACCCATATCGTACATGTATAAGTCACCAACTTATGGAAATGACTCATGAATCATATATCTCAGTTCAAGTTGGGGGGTGCCACTCTTAATTCCTATGAACTCAATCAACCTTGTGAGCATCATATGCACTAGGTACTGCTACTTCCCCTCTTTGGTCCATGAATCCCCAGGTTCATCTCTTATGCATCAGCTGTCTAACTACATGCTCAACTATTCAAACATGAACCAAACCTATACAAGATATGACATATACTTCCTCACATCTTTCCAAGAAAACAACCCTTAGAGTCATACATAGGGAAAATGACCTGGGTGTGAGGCCTCATGACTTGTCACCATACCTCTTTAGGGTCTTTGGAACTCTCCTTCCTACACCTACAAGGTAGGCACTCATATCATCTATACATTGTTTCAAGAAGCCTCTTTCTCTTTTCTAGGGTTTGGTTCCTCTAAAGGCCCGTAAGGTATGACAACCTCTATATAGGTCATGCATGAAGCAACCTCAAGCACCTACTCAGGGCCATCTATTCTAGGATCTACCATACCAACCTCCGCATGGTTCCTCATATCTTGGAGTCTAGGTCTCCAACCCTCTTCATCTGGTCTTTCTCTTTCTCTAGAGATAACCCTATTACTGGTCCTACCACTGGAGGTTCTCTCTTAGAAGATGGGTCAAGCTTTTTAAGGATACACATATATCCCTATCTAGGTGAAACATACTATCAAAACTTATGTCTGGCCAAGATCATACAAGGCTCTGCATGCCTATCTAACAAACTATTAGGTATAACTCCTCTAGATTAGGTCTAAAACCTACTTCTCACCATGCTACCACACACTCTACATAGGTCCATGCCTCTTTTCTTCTCATGTATGCCCGTTAGGGTTCCTATATGGTCTCCTCTAACCTTCTCAATGAGGGAGCGATCCCTCACCCTCAACAGGCATGACTCACCCAAGGTCGGGTCACTACAAGGTACCAAGGGTCAAACAACCATGCATAGTCTATGTTTCTCATGCATATCCAAAGCCTTTACATAAAACATGCATGTCAAACCCACGTACATGCATGCATGGCTAACTATGATATCCAAATCATCGTGTCTTCTCTTTCTCTATCCACCTCTAAAGGTTTTGGGTTGAGCATCATCCTTAGAGGATGCGTCAGGTCTCTTCCTCTTCCTGGAGGCTTCTTCCTACAAGACTATCACTCTCCTCCTCATTCTACGAGATGGTCTAACCTCAATGTTCTCCTGAGGGGTAACCAAGGGCACAATAACAAAGTCCATGCAACCTAAACATGTAACTAATCTCAGTCTAAGTTCATCATTTAGACTTATCTCCATGACATCTTTCTTATATGTTTTTTATTACTTGGTGGAGGATTCCTTAATCCTTAACATCTTGAATTCCCAAACATAGGAGGTGGTGGAGAGAGGTAAAACCCTAAGCACTTAATGTTGCTATGGAGATAGGAGGTAATGAAGGGATAAAATCAGATGAGAAGACCTAGAGGTATCTTACTTCGAGTCAAATCCTCAAAATTTGGCCAGGTAGTCACACAGAGTCCAGGAGTCCTCATAAACCAACTAGTGGGGTAGAGGAAAATCTTGCCAGCCCCTGGATCATGATCCTTTTCTAGACACCTCCATCTTAGTAAAATCCTCTAATAACTCCCTTGGCTCTAAATAATTTTTAAAATTTAATAATGATTAGAGATTATATGAAAAACCATGCTCTGATACCAAATGTAACTACCCCACCCCTCGGTAACCCCCAATTAAGGAAGACCAAGAAGCTAGAGCCGTTATCCCAAAACATGATCATATGGTTTTGCAAATAATAAAAATAATTAATAAATTATACCACAACTAAGCTTAAATAGGATAAATTTTTTATTTTCACATACCTTGAAAAATATAGGATTTGAGGAACTTTACCCATATAAGAAACTATCTATCTACAATCCTCCAATTCTTTATTAAGATTTATTCATTCAATGTCACTTTAAAGTAATATCCACTTTTTGAGAAACCTAAAGTGCCGAAAAACAAATGAATTATACTGGTATGTGGGGAAAACCAATATCTTGCATCTATTTATAACAACATAATGCAATGAAATTATTGCTTAACAGATCAAACTTTATGTATTAAACATAACTACTCAATCCCAACATATCCTTGCCTCATGATGTCCCTGTAGTGGACATGGATCCTACCTTTCTCATATGGTAGATCCCAAATAAGCCCCTTATGGCCCTACCCCAAGGGTAGACCAACACATATGGTCGTATAGTCGTATGATCATACCCAAATGTAGACCAAACATCGACTCAAGGTGACCTGATGATTCTACCCCAAGGGTAGACCAATAACTATGTTATCCATCTCTCACAATTACTCAAAGATATAGAGGAAAACTAGGATCTGAGCTAGTTATGCACATATATGTATGATGATAGCCATAGTCATTTTATAGTTGCATGAAATAAAAGTCAACCAATCAATTATTTTCAAGCAACAGGTAAAACCTCAAAAATCGCCATGAAACTAGAGAAATTAGTCGAAGCAAAATATTTCAAAGAAAGAACTTGATCATGGTGGCTATGCGAGGAGATTCTAAGAAAATTGGCATGAGGGATTGGTTGAAGGAGACATAACAAAGGCTAGGGTAGCTATATATAAGTGCGTATTCGTGCTTTGGCTTTTGGAGTAGGTAGTTTCGAGAAGCATTAGAGAAGATTTGGGCGTTTCCTAGAAATACGACATGTATTGAGTTTACCAATCTGTGCGTATTCTCCTCTCGAATCTATAACACAAAATATTTCAAAGAAAGGTCCATAAACGACTGAGAAACTCATGGACAACCAGAGCACACGACCACGATTACTGTTCACCCATCCCAAGCTCTCCGATTCGGCTAGGTGATGATCTACCAGTCATCAGATCAAGATCTGATGACCATGAAGGACGTGCACATCAACAACTAAAAAAAGACCCATGCGACATTTAAATGATTTCCTAAATCGAATTGGAATGAAGTGTAAATGCATTTATTTCTCTTTTTTCTCTCTTCCATTGAGGATGCAAAAAAACTCCAAATTTAATGAAATTTGATGCCTAGCCTATTTAGAACATGTAGAATATGAATATGCCAACTGTTTTTTAGTTTTGGTGAATCTAAATATTTTATTTATTTCTTTGAAAGTAATTCATATTTTCTATTCCTTATCATATTAGAGACTTCTAGAATTCATCAATTAATGTGAAACTTCACCTTCAAGTAAGCCAAAATATGTGGAACACAAATTTGCCACTATTTTTATCCTTTGAGATTATTTTTCTGATTATTTAATATTTTGGGCTTTTACACACTTTCTCTTTCCTAATCTACACATGTACATTAAAGATTATCCAAATTACATGAAAATCGCCCAAAGGCTATTTTTAATGTGTAGATTATGAATCTAAGATTATTTGCCACTTTTAGAGTTAGTGAATGATTTATCTCATATCTTGGAGGAAAAACATCTTTTCTTTTCCGAATAAAATAGGTATAGTTATTATCATCCCAAAATTATGAAACTTGGCCTCCAAGACAAACCAAACCCAAGGAAAACGAATCTTAAGCTACATTTAACCAATTAGTCTTCCTTTTTTATGAATTTGCACTTATTATCCATTATTTTTTACTATTTTCTCATATTAAATAATTCAATATCACATTAACATGTTTAAAGCATATTATTCATTCATTTCTCTCTTCCTTGCCCCATAAGGCTAAGGAATGATCTAAAATGGATTTCGTTTATCAACATGTGACGTAAGTGGTAAACTTGCATATTAGACCTTATTAAAAACATTTACTGAGGTATTTGTGCATAAACCCATACATTGGCATAAATGGTAATCAAATTCACCCCAAACTACTAATAATTCCTCAAATCATACATCAAGGACAAAAAGGATAGAAGAGAAAGAAAAAGGTTAGGGAAAGGGTCAAAAAGAGAATATATCTAGGATTCAGTTCATTACATCATTCCACCTCTTAAAAAGGATTTCATCCCCGAAATCTCAAGCAAAGAGAGAAGGGTGAGTATATAATATCTCAACTCTAAGATACCATGTTGTTTCTTCCAATCTATGGTACTTCTAGAAACTCCTCAAGTCAGGTTCTCATGGGTCACCAAGGGTTTCACTTATGAGATTTTCTTTTATGTGACAACATAATTAATATTTTTAGCTTATTAACATTATATTTATTATGACATTACATTATCATTAATATTCTTTTGATTGTGTCCTATCATATTCACTTTGTTGTCAAAAGAGTTACATTTCATTACTATGCACAAATCCTATATATATCTTATTTTTCTCCTTAAGAATTTTAAGCATAATTAGAGGTATACTCAATTATTTCAATATAAATTAATATATTTGACCATTATCTTTAATAATTTGGATTTAGACTCCAATATCCACATAGTATCACCATATTGAATTGTATTACATCATTTTGCATGAAATAAGAGATTTAATCCAATTTGTTATTAAGTCTATAATTAATCCAAATAATGTTTAATTCATTACTTATCTTTATATTAAACATTGTCACATTACCTTTCTTGCTCACATTAATTTCATCATTAATTATTTTCTCACATTTATTCACTTCTTATTATTGATTATGCACATTTATATGATTGAAATAACTTTTTATCCATATTTAAGTCATTATATGTATTTTAATGAACAAGGTGGAACATATTACATATTAATGAGTTGATTCACAAACCAAGTTATGATTAGGTGATTAATTAGGTGTGTATTAAAGAATAAGGTGATATGCATTTCATATTAGTGACTTGATTAATCTATGATTAAGTGATTATATACCATTTATGTGTATCAAAGTATATTATTTGATTATGACACCTAGTGTTATTAATGTATCATGAATTTCATATTTAGGTTAGATGATTACAACTTAGGATTTAGATCAACATGATCATAATATTTCACCTATACTTTCTTAGTATGCATTAAGTCCAAGATTAGGTTACATTTATTTCACTCATCATATCATTAGGGTTTATTGGTTTATGACATGGTTAGCATCATGCATATCTACTATTAGTATTAATATGTGAGTTACCCATATTAGGTGCATTACATATTCATTAGGGTTCAAACATATGAACTATTCATTAGATGTCTAGTATATGTTCATTTATATATAAACAAACATCAGGGGTTTCAACTATAACATGTTTTGGTCAATTATATGAATTTAAGCACACTAACCTCTTATTCATGGAGTTAGGGTTTCTAAAGATAGAGAAACTAGATTTCGATATGATGCAAGAATATATCCTTGTAAAAAGGATTTTGTCCTCAAAATCAGCATAACCATGATCTATCAAGGCACAAATACTATCCCTCCACCCCTTAAAGGGTTGACCCACCAAGTCACACTAAAACTAGAGGTAAAAGGGTGAGTCTAACTAAACCATATATAGGATCTAACACTTGATTAACATCACAAAGTTCAAAGTATAAGTTCTAGGGATAATCTACCCAAACATGTGGTCCTAAAGGACATAAGGGAACTATATCAGGTATTCATATTCATCATGTAAGGTTCCCAAGAGTATCCAACATAGATGTCTAACACTACTATGGCTTGTAGGTATGCTATTTTGGACAGTCAATATCAAGCTCAAACTAGGCAGGTATCATACGTATCCGAGAGTCCTCATAAACTAAGCTAGTAGAACAGAGAAAAATCTTGCCATCCCCCCAAACCCTGATCCTTTGTAGACACCTTTGCTTTCAACTTATGCCCTAATAGCTACCTAATAGGCTCACCACATAAAGTTTACCCAAACATGTTTCCAAAGTGAAACTCTTATGATCCTAAATCAACCTTTGATCATCTCAAGAGTTGCATAGATCAATTCTAGGGCAAACATGTCACTTAAAGGGGAGCTATGTAAGGCACGAATTCTAATAAGGGAGATAAAATTGAAATAGTCAGATTCCAACTACCATGGGCTCTGATACCATGCTGTAAAGAGTGGGACCCCGAGAGGATCCATCCCAAACATACTCAAAAGGTATGTTGGAATAGGTGTAAAATTTCCAATTCTTTATATAATGGTATACAAAAGACCAAAAAGTATTGAAGCAGAATATAATTTTCATGACTATAATCAATTTTATAAAAGTACATCATCAACTCCCATATAGGGTTTACAACAACGGATCTAGATAGATGAAAATCTAAAATACATCAACTTTGTATCCAAGCAAAACTTAATGAGATAGGTCCACACTAAAAGCCACGTACTCCTTATCCTATTCCTAGGCTAGTCCTCCATGCTCCTACTGCACACTCTTATCCTAGGCCTTGCTTAACAACTTGATCAAAGACTAGGTGGTTGGGAAGACACCCATCAAGAGAAAGAAGCAATGTATGTGTCAAATATTGAACAAGGACAAAAGGTAAAGAAATAACATGGAAATAAAGGCTAAGAGTTCATCATAAGATGAAGATGGTCAAGAATATGAGGCATAAACAAATATATGCTTGCCATAACAAGAAAATAATAAAAGGTTTGCATGCATGATTAATATTGACTACCTTAACCAAGTAGGGTTGAGGCACCTACCATACCTCAACCAAATAGGTAAGGGAGAGTAACACATTCTAGTCACCTATAAAATATTTTATGTTGGGGAGAGTAACACATTCCCATGGGTGAAACAACACATGCCCTATCTATGGGTGGTTGTGTAAAAGTACCACTACATTAGCTAAATTGTATAATAAAATCAACATGCTAAAGAGAACTATGGCAAGTATAAGCATCATATAATTGAAACATGGCAATGGGGTACAAGACCCAAGAAATATATCATCAATACCAAATTTTAGGCAAGTATAACAAAATAAGAAATAATAGGAGAATTAGGGTTCAATCAATGCTTAATTAAGAAATTTAGGGTTTGGATCACAAATTCCCCAACTTAAAAGGTGTAAGGAATGTACATATCTCTCTTGTTGAGTTCAATTATCAACTTTCACCACTTTTAGATAATCCAAGTTCAATCTTTGCATATTACAAGTTATTCACATAAATTAGGGTTTGAAAATCATGTGTATTAAAAACCTAATTTTAGACATTTTTATAAAACCTCGGATTTTGACTCTAAAAATCTCACCAATTGACTTATTAGGTTTTCTTGATCAAGAAAACATGTTTTTATGTTCAATTGGGAGATTAGATGAATTAGTTTCAATTTTTATGGATTTTTACATAACTTATTAGATTCTCAAAATCCAATAAAAATGGAAATCAGGCATTGAAACTATTTTAATTAGAAAGAACACATTTTTTTGATTTTAAAATGTATTTTTACATAATTTATGGACAACCAGAGAAAAAGATATGATTTTTTATAAAATCAACCAATCAGAATAACTGAAAAATGCCACGTAGGCTAAACCAATCCGTGCGAAGAAGAGAGAGAGAGGGAGAGGGCGACTGTGTTGAGTTGGCCCAATCATTCTTGGCTAACTCAGTCAGTCCCACTGCCATCTCATAGTCTACTTTGGGCGAATAAGAGAACATACAGGTGAAAGGACTATTTTGTCCTTGAAAAAAAACCAAAACCAGAAGAAATTAGAGGTCAAGGAGGATAATGCACTATGGGGAATCATCCCCTTCTTTACACCCAACACCATGGATGCGGGGCAGCAGGTGCTAGTTTGCATAAAAAATTAGGCGATTCTATAAACCTTAACAATTTGTTGATGCAAAAGCACATGAGGGAAAAGGAAGGACTAGAGGACTTACTGCTAAGAAATCGAGTCGAAGCAGCATGAGTGAAGAGAAAACTGCACCACAAAGTAAAAGCAAGAACTCGATCATGGTGGCTATGCGAGATGATTCTGAGCAAATTAAAATGAGGGATTGCTTGAAAGGAGACCTAACGGAGGCTAGGGTACCTATACACACACATATATATACACATATATACATACCTATATATATGTATGTATTTATGGCTACAAGAATTGTGTACCTGAGTACATGTAGCTTACATGTACCCATATTCATTTGTGATGATTACAAAAGTATAAAAAGAAATCCAATCTTATGGATGTGATGCATACCTTTTAAATAACATGTGTATCAAAAATCACTTCAAACTGACGTTTCTAGATCATCAAAGGAAAGAATATACATATTTTCTAATTAACATTAAGTTGCAAAAATTATAGAATCCGTTAAATGAAATATTCTTATATCTCATGATATACATGAGCTATGGTTGTGATTTTTTGAACACATATAATCTATTGAATTTTGATTCAATCCATAAGGTTGGAATGAAGAAATGTATTCTACATACGTCATTTTCATTGCAGGTACACATAACTTGCATGTACTGGCCA
Organism: Alisma plantago-aquatica; assembly: GCA_963693085.1. Taxonomy (NCBI): domain Eukaryota; kingdom Viridiplantae; phylum Streptophyta; class Magnoliopsida; order Alismatales; family Alismataceae; genus Alisma; species Alisma plantago-aquatica. The sequence goes on along the minus strand of OY856410.1, from coordinate 566,650,107 downwards.
GTACACACTTCCTAACCTCTCTCTCTCTCTCTATATATATATATATATATAAGTGTGGGTTCATGCTTCGTCTTCAGAAGTAGATAGTTTTGAGAAGCAGTAGAGAAGATTTGGGTGTTTCCTAAAAATGCAACAATATGTATTGAGTGGGATACCAATCTGTGTAGATTCTCCTCCCGAATCTATAACACCAAATATTTCAAAGAAAGGTCCAGAAATGACCGAGAAACTCGCAGACAACCAGAGAACACGACCATGGTTACTGTTCACCTGCGCCAATATCTCCGATTTGGCTAGGTGACGATCTACCAATTTTCGAATCAAGATTTGATGGTCACAAAGGAAACACACATCAACAACTAAAAAAATGACCCACATGACATTTAAATGATTTCCTAAATCAAATTGGAATAAAGTGTAAATGCATTTATTTCTCACTTTCTCTCTCTTCCACTAAGGGTGCAAACAAACTCCAAACTAAATGAAATTTGACACCTATCCTATTTAGGATATTAAAATCTGAATATGACATTAGTTTTTAGTTTTGGTGAATCTAAATATTTTATTTAATTCTTTGAAAGTAATTCATATTGTCTCTTCCTTGTCACATTAGAGACTTCTAGAATTCACCAATTAATGTGAAACTTCACCCTCAAGTAAGCCAAAACATGTGGAACATGAATTTGCCACTATTTTTATCTTTTAGGATTATTTTGCTCATTATTTAATATTTTTGGCTTTTACACACTTTCTCTCTCCTAATTTACACATGTACATTAAAGATTATCCAAATTACACGAAAATTCACTTAAAGGATATTTTTAGTGTGTAGATTATGAGTCTAAGATTATTTTCCACTTTTAGAGTCAGTAAATGATTTATCTCATATCTTGGAGGAAAATCACCTTTTCTTTTCAAAGTAAAATAGATATAGATATTATCATCCCAAAATTATGAAGCTTGGCTTCCAAGCCAAACCAAACCCAAGGAAAATGAATCTCAAGTTACATTTAACCAATTAGTCTTACTTTTTACAAATTTTGACCTATTATCCATTATTACCACTGTTTTTTTGTATTAAATAATTCAATATCACGTTAACATGTTTAAATCATTACTATTCATTCCTTTCTCTCTTCCTTGCTCCATAAGACTAAGGAATGATCTAGAACAAAACAACATGAGACATAAGCGGTAAACTTGCATATTAGACCTTTATTAAAAACATTTACTAAGGTATTTGTGCATAATCCCATACATTGGCAGAAATGGTGATCAAATTCACCCCAAACCACTAATAATTCCACAAATTAAACGTCAATGACAAAAATGACAGAAGGGAAAGGAAAATCTTAGGGAAAAGGTCAAAAAGAGAATATATCCGAATTTTAGTTCATTATAGCTACTTGGTTGAGGTTTTGCTTTGTTGTGCTCGATAGTGATGGTTGTACCATGTGGTCACTACATGTGTTGAATCATGTATGGTCACTACCTTGCATGATTTTGATAGTTGCTACACATGGTGTAACCCTAGTGGTCGCTACATAGGGATGGTCACTACACATGTGATGATGCTTAACCTAATATGCTCTAAGAATGTGGGAAGTGATGTACATAGGGTTTGATGGTGAATGGTGTTATGGAAACCCTAATCAGCTATTTGTGAGATACCCTAACCCTAATTATGAGTACATGATGTAACATTTATCTTGCTTGAAGTGATTAGCATGTAGTGATGCATTCTCTCTCTTATTTGTGTAACCCTAATGTTGCAATTTGAATGAACATCATAGCTTGTGGTTGCTATGGTATATCATATGTGACTCATGGTGATGATTATGAGCCTTTATGAGGCATGATGAGATAATGATGCCATGCATGGAATATGTGTTTGGGTCTTATGACCTGGCAGAGGCTTATGCCTAATTTGAGGTGATATCCTCTAATGATGTGATAAGAGATGGTTATCCCATGATGATATAATGATGGTGATGGCATGGTATAAGGTAGTGAGACAATATCATGTGATGGTGTGATCAAGTTAATGTTTAATATGTTTATATCCTTTTACATTGCAACCTACCCCTATCTTTATAGAATTTGTTTTGGGTTTGTACGTTGTAACAAGATTGATGTATTAAAGACACCCATTTGGATTAACTAATCAAGTGAAACCGTAATCATGTAGGTTTCCCTGAGCTATAGATCCATCTTCAGTGTTAGTATTTGATGGATGGTGATACGAGTAATTCCTAAGGGATATTCGGAGTAGATATTATTGAATATGTGGGGGTGCAAGTTGAGGTTATATCCTTACATCCACAATCACTGGTTTTTAGGATGGATGTGATCATGCCATCGAAAGAGAAGGGTTGAGGCCGTATCTCAGATGATATGATTTTAGTGATGGTTGTGATCATACCCTAGTAGGAGAACGACTGCGGTCGTATTTTACTAGTGTTGTGCCTATATACCAAGGCAGACTAGGCTGATTTGCTGTTTGACTCTATATGTTACTGTGGCAGACTCGGACTGACCGAGGGTGTGGGAGATCATTGGAGTCTAGCTCTCCTAGATCTTGTATGGTACTAATTTTGACTTAGTAGTGGTCAGTTAGAGTATGAGTGGTATACCTCATCTCCATAGGGCATAATAAAAGATGTAATACAGTTGTGTAGTGTATTTGTTTAAGGTTAAACACGATTCAGATTGGATGACCCTTTCGCTTCTTTCTTATACTGCTTAGCTTTTATCTTTTATACATGTTCTTCATATTCCTTCTTAGAATACATGATAATTTACTGATCAGTTTTAGCTGCTTAAATTGGTTAATCTGTGTTATCAGTTTAAAGCATTCATTTCGCTGAATCTGCTCATAATGCTTAATCTGTTAAACATGTTTGTGTTAATAATAGTTGTTGGCGGAGAGTTATATCTCTTGTTGGGACATCGGTCTCACCCTCTGGGTTTCCATATCTTTTAGGTAGTCGTCTACGACGCGATACAGATCGTGAGGTTGAGGAATATCAGTAAGGAGGGTAGTAGTTGTTGAAGGTTGGATGTGCTGATAGTGCTTTGTAGTAGAGTCCTATGTGTCATACATGTACTCTCAGGTCATTGGGAGTGTTTTTTAGATGTTGTACATCGATTCGAGGTTTTTGGCAGCATGCCATGATTGTACATGTATGGCTTGTATATATGAACAAGTTATCTTTTATAATAGGTTTGTGGCATGATGAACACTGTACAATTAAGTGTATACCTTTATGGTATGATATATGATACATGTGGTACAGTTGGTGTACCTTGATGTATATGTTCCCGCTTGAGATGGTTGCATCAGATCAATTTTAATTCACCATGTTTTCTGGTAATATGGATGTTTCGTGTTAATCCTACACTATATTTTTGTGTAATCTCGTTCATGTGGTGGTGGGTCATCACATGAAATGTTGGTAATTGAGATCTAGGTTTGCTAAATCTACAGGGACATAGGATTAGGGTTGTATCTATTCTTGCGTATCCACTATATCTGATTGCATCTTATGCTTATGCAGAAGAACAAGAATATATGATTAGAGAACATGAAGAACATGTTGAGAGCAGCATTGCTACACTAGGAGGTGGTGCGAGGAGGTAGACAAGAGTAGATGGAGTGCCTAAGATGCCTCAGTTTAACCCAAAAACTATGGCCAATCCCGCTTTCTAGTCCATGTTTGGACTAAGACGACACATATGGTCCCCAAGCAAGGGTAGCAGTCCCCAATGCAGAATACTAGGGTTTTGGGAAGACCTTCGAGAGGCTGATGAGGCAAGGTTGTGAGACTTTTTTTGACACATGTGGTGGATACTAAGGAGAGGAGTCCTAATATTCAAGAGGTGCCAATTGTTTGTGAGTTTGAGGATGTGCTACCTCAAGAGATTGATTTTGAAATCAATCTGGTTCCTGGTACACAGCCGATAGCACATACACCATACAAGATGGAACCATATGAGATGCAAGAGTTGAAGAAGCAATTGTAGGAGCTGTTAGAGAAGGGATTTATCAGACTGAGCACTTCCCCTTGGGGTGATCCTGTGTTTTTTGTTAAGAAGAAGGATGGTTCTATGAGGTTGTGCATTGACTACCTACAGTTGAACAAGGTGACAGTCAAGAACAAGTACCCTTTGTCATGGATAGATGATCTGTTTTATCAGTTACAAGGTGACACAATGTTCTAGAAGATAGATATGAGGTCAGGATACTATCAATTGTGGATCAAGGTGGATGACATACCCAAGTTGGCTTTTAGGACTAGGTAATGTCACCATGATTTTGTGTTTATGCCGTTTGGGCTAACTAATTCATCAATAACGTTCATGGATCCAATGAACATGGTGTTCCAGCCTTATCTTGACCAGTTCGTAGTTGTGTTCATCAAAAATATCTTGATCTATTCTATAGAAAACCTCCGATCCTGGGCACTCTCGTACTCCAGTATCGGACCAAACACTAGAGCCACAACACCTCTCACGAGGCTGCTGCAACGGGAAAACACGATTCGGTAGCTAATCGAAACGCGATCCAAGCGTACAAGCTAGAGTTTGGATGTTAAAAAAAACAATCATCCAACAAAAGGGACCAAACATAAAGCAACAGATAATAAAAACTCTTCTAATTCCATTAGCATAAAAGGGTCTGATTACATTGCATAAGTAAAGAAAGTAAATGACTGAAATAAGTAAAGATAAATGCCGACTTCTTGATTTAGAAGGGTGACAGACAGTAGCAGACCCTCCAGCCCGATACCGGGCGGGAGCCTTGCCTGATATGCCCGTGTCGGGTGGCACACCCTCTCGGGTGACACGCTCATGACAGGCAGACATATCGTGCGAGGCACCCATGCCCGATACGATCATGTCGGGCGACACCCTCTCGGGTGACACGCCGTGACTGTCGATGTGTATCGGGCTTGGTATCGTGTCGGGCCAGAGTGTTGCTTCCAGTATCGGGTACTCCTATCAGGCATCCTTGTTGGCCGATATTGGCCTGCAGCGGTGCCCGGGGCTGACCCTAAGTGAACCATTCCCTCTCTCTCTCGGGATGGGGAAGTGCTCACCTAGAATCGCCCGACACACCTCTGAGGCACGACATGCTAGCTCCAGATGCTTTCCTAAGTTGGCTTTCGAGAGATTCTGACCCGTCCCATCAGAGTCCTGTAGCTGCTATTTATAGGCAGCGGTTGGAGGAAGTTATGGTGCTCCAGACGCCACGTGTTCTTCATCAGATCTTATTATCGTGGATTCAGGGGTGCCCGATATGCTCGTCGCCCATCACAAGGATGCCATACTGGGAGCGTGTCGGTCAACGTGACGAGTGGCGCCTGTCGGTGGGTGGCCTGTATCACGCGACACGCTTCGGCAGTCGTGGCAAGTTCGGCTCCCTGTCAGGTAAATGGCGTATCGCTCGTCCGCTTCCTATTGCGCGACACCCTCGTGGTGCGTGATAGTGTATTGTGCTGCCCTGTCGGGCAGTGAGCGTATCAGCCGACAGGTTGGTAGGAAGACCGATGCAGGTGGAACACAAGTGGGCTGGGACGAGCCTTTTTGCTGATAAATAAGTTAAAAATAGGGGAAAACTCTGCAAAAGATGATAATATTGAGTTAAGAGCATTGCGTGGCCTGTTTATGCAAAAACATGACAAAAAGGAGAGGAAAACAGTTTAAAAGGGCAGATTTGATAACGAAATAAGGGCCAAAAATATCACAAAATTTGGTGTTATCAATTGTTTAGTTAGATTAGAAGTCATAGTGGTTACTAGAGGACCTTGGCCAATGAGTGGTGTGGAATCTTGAGTAACATGTGTATAACCCCTACCACTCCCTTGTCCAAAATGAGAAGAGGAAAATGTTTTGAATGACACACATCCTCAATATAGCCTAACTTGACATAGTAAATGCATTTTGATTGTGGGCTTTGTGAGTACAACAAACCCATCTCTAACGCCTAACAATACTAGCCATTGTGGTTTGGGCTTCAAACACTTCATTTGGAGGGGTTAGACTAGAAGTCATCTCAAATGATAGGCGGGCGTAAGACTGGTCCATGGACAAGATGGCGGTGTCGACAAGAAGAAGTTGGCATACAATAGCATATTAGGGATGAAGACATCTAAGGAAGTATCCAATAATAAGGATATCTCTTTCCTTCCATAGATGTTAGTAAACTTAAATGATGACCCACTTACACAATTAAGTGTACTCATGCATCCCTAGACTCCTATATAGAGGATATGTAGATCATCTTTACAGACTAGAATGAATATTGTTATTTCAATCTACATGGTATTAAGAGACATCTTCTTCACATTTTTTTATGAGTATCATTACCGCATCTACTCCTCGACAATGTATATCTCATATCCTTTCCTTCTTGATATATTATTGTTGGCACAAAATTATTGTGAGAATCTAGATTATTGTTATTTTTATTGCTTCCGCAATGCTTGTCTCCTTCATGACTCCCTACAGATGGTACTAATGGCACTGAGTTTTTTGGTGGGCTTATCCATCTTTGCATTAATATAAGCAATTGCCTCCTCACTTACATGGTCTATGCCCCTAAAGGATTGGTTCATGTACATGATCTCAATCAACTTCTTACCTTCACTTGCATTCTTAGTTGAGAAAGTCCCTCTGATGGTTGATGTAGTATCATTAGATAAACTTCCATATAAGGTGCTCACTTGTGTCCACTCCAATAAATTGTGGTGTGGATACTATTGAAGAAGATCTTTGTACATTTAGCATGTATCAACCAATGTCTCTCGGGGTTGTTGCTCAAAACTGGAGACCTACTTTAGGATCTCATCGATCTTGATGGGAGGAAAGAATTTTTGCAAGAAATATGTTAGTAAGGCAACTCAGGTCTAAATATACCTTTCATCCATCCCTTACGTTCATCACTTGGCCTGAGCTCTTCATGTAAAAGGGAAGAGGTGGAGCTGTCATCCATCATAATGTTGATCTTCACTGTGTTATATAGCTCGAAGAAGTTGCTCACATGAAGATATGGATCTTCATAGATCGAATCTGAAAATTGACTTTGCTACATAATGCCTACATATTCAAGTCTAACTTGCAGAAAGGGCATAAACAAATGGTCTCACAAATTCTAAACTCGGAACCTCACTAAGATGTGGGAATGTGTAATCAACAAGAAACAAGAGAGATAAAAATTGGAGTTAATATGTAATTATATTATCAATAAGATAGACTAGAAGGAAAAACATCTGTCAAAACTTGTTTCAACTCATGTTGTAATAGACACGACCAGGAAGAAGAAGAAGAAGAAGAAGAAGAAGAAGAACATCACTAATAAGAGAATTAAGAGGTAATCATTAAAATAGCCATTTCCTAGTGTCAACAACATCGTCGCACAAATTCTTCATAGTGTCACGTCAGAGCAACCACATCATCCACCTACTCCGACCTTGGTCACCTTATACTCCCTTTTTAGCAACAACAAAAAGACGATGTGTGAGTGCAAAGACTTGTTAGAATCATGTCTTGTTGCGGCGATATATACATCTTTATTAGAATACACAATGTCCAATTGGTAATTCAAAAATTAAAGGTAAAACCAACATGCAACCTTTCCACAACTTTTCATATATAATAACATGACCAACATGTAATGTGAAAAATAAAGGTAAAAAATGCACTCAACTCCATGTACGGCCTTTCAATAACTTTATTAAAATATACAAGTATCAAATTGTAATTTTAGAAAATAGACAAAAAAATCACATCCAAATCCTTCTATTATCATGCATATGTTCTGCTAAGGGCACGTTTGGATTGCAGGACTAAGCTGGATGCATGCAACTCCTGCATTAAGTTAATCCATGTAAATGGAAAATGATGTAACTGTAAAGTTTTGTAAAACGTCAGTTTATGTTTGGCACAGACAGACATAAATGAGGGGCTGCTGGTTTCAGACAGTGCAAGCGGGTAGGACTTGCGCCGTGAGAAAGACGGATCATGACGTCTAGTGGTTTTGAACTGGAGGTTGTCGTACTACATTTCTATTATAACAACATATGTATGATTATGTCAATTTTCTCCATTACAACGAAACAAACCTAATCTTTTGACTACTGAATTAATAAATACAACCCTTTACAGCCAAACACGGCAAAACAAACGTCCCCTATGATAAATATCTAATTTGTAGCTGAAAATTTAAAGGCAAAAAACCTAAATGGCACATTTGCCAATTTTAATTACCTAAATGGCACGTTCTTGAACTTATTGCCCAAAATGGCACATTTCTGGAGCAATGCGTCCCCTGCTGGGACGCATTGCTCTCACGCGAGGCAATGCGTCCCGACGGGGGACACATTGGTCCCATAGGAGGGCAATGCGTCACGGTTCGGGACACATTGCCCTCCCGTTGGACCAATGCATCCCATGCGGGAACGCATTGCCTCGCGTGAGAGCAATGCGTCTCGGAGCGGGACGCATTGACCCCACAGGAGGGCAATGCGTCCCAAAACGTGCCGCATTGCCCTTTGTGGGACCAATGCGTCGCGCGCCGCGACGCCGCCAACGGCTAGAAATTGCCACACGGGCAATGCGTCCGGGACGAGGACACATTGCTCCCAGGGCAACGACTATGTTACCATTGGGGCCGCCGCGCGGCGCGGGGCGGTGCCACGTGGGCGCAATGCGTCCCCAACCGGGACACATTACTCCCCTATATATATTGGCCGAAAACAACCCCCCAAACTCACACCATTCTTCATTTCCTTCATCTAGCTCTATACTCCCATTGCTCTAGAGCTTTTTCTCAGATTTCTATTGCTTTGGGTGATTTCTAGCTTATTTCGGGCGATCTTGGAGTTGATATCTTCTACTGCTCGGAGACTATTTGGAGCTTCTTCTCTCTCTTCTTCTATTCTTCGATTGTCAACACATAACTCTCCATTTCAGGTATTTATTCTACCAAAATTTTAATTTTCAAAATATGAACTTAACTTTAGTACGAAATATTACAACTGAAATAATTGTATTGTTACTCTTTAATTGCACATTACTGAAATAATGATGTAGAAAATGACAATTGAAGGCTACTTAATACCTGAAAAATTATTGTTCGAAATTGCAAAATTGTTATTTTGAAATGTTAGTGTTACTAAAAAATTAGCAAAATTGTTGTTATGAAATGTTAGTTAATTTTACTGAAAAAATAGCAAAATTGTTGTTCTTAATTGTTGTTCACTGTTAATGTTATAGAAAAAGTAGTCCAATAAATTTAATTCCAAATTGATGTCACTGCTTTAAAATATTAATTTATGTTGATATAATGTCATAAAATATGAATTTCTTTCTGATGTTAATATAATATTCTAAAATATAGGAACATGGCATCTAGTTCAAATTCACGAATTGTGAAGATGCGATATGATGGGCAATTTCTCTCTGATGGGTCTTATTCTAGTCGATCTGTTAGACCCATAAACATTTCACTTATTAATACCCTATCTGAACTAAAATCATATATCTATACAACACTTGACATCAATCCCAACCACTTCTCTATTAAAATATCCTATCTTTTCCCTGGAGAAAATCATATGCTTGTACAAGTTGATGATGATGATGCATACAGAACCTTGTTATCACTTTCAGCTGATGCCTATATTGATGTATTTCTTGAAAAAACATATATCCACCAACAACCTTGTTTAATGAGTCTATTGAATCAATTTCAATCTCAATTCTCTCAGAGTCAACCACCTCAATTTTTTCAAAGTCATTTAACTACTGAATGGAGTCAACCACCTCAATTCAGTCTTACACCTCAATTCAGTCTTAGCAATTTAACTGCTGAGTGGAGTCAACCACCTGATAATGATAATGATCATGAAGGTGATAACAATAGTGACATTGAAGGTGGTAATAACAGTGAACCACCTGAGGATGAGTCATTGACTGAAACCGATGATGAGCACACACATCCATTCCCTGACTCTATTGCATCATTGAGTTCTATTCCATCCATATTTGACAACCAATGGCCCCAACATGAACACATTGATTCCAACTATGAAGCTTTTGAAGATGATGACTGGGTGGAAGATTTTCATCATGAATTTCATCTCAATTACAATTCTTCCAATGCTGTTATATATGAGGGTGCTTTATTTGCATCTAAAGTTGTACTGGTTGAGACACTCCAAAAATGGTCGGTACAAAAGAATGTCCAGTACCGTACATTACACTCAAATAATCGTCATCTTAAACTTGCTTGTATCCATGATGAACGATGTCCTTGGAGATTGACCGCTTGCCAGTCCAAAAGAGCTGGTGGCATGTGGAAGATAAAACGTTGTAAAGCAGGCCACAATTGTGAATTAACTGTTATGAATCATGATCATCACCAAGTCACAACATCTTATATTGCTCGAATGATAATGCCAATCCTAGTATCACGATTGGATATGTCGACACGAGAAATTCGTGACAAGGTGAATGCTGAACTAAGGCTCAATATATCTTACAAGAAGGCATATCTAGCAAGGAGGAAGGCTGTTTGTAAAATATTTGGAGATTGGGAATCATCATATCATAGTTTGTTGCCGTTCCTGATTTCTCTAACACAATATATTCCAAGAACTATATATGTCCACCTTATTGATGATTATACCCTTCAAACTGAAGGCACTCGTAGATTCAAGCGGGTGTTTTGGGCATTTAGTCCAGCTGTGAGGGGTTGGGCCTATTGTAGGCCTGTTCTTACTGTTGATGGCACATTTTTAACAGGAAAATATACTGGTATACTTCTCCTTGCATGTGGCATAGATGCTGATAATGGTCTATTTCCACTTGCTTTTGCTGTTGTCGAGAAAGAAAATAAGGACTCTTGGGAGTGGTTCTTTGGTTCTCTATAAACTTGTATTCCAATCATTCCACGACGTACAGACTTGTGTATTATTTCTGATCGAATGAGTGGGATTTTTCCAGCACTTCAATCAAAATTTCATTGGGCTCAACATCGTTATTGTCTTCGACATCTTCGGGAGAACTTCCATAAGCAGTTCAAGTCCAAGGAGTTGAGGGACCTTATGTGGAAGGTGGGATCCACAACTGATACACATGAATTTGATTGTCATATGACTGTTATAGAAACCATAGAACCAGCAGCGAAGTCGTATTTATTAGGCCAAAATCCAGTACATTGGGCTCTCGCATATGACAGAGGTTGCAGGTATGGGTCATTGACTACCAATCATGTTGAAGGGTGTAATGGAGTCTTAAAAGGTGTTAGAGGTTTGCCAATACAAGTGTTAATTGTTGCCACATACTATCACTCCGTTACCATGTGGCTGTATAGGCGTAATCTCACAAATAAACGTGCACAAGATGGATTTAAATGGCCCTTTAGGGTTCATGATAAGCTTTATAATGTTCGAGAGGATGCAAAAAAATTGACAATACACATCCGTGTGAACAATGATGAATGGCTTTTTGGTGACATGGATGGATATAAATTTCAAGTAATAGTGCGTCCAAATGGTGGCAGTCAATGCAGCTGTGGTTTTCCACAACAATGGCATTTTCCATGCTCTCATGTTTGGGTAGCTGCAGACTCTGTCAATTGGGATCTTGATGCACTTGTGAGTGCATATTATACAAATGAAGCTTATCTAAATGCATACATAACTGAATTTTGTGGTATTCCCGACAAGAGTTATTGGCCTCAATTTGATGAAAGTAGAGGTATTTATCCCTTATTACCCCCTAGGAAATGAAGGCAAGCTGGAAGACCAAAGAAAAAGAGAAGGCATTCAACTATGGATGTTGATCCAAATCAGTATACATATCACTGTCATAAGTGTGGCAGAAAGGGCCATAATAGACACACTTGTCCTAATGTCATATGATGGCTGGTTATGTAATGTTTGCAATTTCAATTTACTCAAGTCATGCAATATATGCAGTTTCAATTTCACTAAATTCATGTAATGTTTGTAATTTCAATTTCACTAAAGTCATGTAATGTTTGCAATTTCAATTTCACTAAAACAATGAATTTATAATGGTTTTTCTATAGTTGGCTCATCGAAGGACATGTACATTTCACATGTCTGTAGAGTTAATCCAAATAATAGCTACGAAGTTCCTACAGGGAAAAATGGCTCATCAAACTCTATTGGATGATGACTGGAATGACGTACCAGATTTGTTGCACAACAAGTTAGGATTTATAGTGACAAAAGAACAAGCAAAATTTCATTGGCAATTTTTAAAGCAAATGTTTCACATGTATGAAGAACTTCTTCAGCTACCTGGTTGGTATTGGGATCACACAAAATAGAAAGAAATGCCAATCAACGAACAAGTAAAAAACCAGTTAGCTGTATCACATCCATAGATACACCGAGTGGTACATCAAATGTGGCCATTTTATGAACCTCTAGATGAGATATTGAATCAAATGCAGTAACTAATTGTTGTAGTTCATGTTGTTCATGTTGTATTTTTATATTGTTCATGTAGTTCATGTTGTAATTTTATATTGTTCATGTAGTTCATGTTTTTCATGTTGTAATTTCATCTTATCTAATGAAGAATCTTGACAATCTTAAATGTTGTACAATATTTGCACTTTTCATTTAATGTAATATTTGCACTTTTCATTTAATGTAATATTTGCACTTTTCATAGATATGGATCCTAGACAAGAAACCTACCGACTCTCCCAGCACCACATTATGTTGGCACAATGGCCTATTACTGACCAAGATGTTTTAGACAATATTTCCGTAGCTGGTTTTGGGCTTGTTCATAGGCTACCATGTATCCACCTTGACCCTACTTTAATCACTACATTAGTTAACAGGTGGGACAACTCTAGCAATACTTTTAGGCTTCCCCCTTTTGAGATGAGTGTCACTCTTCAGGATGTTGCAGTTCTTTTAGGCCTGAGGATTGATGGCCCACCGGTTATAGCTTCATATCCTTTAGGTGTAGATGAGGGGAAATTTTCTTCATAGACTCACCATTGTGAGAATGTCTTAGGAGATGCACCAGATGGGATGACTAAGGGGCATATCTCCTTGATTTGGTTACGTGAGACCTTCAAGGATATGGATCTTACCGCGGGTGATGAAGAACAACAAGTAGAAATGAGGACAAGGTATACTAGGGCATATCTCTTATATTTCTTAGGTAGTTACCTTATCCCAGATAGTACAGGGGATAGAGTTCATGTTAGGTACCTCTCTCTTGTGTCCGATTTTGCACGTTGTGGCACTCTATATTGTGGTGCTGCAACTCTAGCTTTCTTATATAGGGAGTTGTATAAGGCAACCACCCGGTCTAGGAGAACAACCCATCTATCAGGTTATGTGTGCCTATTACAGCTGTGGTGTTGGGAGAGGTTGGGAATTGGACGCCCAGGTACAATTGCAATGCGCTGGAATGATTGGCCAGAAGATGTTCCCTTGGGTTACAGGGTAAAGATCAACACAATTAATTTTTTTATTTGTCCAAATATTATGTAGTGTTTATCTAAATTTAGTTTGTCAATTGAATAGGTGGCCTACCTTTGTCCAAAGGAGTCAAACTATCAGGGGAACAATTCAATTTTACGATTCAACATTTGACCAGATTTTGCCCTCACAGGTATAACTTACTTACCTCTGTTGTATGGTATGTTTTATTTATTTACAATTTACTCCGTTTTATATGATACACGTTGTCTATATGAATAATAGATAGAGTTGACTCCTTACACTGCTGAGGTTCTCGAGAGATTGCCTGCCATTTGTAGAGATGGTAGTGATATTTGGTTGGCACGAGTGCCTCTGTTGTGCTACACAATAGTGGAGTGGCACTTTCCCGACAGAGTACTTGGACAGTTCGGCTTTGTTCAAGTACAACCTACTCTTGAGCTGCTGCAGCTTAGCCGGATAGATGGGAGGGGTCATGCGGCTGAGGATTGGATGCTTCATTATAGGCAGGAGGTGCAGATGTGGAAAAACAGATGTGAGAGCTTAGTTCCCGCTCCACCAGCTGATACAATCTTCAGTCCTCAGGTTCACTATGCATGGAATCATCCACAATACATCGTGCCCCCTCCAGCTATGCCTCCAAGCATATACTACCCACAAAGTTATCGTCAGCAGGAATTTGTGAGTATCATTATTATTTTCTTTTACAAATTGTTATTATTTATCTTTGTTATTTGTAATATATGTAATTGGTCTTTATTATGTGTACATACTTTGTTTTACAGGTAAAAACACAGGTGGCGATCTGAGCGACATTAGAGCACGCCCCTGCACAGATCAGAGACAACATCTATAACATCCAGGGGAGTTACTTTGATAGTCTTCCCGACTATGCTCGGCCGTGGGATCCCATACCCACTCATACCACAACCCCTGAGCCCATTCCTACTCCTACTCCTACTCCTACTCCTACTCCTACCCCTACTGTTGAGCCCACTCCCACTCCCACTTCTCAGTTCATGTCATGGGGACCGACATGGCCATATTTTTCAGGAGCTGCTTCATATTCCTCATTCATCACCCCACCTCAACCACCATCATACTATGGAGCAAGTTATTCTTCTGCTCCATACACTCCATTCCCACCAGAAATTATTCCCGAGAGCCGACCACCATCTTATGTCACATATTCACCTACTCCGTTTGATTTCTCAGGATGCACCCCACCTGATGCATCTTATCCTGGTTTTCCGAGACCCCTCACCCCACCTCCACCTTTTCATTTCTTCCCTGATGCTCGCCAGCAGCCTCCTACGCAGTTGTCCCCAGTTCAGCCGTTTCCAGATGACATCGGTACAGAGGATCCTGATGTAGAGGGACGTGGGCGAGGACGTCGTGGGCGAGGACGACATACTTAGTTTTTTATATATTGTACAATTTTGTATGTATGCCTTTGTGAGGACATCTATTGTATGTGGATCTATCATATTATGATATCACATTGGTTCATTTTGGATCATGTTGTTGTGGATCTATCATATTGTTCTATTGTGTATTATTTTCTCGTCATGTTGGTTCATGTTTTAACCTTGTTTTTAATTTCTATCTCATTTTTTTAAATTAAGTTCTTATTATATAAGCAATTAGGAACCAACTGATGTTGGTTGTAATACACTTATATATTCCATATGCATGTTACGACCTATTGAAATTGACAAATTTATAATAATTGGGTATATTATAGACATCCAAATACAAGTGAACGAATTATAAATGTACAAATATAATCAATATTGTTAATATACATATCAATAACCATGAAACTGTTGGATCAATGGGCTCTAGAAGGGGGGGTTGAATAGAGCTTCACAAACTTCACAAAAGTGATTAGACCACCAAATTATATTAAGTGCAGAACTTAATTCAAAACAGCAATTTGATGTCCTAAACTAGCATACAAAGCAAGGATAAGAGACAAGGAAAGCATGCACTTGGACAGGTGGTTTAGAGTGGTTCCATGTCCTAAACTTAGGAGCAATGTCAGTCCACTACCTAGAGTTGGTTAGGCTCTAGGATTTGTAACTTGGTTCTATTATATATATCACACAATAAGATTACAAGCTACAACTACCAACCATCCAAGGACTTATATATCAAGCTAAGATCTTCTACCTCACCAAGGACTTACCCACCAAGCAAGTAGTCTTCAGCCTTCTTCAAAGGACTTACCTACTCTTGCTCTAGTCTTCGGCCTTGCAGGAATTACCCATCTTGCTTGAGCTTTGCCTTGCACCTCTCCTTCACTTGGAGAGCTTTAGCACCTTCCTCCTTCACTCGGAGGCCTGGAGCAGCTAGCCTTCTTCTCCTTCACTTGGGGAAGAACAACAACCTTCTTCTCTTTCACTCGGAGAAGAAACTTCAAAAGGAAGTTGCTGGACCTGCATGTTGTAGGCTTGCTGATGCATGAGGTACCCCATGAGGGCCTCATTGGAGACATGGAAGTCAGCAAAAGCCGGCTGCGGAGGAGGTCGGAAAGATGGCTCAGGAGGAGGTGGTGCAGCTGTGGAGGGTGGAGGTGGTGGAGCATCAGATGATGGTGGAGGTGGAGGAGGTGGTGGAGCAGAAGAAGATGATGCACCAGAGGTAGGGACACTCTTCTGAAGAGTGGTCTCACTGATATAAACTCCTTTCCGATCAGGACGGTAGAGAAAGTCGGTGAAAAGAGATTTACCAGTAGCAGATTGGAAAAGACCACAAATTAGGGCAGGATAAGGAAGATGGGTGCCCTTTGTGTTCTTTCCGGAGTCAAAACAGGTCATGTGGTGAAGGATATACCGGGCCCATTTGACTCCATGGTTGTTCAAAAGCAGATACATCATCATAGCTGTGTTCTCAGCGATGTCCGTTTGGTTTTTCTTGGGGTGGACATTACAGCTGAGAACGAATGCCAAAACACGGCGAGAGGAGGACAGGGCGGACGATGGCAAAGTGCCCTTCTTTCTATAGGGAAAATCGGGGAGCTTGAGAAACTTATGAATGTCAGTCAAGTCAACCTCGATTGCCTTATAGATGTCCTCGGGGTGCAGAAGATCAAAATAATTTGGGTAATCGGAAATCCACGAAGCCGTGCCAACATCTCCGTTGGTGATATGAAAAGGCTGGCCGGCGATCATGGATGTCAAAACGATTGAGGTGTCCGAAGAGGGGA
The DNA here is from genome assembly GCA_963693085.1 of Alisma plantago-aquatica. Lineage (NCBI taxonomy): Eukaryota > Viridiplantae > Streptophyta > Magnoliopsida > Alismatales > Alismataceae > Alisma > Alisma plantago-aquatica. The sequence continues at coordinate 566,633,400 of OY856410.1, read as the reverse complement.
TCAAAGAGTCGTAATTCCACCGCAAGTTAGCGTAGAATTGACGGACGGCTTTGGTGCTATACTTGAGATTATGAAAACGGGCATCCTCAATACAAAAGGCTTCAAGATGATGTGTGCGAAAGATTTTACAAGCGTCGAAAAGGTCGGCGTGGTAGGTATGCGGCTGATAAAGAGCTCGAAAAGGAAAGGGAGAGCGAGGAAGGAGCTCTTTGTAGCGAGCAACCGCAGCATTGTCAACAAAAGATAGATTATCAAATGACATATACCTCTGCGCTAGAGGAACCGCAGGGGAAGGGATAGGAACAGCACGTTTTCGGCGTTGGGACCTCATGGGAGAGGAGAACGAGGCAACGGAGCCGATCCATGCGGAGAGAGAGAACAGGCGGCACCTCAAGAGCAGCAAGGACACACGAACGAACCGATTTGGGGGCAAAAACGGCCGGAGAGAGAGAGGAGAGCACCAGGGGAGGAAGGGTCGAGCTGGGCGGCTAGGGTTCGGTCGACTTTGCTCTAGTTGAGAGGGAGCAAGTCGGCCGATTCCTATATATATTAAACCCGTCTGCCGTCGATCGGCCGAGTTCCAGGGAGAGGAAACTCGGCCGACAGAACACACAGGTGCCCTGTCCCGACCGATCGGCCGAGTTTCCAACTCGGCCGACAAAAACTCTGATGTGGGAAAAACCTAGAATCTAGTCCTAGCCTCAAATGACCTAACACAATTTTTCTGATTGGACTAGATTGTATATTAAGCATATTTAGGCACATTCCCTTCATCATAGGGTACTATTTGTCGATTAAAACCCGATTTGTGAGAAAAGCCCGAAAAAGAGATAGAAACAAGATAAATTTTTATCAAAAACAAGCATTTTGAGCAATCAAAGCATTTATAAGCAAGAGCAACACACATAAGATGTAACCAACTAATTAGAGAGCAATTCAACATCATCAAGAGAGGTTATAAGCAATTTTGATCTAATAAAATTAAATTGTTCTCTAGCAAGCGGTTTAGTAAAAATGTCCGCCAACTGATTTTCCGTATCCACATGTGTGATATAAATATCCTTTTTGACAATGTGATCACGGAGAAAATGATGGCGAACTTCTATGTGTTTAGCTCTACTATGCAATATTGGATTATAAGAAAGATTTATTGCACTAGTATTATCACAGAAAATAGGAGAAGCATCAAAATGAATGTTAAAGTCTTGGAGCATTTGCTTCATCCATAGGACCTGGGCACAACAACTTCCGGCTGCAATGTATTCAGCTTCGGTAGTTGATAATGCCACTGTGCTCTGTTTCTTGGAGAACCAAGACACCAAGCATGGTCCCAAGAGGAAGCAAGTGCCACTTGTGCACTTTCTATCAATCAGGCAACCTGCGTAGTCAGCATCACTATATGCTACAAGAGTAAAGTCCCTTGACTTAGGGTACCATAGTCCAAAATTTGGAGTTTTGGCTAAGTACCTCAAAATCCTCTTGACAGCAATAAGATGTGATTTCCTAGGGCTTGATTGAAAGCGAGCACACATGCCAACACTAAACATTATATCAGGTCTAGAGGCAGTTAAGTAAAGTAAACTTCCGATCATACCTCTATAGAGCTTCTCATCTACCTTCTCACCTTCTTCATCCTTGTCAAGTTTGGCAGTGTTTGACATGGGTGTATCCATTGGCTTCATGTTCTCCATCCCAAAGCGTTTAAGAAGTTCAAGTGTATATTTGCCTTGGTTGATGAAGTTACCCTCCTTGGTTTGTTTGATTTGGAAGCCGAGGAAGAAGGTCAGCTCACCCATCATACTCATCTCGAATTCACTCTGCATAAGAGAACCAAACTCTTTGCAAAGATCAAGGTCAGTTCCGCCAAATATAATATCATCCACATATATTTGAATTATGAGAAAATGGGTAGAAGTGTGTTTTAGAAACAAAGTACAATCAACTTTTCCCATGATATACCCGTTATCTAACAAAAAGTTCTTTAGTTTCTCATACCAAGCTCGAGGTGCTTGTTTGAGTCCGTAGAGAGCTTTTTGCAAGAAATATACATGATTGGGTAACTTATCATTTTCAAAGCCCGGAGGTTGAGCAACATATACTTCCTCCTCGATTGTACCATTCAAAAACACACTTTTAACATCCATTTGATAAAGCAAGAAATTTTTATAACTAGCAAAGGCAAGTAGCATACGAATAGATTCTAATCTAGCAACAGGAGCATAGGTTTCATCAAAATCAATACCTTCTTGTTGATTGTAACCTTGTGCTACTAACCTTGCTTTGTTCCTTACCACTTTTCCTTGCTCATCAAGCTTGTTGCGGTAGACCCATTTGGTACCAATGATCTTTCTATCATTTGGTCTTGGCACTAAGGTCCACACACGGTTCTTCTCGAACTGCTCAAGCTCTTCTTGCATGGCAAGGATCCACTCATCATCGCCAAGGGCCTCTTTGATGTTCTTTGGCTCCAGTTGAGAGATGAAGGCACTGTCTGCTTGTTCTTTGTTGTGTGCAGCTCGTGTCCTCACTCTTTCAAACGGGTTGCCAATGATCAACTCCTTGGGGTGATTCTTTGCAAAGCGGGGAGTGGGATCCTTCCTTTCTTCTTCCTTTTCTTCTTCTTCAACCTGCTTGCCTTTGTCTTTGATGTTGAGCTCTTTTAAGATAGGAATGATTTCATATGCAACATCATCATCACCCAAATGCTTGCCAATACCAGGGTTAGTTTCAATAAATTTAACATTTATAGATTCTTCTATTTTAGATAGTTCAATGTTAAACACTCTAAAAGCCCTGCTAGTAGTGCTATAGCCTAGGAAGAAAGCCTTGTAGGATTTTGGATCAAACTTGTCGAGAGAGTCCTTGGTGTTCAAAACAAAACATGGACATCCAAACACATGAAAGAAATCAATTGACGGCTTCCTACCACGCCATAGTTCATAGGGGGTTTTCTTAAAAGTCGGATGAGTGAAAACTCGGTTTTGCACAAAACATGAGGTGCTAACGGCTTCAGCCCAAAACTTCTTAGGAGTGTCATACTCAAGAAGCATGGTCCTAGCCATCTCTTGTAGCGATCTATTCTTCCTCTCAACAACTCCATTTTGTTGGGGTGTGCGAGGAGAAGAGAAATTGTGCGAATAACCCGATTTTTCACAAAAACGTTCAAAAAGATCATTTTCAAACTCTCCCCCATGATCACTACGGATGGAAACAACATGACAAGAAGCTTCGTTTTCAACTCGTTTACAAAAGCTCGAGAAAACATCGAGTGTGTCGCTTTTGGAAACAAGAAAGAAAGTCCAAGTAAATCTAGAAAAATCATCGACAATAACAAGACAATACTTGGAGCCGCGAAGCGTTTGTGTTCTCATAGGTCCGAAGAGATCAATATGAAGAAGCTCTAGAACTCTCTTGGTACTCATGACCCCTTTGGACTTGAAAGAGGATTTGGTTTGTTTCCCTTGTGTACAAGGTTGACATTCCTCATCCTTTTCAAAATCCAATTTAGGAAGTCCTCGAACCAAGTCCTTTTTGTCTAGTTTCTTCATTTGATGCAAGTTCACATGACCCAAACGTCGATGCCAAAGCGAAAGATCGTTTTTATCCACGACTAAGCATCTATTTAGTATGGGCTTTAAAGCATCAAGAACTATCACATATAGATTACCATTTCTAGTTCCCTTATATATGACATTATAGGACAGGGAATCTAGAAGCAAGCATTCTAAGGAAGTAAAGAGCACAAGATAACCATTATCACATAATTGGCTCACACTAATCAAGTTGTGATGTAGGCCATCAACAAGCAAAACATTTTTAATGCACAAATCATTACCTACATCACCCTCACCTATAACCTTACCCTTTTTGTTGTCCCCAAAGGTTACCGATCCTCCTTTCTTCTTCACAATTTTGTTGAAATGGCTGATTTCTCCAGTCATGTGCTTAGAGCAGCCACTATCAACAATCCATTTCTTTGTGACCTGCAAGAAAAGAGGATGTCGGAACCCAACTCAAACTTTGGGGTCCGGGGTTAGCTTGGGGACCCATTTCATATTTGGGTTGGTCCCCTTAGGCTTGTAAGGACAATAGGTAGAATAATGATCATCACATTTGCAATGCATACATACCATGGGATTTTTAGAGCCGGAAGACTCTCCATTGAAAATTGGAGTTTCCACACTCTTTTTCTTACCCTTTTTCTTCTTCTTACCTTTTGGAGTAGTCGCATTGTATCCTAGACCACTAGTACCAACTTGTTTGGTAGAGTGCTCTAGAACATCATTTAGAGACTTCTTACCCGAAAGAAACCTTTGCAAAGTAGATCTTAATTTAGCATTATCATCACTAAGATTTGTAATGGTAGTAGATAAACTAGCAAGATCTTCTCTAGCATGCAAAAGGTCGGCCTCAAGACAGAGGGCTTTAGTAAGAAGAGAGTCTTTTTCAAGAGTTAAGTTTGCAACTTCATTTCTAGGCAAGATAGGTCTAGAAGATAAATCATTTGTTTGAGCAAGAAGTTTAGCATTTTCAGATTTAAGGACTACAATTTCCCTTTGATAAGCATACACTTCATCTCTCCTAGCATCATCAATAAGCTTAAGTTCAACATTTTCAGTTTTTAGAACATCTAGCTCATCTAGGCAATTTTGGTTCTCTATCTTAAGATTTTCAATAGTTTTAAGATAAGTACCATTCTCAACCTCTACTCCATTGTATTGAAGTTCAAGGTCTAGAAATTGCCCTTGTAAAGAATCTATGCTATCAAGATGTAATTTCTCATTTTGATCTAGAATGTCAATCTTGGCATAGAGATCATCAACTATCTTTCCTAATCTTTTTCTTTTAGCTTTACATTTAGCAAAAGATGATTGACAATCATTAAGCATTTCAATGAGGGTTTCCTTAGATAAATCAAGTAAACTTTCGTCACTTACCTTACTTACCTCACTTACCTCAATTGCTTCTTCACTAGTAGAAGCCATAAGTGCAAGGTGACATTCACCATCCTCGGAGCTTGAGGAACTTGAAGTAGAGGACTCCTCCCATGCCGCATGAGCTGCATCTTTGGGTCTTCTCTCCTTCTTGTTCTTCTTCTTGTACTTGGCTTCTCTTTTGTATTTGTCATCCTTCTTGTGGCTGCTCTTATGATAGCCCTTCTTGGCTTTTGGGCAGTCATTCTTGTAGTGGCCCTTTTGACCACACTCGTAGCATCTAGGAGTGGAGGATGATGGCTTGCCCTTGAAGTGTCTTCCTTTTGAATAGTTGGCTTCATGATCATTTGCACCTTCATCTTCGCTTGAGGAAGGGCAGGGAGACTTCATGGCAAGTTGTTGTTGCCGCATCATTTCTTCAACTTGAGCTTTGAAGGCTGTGTCCTTCATCTTCTTGGACTCCTTCTCTTCTCTTTTCTCCTCTTCCTCTTGCTTGTCGAGCCTTGGTTCATGTGCTTGGAGATTACCAACCAGCTCCTCGGTTGACAACTCGCTCAGCTTGTAGACTTCTTCAATTGAAGTGACCTTCGGCTCCCATCTCTTTGGAAGAGATCTCAAGATCTTTGCATTGATGGTACCTCTATCCATGACACTCCCAAGGGCTGCAAGACTGTTGAGGATGACGTTTAGCCTTGTGTACATGTCCGCAACTCTTTCATTCTTCCCCATCTTGAAATTCTCAAGTAGGCCACCAAGCATATAGATTTTGGCCTCCTTGACTTGCTCCGTCCCTTCATATGTGACACATAGCTTGTGCCAAATCTCATGAGCCGTGTCCCATGAAGAGATGCGGTTGAACTCCGATGGAGAGAGGGCGGCGTAGATGATGCTAATGGCTTTAGCATTGAGTTGAGCACGCTTCATCTCGTCTTCCGTCCACGTGATGATGTCCCCCTTTGGCTCTTCATACTTGAGATGGACTATCTTCCACATCTCGTAGCTCACACCTTGGATGTAGAATTGCATCCTTCTCTTCCAATATAGGAAGTTTGTGCCGTCGAAGACCGGGGGTCTCATGGAGAAGCTTCCTTCAAGATTGAGTGACCCAAGAGCTGAATCGCCCATCTTCTCCTACTTGTTGAAGTAGCTTGGAGAAGACCTGCTCTGATACCACTTGTTGGATCAATGGGCTCTAGAAGGGGGGGTTGAATAGAGCTTCACAAACTTCACAAAAGTGATTAGACCACCAAATTATATTAAGTGCAGAACTTAATTCAAAACAGCAATTTGATGTCCTAAACTAGCATACAAAGCAAGGATAAGAGACAAGGAAAGCATGCACTTGGACAGGTGGTTTAGAGTGGTTCCATGTCCTAAACTTAGGAGCAATGTCAGTCCACTACCTAGAGTTGGTTAGGCTCTAGGATTTGTAACTTGGTTCTCTTATATATATCACACAATAAGATTACAAGCTACAACTACCAACCATCCAAGGACTTATATATCAAGCTAAGATCTTCTACCTCACCAAGGACTTACCCACCAAGCAAGTAGTCTTCAGCCTTCTTCAAAGGACTTACCTACTCTTGCTCTAGTCTTCGGCCTTGCAGGAATTACCCATCTTGCTTGAGCTTTGCCTTGCACCTCTCCTTCACTTGGAGAGCTTTAGCACCTTCCTCCTTCACTCGGAGGCCTGGAGCAGCTAGCCTTCTTCTCCTTCACTTGGGGAAGAATAGCAACCTTCTTCTCTTTCACTCGGAGAAGAAACTTCAATCAATCTTCATAGAGAATGGAGATGGGAGAAGTGGAAAGGAGAGCTTTACAAGATTACAAATGATAGCTCTCATACATGGGATCCTAACTCACTCATACTCACGAATTTGCTTTGAAGGTAGAGAGAGAAAGGGGCTCAAAGGATTAGAAACCACTCAACTAAGGCTAGGACCAAGCATATGTGAATGAGCAACCTTGGAATGAAGTCCAAGAGGTCCTATTTATAGTTGAGGGTGTCCCTTTGAGGTTGGGTGAGTTAAGTGGCACAAACTAGCCGTTTTACAACTTGCAACGGATCTATTTTGAGTCCCACCAACTCCTCCAACGGTTGGAATTGCTTTTTCTGCATTCCAGTACAGTTCGATCGACCGAGTTTCATAAAAGGCAATTCGGCCGACACACTAGGCGACAAGGCTGAGAGGCAGACTGTCGGCCGAGTTTCCATGGGGAAACTCGACCGATCAGTCGACCTTCAGTCTTGACTGACCAGTGGATCGGCCGAGTTTCCTATTATTGAAACTCGACCGAACAGGGATCGGCTGAGTTGGAAACTCGGCCGACAGCCCAGAAAATTCCACAATACATGGATCGGCCGAGTTTGTAATTCGGCCGACAAAATCCCTGTTAAGGGTATTTTGGAATTTTCATAAACTGTACAAACGATGGATTTTTGAGTCCCAATCATTTTATCCATCTTAGATACAATGCAAAACATGATTATGAGTGATTACATAAAATGTTCTAAGCCTCTAAGGGCTATATTACAAAGCGGTTAAAAGTCACATGTTTTGCATGTGCCGGAAGAGAAGCTATGGAGATAAAAGTGATTCTTTTCTTGTATCTAATATCTGCAATGATCTCAAATAGATTTGTTAGATACATATGAATGGAATGGTTAAGTCATTATCAAAATATGGGCAATGTGCGACACCTAGGTCAACAGAAACAATATCAGTGACTGCAAAAATATGATTAAAAAAAGCAATGCGTCCTGCATGGGGACGCATTGGAGCAATGCGTTCTGCATGGAGACTCATTGAGCAATGCGTCCCGCCAGGAGACGCATTGGTCCCACAGGAGGGCAATGCGGCCCAGTTTGGGACGCATTGTTCTGTTGTAGGACCAATGCGTCTCTTGCTGGGATGCATTGACCCACAACAGAGCAATGCGTCCCGAACCGGGACACATTGCCCTCCTGTGGGACCAATGCGTCTCCCGCCGGGACGCATTGGCTCATGTGAGAGCAATGCGTCCCGCAGGAGACACATTGCTGCAAAATGTGCCATTTTGGGCAATAAGTTCAAGAACGTGCCATTTAGGTAATTAAAATTGGCAAATGTGCCATTTAGGTTTTTTTGCCAAATTTAAAATAATTGCATACAGTACCTGCTAAACTCTTTCCAATATAATATACATTAGAATATAAGGACTACATAGTAATCTTTAAACAATAGAAAAAAAAATTATAGGAAAAAAAACCACATACTTTCTTATATATCTAAAATAGAAGAAAAATTTGCTGAGAAAAAACCCTCCGCATGCTTTCTTTGTATAGTATACAAGCTCATGTAACTTGAAGGCTATAAGATTTGCTGGTCCCTTATTAACTAAGGAAACATCCATTCTCCACTTGAAGAGGATCCAAATTGTACCCACTTGAAGGATCCCAAAACCACTAGCCTAAAATGGAAGACAAATTTGCAGAGCAAAGCCTTCCTAAATCAGGTGCAGCAGATCCGTTCTCCACTTGAAGAGTATCCAAATTTTATCCACACGACTAAAGGAGGAGCTACAAGCTGAACCGACTTATATACCTCCCTTATTAACCAAGGAAACATCAAGATAAAGACATTCCAGTTATGGTCTGCAGCCAGCACAATGGCAAGAAGAAGCTGCCATCTTTCCATCCTAGAAGGATTCCGAAACCACTAGCCACACTGTTCTTGACAGAAAGTATAAAGACACTGGCAGTGTTCATCAGCGCGCTTTTCCCTTCCTTGCTACAGAAAAGAAAGTGAAGCAAAGCAAAGCAAAAGCAGCAAAATTCTTCTCACACTCTTTTGGTCCTGATACACCCTTCATGAAAGGAAGGAAGTGAGACAACCGGCACGCACGGCTGGAAGGTCCTCACATCAATTTACCTTCTCCAGAAGCCAAGTCCCCAGCTTTTACTCCCCACTGGGCTCGTTTAGGTTTGTCTAATGCACGTTACAATGGAGCAAAGCGCAGATTTGAGATTTGCAGTGAGAAAAAGAGGTGAGTTATTGCAGAAGCTGATTAACTGTTGAGAATCCACTTGTTCCCAGTTACTAGGTTAATTACGGGCCGAATCTCCTCAATGGAAGCAACTGAAATGCAGGGGGAGGTGTTTATGCTGCTGCGGCGAAGCTTTCACATCGCAAGTATTTATTAGTCACTCCAAAAGTAGTACAGCTCGAGATCTCGTGGGGGCAGAGTGGGAAGGCGGGACAAAGATTTGGGTCGGTGGCATGTATAAGACAAGACAAGGATACCTTCCGGCCGTATTTAGGTAGCCACGCCCTCGAACCCATCGCGTCAACTAAAGAAGGAAAGGAGTTGACGGTGCTGGAAGGACGAACTAGTCCTGAAGCTAGCTCGTTGGAAGTAAATGGCGCCGGGGTGGTCCGGGTTCATCATGCTAATTCTTCTGGCAGCTCCCGCGGCCGGAGTCCGACACCACGCCCACCAGGCCGCCTCTCCGTCATATGCCGCCGTCGACAAAGCCGAAGCGTCGTCGCTGCCTTACGCTCCTCCCTCCCCGCCGGAGGGAAACACGACCTTCATCGGCGGCACGACGTGGTGCGTGGCCCTTCCTGGGTCAATGCAAGCCGACCTGCAGGTGGCCCTGGACTGGGCGTGTGGTCAAGGATCGGCCGACTGCTCGACTTTGCAGCCGGGGAGGGACTGCTACCATCCCGACACGCTCCTGAACCACGCCTCGTGGGCCTTCAACAGCTACTACCAGCAGAATGGCAACTCGGACGTGGCTTGCAACTTCGGCGGCACTGCTGCGATCACCACCAGGAACCCCAGTGAGTAGTATTGGTCTCTTCAGCAGTGATAACTGAGTTGCGTGTTTTTGTTTTGCTGATCGTCGTAACTTGGATTCTTTGATCTATTTTTGTAGGTTACGGTTCATGCAAGTTTCCTGTTTCAGAGTAAGCCCATCATTTGCAGCTCAACTTTCATTATTCCAAATCCTTATAAACCTTCTTGCCCATTTGCTCACACCTGCTTTATACCTCCATGTATGATGCACCTTGATTAGAATTTTTCTCCAATTTGCAGGCCGTCTTCTTCACCTCGATCGAGTCTGCTCTCTCTAATGCGTCGGTGGGAGGTTCAGGGGTTACTGCTGCTGCTGCTCTACTTCTAGAATAGATTACAAATAAGAATTGAAGCCACTAGATGGAACCGAATTGCACGGATACAGCAGCATGTATTTCGATCTCCCAACCAAATTTTCTCCGTAAATGTTCATTTTGCATGGGATAATTTTATAGAACTGGGGAACTTCATGTCTCCACCCCTCCTCTCTTCGGCCATATGTAGTTCTTCTGCTGTATAGAGAAGGAAAAAGGCATACTTTTCTTTGAGCTTGTATTTGGAAGGCCTCCATCAATTACACAAGATTTTGTGGTCAATTTGATAAAGAATAACGCGATTCGTTTCTTGTGTGTATGTGGCGAATGGCCTGGAGCTCACGTATGGCTTTTCTTCTTTAGGCTTTTTTGGCCTTTGCAGCCCCTTTTTATAATTGTTATTCAAAGTTCCTAAAGTTATAAGTTCAAAACTTGTCTATTACCAATATATAGAACGGGTTCTGTAGTAATCATGTAGGAGACTAGTGGGCATGCGTAATTTTGTGCCATAATGTTTTGTTTCTCCGTCATCTTTTAAGGAGCGGTTTGTGTGGTATGAATCATGTAAATTGATTGGCCTCCTAAAAAACATATAACATGTTATTCCGATGGATATAAATAAAAGAATTGCAAATAAGAAATGATACAATTTCTTTGAGGCGTGCAAGTATTCAACGTCCTTAAGAGTATTTCCGCTTTATTTGACGACGAACGTCAGTGCAACAGTAAATGCGACGACCACTCTTCTAAGATACTATAATGTTTGAAGCGGTGATGTGTGCATTCGTAAATCGTAGACTCCGACAAACAACACTCTGATTGTTCTTCCAGTAAGCTATCAAATGTCAGTCATTGCGGCAACCACAAAACGAAGAGATAAAAGAAACTAACAGAAAGTTGTTTTATTTTTCAACTATAGAACAATGCAAACACATATTTATTTTCTAGAATGCTAAGTGGCAAGTTATTGACAGTTGACAAATGAAAGGATGTGAGTCAGTGGTTACTTTTGCGATTAGATTCTTCCAAACAAGCTTTGAAAGGATGTGTCACATGTTGAAAATGGTTGTGAACCAAGTGGTAAAATCAATTCGGGGTCACGCCCAAGCAAGGAGTCTCAGAGGGCGGGATTTGTACCCTCTTGTGCATGGGACGTGATGTGCTTTGACGCGCTCAATCAAATGGCTTTCGGAATGGGTCGGTCCAAACCCAATTGGACTGCTCCACCATGTACGTGTGTAGCCCAAGTTCTCTTTTATTCCTCAAATATTCAATGAATAATATATATATATATATATATATATATATATATATATATATATATATATATATATATAGGAGGGAAGTGTCTAAAGTAACTAATGTGAGACAAAAACTTTTTCTTTTTGGTTTGAAATATAGTAGAAAAACATAACGATCCCTCACTATTTCAAAATAAAATAAAATTAATTTCGATAAAATCACTAGAATAACTTAAACAAATGACATGAATAATGAGTAGAACTAAGTTCTTTGAATCAAATCATAGAGTAGATGTACTTAATATGTAGAGGATTGGTAGAACCATATTCTTAAACTAATTCCCCTTGTATCTTATTAGAGATTCATTACTCACATATTATTCATAAATCAATTGTCACTCTTATGATTTGGCGCTTTTAGGCCATGCACCTACTGGGAATATTAATGAGTACTCTAGAGACCTGCCCAAATCTTAATAAGAGCGGCCTCACTCCACACTCATATAGCTAGCCTTTCATCAATTATGTATTGCAGTTATATACACCACCATCAATGGCTATGAAATCTATTAAGAAAATATATTCAACTTAGTCACTAAAAATTAGTATTTACATTATAAGAATGAGATACAAATATTATAATACATTGAGTCATCCCATGACTTAGTTTTTCTCATTGAACCTCCTTCTTGGGATCATAGTTAGTGAACATTGGGTATCCATCACTCTGCCTTTTGGTATGCGCATAATCCCATTCTTGTTGATGCGATGCTCACTAGTCTTTGACTTAATGACTTTGTCAAAGAGTTGACCAAGTTTAATTATGACTTATATTATCCATTGAGATTATAATATCAAATATAAGATGTCTCACAATATTATGATGTAGACAAATATGTCTACTCTTCCCATTATAATTTTTTTTAACTCTTGTTATGGCATCTTAATTATCACAGTGTATGAACATTGATGGAGAAGGTTTCTCACAGATGGGAAGATCCATTAGAACATGTCTCAGCCATTCGGCTTCAGTTCCAACCTTTTCTAACGCAATAAACTCAGATTCCATAATGGAATGAGCTATAAGTGTTTGCTTGGTAGATTTTTAAGACACATCAACTCCACACATGGTGAAGATGTAGTCACTTGTAGATTTCTATTCATCTGAAACTCAAATCCAATCGACATCACGATATCCTTCTAACACAGTTGGAGATCCACAAAAAATCAATCCACGATCAATTGTGCCTTTTGGGTATCTTAAAACCCTATGCAGAGCATCCCAATGATTGTTGTTAGGATTTTGAGTGTATCTACTTAATCTCCCTACTACGTATGCTATATCTGGATGAGTATAGTTCATTAAGTACATCACACTTCCAATTACCTATGCCTATTTGACTTGTTGAACACTAGTCTTTCTATTTTTCTTAAGATTGTAATTAGAACTAAAAAGTGTGTTAACTGGCTTAAAATCAAATACGAAAAATATTTTGAGGATTTTCTCAACATGATGTTCTTGAGAGAGCATGATGCAGTCATCACTTTCAAGAGGTTTAATTCCCAAAATTACATATGCTTCTACCATATCTTTCATGTCAAAATTAGAAGCCAATTTTTTTTGTACTAATTATGATATCAATATTTGTGCCAAAAATAAGCATGTCATCCACATAAAGACATATAATAACACAGCCTTGCTTATCGAATTATGAATATATACATATGTCTCCTTCATTTATATGGAACTCATATGATACAATGACTTTATCAAAATTTTCATGCCACTATTTAGGTGCTTGTTTTAACCCATAAAGAGATTTGGTTAGTTTGCATACCATATGTTCTTATCCCGGAACTACATAACCTTCTAGTTGATCCATATAAATTTCTTCATCTAAATATTCATTCAAGAAAGTAGTTTTGACATTTGTTTGATGTATAATTAATTTTTCAATAGATGTCAATGCAATTAAAATCCTGATTCAAGAGATTCTAGTTACAACAATAAAAGTATCAAAATCGTCAATATCCTTTTGTTGTTTGGTATCCCTTGGCAACTAATAGAGTTTTGTATCTATCTATAGTCCCATCAATTTTTAATTTTCTTTTAAATATCCATTTACATCCTATGGGATTGATACCTAGTGTAATATCCACTAATTATCATGTGTGACTAAATAATATAGATTCAATCTCACTATTAACTACTTCATTCCATAAGGAGCAATTAAATGAATTAATAGCATCATTATAAGACTGAGAGTCATTATCTAAAATAAAGGAATAGAAGTCATCACCAAGATTCTTTTCCTTCCTCATTCTAGTGGATCTTCTAGGTTCTACATCATAGAGTTCTAAAATATCATTAGTACTAAATGTACCTGGGATGTTCTATAAAATTTCATTTGAAAGATTAGATAAATCCTCTAAGGGAGTTTTCATAACAAAGATATGTTCAAAAAATCCAACATTTTTAGATTCAACAATCGTATAAGGTTCTACAATATTTTTTCTACTTCTAAGAACCAAGAATCTATATGTCGCACTATTTTGAACATAACCTATAAAAATACCATCTAGAGTTCTAGATCCCAATTCTTATTTCTCAGGTCCAATAAATAAGACCTTATCTAACACTCCCATACTTTTAGATATTTCAAATTAGGAGGATATATATTCCATAATTCATATGGAGTCTTATTCATCTTCCTACTAGGAATACGACTTAGAAGAAAACAAGATGATAAAAATACTCCCCCCACAAGTTGTTGGGTGCTACTGAATTAATCAACATAGAATTCATCATCTTATTTAAAGTTCTATTTTTACTTTTGACCATCCCAATTTATTGAGGTGAATATGGAGGAGTGTATTCATGTATAATACCATGAGTTATAAAAAAATCATTAAAAGGAGAGCAATCATATTCACCATCCTCGTCTGAGCGAAGACGTTTTATTTTCTTATTATGTTGATTTTCTACTTTTGTTTTATATTTAACAAACATCTCAAAGGCTTCATCTTTTGAATGTGATAAATATAATTTTTTATAGCATGAGAAATCATCTACAAATATGATATAAAATCTTTTACCATATAGACAAATTTTCTTTTAAATCTCTAAGATCCGTATGAATGAAATCTAGTAAGTCACAATCTCTATGTAAGATTTGAGGACATGGTTTCTTTGTAGATTTAGTTTTAGCACATACTTGACATTTATTGTTCAAATCAACAACACAATGTATATCTTTTAGAAAACCTAAAGATTCCATGTGTTGCATGTATTTAAAATTTATATGTCTAAGTCTATTGTTCCACAAATCAAAGGAGTCAATGATATATAGAGAACATGAAATTTCATTAATTTAAGAGTTTGGTACATTCAGAAGAAACAAGCCATTTGAACAGACCCCATACCCAGGTAGTCCCCTAATTTAGAAAGAATGACCTCATTTGATTCAAAAGACACCTTGACCCCAAAATTAACAAGTTGAGAGATAGATATCACTTTCATCCTAATATCTGGAACATCTAGCACACCTTTGGTCACCATGAATTTTCTAAAAGTCATCTTGATCGTTACGTTGCCCTTTCTAGTCACAGGAGAAGCACTTGAGTTGTTTGTGACACCCTGATTCTCGTCCTATCCTAATTTTGTGTAAAGACCAAGTCTCTACTATAAAACATGATAAACAAATACATCAAATGTGTGGCAGCGGAAGAAATAAAACTTGACTACATTCTAAAATGTATAAAGAGTACTTTACAAAATTTTTCCCAAATGTGATACATCTTTGTAAAAGAACAAGAATCTAGGTAGAGGAAGACTTAGACTAAGCCAATATTGTCTCCCAACAAAACAACTTAATATATAAAGGAAACCATGAACATGTAAGCTATATGATCCTTTTCTTCTTGTCCTATCCTTAGCCTTAGGTTCACCAAGCTTCCCTACGCACTCTGATCCTAGCTTGGATGGTTGGGGTCATCCAGCAAGAGAAAGATAAAAGTATGTGTTATTCAAGAGAAATATGACAATTAAATAATCTAAAGCATTGCAATATAAAAGATTCTCTACAATAAGAGATTTCAAAAGAAATGAGGCAAGTACATGAATAAGAGAGAGAAAACTGCCATAACCAATCACCACAATAATAATCACATAGCATGAATATATTAAGACACAAAGTCATCTCAATGTAGGGTGAGGCACCTACCGGACCTCACCAGTGGCAGGGGGACTAAAACCCCAGTGCCTAAAAAGTGGCAGGGGGACTAAAACCCCAGTGCCTAATATATAAAATGGCAGGGGGACTAAAACCCCAGTGCCTGACAGGAGGACAAAAACCTCAGTGCCCTATGGGTGGTTTGTACTCATGTACACTACATTGTCATTTGGCCTAAAATACATCATGCTTAAATAGTCACTTGGCAGTAGTGAAAAGTATAACAAGATTGCAACATGGCAAAATGGGAATAAAACCCAAATAAATAATCTCAATAAATGGATGAGCCAAACATTGGCTATAGTAAGATTCAAGAGCACAATGAAATGAGCCACATAAGCAATAGAAGCATCTCATAAGTAAGGATCCAAATATAGGCAATCACAAGATCCATATAATTCAATTAGATGAGCCATAATGGTAACAAAAGCATCAAATAAGTAAAGAGCCAAATAAAGGCATGTAGAAGGATAACAAGGCTAGCACATAATGAAGGTAGGGATGGGTAAAAGCCCAACATAAGGATAGGTGTGATTTGCACATATACATTCCACATTCATTATAGATGTCACATACTAAAATAGGCTTCACATACCTTAGTTTGATTCATTAATACAAACTTTACCAAGTTGATTGTATCACCATTCCATTTTCCCCTAGTTGCAAACATTATCATGTATTAGGATGTGTTAAGCATAAAGATATAAAGAAAAACCCATTTTCAAACATTTTTAGGAAAACATTCAATTTGAGACCCAAAACTTAAACCAAGACATTACTTAGACTTTAGTGATTAGAAAAACATATTTTATTTTACAAATTGGACTTAAAATGAATTACTTATGCATTTTAGAACATTTAAATCATCAAAAGAGTATCTTAGGGAAACTTCGAAAACATAATATGGAATCTGGATTCAAAAACCACAAAATTGGATTCTACTCAAAAAATTCTTTCCAACGACTATTTATTTATATTTTTATGACAAAGGATGAATTTTCTATAAATTAAACAAAATTGACCGATCAGAAAAATCAAAATACCACTGGGAAACAAATGACCGATATGCCCCTAGCGTCTAAGCATAAAAGAGGGGGCGCACGAGGGTAAAACTGTAAAAAGCCTAAGTCTTCTTCCTCTCGAGCCAGCCATGGCCGTGAGAGAGCAATTTGCCCATTTGGGCATTTCCACGTTTCTTGACCAAAATCGTCGTGCATGTACTCGAAACGAAGAGAATCGAACGACGAACTCACCTAGCCAATAAATTTCGACGTACGAGAACTCTAGCTCCGGGGAGAGGCACCGCAAGTACATCTGGAAAAGCTCCTTGTCGCCGGCTACACACACGTTCTCGAACAAAATTGAGGGGATTGGTAGGTTGCTAGGTGGCCGATGCAACTGTGTGGGGAGTTATTTATAGGTGTGGAGGTGTCCTTTGGCCTAGCCAAGGTGGTCGTGAGAGAGCGTCGACCGGCCATGAATGGCGTTTTACCTACAGTGCACGGGATGCAAAGAGACTTGGCTCGTTCGATGTGGGAGGTCCTCACGAACTCATGGGTGAAGAAATCTCCGGAAAAGGTGAAGAGACGAGGGAGAACAGTGGAGAGGAAGCGAGCCGCGGCTGCTCGTTGCTTGCATCGGTTAACCGAAGGTAGAAGATGATCCGTCTACCCTTGGATGCGATCCAGATCGAAGAGGAGCCGTCAGATCTCAGACCATCATGGTCCAGCGCGCGTGACACCTTATTAAGGCTTGACTTAGGCTTAAATGATGCAAATGAATGATATATCGATCGCTATTAAGTCACACTATATTAAAAACTTGTTAAATGCATTTGGAAGGTCAAATGAACTCCAAATGACCTCAAATTTTAACCGCATGTTTCTAATAATGTCTAGATTCATCCTATATAATTATATTTTCGTTTCACCCAACCTTTGGCCTCCAAAAAAATATTTTGATTATTAAAGCATATATTAATATAATGCTTGGGTAAATAATTATGTGTTGCTTTTATTAGCAACCCTTGGTTCCCAAATTCGAGATTTGGAGTCCAAGAGTCCTCCACTCACTAATAGCATGCATTTGCAAGTTTTATTAGCCCATATGAAGAGTGAGGTATGTAGGTGGGTTATTATTCACCATTTTAATTTACACTATATTAAAAGTGTATTAAATAGTTTTGAGGGGTCAAACCAACTCCAAAAGCCACCAAATTTTAACCACATGCTCATATTAAAGTCTAGAACAATGCTATGCAATTATATTATCTTTTTACTCATGATATGGCCCTTAATAAATATATTTCTCATTAAAGTGTATATTAATATATTAAAATGAATGAGTTATAGGAAAAGACTTCTTTTAATGGATTACATGAGGGAATTATGAGATATTAAACACATTAAGATTTCAATAATCATTTCTCAATAAAATAACATATTTTCATGAATTAAAATCATATTTTGAGGAGAGAGAAGGAAAAAGGAGATATACTCTCATAATTAATTCAAATACACATTATTACTAATATATTTATCCAAAAAGATCCAAATAAACATTATCCACTTATTATCTCTCATAAAACTCCATCTTGCATTATTAGTCCTTAATTATTACCTTGTGTGGGTTATTTGTGCAAACACCCCTCCATTTATATAAATGAGACAAAAAGGTAATTTCAACCTTGAATTGTGCTCAAATTGCACAAGGAGTCCAAAAAGAATATAAAAGAAGTGAAATTTATGAAATTAGTCCAAAAGGACTTGAAAGAAATGAAAAGATAGAATATGGGTAAATTGTAAGGAAGACCCTAAGATTCAGTATGTTACTTTTTGAGTAGGTCACGAAGGCATCTCTATAGCCACTAATGTAGGGACTAGCCTGGAGTCGGTGATCCAATCATGATGCTAAAATAATCCCATGCTGACCAGGCTGATGAATGCCACCAACATGTTCTCTTTCACCAGGTTGTTGTTGCTTCTTTAGAATCTTGGATCACTTGCTTCTTCCTATGCCTGCATTTAGGAGTGGTGTGACTAGGTTTACCACAAACATAACAAAAAACATTCTTTTTCTTAATGACTTTGTTGCCTTTTTTATTTTTATTTCTTTACTTTTTTTATTCTTCCAGTTACTTTAGGTCGATTAGAAGAATTATTATGTTGTTTAACTTCATTGTTAACAAAACTAGTAGTATATGATAGCTTTTTATTCAAATCAGATTTTTCTCTAGTACAATTTTGAACTTCAACACGGATATGTATTATTACATCATACAATGATATTGCCTTTCTTTTGTGCTTATATTGTTCTTGTAATGTTTCTACAAACTAGGTAATTTTTCATTTCAAAACCCAACAATGAAAAACTTTTTAAGAAGATTGATTTTTTTTTTTCATTTTTTAAGTCATCTAGTAAGTGTTGAATCCTAAATGGGTGATTGGATGCTCTAGAGGGGGGTGAATAGAGGTGATTGCACTTAAACAAAATTCATTAGACCTTCAAGATATATCAAAAGATAAGGTTGCTAAATTGGAAGTTTGAGTGCAACTAAAACATGCATAGAAAGGGAGAGAGAGATTGAACATACACCAAGTGACAAGCTATGTAGAGTGGTTCCACACTTCAAACTAGAAGTGAGTCAGTCCACTACCTAGAGAGGTCAACCTATAGGATTTCTTAACCATTGCACTCTTATATTCCTTCATAAGACTTACAATACATGACCAACCAAAGGGCTTACCTAGCCAATACACAGAGTATCCACCTTGCCAAGGACTTACCCACTTTGCAAGAGTCTTCGGCCTTCACCAAGGTCTTACCCACTCAAGCACAAGTCTTATGCCTTCAAGGACTTTGCCACTCTTCGTGGATCTTCAGACTTTGACTTCACCTTCACTCAGAGAAGCTTCTACCAAGGACTTACCCACTTGAGCAAGGAGTCTTCTGCCTTCACCAAGGGCTTACTCACTCTTGCTCCAAGTCTTCATCCTTGATCTTTACCAAGGGATGCCTTCCCTTGTTCTTCTTCACCTCTCTTAGCTAAGAGAGAGAACCTTCATCTTAATGGTTGAAATGAGAGATACGAAGGTGGTGGAAGTGAGAGCCTCACAAGATATACATGTAGGATGAGATCTCTTACAAATCTCCTACTCACTCTACTGGATGTATCAAGTGATTAAGCTTAGAGAGAGAGAGAGGAGGAGGCTATAGGATCACTCAACCATAGAATAGGGACCTTCATAGTGCTTGGCTAAACATGGGATGAAGCCTAATGGGTCCTATTTATAGTTGAGGATGCCTAGAAGCCTTTGGGAACACTTGAGAATGAAAACTAGGCATTTTGTGGCTTGCAACAGATATATTTTCACTTGTTGCAACTCCAAAATAGCTAGAAACACTTTTCTACACTTATCCATACAGTGCAATTGGTCGAGTTTCTATAAAGGTAACTCGACCGATCCCACTCAGACCAATTTAGGCCATCAGTCGAGTTTGTCCTGGGGTAACTTGACCGGTTCACTTAAACCTATTTTGGTCATTAGAGGGATCGATCGAGTTCTGTGAAGCGCAAACTTGACTGATTAAAAGTCATTTTCAAGATCCAATCATGATCGATCGAGTTTGCAACTCGACCGATGAACAACCTGATGTGAATTTTATAAAATGGATTTTGAGTGCTTAAATACTCGATCTAAGTTCTCCTGATTTTTTCTAAACTTAATTACAATTCATACAATCATTATAAATGGTTTACAACATGAATCTAATGGATTTACATCATATTCAAAAAATGTGCACTTGTATGGACTTTGACTTGTCTTTTCTCCAAGTTGAGATGTGCAAGTTAGGGCATTTGGAGTGTGTGTATACCTAATATAAAATCACTCAAGTAGAGACATTAGACACAAATAAGTGAAATGGTTTAGTCATAATCAAAACAAGGGTTTACTCAATTTAGACCTTGAGTCAACATTCTCCCCTTTTTTGAAAATGACAAACCATTCCATAAATGTATTGAAAGCATTTAAGTAAAGTCATACCTTTGGAGAAACCTAGGGGTTTCAATAGAATTGAGTTCATATGCTCCCCCTCAATTGATGCTAGTGGAGTTCTCATACTCCCCCTAAATTGATTCTATTGGAGTTCTCATACTCCCCCTCAATTGATGTTATTTCTCCTGCATGGTTAGCTTTCATAACATTTATATAATACTATGTCTTCTACTCATATATGCTCTACACATATATGTCTTCTCCCCTTTACCTTATCCCCTTATATGAATATGCTTCTCCTCATCATGTAAGACATGCCTTCTTCGTCTTTTTTCAAAAAGAAGACATACCTTTTGCCCCCTTTGTCATTTCAAAAAGTTGGGGTATGAAGAAATAAGAAACACCACTTGTTAAGAAAAAGGAGATAACAAAAATTTATATAATGAGAGTAGAAGAGGACAGATAGGGGCTTGTCCAAGCATATAAAGAAACAAAAAAAGTTAAAGCATGCACTTGAGCAACCAAAAATGCAAGATGAAGTGTTACAGAAAAATAAAAAATCGCAATTTTGACCCTGAAGATGACATAATTTGCCCAAAAAGTGTCAGGGCTTTGATCCTTGCTCAAAAGGTAGTTTCTACAATAAAAACACTAGTCTTGCTCAAAAAACTGAAATTGGAGCAAAAAATGTATAAAATCCAAAAATGGTCCAATTTCTATATATAATGTAGATCTATGTATCCTGCATCACAACGTTATACAATAAACTCAAGATAGTCGATATGCAATTCAAGGAACAAGCTTGACCAAGTTTGAAACAAGATACAAGCATATCATATAGTTGAATAGCACTTGATGAACATGGCTAGAACTACATGTATATGAACTACTAGTAGATGATATCACAAGTTAGGACTACTAGTAGGATCTAGATCATAGCAAGAGATACCACAAGATACACAAGATAAAGCAAGCTATGAGTAGATGTAGAGATATATCCAAACAAAGAGAGATGAAATTTTAGAAGCATGAAAGGATATAACTCACTAACAAGGATGCATCATTACCAAAAGATGATCACCACTAAGAACCTCAAGGTTGTATCCAAACAAGATATACAACTAGATATATGTAGCAAGTTAGAGAACAACGGAAGCAATTTAAGACACAACCAAAAGATCCAAAAAGATCATCATCAAAACCTTCAAAACAACTCAAAGCAAGTAATTGCATGATATAGATATGCCAATTGAGAGCAATTAGAGAGATAGAATTGTAAGCAAGATAGGAAATTTAAAGCATGGTAATATGCATATATAAAGGTACCAAAAGTGATTGCGAAAGAATAAGGTTATTGGTTGAGAAAATCTAGTTAAGTGGGAAATTCTCATTCAATAAACCAAATGTATATTCTGCGCACAGTGTTGTCGGTCGAGTTCTGTGTATTGACAACTCGACCGATAACAGCTGTTGGCAACACCCATTGGTGCCTATCAGTCGAGTTTCAAATAGGATAAACTCGATCGACAAAGCTTCTATAAAAAGCACATATATTCATAAAATCATATTAAAAGGCATGATAAAATTATAAGCCATATCCAAACATGTGGAAGCAAGTTAGTAATGCACTATGGAAGCATTAGAAATAGTTTTTGAGCAAGAGTGTGAAGAGAAACACAAAATACCACTTTTGACTCAAAAACCACATGCATAGTGCACACTAACTTGACAAAAACAAGTTAGGATAGGTTATAAGCAAGTAAACATTTACCTTTGTTCTTACCATTTCTTTTTCCACTTGCTATCACCTTCTACACATCTCACCTTTCTTCTTTTATGTGTATTGAGAAGTCAATTTGCAATTCAATATCTCAAGTCAATCCATTTGCAAGTACCTACAAGAAGAAAGATGAAATGGTCCCCAATCATGTTTTTGGGTCCGGAGGGGTTAGTTTAGCAACCCAAATCCTAGTGCTCTTGGGTGCTTTCCTAAATGGGCAACAAGTAGAATAATGGCCAATATCATTGCAATAGTTGCATGTGCCCATAGTCTTGGAACTAGAGGATTCCCCATAGAATATTGGATGTCCTTTACCTTTGTTTTTCCTTTGAGTACCATCATACCCTAAACCATGCCTACCAATTTGTTTAGTAGTATGGTGTAGGATATCATTAAGATTCTTTTTACCAACTAAGAATCTTTGTAAAGATCTCAAACTATTATTATCATGTGTAAGAGATGTAATAGTATAAGACAAATGATTTATTTTATCTCTAGCATATAAAATATCATTTTCTAGCCAAAGAGCTTTGGTTAACTGAGAATCTCTATCAATATGAAGAGAAGCAACATTATTCTCTCTACTAGTAGAACTAGAACAAGATTTAAGAACATTGATTTTAGCAAGCAAGGAAGCATTCTTTGTTTCAAGCAAAGCAACCTTAGTAAGATAAACACCATTTTCAAATTCTAATCCTTGCAAAATAAAGTCATTGTCCTTACTTTCATATTTAAGAACATCAATATCTTGCATGAGAGAATCAACAATTAAAGTATACTCTTCATTAGAACTAGGCATAAGAGGTTGAGCTTCTAGAAATCTAATCTTATCAAGTAAACTAGTATTTTCAAGTTTAAGAGAGTCTACTTGACTAAGACAAGCATTTTTATCATCAAGAAAGCAAGCATTAGCATGTTCAAGATCATCTAGTTCTACATGCATATTATCAACAATTCTAGCAAGCTTTTTCCTTTTACTTCTAGAAGCCTTAAGAGAGCACGAGTAGCATTAATTGTAACATCCCTGACCTGGGTTATGAGTTAACCCTAGGTGTTTTGCCTAAATATTAAATTAAATCCTTGTAATTAACTTTGGGCATGTAATTAAGTTTCTCAGAAGCATATATTTCAGTTTTTGCTCCTTTTTATATAAAGTTGTAACATTGTTTTGTAATACAGGGACCTATGTGCAAATTACCCAGTTAGAAGGGTTAACTTGCAATTTGCACATGTTGAGATGTTCCTCTGATGTTGAGACATCATGATAATGATGATGGTAAGGTTTGAGGGATTTCCCAAGCTTGGGCACCAAGGTGCAGCTGTGGAAGCAATCCCGGTGCTTGAAAACCCTAAATTGGGGAAAAGTGCAATTTACCCAATTTGAGGGGTGCAACTTGTAAAATACATCATCTAAAATATCTTTTATAACTTTTGTCATCATTTAGAGTGGAAATGATGAAGAGGGCACTTCATTTGATTAATCATATAACAAAGAACACCTTTGTGATTAAATAAACAAGGTGTATGTATAATAGCCCTTTTATGTGTATGCTTTAGTGATGGGTTGATCCTCTTTGCCTTCAATTCTTGATCTTAGAAGGAGTTTGTCCTAATAAATAAGATGTGGGGACGTGCAAATAATAAAGGAAGGACTTAGATGAGAAACGAGGAAAACATATATTCTTATGTTGGAATTTCACCCAATATATATATACACCACTTCCTTTGCAAGCAAAGGAACGTTTCTTTCATTCCCTCACTTATCCCCCTTGCTCAAACTGACTAAGGCAGAGCTCTGGAGCATAGGAGAACGACCAGGGAGTTCAAGGTAAGTTTGGATCATCCCTTTTGCTTGAATTCATGGACGAAACTCGGATTCAAGGTCAAATTCATGGCTAGCTCACTTAGATCTATCTTTCTAGCCATCTCTTTCCAACTTTTCCTTGGAGAATTCACCTTGGCCGACCTATGGAGCTCAAAGACTCCATTAAAGACCTGAAGCTTGGAAACTTGGAGCTCAAGGAACAACCTTTAGGCGGGTTTTATAACTCTAAACCTTATGCTTGATTATACATCTTTTTCTATGCATATAGTTGCTAGTTCTTCTTCTTCCCTATCTTCCCTTGCATCCTTGCAAACAAAATCGTGAAGAACTGCTACTGTTCTTGAGGTAGAAGATAAGGGCGTTAATTCCTATGCTTATCCATGGATTTCCACTTTATCAAACGACCTCCACCAATTTGCTCAAACGGTTTCAAACCGTTTGGTGGGCAAACGATTTCAGGGTCGTGTGAGGGAAAACGGTCTTCAAGACCATTTGGTCCCATTGACAAAGCAAAGAACGTATGGGAATCTTGTTCATAATTATGTAGGTTAATCACCCACAAAATTTGAGAGGTTAACTCCAAAGGAATCGTGAGATATAAGCAAATCAATTAGCAAAACCAATTGAATTAAGTTCTGATTTTCAATCTGTTTAATTTGCCCTTTTTGGGCAAACGGTCTCAAGACCGTTTAAGATGGTTGACTAAACGTTGACCGTTTGATATTACTGTTCATAATGATGTTAATTAACGACTCACCAAATTTTATGGATTAATTCCAAACGAGTCATGAGTTGAAGGATGATTAATAGGGCAAACCCTAATTGAAATTAGTGCTGAATCTCCAATGGGTTAAGTTGAGATTTTGGGTTGATGAGCCCAAACGGTTTCAAGACCGTTTGGGAATCACCCAAACGGTCTCAAGACCGTTTGAGGGTCACCCCAAGACCGTTTGGAGGTCTGGGGTCAAGTATAGTTTATCAATGTAAGGTCCAAAGGTACCAAATCATATTGCAATTAAGTATTGATGTGATGATCAACTCAATAGATCAAACCTTGATGAATTTTCACTAGAATCCAAAGGATGGATGGGCAAACGGTCTCAAGACCGTTTGGTGTCAACCCAAGACCGTTTGGAGGTCTAGGGTTAAGGTAATTTGATCAATTGAGGGCCCAATTACAGTGGGTTATTAAATAATCAAATTGTTGTTTTTAAGCATAGATCTTGTTGAGTTTTGGGTTGAAGGACCCAAACGGTCTCAAGACCATTTGGGGGTTCCTCCAAACGGTCTCAAGACCGTTTGGGCACAACCCAAGACCGTTTGGAGGTCTAGGGTTGAGATAATCTATTGGTTTGAAGGTCCAATTGCAATAAGTTGATGAATTGATAAAAATGCTGATTTTAGACCTAATTGGAGTTCAATCCTAGTCCAACTGACTTGGTTTTTGGTCAAACTTTGGGAAAACGGTCTCAAGACCGTTTGGATGATGTCCAAACAATCTCAAGACCGTTTGGGCCAAGTTTGGGCCCAATTGGAGGTCAATTGATAGGTTCAACCTTGAATTGGTTTACATTGTTGAATATTGATGACCATCCGATTTGAAACCCTAATTGAGATGGACTTAACCCTAATTGGCTTTCAATTGAGGGTTAATTTGGTGTCCAATTGATTGAGGCTCATCCTAATTGGCTCAATTTATAAGTGGTTAACATAGCTTTGGCCAATTGAGGGCTTCAACATACTTAATCATAAACATTTGTAACTTTTGAACCATGTTGGAGGTCCAAATGGTTTGAGCCCATTTGGACCAAACGGTCTCAAGACCATTTGGATCCAAACGGTCTCAAGACCGTTTGGGCTCAAACGATCTCAAGGTCGTTTGGACCAATCGATCTCAAGACAAGTTGATCAAACGGTTTCGAACCGCATAAGCTCAAACGGTTTGGAAAGTCAACCTTTCCAAACGGTCAATGCACCCAAACGGTTTGGGCAAACGACCTTGAGGTCATGCGGTCTTGGAGTCAAACCTAGCAAACGGTCAACACACCCAAACGGTTTCAAACCGTTTGGTGATTGAAGGTTGAAACCGTTTGGAGGTTTTCAATGTTATTTATACATAATCACTTGAAGTTGTAATTGGTTCAATGGTGGTCTAATCTAAACCCTAACGGTAGCTTAGAACATTAAGGGACTAAGTGATTAATAAATTAACCCATGATGGTGATCATGGGGTGAATTACCAAAATACCCTTGATGGGTTCAATTGAGTAATACCTTGTTCAGATCAAACTACTAATCACATGATAGTGATGTTTTGGCTTATGTTAGCCCATGAGAACTTAACCCAACCTGATCTAGAGTGGTGTTATCACCATCTACTAGTATGAGGAGAGAGAAAGTATCTTAAGAGAGAGAAAGTACCTTAAGAGAGAGAAAGTACCCTTTTAGGGTGGAAACTCAAGTAAAGAACCTTCAATACACATGAATGTGCATGATTAGGGTATGATCCACCTATGTGAGATCATGAAAACCCTAATTATGATATATGATGAATCTTAAGCTAATCTGAGAGCATCAATGATGATGTTCCTCATACATGATGATGTTATGAGTTCAATTGGCCATGTGATGTGAATAGTAAACCCTAATTCAAGGGTAATGACATGTGATGTGAATAGTAAACCCTAATTCAAGGGTAATGACATGTGATGTGAATAGTAAACCCTAATTCAAAGGTAATGACATGTTATATGAGTATTAAACTCTATTTGATAAGAATCAAAGAACTTAGCTCTTATGACAAGAGTGGAAAGTATAATCATTGTTTTGAATTACCTTTATTAATTGAATTAACCATGCATGTTCTGATATGGAGGTGATCATATCCAGGTATGGATAATGATACTAAATTCATTAAAGGCATATTGATAGATTTATGAATAAATAAAGTATCTTGATGCCTTGTCAATGGCATTCTATGATAATAATGGGTTGTGAGAGCCATGAATACCATCAAGGTCATGCTTTAGAGATGACTTGTGATGAGTATAATGAGAAATGATGATTGATGTGAGTTAGGCTTGTTACATTTAGTATTCTCCTTTTATAGCTGTTATGCTACTGTTATTGTTTGAAGAACAATGTGTGATGTTAAATGAATACTGAATGTACCTAACTAATCAAGTATAATGTAGAGCCCTGATCATAGACCCATCATTGTCAGAAATCAAATGATGGTGAAACAGGTTTTCCTAAGGGAACTCCTGGATCACATACTATTGAGTATGTGGGGTATATGGAAGTGTAGAACCTTACATCCTAGTGTAGGAATTTGATGTAGATATGTAATCCGTCAATCCTTCACTACAATCCCATACCGTATCAGTAGTAGGTAAACATGAAACCTCCTGATGACAAAGAAAACATAGATATCCGTATCAGTGGAGATAAACATGAAATCTCCTGATGACGAAGAGAGTACAGAACGCCACTGTAACTCTAGAATAGCGAAGGACCAGTTTACCCTGGTGAGCTATAATAGTAGAGACACAAGATGTCCTACAAGTGATCCTCTTACTGACTGAGGAAGGTGAAGGTCATGAGAATCCGACTCTCTTAATGACCTATGTATGATACTGATGTGACTTCTTAGCAATCAGTTGGAGTATGAGTGGTATGCCTCATCTCCACAGGGCATAATATTGTTTGTAAAACATAATCAACCGCGTAGTATACATGTTAGAGATAACTACGAGTTAGTTGATTGATGATACACTGTAATAGTGCTTATATTTCTTCATGTCTCATAAATGTTGAGCTCTTGTTTATAGCTGCAACTGCTATTGAATACCTTGAAAGCTTTACTGCTTAAGATATTCTTTGATGTTATTATAAAGCTTCTGGCGGAGAGTTATAACTCTCGCTGGGACAATAATGTAAAATTGTCTCACCCCGTAGACTTCAACTTTTTAGGTGGACGTCGAAGACGGAGGAACCGGTCTACAGGTGACCAGTCCCAGCAGTAGCAGCAGCAGCACTAGGAGCAGCAGTAAATCTCAGGTGGAAATTTAACCTACCATGTGGTGTAGTTAGAGTCAGTCCTATGTGTCCTCTGTACTCTCAGGTCTTGGAGTCTTTTGTTATGAGTTCTTGAGATTTTGTATCTTGATGTATATAATTACTCAATAAGTAATTATCATGAGATGTAAACAGTTTATCTCTTGTTATGAAAGAAGTTTTTATGGATTCAAGCTCTTGTTTCAAAAAGTTTTAATTTTCTGTGATTTTTGTTTTCCGCTGTTAATCGAATCGCTTCTGCTAAGTTTGAATCGTGTTTATATCGTGGTTTGGAGATCAGAGCCCACAATTAGTGGTATTAGAGCTCTAGGTCAGTTGAGTCTACAGAGGCATAGGACTTAGGATGTCGAGTCTATCTTTAGTACTCCTTCCTTATCTAATATAATCTTCTGCTCCTCAGGAGAAGAAGATACCTAAGGATGGCTGAGCCTCATGATGAGTATGTGGCAGAGAGTAGTGCTAGTGCACCTCAAGGTGGTGCAAGGGTTCCAAGAATAGAACAGCCTGCACCAGAGTCACCAAGAGAGCCACCCCAGTTTGACCCAGCCGACATGGGTAACCCAGCTGTACAGACAATGTTCGGGCAGTTCATGACTGCCATGACACACATAACTGACAGAATGCCCATGAATGCACCGAGGGCACCTGTCCAGCCTGAAGCACAAGGTATCGGTAAGACGTTCGAACGAATTCGTCGTGTCAGAGCTACCGAGTACTTTGGGACTGCCGACCCCGCAGATGCTGATTTATGGCTGACAGGGTTGGAGAAGGCTTTCAAGATTCTTATTATCCCGGAAGCTGAGAAGGTTAGACATGCTGTCTATCTTCTCAAAGGTAGTGCTGGTCACTGGTGGAACATGGAAGAGAAGAAGAGACCTGGAATAGAGTTCTCATGGGAAGAGTTTCATCGGGAATTTATCAATAGATATTTTCCAAAGACCTTCCTAGATGAAAAGATCTCTCAGTTTGAGAGACTAAGGCAGGGTATGATGAACATTAGCGAGTATGAAGCTAAGTTCATGGAGTTGCTGTGATTCTGTCCACACATGGCTTCCACAGAGGAGGAAAGAATCAGAAGATTCGAAAAGGGTTTGAATGCTGATATATCAACCCCTGTGTCTGCCTTAGAAAACCGAGAGAGATTCTCTACCTTCGTTGAGTCAGTCCAAAGGATAGAGAGATCTGTGGTTGAGAAGAGACAAACTCAGAAAAGATATCCACAGTTCCAGGGTTCTTCATCTAGGGATTCCAAGAAACCTAGATTCTCTGCACCTAACCCTCCACCACCCAGGTCAAGTTTTCAAACTCAATGGACACCAAGCAGAGGTAGAGGACGGAGTCAACCACCTCCAGGCACGCACAGTTCTGCATCAATGTCAGTAACTGGACCACCCAGACCACAACAACAGGAGAGGAGTTGCTACAACTGTGGTAAGGTGGGACACTTGATGAAGGATTGCCGTTCTAGGCCTGTCAGTGTGACACAGCCTCCGAGACAGAATCAACAAGGATCTCAGAATAGACAACATCAAGGAGCATCTCGAGGACGTGGACAAGCGTCTCAAGCTGGATCATCAGCACCACCTCAACACCAGGCAACAGCGAGGTTCTATGCTATGAACCCACCTGAAGCAGTGGTCAATCCACGGGTAGTGGCAGGTCAGATGAAACTTTTATATTATGATATGTCTACATCCTGTGTTGTATCAGTTCTGATTGACCCGGGTGCTACGCACTCTTTTATCACTCGGAGAGTGATTCGTAACTGTAATGTGACTGTTAGTAATAGGGCAGATAGTTTGTTGTTGGAGACTCCATTGAGTGGGTCTGCCGTTTTGCAGGAGGTATGCTCTCCTTGCATCCTCTTCTTTTCTGATCATCGCATTCAAGTGGACCTTATACCACTTGATATGCAAGGATTTGATATAATCCTCGGGATGGATACCTTAGAAAGGTATAAAGTTGTCTTGGATTGTGAGTCCAAGTTGGCTGTGTTTGCTGATGAAGGCAACACATGGATCTTTCAAGGAGAAAGAAAGATTCTGCCCACCTGTCTTGTGTCAGCTATGGTTGCTGATAAGTTGTTGAGGCAAAGATGTTATGCATTCTTAGCCCATGTGGTAGATGTTACCAAGGAAAGGTCCAATCCTACTGAAGTTCCCATAGTTAGGGAATTCGAGGATGTGTTTCCTGAAGAACTTCCTGGTATACCACCACCTCGGGAGATTGATTTTGAAATCAATCTGATCCCAGATACGAAACCCATAGCCCATACTCCGTATAGGATGGCGCCTGCCGAGATGGCAGAACTCAAGAAACAACTTCAAGAGTTACTTGAGAAGGGCTTTATCCGACCAAGCACTTCACCATGGGGTGCTCCGGTTTTGTTTGTTAGAAAGAAAGATGGGTCAATGCGGTTGTGCATTGACTAAAGACAACTTAATAAAGTAACAATAAAGAACAAGTACCCTTTGCCGAGGATTGATGATCTTTTTGACCAATTGCGTGGTGCAACAGTCTTCTCAAAGATAGATTTGAGATCTGGATATCATCAACTTCGTATTAAGGATAGTGACATATCCAAGTCTGCTTTTAGGATAAGATATGGTCATTATGAGTTCACGGTTATGTCATTTGGACTAACCAATGCACCAGCTGCATTTATGGAACTCATGAATATAATTTTTCGACCCTTCCTTGATCAGTGTGTTTTCGTCTTCATAGATGACATTCTGATCTATAGTAGGGATGCTCAGCAGCATGAGCAGCATCTTCGCCAAGCTTTGACCTTGCTAAGAGAACATAAGCTGTATGCTAAGTTTAGCAAGTGTTAGTTCTGGCTGCTGAAGGTATCTTTTCTTGGACATGTGATATCTGCCTCGGGAATTCGTGTTGACCCTGCAAAGGTAGAATCTGTTCTACAATGGGAACAACCGAAGACACCGATGGAGATTCGAAGCTTCTTGGGGTTAGCTGGTTACTATCGAAGGTTTATTAAAAACTTTAGCTCTATAGCCTTACCTTTGACCAAGTTAACCCGGAAAGATGCTCCTTTTTCTTGGAGTGATAAGTGTCAACAGTCTTTCCAGTTGTTGAAGGAGAGGTTGACAAGTGCACCTGTGCTTGTGCTACCTGAGCAAGGAAAAGGATATGTAGTCTCCTGTGATGCCTCTAAGAATGGACTTGGATGTGTGTTGATGCAGGATAAACAAGTGATTTCTTTTGCTTCCCGACAGCTTAAGAAACACGAAGAGAATTATCCGACACACGATCTAGAGTTAGCTTCCATGGTTCATGCCTTGAAGATCTGGAGACATTATCTTTATGGAGAGACGTTTCAGATTTTCACTGACCATAAGAACCTTAAGTATATCTTCTCTCAGCATGAGCTTAACATGAGGCAATGTCGCTGGATGGAGTTAATCAAGGACTACGATTGTACAATTGATTACCATCCAGGGAAGGCCAATGTTGTTGCAGATGCCTTGAGTAGGAAATCAGCAACATCAACCATGGATAGAGCACAACTAAACTCTTTAGTATACTCTAAGAGAGATATGCTTATCTCTTTAAGGCAAGACAATGTACAGTTGAAGGTGTCATTGTAAGACGGGTTGATGGCTGAGATGCATATTAAACCTACCCTAAGAGAGCAGATTAAGGAGGCACAACATGTTGATGCTACAGTTCAGCAGATTAGATCTGAGTATGGAAATGAGAAGCGAGATGGTTTCCATGACTCAGATGACTAAGTAGTCTGTTATAATGGAAGGATGATAGTGCCGGATGTGGATGACTTGAGGAAGTTAGTCCTGGAAGAAGCTCATTCTTCCATGTATGCTATGCATCCAGGGAGCACCAAGATGTATCGAAATTTGAAAGATCTGTATTGGTGGCCTGGAATGAAGAAGGATGTTGCAGAATTTGTTCTGAGATGTCCTGTGTGTCAGCAAGTTAAAGCTGAACACCAAAAACCTGCAGGAACAATGCAACCTCTACCCATACCACAGTGGAAGTGGGACCATGTGACCATGGACTTTTTTGTTGGCCTACCCAGGACAAACAAAGGACATGATTCCATTTGGGTAGTTGTAGATAGGTTGACTAAGACAGCGCATTTCTTACCTGTCAAAACAACCTATTCTACTGAAAGGTTATCACAGCTGTATGTGCAAGAGATAGTGCGTTTGCACGGAGTTCCTGTCACAATAGTTTCTGACAAAGGTCCTCAGTTTACAAGTCATTTTTGGGAACAGTTACACAAAGCCTTAGGCACCAAGCTAAGGTTCAGTACGGCCTTTCATCCACAGACTGATGGACAGTCAGAAAGGACCATACAGACCTTAGAAGACTTGTTGAGAGCATGTGTTCTCCAGTTTACCGGGAGTTGGGATCTACACCTAAGCTTGATAGAGTTTGCCTATAATAATAGCTATCAGCATAGTATTGATATGGCTCCTTATGAAGCCTTGTATGGTAGACGTTGTAGATCACCTCTGTGTTGGTTCGAGACTGGTGAGCGTCAGTTGTTAGGTCCTGATCTTGTGCAACAGACTACAGAAAAGATTAAGATAACACAACAACAGATTAAGACTGCACAAGATAGGCAGAAATCTTATGCAGACAAGCGTCGTAGACCCTTAGAGTTCCAGGTTGGAGACAGAGTATATCTCAAAGTCTCGCCTTGGAAAGGGGTCCTTCATTTTGGAAGGAAAGGGAAGTTAGCTCCTAGATATATGGGGCCTTATCCAATCATTGAACGAATTGGAAAGGTAGCATATAGACTAGAGCTACCACCAGAGTTACATAGGTTACACCATGTGTTTCACATTTCTATGCTAAAGAAATGTCACCCAGACACCGAGTCAATTCTACAACCTATGGAGGTAGAATTGAATGATGATATATCCTATGAGGAGGGACCAATGTCAATCCTTGATAACAGAATTAAGAAGTTAAAGAAGAAATATATAAGTCTTGTGAAAGTCCTCTGGAACCACCGTGGTGTTGAAGAAGCCACTTGGGAATTAGAGGATGAGATGAGAAGGAAGTATTCTGCCCTTTTCTCTTAATATGTCTTATCGATTTCGGGGACGAAATCCTTGTAAGGGGTGGATAATTTGTAACATACCTGACCTGGGTTATGAGTTAACCCTAGGTGTTTTGCCTAAATATTAAATTAAATCCTTGTGATTAACTTTGGGCATGTAATTAAGTTTCTCAGAAGCATATATTTCAGTTTTTGCTCCTTTTTATATAAAGTTGTAACATTGTTTTGTAATACAGGGACCTATGCGCAAATTACCCAGTTAGAAGGGTTAACTTGCAATTTGCACATGTTGAGATGTTCCTCTGATGTTGATACATCATGAGAATGATGATGGTAAGGTTTGAGGGATTTCCCAAGCTTGGGCACCAAGGTGCAGCTGTGGAAGCAATCCCGGTGCTTGAAAACCCTAAATTGGGGAAAAGTGCAATTTACCCAATTTGAGGGGTGCAACTTGTAAAATACATCATCTAAAATATCTTTTATAACTTTTGTCATCATTTAGAGTTGAAATGATGAAGAGGGCACTTCATTTGATTAATCATATAACAAAGAACACCTTTGTGATTAAATAAACAAGGTGTATGTATAATCGCCCTTTTATGTGTATGCTTTAGTGATGGGTTGATCCTCTTTGCCTTCAATTCTTGATCTTAGAAGGAGTTTGTCCTAAGAAATAAGATGTGGGGACGTGCAAAGAAGAAAGGAAGGACTTAGATGAGAAACGAGGAAAACATATATTCTTATGTTGGAATTTCACCCAATATATATATACACCACTTCCTTTGCAAGCAAAGGAACGTTTCTTTCATTCCCTCACTTATCCCCCTTGCTCAAACCGACTAAGGCAGATCTCTGGAGCATAGGAGAACGACCAGGGAGTTCAAGGTAAGTTTGGATCATCCCTTTTGCTTGAATTCATGGACGAAACTCGGATTCAAGGTCAAATTCATGGCTAACTCACTTAGCTCTATCTTTCTAGCCATCTCTTTCCAACTTTTCCTTGGAGAATTCACCTTGGCCGACCTGTGGAGCTCAAAGACGCCATTAAAGACCTGAAGCTTGGAAACTTGGAGCTCAAGGAACAAACTTTAGGTGGGTTTTATAACTCTAAACCTTATGCTTGATTATACATCTTTTTCTATGCATATAGTTGCTAGTTCTTCTTCTTCCCTATCTTCCTTTGCATCCTTGCAAACAAAATCGTGAAGAACTGCTACTGTTCTTGAGGTAGAAGATAAGGGCGTTAATTCCTATGCTTATCCACGGATTTCCACTTTATCAAACGACCTCCACCAATTTTCTCAAACGGTTTCAAACCGTTTGGTGGGCAAACGGTTTCAGGGTCGTGTGAGGGAAAACGGTCTTCAAGACCGTTTGGTCCCGTTGACCAAGCAAAGACCGTATGGGAATCTTGTTCATAATTATGTAGGTTAATCACCCACAAAATTTGAGAGGTTAACTCCAAAGGAATCGTGATATATAAGAAAATCAATTAGCAAAACCAATTGAATTAAGTTCTGATTTTCAATCTGTTTAATTTGCCTTTTTTGGGCAAACGGTCTCAAGACCGTTTAAGATGGTTTACTAAACATTTATCGTTTGATATTACTGTTCATAATGATGTTAATTAACGACTCACCAAATTTTATGGATTATATCCAAACGAGTCATGAGTTGAAGGATGATTAATAGGGCAAACCCTAATTGAAATTAGTGCTGAATCTCCAATGAGTTAAGTTGAGATTTTGGGTTGATGAGCCCAAACGGTTTCAAGACCGTTTGGAAATCACCCAAACGGTCTCAAGACCGTTTGAGGGTCACCCCAAGACCGTTTGGAGGTCTGGGGTCAAGTATAGTTAATCAATTTAAGGTCCAAAGGTACCAAATCATATTGCAATTAAGTATTGATGTGATGATCAACTCAATAGATCAAACCTTGATGAATTTTCACTAGAATCCAAAGGATGGACGGGCAAACGGTCTCAAGACCGTTTGGAACTCATCCAAATGGTCTCAAGACCGTTTGCCCATCAACCCAAGACCGTTTGGAGGTCTAGGGTTAAGGTAATTTGATCAATTGAGGGCCCAATTACAGTGGGTTATTAAATAATCAAATTGCTGTTTTTAAGCATAGATCTTGTTGAGTTTTGGGTTGAAGGACCCAAACGGTCTCAAGACTGTTTGGGGGTTCCTCCAAACGGTCTCAAGACAATTTGGGCACAACCCAAGACCATTTGGAAGTCTAGGGTTGAGATAATCTACTGGTTTGAAGGTCCAATTGCAATAAGTTGATGAATTGATAAAAATGCTGATTTTAGACCTAATTGGAGTTCAATCCTAGTCCAACCGACTTGGTTTTTGGTCAAACTTTGGGAAAACGGTCTCAAGACCGTTTGGATGATGTCCAAACAATCTCAAGACCGTTTGGGCCAAGTTTGGGCCCAACTGGAGGTCAATTGATAGGTTCAACCTTGAATTGGTTTACATTGTTGAATATTGATGACCATCCGATTTGAAACCCTAAATGAGATGGACTTAACCCTAATTGGCTTTCAATTGAGGGTTAATTTGGTGTCCAATTGATTGAGGCTCATCCTAATTGGCTCAATTTATAAGTGGTTAACATAGCTTTGGCCAATTGAGGGCTTCAACATACTTAATCATAAACATTTGTAACTTTTGAACCATGTTGGAGGTCCAAACGGTTTGAGCCCATTTGGACCAAACGGTCTCAAGACCATTTGGATCCAAACGGTCTCAAGACCGTTTGGGCTCAAACGATCTCAAGGTCGTTTGGACCAATCGATCTCAATACAAGTTGATCAAACGGTTTCGAACTGCATAAGCTCAAACGGTTTGGAAAGTCAACCTTTCCAAACGGTCAATGCACCCAAACGGTTTGGGCAAACGACCTTGAGGTCATGCGGTCTTGGAGTCAAACCTAGCAAATGGTCAACACACCCAAATGGTTTCAAACCGTTTGGTGATTGAAGGTTGAAACCGTTTGGAGGTTTTCAATGTTATTTATACATAATCACTTGAAGTTGTAATTGGTTCAATGGTGGTCTAATCTAAACCCTAACGGTAGCTTAGAACATTAAGGGACTAAGTGATTAATAAATTAACCCATGATGGTGATCATGGGGTGAATTACCAAAATACCCTTGATGGGTTCAATTGAGTAATACCTTGTTCAGATCAAACTGCTAATCACATGATAGTGATGTTTTGGCTTATGTTAGCCCATGAGAACTTAACCCAACCTGATCTAGAGTGGTGTTATCACCATCTACTAGTATGAGGAGAGAGAAAGTATCTTAAGAGAGAGAAAGTACCTTAAGAGAGAGAAAGTACCCTTTTAGGGTGGAAACTCAAGTAAAGAACCTTCAATACACATGAATGTGCATGATTAGGGTATGATCCACCTATGTGAGATCATGAAAACCCTAATTATGATATATGATGAATCTTAAGCTAATCTGAGAGCATCAATGATGATGTTCCTCATACATGATGATGTTATGAGTTCAATTGGCCATGTGATGTGAATAGTAAACCCTAATTCAAGGGTAATGACATGTGATGTGAATAGTAAACCCTAATTCAAGGGTAATGACATGTGATGTGAATAGTAAACCCTAATTCAAAGGTAATGACATGTTATATGAGTATTAAACTCTATTTGATAAGAATCAAAGAACTTAGCCCTTATGACAAGAGTGGAAAGTATAATCATTGTTTTGAATTACCTTTATTAATTGAATTAACCATGCAGGTTCTGATATGGAGGTGATCATATCCAAGTATGGATAATGATACTAAATTCATTAAAGGCATATTGATAGCTTTATGAATAAATAAAGTATCTTGATGCCTTGTCAATGGCATTCTATGATAATAATGGGCTGTGAGAGCCATGAATACCATCAAGGTCATGCTTTAGAGATGACTTGTGATGAGTATAATGAGAAATGATGATTGATGTGAGTTAGGCTTGTTACATTTAGTATTCTCCTTTTATAGCTGTTATGCTACTGTTATTGTTTGCAAAACAATGTGTGATGTTAAATGAATACTGAATGTACCTAACTAATCAAGTATAATGTAGAGCCCTGATCATAGACCCATCATTGTCAGAAATCAAATGATGGTGAAACAGGTTTTCCTAAGGGAACTCCTGGATCACATACTATTGAGTATGTGGGGTATATGGATGTGTAGAACCTTACATCCTAGTGTAGGAATTTGATGTAGATATGTAATCCGTCAATCCTTCACTACAATCCCATACCGTATCAGTAGTAGGTAAACATGAAACCTCCTGATGACAAAGAAAACATAGATATCTGTATCAGTGGAGATAAACATGAAATCTCCTGATGACGAAGAGAGTACAGAACGCCACTGTAACTCTAGAATAGCGAAGGACCAGTTTACCCTGGTGAGCTATAATAGTAGAGACACAAGATGTCCTACAAGTGATCCTCTTACTGACTGAGGAAGGTGAAGGTCATGAGAATCCGGCTCTCTTAATGACCTATGTATGATACTGATGTGACTTCTTAGCAATCAGTTGGAGTATGAGTGGTATGCCTCATATCCACAGGGCATAATATTGTTTGTAAAACATAATCAACCGCGTAGTATACATGTTAGAGATAACTACGAGTTGGTTGATTGATGATACACTATAATAGTGCTTATATTTCTTCATGTCTCATAAATGTTGAGCTCTTGTTTATAGCTGCAACTGCTATTGAATACCTTGAAAGCTTTACTACTTAAGATATTCTTTGATGTTATTATAAAGCTTCTGGCAGAGAGTTATAACTCTCGCTGGGACAATAATGTAAAATTGTCTCACCCCGTAGACTTCAACTTTTTAGGTGGACGTCGAAGACGGAGGAACCGGTCTACAGGTGACCAGTCCCAGCAGTAGCAGCAGCAGCACTAGGAGCAGCAGTTAATCTCAGGTGGAGATTTAACCTGCCATGTGGTGTAGTTAGAGTCAGTCCTATGTGTCCTCTGTACTCTCAGGTCTTAGAGTCTTTTGTTATGAGTTCTTGAGATTTTGTATCTTGATGTATATAATTACTCAAGAAGTAATTATCATGAGATGTAAACAGTTTATCTCTTGTTATGAAAGAAGCTTTTATGGATTCGAGCTCTTGTTTCAAAAAGTTTTAATTTTCCGTGATTTTTGTTTTCCGCTGTTAATCGAATCGCTTCCGCTAAGTTTGAATCGTGTTTATATCGTGGTTTGGAGATCAGAGACCACATTAATGATAACAATTAAGGTTTCTTTATTGAAAGATTTTATATTTACCTCATTTGAGTGTTTTTGTGTATAAGACATAAGAGAAAAATGGCATTCTCCTTCATCACTAGAGCTTGAGCTTGATCCTGCACTTGAATCTTCACTTCAGCTTGAGTTATAGGAGTCACTTGAGCTTGAGTGCCATTTGTCCTTCATCTTGTACTTCTCTTCTATTTCCTTGTGATGATGGGTCTTCTTGCCTTGTATACAATCTATCTTGAAGTGACCCTTCTTTCCACACATGAGGCACCAGATGGAGGAGGAATTCTTTCCTTTGTAGAATCTATCCTTAGAGTACATGGCATCTTCTTCAACATGAGAGGATGGAGAGGCTTGTCCCATAATAGCTTCAATTTGAGCCTTCATTTCAGCCTTCTTAATTCTCTTTAGCTCTTTCTCCTCTTATCTTTCAACTTCTTCTCTTTTGTCAAGTGTAGCTTCATGGTCTTGTAGATTAATAATAAGCTCTTTGATGGGGATATCATCAAGAGAACTTACTTATTCAATGGAAGTCACCTTGGGTTCCCATCTCTTGGGGAGAGTTCTAAGGATCTTTGAGTTGATCTCTCCTCTACTCATAGGATGTCCTAGAATAGCAAGACCATTCATAATGGTGTCGAGCCTTGAGTACATGTTGGCTATCTTCTCCTCCTTTCCCATCTTGAAGTTCTCAAGCAGGCCATTGAGCATGTAGACTTTTCTTTCCTTCACTTGTTGAGTCCCCTCATAAGTGATGCATAGCTTTCTCCATACCTCATAGGCCGTCTCACAAGAAGAAATCTGGTTGAACTCAGTGGAGGTGATGGTGGCATATAGGATGTTGATTTCTCTTGCATTCAAGGTGGCTTTCTTCATGGTAGCTTCATCCCATTCTTCTATCTTTATCACTGGTAGCTTGTATGGATGGTCCACCATTTTCCATAGCTCAAGACTTGATCCTTGGATGTAGAGTTGTAACCTTCTTTTCCAATAGAGGAAGTTACTCCCATAAAAGATTGTAAGGTTGATGACGCATCTCCAATCTTGGTAGTCACCCATCTTCTCCTACTTGTTGAAGTATGCTTGGAGAAACCCATATGGATACCAATTGTTGGATCCTAGATGGTGATTGGATGATCTAGAGGGGGGGGTGAATAGAGCTTAATGCACTTAAACAAAATTCATTAGACCTTCAAGATATATTAAAAGATAAGGTGGCTAAATAGGAAGTTTGAGTGAAACTAAAACATGCATAGCATGGGAGAGAGAGATTGAACATACTCTAAGAGGCAAGCTATGTAGAGTGGTTCCACACTTCAAACTAGAAGTGAGTCAGTCCACTAGCTAGAGAGGTCAACCTCTAGGATTTCTTAACAATTGCACTCTTATATTCATTCATAAGACTTACAATACATGACCAACTGAAGGGCTTACCTATCCAATACAAATAGTATCCACCTAACCAAGGACTTACCCACTTTGCAAGAGTTTTCAGCCTTCACCAAGGTCTTACCCACTCAAGAACAAGTCTTCCTCCTTCAAGGACTTTTCCACTCTTCTTATATCTTCATCCTTTGACTTCACCTTCACCCGGAGAAGTTTCCACCAAGGGCTTACCCACTTGAGCAAGGAGTTTTTTGCCTTCACCAAGGGCTTACCCACTCTTGCTCCAAGTCCTTAACCTTGATCTTCACCAAGGGATGCCTTCCCTTGTTCTTCTTCACCTCTCTTAGCCAAGAGAGAGAACCTTCATCTTCATGGTTGAAATGAGAGATAGGGAGGTGGTGGAAGTGAGAGCCTTACGAGATATACATGTAGGATGAACTCTCTTACAAATATCCTACTCACTCTAATGGGTGTAGCAATTCATTAAGCTTAGAGAGAGAGGAGGCTATAAGATCACTCAACTATAGAATAGGGACCTTCATAGTGCTTGGATAACCATGGGATGAAACCCAAGTGGTCCTAATTATAGTTGAGGATGCCTAGAAGCCTTTGGGAAACTTGAGAATGAAAACTAGCCATTTTGTGGCTTGTAACGGATATATTTTCACTTGTTGCAACTCCACAATGGCTAGAAACACTTTTCTACACTTTTTTGTACAGTGCAATCAGTCGAGTTTCTATAAGGCCCTGTTTGGTAGGGTGTAAGTTCAGTTCATTGGTTTTAAACTCTACGAGTTAGGACCTGATTTTTATTTGGTTAGCAGTTGAGAAAATGAAAACATTGCTTTTGAACACACAAAATGACCAGTTTTGGGGTAAATTCTATGAGTTCGTACCACGCCTAAAACGGGCGTGGTCGGATGTAGTTCTGTTTTATACAGCTGTAGCCAGTCTGCTCATGTGTTGTTGTTGGGCAAAAAGATGCCAGCTGCTGGATACCAAACGATTCACAAGAGAACTAGTACAATCACCTGGTGCAATACCAAACGAAACCATTACAGCCCAAAATGCATGGTTCTATACACCATGGATTCTTATACATCAAACAGCACCCGACTTTGTCGTAGCAAACAGGCCCTAAAGGTAACTTGATCGGTCCCACTAAAAGACAAGACCAATTTAGGCCATCGGTTGAGTTTGTCCTGGGGTAACTCGATTGATTCACTTAAATTTGTTTTGTTTAGTAGAGGGATCGGTCAAGTTCTATGAAGTGCAAACTCAACCGATCAAAAGTCACTTTCAAGATCCAATCAGGATCGGTCGAGTTTGCACTCAACCGATGAACAACCTAATGTGAATTTTGGAAAATGGCTTTTGAGTGCTTAAATATTCGATCTAAGTGCTCCTAATTTTTTCTAAGATTAATTACAAGTCATAAAATCATTACAAGTGATTTACAACATGATTATAAGAGATTTACATTATATTCCAAAAATGTGCACTTGTATGGACTTTGACTTGTCTTTTCTCCAAGTTGAGATGTGCAAATTAGGGCATTTGGAGTGTGTGTATACCTAATCTGAAATCACTCAAGTAGAGATGTTAGACACAAATAAGTAGAATGGTTTAGTCATCATCAAAACAAAGGTTTACTCAATTTAGACGTTGAGTCAACATTCTCCCCCTTTTTGAAAATGAAAAGTCATTCCATAAATGTATTGAAAGCATTTAAGTAAAGCGATACCTTTGGAGAAACCTAGGAGTTTCAATAGATTTGAGTTCATATGATCCCCCTCAATTGACGCTAGTAGATTTCTCATACTCCCCCTCAATTGATGCTAGTAGAGTTCTCATACTGCCCCTCAATTGATGTTATTTCTCTTGCATAGTTAGCTTTCATAACATTTATAGAATACTATGTCTTCTACTCATATATGTTCTACACATATATGTCTTCTCCCCTTTACATGAATATGCTTTCCTCTTCATGTATGACATACCTTCTTCCTCTTTTTTCCAAAAGAAGACATACCTTTATCCCCGTTTGTCATTTCAAAAAGTGGGGGTATGAAGAAATAGGAAACACCACTTGTTAAGAGAAAGGAGATAACAAAATGTTATACAATGAGAGTAGAAGAGCACAGATAGGCACTTATCCAAGCATAGAAATAAAAACAAATTAAAGCATGCACTTGAACAACCCAAAATGTAATATAAAGTGCGGCAGAAAAATAATAAATCACAGTTTTAACCCTCAAGATGACAAAATTTTCACAAAAAGTGCCAGGGCTCATGGCATAGTGATGAGCCTTGCTCAGAAGGTAGTTTCTGCATAAAAAACACTAATCTTGCACAAAAAATTGAAACTGGAGCAAAAGTTGTATGAAATCCAAAAATGCTCCAATTTCTACATATAATGTAGATCTCTATATCCTGCATCACAATGTTATGCAAGCTCAAGATAGTATATATGCAATTCAAGGAACAAGATTGAGCAAGTGTGAAACAAGATATAAGCATAGCATATAGTTGAATACCACTTGATGAACAAGGCTAGAACTACATGTATATGAACTACTAGTAGATGATATCACAAGTTAGGACTACTAGAAGGATCTAGATCATAGCAAGAGATACCAAAAGATACACAAGATAAAGCATGCTATGAGTAGATGTAGAGATATATCCAAACAAAGAGAAATGCAATTTTAGAAGCATCAAAGGGTATAACTCACTAACAAGTATGCATCATTACCAAAAGATGATCACCACTAAGAACCTCAAGGTTTTATCCAAACAAGATATACAACTAGATGTATGTAGAAAGTTAGAGCACAATGGAAGCAATTTAAGACACAACCAAAAGATCCAAAGAGAACATCATCAAAACCTAAGAAACAACTCAAAGCAAGTAATTGTAAGATATAGATATGCCAATTTAGAGCAATTGGAGAGGTAGAGTTGTAAGAAAGATAGGAAATTTAAAGCAGGAAAATATGCATATTTAAAGGTACCAAAAGGTATTGCCAAAGAATAATGCTATTGGTTGAGAAAATCTATTTGAGAGGGAAATTCTCATTCAATATGCCAAACGTATATTCTGCGCATAGTGTTGTTGGTTGAGTTTTGTGTATTGACAACTCGATCGGTGATAGTTGTTGGCAGCACCCATTGGTGCCTATCGGTCGAGTTTCAAACAGGACAAACTCGACTGACAAACTACTGTAAAAAAAATACATATATTCATAAAAGTATGTTTAGAGGCATGCTAAAATTATAAGCCATATCCAAAAATGTGTAAGCAAGTTAGTAATGCACTATGGAAGAATTAGAAATAGTTTTTGAGTAGTAGTGTGAAGAGAAACACAAAATACCACTTTTGACTAAAACACCACATCCATAGTGCACACTAACTTGACAACAACAAGTTAGGATAGGTTATAAGCAAGTAAACCTTTACCATTTTTCTTACCATTTCTTTTTCCACTTGTTGTCACCTTCTACACATCTCACCTTTCTTCTTAAATGTGTATTGAGAAGTCAATTTGCAATTCAATATCTCAAGTCAATCCATTTGTAACTACCTACAAGAAGAAAGATGAAATTGTCCCCAATCATGTTTTTGGGTCCGGAGGGGTTCGTTTAGCAACCCAATTCTTAGTGCTCTTGGGTGTTTTCCTAAATGGACAACAAGTAGAATAAAGGCCAATATCATTGAAATAATTGCATGTGCCCATAGTCTTGGAACTAGAGGATTCTCCATGGAATATTGGAGGTCCTCCACCTTTATTGTTCATTTGAATACCAACATACCCTAAACCATGTCTACCAATTTGTTTAGTAGTATGGTGTAGGATATCATTAAGATTCTTTTTACCAACTAAGAATCTTTGCAAAGAAGATCTCAAACTATTATTATCATGCATAAGAGAAGTAATAGTAGAAAAAATGCTTTATTTTATCTATACCGTGCAAAAGATCATTTTCTAGGCAAAGAGATTTGGTTAAATGAGAAACTCTATCAATATAAAGAGCAACAGAATTATTTTCTCTACTAGTAGAACTAGAACAAGATTCAAGAACATTGATTTTAGCAAGCAAGGAAGCATTCTTTGTTTCAAGCAAAGCAACCTTAGTAAGATAAACACCATTTTCAGATTCTAATCCTTGCAAAACAAAATCATTGTCCTTGTTTTCAGATTTAAGAACATCAATAGAATGCATGAGAGAATCAACAATTAAAGTATGTTCTTCATTAGAACTAGGCATAAGTGGTTGAGCTTCTAGAAATCTAATCTTATCAAGTAAACTAGTATTTTCAAGTTTAAGAGAGTCTACTTGACTAATAAAAGCATTTTTATCATCAAGCAAGCAAGTATTAGCATGTTCAAGATCATCTAGTTCTACATGCATATTATCAATAATTCTAGCAATTTTTTTCCTTTTACTTTTAGAAGACTTAAGAGAGGCACGAGTAGCATTAATGATAGCAGTCAAGGGTTCTTTATCTAAAGATTTTAGATTTACCTCATTTAAGTCTTTTCTTGTAGAAGCCATAAGAGAAAAATGGTATTTTCCTT
Organism: Alisma plantago-aquatica; assembly: GCA_963693085.1. Classification (NCBI taxonomy): domain Eukaryota; kingdom Viridiplantae; phylum Streptophyta; class Magnoliopsida; order Alismatales; family Alismataceae; genus Alisma; species Alisma plantago-aquatica. Next base: position 566,588,846 of record OY856410.1, on the reverse strand, counting down.
CATTACTATAGCTTGAGATTGACCCTTCACTTAAATCTTCACTTGAGCTTGAGTTGGAGGAGTCACTTGAGCTTGAGTGTAATTTTTCCTTCATCTTATACTTCTATTCTATTTCCTTGTGATGATGGGTCTTCTTTCCTTGTATACAATCTATCTAGAGGTGACCCTTCTTTCTACACTTGAGGCACCAGATGGGGGAGGAATTGTTTCCTTTGTAGAATCTACCCTTGGAGTACATGGCATCTTCTTCAACATGAGAGGATGGAGAGGCTTGTCCCATTATAGCTACAATTTGAGCCTTCATTTCAGCCTTATTTTCATTATCTTTAGCTCTTTCTCCTCTTGTCTTTCAACTTCTTCTCTTTTGTCAAGTGTGGCTTCATGGGCTTGTAGATTACCAATAAGCTCTACAATGGGGATATCATCAAGAGACCTTACTTCTTCAATGGAAGTCACCTTGGGTTCACATCTCTTGGGGAGAGTTCTAAGGATCTTTGCATTGATCTCTCCTATACTCATAGGATGTCCTAGAATTGCAAGACCATTCACATTGGTGTTGAGCCTTGTGTACATGTTGGCTATCTTCTCCTCCTTTCCCATTTTGAAGTTCTCAAGCAGCTCGTTGAGCATGTAGACTTTGCTTTCCTTCACTTGTTGAGTCCCCTCATAAGTGATGCATAGCTTTCTCCATACCTCATAGGCCATCTCACAAGAAGAAATCAGGTTGAACTCGGTGGAGGTCATGGGGGCATAGAGTATGTTGATTGCTCTTGCAATCAAGGTGGAATTCTTCATCCCATTCTTCTATCTTTCTCACCGATAGCTTGTATGGATGGTCCACCATTTTCCATAGCTCAAGACTTGATCTTTGTATGTAGAATTGTAGCCTTCTTTTCCAATAGAGGAAGTTACTCCAATCAAAGAATGGAAGGTTGATGAATTAACTCCCACCTTGGTAGTCACTCACCTTCTCCTACTTTTTGAGGTATGCTTGGAGAAACTCATTCTAATACCAATTGTTGGATCCTAGATGGGTAATTGGATGCTCTAGGGGGGGGGGTGAATGTACTTAAATAAAATTCATTAGACCTTCAAGATATATCAAAAGATAAGGTTGCTAAATAAGAATTTTGAGTGCAACTAAAACATGCAGAGCTTGGGAGAGAGAGATTGAATATACACTATAAGGACCCTGACCTCCGTTTTGGGCTTATCCTGTTTGTTTTGCCTAACCATGGTGTTTAGTTGCTTGCTAATCACGTTTAGTGGTGATTAGGGTTTGTTTGTGCTTGTCGAGTGTTGGAGGTTGTACTTTCAATTTACCCAAGTCTAGGGTTGGTGGGCAAGTTGTCACCTTGAGAAGTGTTCTTCTCTCTCCTTGCTTCCTCTAGTGTTGAGAGGAAGGGTTGGGCTCGTTGCATGAGTTGCTTTGGGCTCGGATGAATCTTGTTGGGCCTTGCCCTTACCTTGTTGGACCTTGTGTTAGGCTAGAGTGCCTTGTATCAGCCATAAGTGTGTCGCCTGGGAGGTGTGTCGGACATGGAGATGGGGTGTATCGGTCATGGACCCCTTTGACCCTTTTACCTCATTTGTGTCACCACTAGTGGACACTTGGTGCATGATGCTTGCATGTGGAAATGGCCTGGGGCATGTGTATGAGGTGAGATAAGGAGGTGGCATTTCCCATGGACAAGTGTCCCTAGGTGGGAGACACCTTGCCTTATCTTACCTTGGTTTCTCCTCCACCCTCTCCTATATATGTACCTTCTTTCTCTTGCTAAGGATCTCTTTAGTTCCTTGGTTTCTCTCTTCCTTGGTGGACGCCATCTATTCCTTTGCAAAGCTTGGTAGCCGATCCTTCTCCTTGGAGTCTTCTTCTTCCTCTAGTGGTGGCCGAACCCTAGAGTGCCTTGTTCTTATTTGTGTGGTGGTGCTTGAGCTTGGAAGCTTGGTGCTAGGAGCTTGAAGCTTGCTTAAGGTGGGTTACATAACTCCTAACCCTAACCATACTACCTTATTCTACATTCTTGTATGTTTTCATATGAACATAATCGGCAATGTATGTTCTAAGATAAGTTTCTTGCTCGTTACACCTTTAATCTTGTGGTTATAGTGATCTTGTTGTTATGGTTGAGGTTTTGTACCTTTGTACCCTTGTTGGCCGAACCATGGTTTAGGGTTTCCTTGTTTCGCAACACTCCTTTCCCTCCTTGGTCTAGAGAAGTGAGCTTGAGCTCTAGTAATGTGGGCAATACCCCTCTCTCATTTAAGTTGAGAGGTGAGCTTGCGTTCTAGTTGCTTGAGCAACACCCTCCTCTCACCATGGATTCTAGAGGTGAGCCTTTTGAGTAGATGATGTCTTATGTTAGGGTTGATCCTTGTGGTTTCCTGATTTGTGATAGAGGTTGTGCAAGACCCCTCTCTCTTGGTTGTTGAGAGGTGAGCCGATCTTCTTGATCAATTAGGGTTTGATGCCCTTGTGCTTGAGGTTGATGATGATCTTGTTGGGTTGTATCTTGCATGGTATGACTTTGGGTTAGTGCTGCCCGTTTGAGTTGTACCCTCATCCGTTGTTCCTAGTTAGAGTATGGTGGTGGACGATACCCTTGTGTGCTTCGCCGATATGCCTTGTTGTGTGCCTTGTACGATACACCTAGCTTAGGTAGTGGCTTGGTGCCCGTTGTACCTTAAATGTTATGGAGCTCAGTGGGTTAGCCTTATGTCGAGCGTCATGGTTTGGTGGTGATGCCCGATATAGTGGTTTATGGTAAACCTAGATGTTTCTTTGATGAAGGACGATATGGTGTGCTGCCCTTGACCGATAGGAGCATTTTTGGTGTCTCTTGAGTTGTGAGTATGTTGGGTGATACCATGCTGTGTTTGGGCTTTGTGTTCTAGAAGTGAGCGCCTTGGGCGTGTGAGTGGTGTGGCTGCCCGATAGGTACCATAACCTTAGATGGGCGATAGGGCTCAGTCTTCTCTGATAGATAGTTGTGTCGTGCCTAGCCCCTTGCACGATACACTCCCTCAACCTAGATGCACATTATGCCTTGTGCGTCAGTGTTGCACATTATGCCTTTATCCCTAGTTGCACGATACACTCCCTCAACCTAGCTGCACGTTATGCCTTGTGTGTCAGTGTTGCACATTATGCCTTGATCCCTAGCTGCACGACACCCTTGGGTGGTGGTGGTTACCTGCTGAGGTTGGCGGATATGTGTATAGGCCGATAGGCGTTTGGTAAGGGATGCTACCCTACCCATCACAAGTTGTGGTGAGGGACACGCCACCCGCCACCTCTTTTTGTGAGGGTGGTGAGAGTTTTAGTAAGGGTTCTGATAACCCAGGTTGCATATATAGGATGGTTCCATGTTAATAATGACATTATATGTGTGATGATCTCCTTAAACCTTGTATATACAATGATGAATTAACATGATAAGCTTGGAAGCATGTGAGTTGTTCCACATGACGAGATAACCTGTAACGTCCCAGATTTTTTTTGCCTCCACAATTAACTCTTAATCATGGAGATTAAAACCCGAGAACGTTATGGAAGAAGCATCAAGCAATAGATAGCAACCACACACTTGAATTTAAAGCAACCTTTAAGTTTGAGTTACATATGTTCCAACTTAAAAAGAGATTACATCTTTGCAAGAAGTCCTACTACAAACTACTAACATAAGATAACAAAAGCATAAACGAAAGACTCAATGCTTCTCCCTCCAGGACCTAGTTAGGAGAATCCACGCGGTGATGTAAACTTCAACCTGCAATTAATCTACGGTGGGACGGAAACAAGAACCGTAGCAAGAGGAGTTAGACAAATGTCTAAGTACGGAGAGGCACATTAATTTAAACAGAGTTGAAAGGATACCAAAACATCGATAACATGTATAAAATTATGAATGGGAAATACATAAAAACTTTTCGGGTGGTATGGAAGTTGAAGCAGGTGATAGTGAAATAAGACACTTATTAAATCTAGCAATTATCATTTAATTTATTTTATTGTATCATTCCCCACTCAGTCCAGAGGGATTGTTAACCAACCCTAGATCCAGCTTGTGGCCTGCAACCACAGCTAAGGTCACATAGACCATGAGTAACAACAATATATATTCACTTCGCACACCGTCGTTAAACATATCACATAGATACCGACGTTAAACATGTGCTGATTCTACCCTTACAGCTGCCTCTGTCCCACCGCTGCACACCGCTGGTGTGGTTTGTAGGCCCCTAATTCGATGCCTACTCAAAGGGTAGTCCTGCAGCCCGTGCTCTGCCCTCGAGGTGGGGTTGGTTTCTAACCATATCTCTCCATGGTCTGGCGGCTTAGTGCAGGTGCCGTCACCGCAGCGGTCGTTATACACAACCTTTGATGATTTATCTCACAGACCAGCAGTACTTTGGCTGCCCTCAAGGTGGGGTAGGTGTAAGGGATAGGCTATTCCTCCTCCCTTATCCATCCCAAGGATACGATCCGGATCCAAACATAACATATCAATCTCGATCTTCCGGTCCTCACCGGCTCTAGGACTGTAGAACCAATTCTTCAGTGGTGGAATCTCAACAATAACTTATTTTAATCATAGCTTAACAAGTCATGATAAGAATCTCAACAATTAATCTTTTTATCATTCTCTAAACTAAAGATATTCAAATTTTTGACAAAACATGAGGAAAACCGTCGATATTCACAATATTGCAATTTGTATGGTGTAAGCGCAAGTTATGCTAAAACTTCACTGTGATACTAATTTTCATGAAAAATAAGAGAGCGACACATATTATAGCACAAAAGGTGTAGTTGTTGAAAGGAACTAGATTTGTAAATGGAATGCGATAAAAGACTTCTTTGTTAAAATCCATAAGATCTTTGAATGAATTACTCAACCTTGTATGTGAATCAAATATATTATTTTAAAACTATAGTGTAAGAAGGTGATTTGAGTGTGGACTCAGAAGAAGAAGTTTTACTCCCTACCTTGACAAGATACGAATGTGGGTACACTTGAAAGATGGTCTTGAGCCTAGCTTCTTCTTTGCTTTGATCTCCTTTGGTGATAATAGAAAAGAAGGTGTTGTTGATGGTGTATTTGATGTATATGGTGAGTAGGCAAGTATTAGATGGGGTTATTGGGCTTGTGGAGTTGGATATGGTGTTTGTGGTGATGGAGAACGAACTATGGATGTATATTTTGTTCTAGGAAAGGTGTATCTCTAGGATGAAGAAGAGATGGTCATAGTGTTGGCTTTCTTGATGGTTGTGGACTCTAATCCGGAAATGTGGTTTGTCAAGAGCATCAGGTACCTATTTATAGCCAAGGAGGGTCGGTCTAACCCCTGAGGTCGGCCAAAAGAAGGATGGGACTTCATCTTAATCTCCTCCTTATCCATGGATGTGCTAGAAGTCATTTCATTGGGAATGGGGAGGCTAAGGGCTAGTTCGTAGGTATTTCTAGTTTTCTGTGCTCAAGAGGAGCAAATCGGATGCATTTCCGTAGTCATGAAGGTTGTGTTTAGTGTTGTCGAAGTCAACACGTCTTTTCCGGTGACCATGTCCGGCGAGGTCGTGGTTGGCGTGGAGGCTTCGTATATGATCGTTTTGGCGGTTCTGGAGTCTTCATAGTAGTATTTCTGAGTTGATTAGATGTTTTGGGCAGTGGCAGACTACAGTGCCTGGGCAGGGGAGCTCACCGGGACGTTTCCCGTCATCTCCGGCGGTGTGGGAGGTGCAGTGGTGGCAAATGCTGAGATGTTAGCATGGGCGGTGGAGAATGGTCCTGTTGCGTCCGCCGTCTGCGTATGATTCCAACGCACCTTATCTCATCGATTTTGGTGCAATATTGGCGTTGCAATCTGAACTGCACCGTAGTAACGTAGCAGTCGGCGAAGCTATTCGTCGGAGACGAAGGCTGGCTTATCGCTGCGAAGAGGGAGGAGAAAATTACTGCAACGCTTTTCATAAGTGGGTCCCATGAGCGTTTATTCGTTGGCTGAAAAGAAATAAACGTGGAGAGAGAAAAGACTGGGCGGCTTATCGGAAGAAGAGAGAGTGGTGAGAGCGAGAGAAACATGCTGCTGCTTAGTTATGTTGGTGGGCCCGTCATTCTGAAGGCTGGCTGTTAGAAAATGAATAACGGGGAGAGAGAGAGAGCCGAGAAAACGTGATTGCTTGAGATTTCTGCTGCGTTGTATTAGAGAATTGATTACTCTGATGGAGTGGCTGTGTGAATGGGTTCTAACCAATAGAAAAATAGAGAGAGAGATGTGTGAGGTGGGTGGAGAGTGGGGGATCGTTTTAGTGGGAGGGAGTACGAGGAGGAGAAAAGAGCGTATGGCTGAGCTTTTTGAATGGTGAAAATTGTAAGAATAATATTGGAAAATTGTCTATTACGAATAGGTCCTTGTAGTTTAAATAAATCTTTCATATAGGTCCTATTTTCACATATTGACCCTTGTAGGCCTAATAAACTGGTCACATATATTTCTTTTTGATACATATCTTTTTGTCTACATTTTGTGAAATATTGGCGCAACTCTTTTTTTTTTCCATTCGGCTTTTTTTCATAATAGCATTATATTCTTTCATCCTTTTCTTTTGTGGTTATTTAAATATGAAATTGTTTAAGTAAGATATTAATCATATATGATAAAGATATTACTCCGAAAAGACCGGGTTGTAACATTCTCTCCCCCTAATAAAATTTTCGTCCTCGAAAATTAATTACTTACCAAAAAGATGTGGATATCTTTCCTTCATCTCTGATTCTAGCTCCCATGTTGCCTCTTCAATCCCGTGATGTTTCCATAACACCTTCACGATTGGGATGGTGCGATTTCTAAGTTGTTGCTCCTTGTGGTCCAAGATTTGAATGGGATGTTCTTCATATGATAAGTCTTCAGTAATCGGAAGAGGTTCATATTGAATGACGTGTGATGGATCAGAGATGTATTTCTTTAATAATGATACATGAAACACATCATGTAACTTTTGATATTCAGAAGGTAGTGCCAACTTCATGGCTCGATCATTGATTTCTTTTATGATTTCGAAAGGTCCCACATATCTAGGACTCAGTTTTCCCTTCTTTCCCCATCTGGTAACACCTTTTATGGGGGATATTTTAACATAAACCCAATCTCCTACTTTGTATTCCACGTGCCTTCGTTTTTTATCTGCATATTGCTTTTGTCGATCTTGTGCAGCTTGTAACCTTTTCCTGATTAACTTTACCTTTTCCGCACACTGGTGGATTAGTTCGGGTCCCAAAATTTTAGCTTCCCCAACTTCATCCCAATATAATGGAGATCTACAAGGTCTCCCATATAGTGCTTCATATGGAGCCATTTGAATGCTAGCTTGATAGCTATTATTATATGAAAACTCCATTAGAGGGAGATGCTCATCCCAATTGCCTTTCCAGTCCAAAGAACAAGCTCTTAGCATATCTTCTAAGATTTGTATTACTCGTTCTGATTGGCCGTCAGTTTGTGGGTGAAAGGCAGTGCTAAAATTTAACTTAGTCCCTAATGCTTTTTGCAATTGTTGCCAAAATTTAGAAGTAAAGCGAGGATCTCTATCTGATACAATAGTCACAGGAACACCGTGTAACCTGACAATCTCTTTCATGTATAGGTTTTCCAGACTGTCCATATTAGCAGTGATCTTGATTGGTAGGAAATGGGTAGATTTGGTTAATCTATCGACTACTACCCATACACTATCATTTCCTTTTCGAGTTCGAGGAAGGCTGGTCACAAAATCCATTGTGATATGTTCCCATTTCCATTCTGGGATTTCTAAAGACTTGAGAAGTCCTCCAGGTCGTTGATGTTCTGCCTTCACTTGTTGGCACGTGAGACATTTGAGTACATATTCAGCAATTTCCCTCTTCATATTAGGCCACCAAAAATTCTTCTGTAAGTCTTTGAACATTTTGGTGGATCCTGGGTGTATGTTGTATCTTGATGCATGTGCTTCTTCTAGGATCTTTTGTTTAATTGGGGTGCTAGAAGGTACCCACAACCGTTCTACAAACCAGATGGTGTCCTCCTCCTTTAGTTGTAGTTGTGATTTGGGGTTTTGAGCTACTCCTTTCCAATAATTATAGTTGGTGTCTTCTTTTTGAGAAGCCATGACCTCTGCCTTCAAATTTGCAATAATAGTCAATGGATTGAGCACAACCCTAGCCATTTTCTGTTCTTGTATGCTTATCGTTGATATATTCAGTACTCTTTTTCGGCTAAGTGCATCAGCCACCACGTTAGCCTTACCAGGGTGATAAGAAATAGTGAAATCATAATCCTTGAGATATTCCAACCATCTCCTTTGTCTTAAATTGAGATCCTTTTGAGTCATAATATATTTGAGACTCTTGTGATCGGTTAGGATCTCAGTCTTTACCCCATATAGCAAGTGCCTCCAAATTTTTAAAGCATGTATAACTGCAGCCAACTCCAGATCGTGGGTAGGGTAGTTTTCTTCATGCTTCTTCAACTGGCGTGAGGCATAGGCTATTACCTTACCTTCTTGCATTAAGACACAACCCAGACCTGCTTTGGAAGCATCAGTAAACAAGGTATATGTCTTGCCTTCTTGTGGTAGCGTTAATATTGGGGCAGTAGTTAGCCTCTTTTTAAGTTCTTGGAAGCTATCTTCACACTTTTGACTCCACACAAAAGATACTCCCTTTCTCGTCAAATATGTTAGGGGACCTGCAAGATTTGAAAAATCCTTGATAAATTTTCGGTAATATCCCGCCATTCCCAGGAAACTTCGAATTTCTGTTACTGTCCTGGGTGCTTTCCATTTAAGCACAGCTTCAACTTTGGCTGGGTCTACTGATATTCCTCCAGCAGATATTACATGTCCCAAAAAGCCTACTTTAGTTAGCCAGAACTCACATTTTGAGTATTTGGCATAAAGTTGTTGGTCTCTTAGAGTTTGTAACACAATTCTCAGATGGACCTGATGATCCTCTTCAGTTGCGGAATATATAAAAATGTCATCAATAAAGACAATGACAAATCTATCAAGATGCCTGTGAAACACACGATTCATTAGGTCCATGAATGTTGCAGGGGCATTGGTTAGCCCAAAAGGCATAACTAAAAATTCATATGAACCGTATCGTGTTCGAAAAGCAGTTTTTGGCACATCTTCTTCTTTAACCCTTAGTTGATAATACCCAGATCTCAAATCTATTTTTGAGAAAACTCGAGCAGACTTGAGTTGGTCAAATAAATCATCAATCCGGGGCAAGGGGTATCTATTTTTAACAGTGGCATCATTGAGTCTACGATAATCAATGCACATCCTCAACGTCCCATCTTTCTTTTTCACAAAAAGGACAGGTGCTCCCCAAGGAGATGAGCTAGGGCGAATGAATCCTTTTTCCAATAGTTCTTCAAGTTGTTGCTTTAATTCTGCCAACTCTACAGGGGCCATTCGATAAGGTTGTCGAGATATAGGAGTACTTTCGGGTAAGAGTTCAATCCCGAATTCCACCTCTCGAGGTGGGGGCAATCCAGGCAATTCTTCTGGAAAAACATCAGGAAAGTCTCAAACTATATTGACTTCCTCTAATGGCTTCTCATTCATGTTCTCTTCCTGTAGTACTGCAATAAAACCTTCACATCCTTCCTTTAGGAAATTTCTGGCTTGGATTGCAGAGATAACTAGACTTCCTTTTGAAATTCCTTTACTATGGACAACCCAAGGAGGCATTCCAGGCATATTTATGGTTACCATTTTTCTTTGGCAATCAATAAGTGCTTCATATTTTTCTAGCCAATCCATTCCAAGGATAACATCTAGGCCCGTTAAGTTGAGAATAATAAGGTTGACAGGTAGGGTATGCCCTTCTATCTGTAGGGGAACATTGTTTATTATCTTGTGTGCCACATCCTGCTTCCCTAGAGGTGTAGTTATTTCTATTGTATAGTGTAGGTTCTTGACTTCTAGGTTTATTTTCTTTAAGCATATAGAGGATAGACAAGAATGTGTTGCCCCAGAATCAAATAGCACCTTGAAGGTTTTATTATTGATAAGGCCATTACCTTCCATTAGGCGATCATCATTCTGAATTTCCTCTGAGCTCAAGGCGAACACTCTTCCAGTCCTCTTTGGTTGATTTGGATTCTGACGTCCCTGTTGAGGGCGTTGTTGAGGTTGTACCGGTGCGCGAAGTAGTTGAGGTCTTGTAATAGATGATTGTTGTTGATGAAATCCTGGCCTCGTAGGAGGCATCATTCAGTTTTGGTGATAGAATCCTGAGTGAGCCATGGCATTGTTGTTGGGGGGAAGCATATGACAATTTCTTGCTATATGTCCTGTCATTTGACAGCGATAGCAACGTGGTTGAGAGTCATAAGTGCAAACCCCTAAGTGCGACCTCCCACAACGTAAGCATATATTCCCAGTTCTTTTTGGAGAGGGGAAATATTGTTGCCCATGTGAAGAAATCCTCCTTTTTGGTGGAGGGGCTCGAGGTAGTTCAACCCTTTTATCTTGTATGTGCTGGAGTTTTGTCTCCAACACAACATCTCTTTTCACTATGTCATCAAAAGAGGTAATGTGCAAAACAGCAATCTTCTTTGCAAGATATGGGGCTAATCCATTTTCATACCTCGAGATACGGGTCCTTTCATCCCGTACTAGCTGTGTAGCATACTTTTCAAGTCTTCGAAAACGAGTTGTATATTCAGCTATAGACTGTCTCCCTTGTTGCAGATTTAGGAATTCCTCAAATTTGCGACCTCGGACTTGTTCAGGGAAATATTGATCATTAAATTCTTCCTTAAATTTCTCCCATGAGATAATTGGGGTGTCATGAAAAGAGATCGTCCGGAGGTTATCCCACCATATTTTTGCATCTCCTTCCAACTTAAAAGTGGCATAATTGGTTTTTGCTTCCTCGGGACAGTCTAAGCATCGAAAAATTTCTTCCATCTTTAAGATCCATTCTTCTGCCAGGTCAGGATTATCCCTTCCGGCAAAGCTGGGTGGATGGAGTTCCAAAAACTTTTTCATCGACATGCTCTGTGTGGGAACTACAGATTGAGAAGATTCTGCCTCATTGGATCTATTTTTCCACATTTCTTCAGTGATCATAGTTAACCGCTTCATTATTTCCATTACTTCTGGTGCATTTCCTGACTCAGATTGTCCTTGTGACATCTAGAAATTTCCACAAAGATAAGTAAGTTTTGATTCATCTTAATCCAACTACATAGTACATACAAGTACAAGGTAAACAAAACATTATAGACTATTACATGAAGTCCCTACCACGACTAGATTACATACTACATAGTTAGACTCATCAACCACACATATTACACTATTTCCCATCTTATAGTCCCTATTCTTCAATCCATCCTCCACCTTGACTTTGATGCTTGCTGGGCAGAGGTCCTGTAGCAAATCCACGAATGCTTTTTCCTACAGAGGTTGGTCTTTTTAGCATTGATATATTGTCTGCCACTTGTTCTCCATTCTTAAGTGTATGAAACGGGTAGTCCATTTCGATTTCAGTTATACGATTTTCATATGGTAAGGTGGGGGGTAATGTTCTCTCTGGTGACCCAGGGATTGGAAGTAGTCGAGATATAAAGCACTCACATCCTTTTGGACAAGTTAAAGGTAGTATCCCATACATATAAGTGATTGGTGATTCTACAGTTTCCTCTGAGTGGGTGGAATGTTCACTTTCAAGGCTTTCAAATATGATTTTTGTTTCTTTAGGGGAAGGGTATTTCATCTGGGTATAGTATTGCTCATCTAGTGGAGTAAGAGGCTCAGGTGGTGAGTATGGAGGATAGAGATTAGGGACCAGGTCAACAGTATACTCTTGTGGCAGTGCATGCTCTTTTTCATGTACTCTAGGCTGGTTTCCAGGGCTATGGTGAATGCAAGAAGGCCCTCCTTTCTCTCGAAATTTGTTGGTCATGGTAAGCCCATGATTAGACTCCTCAGAAGAGCTATCCACTATAATAAGCTCCTTCCCCTTGTAAGTATTCATCTGAAAGAGAAGTATTGTTAATGACATATCTATATTTTACGTCTTTTAAGTGATTTACTCGTGTGGATTCCTAACCATGCTCTGATACCACCTGTAACGTCCCAGATTTTTTTTGCCTCCACAATTAACTCTTAATCATGGAGATTAAAACCCGAGAACGTTATGGAAGAAGCATCAAGCAATAGATAGCAACCACACACTTGAATTTAAAGCAACCTTTAAGTTCGAGTTACATATGTTCCAACTTAAAAAGAGATTACATCTTTGCAAGAAGTCCTACTACAAACTACTAACATAAGATAACAAAAGCATAAACGAAAGACTCAATGCTTCTCCCTCCAGGACCTAGTTAGGAGAATCCACGCGGTGATGTAAACTTCAACCTGCAATTAATCTACGGTGGGACGGAAACAAGAACCGTAGCAAGAGGAGTTAGACAAATGTCTAAGTACGGAGAGGCACATTAATTTAAACAGAGTTGAAAGGATACCAAAACATCGATAACATGTATAAAATTATGAATGGGAAATACATAAAAACTTTTCGGGTGGTATGGAAGTTGAAGCAGGTGATAGTGAAATAAGACACTTATTAAATCTAGCAATTATCATTTAATTTATTTTATTGTATCATTCCCCACTCAGTCCAGAGGGATTGTTAACCAACCCTAGATCCAGCTTGTGGCCTGCAACCACAGCTAAGGTCACATAGACCATGAGTAACAACAATATATATTCACTTCGCACACCGTCGTTAAACATATCACATAGATACCGACGTTAAACATGTGCTGATTCTACCCTTACAGCTGCCTCTGTCCCACCGCTGCACACCGCTGGTGTGGTTTGTAGGCCCCTAATTCGATGCCTACTCAAAGGGTAGTCCTGCAGCCCGTGCTCTGCCCTCGAGGTGGGGTTGGTTTCTAACCATATCTCTCCATGGTCTGGCGGCTTAGTGCAGGTGCCGTCACCGCAGCGGTCGTTATACACAACCTTTGATGATTTATCTCACAGACCAGCAGTACTTTGGCTGCCCTCAAGGTGGGGTATGTGTAAGGGATAGGCTATTCCTCCTCCCTTATCCATCCCAAGGATACGATCCGGATCCAAACATAACATATCAATCTCGATCTTCCGGTCCTCACCGGCTCTAGGACTGTAGAACCAATTCTTCAGTGGTGGAATCTCAACAATAACTTATTTTAATCATAGCTTAACAAGTCATGATAAGAATCTCAACAATTAATCTTTTTATCATTCTCTAAACTAAAGATATTCAAATTTTTGACAAAACATGAGGAAAACCGTCGATATTCACAATATTGCAATTTGTATGGTGTAAGCGCAAGTTATGCTAAAACTTCACTGTGATACTAATTTTCATGAAAAATAAGAGAGCGACACATATTATAGCACAAAAGGTGTAGTTGTTGAAAGGAACTAGATTTGTAAATGGAATGCGATAAAAGACTTCTTTGTTAAAATCCATAAGATCTTTGAATGAATTACTCAACCTTGTATGTGAATCAAATATATTATTTTAAAACTATAGTGTAAGAAGGTGATTTGAGTGTGGACTCAGAAGAAGAAGTTTTACTCCCTACCTTGACAAGATACGAATGTGGGTACACTTGAAAGATGGTCTTGAGCCTAGCTTCTTCTTTGCTTTGATCTCCTTTGGTGATAATAGAAAAGAAGGTGTTGTTGATGGTGTATTTGATGTATATGGTGAGTAGGCAAGTATTAGATGGGGTTATTGGGCTTGTGGAGTTGGATATGGTGTTTGTGGTGATGGAGAACGAACTATGGATGTATATTTTGTTCTAGGAAAGGTGTATCTCTAGGATGAAGAAGAGATGGTCATAGTGTTGGATTTCTTGATGGTTGTGGACTCTAATCCGGAAATGTGGTTTGTCAAGAGCATCAGGTACCTATTTATAGCCAAGGAGGGTCGGTCTAACCCCTGAGGTCGGCCAAAAGAAGGATGGGACTTCATCTTAATCTCCTCCTTATCCATGGATGTGCTAGAAGTCATTTCATTGGGAATGGGGAGGCTAAGGGCTAGTTCGTAGGTATTTCTAGTTTTCTGTGCTCAAGAGGAGCAAATCGGATGCATTTCCGTAGTCATGAAGGTTGTGTTTAGTGTTGTCGAAGTCAACACGTCTTTTCCGGCGACCATGTCCGGCGAGGTCGTGGTTGGCGTGGAGGCTTCATATATGATCGTTTTGGCGGTTCTGGAGTCTTCATAGTAGTATTTCTGAGTTGATTAGATGTTTTGGGCAGTGGCAGACTACAGTGCCTGGGCAGGGGAGCTCACCGGGACGTTTCCCGTCATCTCCGGCGGTGTGGGAGGTGCAGTGGTGGCAAATGCTGAGATGTTAGCATGGGCGGTGGAGAATGGTCCTGTTGCGTCCGCCGTCTGCGTATGATTCCAACGCACCTTATCTCATCGATTTTGGTGCAATATTGGCGTTGCAATCTGAACTGCACCGTAGTAACGTAGCAGTCGGCGAAGCTATTCGTCGGAGACGAAGGCTGGCTTATCGCTGCGAAGAGGGAGGAGAAAATTACTGCAACGCTTTTCATAAGTGGGTCCCATGAGCGTTTATTCGTTGGCTGAAAAGAAATAAACGTGGAGAGAGAAAAGACTGGGCGGCTTATCGGAAGAAGAGAGAGTGGTGAGAGCGAGAGAAACATGCTGCTGCTTAGTTATGTTGGTGGGCCCGTCATTCTGAAGGCTGGCTGTTAGAAAATGAATAACGGGGAGAGAGAGAGAGCCGAGAAAACGTGATTGCTTGAGATTTCTGCTGCGTTGTATTAGAGAATTGATTACTCTGATGGAGTGGCTGTGTGAATGGGTTCTAACCAATAGAAAAATAGAGAGAGAGATGTGTGAGGTGGGTGGAGAGTGGGGGATCGTTTTAGTGGGAGGGAGTACGAGGAGGAGAAAAGAGCGTATGGCTGAGCTTTTTGAATGGTGAAAATTGTAAGAATAATATTGGAAAATTGTCTATTACGAATAGGTCCTTGTAGTTTAAATAAATCTTTCATATAGGTCCTATTTTCACATATTGACCCTTGTAGGCCTAATAAACTGGTCACATATATTTCTTTTTGATACATATCTTTTTGTCTACATTTTGTGAAATATTGGCGCAACTCTTTTTTTTTTCCATTCGGCTTTTTTTCATAATAGCATTATATTCTTTCATCCTTTTCTTTTGTGGTTATTTAAATATGAAATTGTTTAAGTAAGATATTAATCATATATGATAAAGATATTACTCCGAAAAGACCGGGTTGTAACATAACCTACGTCACTAGTCTGATGTGTTTAGGTCTAAGGACCTGAGTTTGGCTAAAGTGCCTAGGTTAGGTGTTATCCTCTGATGATGGAATCGGGGATTGCTATCCCAAATGATGAAAATGCCTTAAGAGGCACTGGTTTCTTGAGATGAGGGATTGAGATCCCGGGATAATGTGATGGTGGTAATAACAAGGTAACTTAATGTTATGTATGTGTTACAACCTGGTTGCCTCAGCAATTCACTTAAAATATACTAACTAATTATAGTGGAACATATCATGTAGTTTTCCCTGGCCATAGATCCGTGATCGTCAGTAGCTGGTGATGGTGAAATAGGTTCTCCTGTGGGTTAACCTGGAAGCACATATTATTGAAAGTGTGTGGTTTCTCCTAGCTGAAAATGAGGAGGTTAGAGTGCAACTTCGGTTTTAGATTGAAGATGTGTATAAGAGCATGGTGAATAGGCCCATGGCTCAGTGTGATAGAGCATGAATGCATTCATGGCTCAGGGAGCATGGTGAACTGGCCCGTGGCTTAGATATACTAGCGTCATGACCTGTACCAAGGCAGGCTAGAAAAAGGGTAGCTTGCGGGAGCTGACCCTGTGGCTGAGGCCACTTAAGAAAGAGACTGCGGTCCTGCTTTGTTTCTCGTGCACTGACCACGAGGTGGTGAGGTCATGGAGTCCGGATCTTCCATTGACCTTGTATGGCACCGGCTTGGGTTTCGCAACCGAAGGTTGGTTTTGAGCGGTACAACTCACTTCCTCAGGGAATAATAAAATGTAATCCCTTCGATCAATAATATCTTACTTATAACAAAATACAGAACATTGTTTGAGGCCTTGCTTATATAGCTGATCTAGTTGTACTATACACTGGTGAGTACGATCCTTATATCTTGTGGTAAGACCTTATAAATCTTATCTTGTCAATCATGTTCCATAAAGAACTACTTGGTTATATGCCTTCCGTACATCTTGGTAAGCTTGATGGCATGAATAGCTTTTCTTAGTAAACTGCTCTTGTTATAATTATTTAGTTATTTTGCTGTTATCTGCTTTAACCTTTGAGGTTTCATAGTTTCGGCGGGGAGTTATGTTTCTCGCTAGGACTGTGTGTCTCACCCCATTGGTTTACACCCTTTTTAGGTGATCACGCTAGATATGGTGGTGGTCGCAGAGTTGTGGCCGAGCAGCAAGAAGAGAAGTAGAAGGCAAGAGATGGATACACTACTGTTTTAGTTGTTTTATAGTAGAGTCCTAGAGTCATCCCTGTACTCTCAGGTCCTCGGAGGTATTTTGATGTTGTTTCACGATGTATAGCTGATGAAGTTTTGTATATCCTACTGCTGGCCGGATGTGGCCCGTTATGTATGTATAAACAGGTAATGAACTCATGTGATGACAAGATAACTGATCTTCTAAGCTGTAGACACGTATCAAGACTTGTAAATGTTTATATAACCTGTTTTCTTGCAGGATGAGGATCTGAATGTAACAGTTTCTTGGTTTATCTATTTTCTGAAATTGGTTTTAATTACCCCGTGTTTTTTATAATAGGTGGTTTATGATGTTTTCCGCACATTTTCGCGTGGAACCTCGTTGTCTGTGTGGTAGCGGGATGTGTCACCATAGGCTTGGTATCAGAGCTCTAGGTTTGCTGAGTCTACAGGGATTTAGGACTAGGTTGTGTCTGTTCTTGTGAGTTTTCCAAATTTTCTTACAATTATCTTCTTCCCTCAGCGGAAGAAAAAGCCAAGATGTCTGGAAACCATGAAGAACATGCCGTCGAGCAGCGATGCTGCATCAGTTGATGGAGCCGGAGGGCAGGCACATGGAGATCGGGTGCCTGAGGTCCCCCAACTCGACCCATCCATTCTAAAAAATCCTGCCTACCAACAACTTATGGGGTAGATGATGGCTATGATGAATCTCATAGTATAGCAATTGCCAGTGCCTTCGCCGAGAGCACAGGCTCCCCATGGTTAAACATCAGGTATTAGGAAGACCTTTGAGTGGCTTCGCCGAGTCAGAGCTTTAGACTATACTGGGACGGCTGATCCAGCGGATGCAAATCTGTGGCTGACAGGTCTTGAGAAGGCCTTCCGGATCCTCGACATCCCCGAAGAAGACAAACTTAAGCATGTTGTCTACCTTCTGACAGGTAGTGCTAGCCACTGGTGGGCCATCGAGGAGGAAAAGCGACCCAGTGAGGTGATCGGTTGGGAGGTTTTCTAGCGAGAGTTTGTCAGTAGATACTTTCCAAAAATGTATCTGGATGAGAAGATCAACCAGTTTGAGCACCTGTGCCAAGGAACGATGAACATCACATAGTATGAAGCCAAGTTCACGGACCTATTAAGGTTTTGTCCTCCATTGGCGGCAATAGATAACAAGCGAATTAGACGTTTTGAGAAAGGCCTGAGTGCTGAGCTAACAACACCTGCTTCTGTGTTGGAGAACTGAGAGCGGTTTTCCACGTTTGTGCAGTCTGTTCGAAGGATTGAATGATCAGTTCGGGAGAAAAGAGAATCTATGTCTAAGAAGAGGCCTGCTCACTTCCAGAGACAGAGGTTTGATGGGTTCAAGAAGCCAAGGTTTTCAGCACCTTCTCGGTTAAGAGGTTCCAGTGCACCATCGCAGTGGTCCCCGAGTAAGGGAAGAGGATATGGTTCTTCACCGTCAAAGGCACATAGTACCGCTTCTGTAGTAGTGACAGGGCTGTCTAGGCCACAACAGCGAGACCAGTCATGCCATCTTTGTGGTCAGATCGGGCATTGGAAGTCAAACTGCCCAAGGAAAGATGTTGAAGTGACACAGCAGCTGAGGCAAAATCAACAAGGGTCAAATAGACAGTAGCCTAGTGGTAGCAGAGGGAGAGGACGTGGTCAAGCGTCGCAAGCGGTATCGTCTGCTCAAGGAAGTAGAGAACGTGGACAACAAGCAACGACCCAATTCTATGCCATGAGTCATTCGGAGGCGATAGTCAACCCACGAGTGGTGACAGGTCAGATGGAGTTATTTCATTCTGATTTGTCTTCTTCTTACTTTATATCTGTTCTGGTTGACCCAGGTGCTACACACTCTTTTATCGCCCATAGTATGCTTGAAAACTATCTTTTACCTGTTAGTTGTAAGAAAGATAGCTTGTTGTTAGAAACCCCTCTTGATGGTTCGTCAACGCTTTGAGAAGTGTGTCCATCCTGTGTTCTATCTTTTTTGGGGCACAAGATACAAGTGGACCTTATACCACTTGATATACATGGATTTGATGTGATCCTTGGGATGGATACCTTAGAGAAGTATATGGTTGTGTTGGACTACGGTTCCAAGCAGGCAGTGTTTGATGAAGATTGAGAAAAGTGGATCTTCTAAGGAGATAGGAAGATTCTTCCAACGTGTCTAGTGTCAGCTATGGTGGCAAAAAAGTTGTTATGACAAGGATGTAAGGCGTTCTTAGCTCACATTGTGGATACCAAGACAAAGGGTCCTAGCCTTGAGGAGGTGACAGTTGTTCGAGAATTTGCAGATGTGTTTCCTAATGAGTTCCCCGGTGTTCCCCCATCTCGGGAGATTGATTTCGAGATCAATCTGGTTCCACGAACACAACCAGTTACACAGACGCCGTATAGGATGGCTCCAGCAGAGATGGCAGAGCTCAAGAAGCAGTTACAAGAGTTGTTGGAGAAAGGTTTCATCCGACCGAGCATGTCACCTTGGGGTGCTCTAGTGTTGTTTGTTAAGAAGAAGGACAGATCGATGCAGCTATGAATAGATTACCGGCAGTTGAACAAAGTCACAATCAAGAATAAGTACCTGTTGCCGAGGATAGATGATTTTTTTGATCAGTTGCATGGTGCTATAGTGTTCTCAAAGATCGATCTATGGTATGGATATCATCAGCGAGGATTAAGGTAGATGACATACCAAAGTCAGCTTTTAGGATGAGGTATGGTCACTTTGAGTTTGTGGCTATGCCGTTTGGGCTAACCAATGCGCCTGCTTCTTTCATGGATTTGATGAACATGGTGTTTTGTTCGTTTCTAGATCAGTTTGTTGTAGTCTTTATAGATGCCATCTTGATCTATAGTCAGGATAGTCAAAAGCATGAACAACATCTTTGACAAGCGTTGATTCTCCTTCACCAGCACCAGTTGTATGCCAAGTTTAGTAAGTGTGAGTTCTGGTTAAAAGAAGTAACTTTCTTGGGTCATGTAATATCTGTAGAAGGAGTCAGAGTAGACCCTAAGAAGGTGGAGTCAGTGGCAAACTGGGAGCAACCAAAGATGCCGACAGAAGTTCACAGTTTCCTGGGATTAGCAGGATACTACCGTAGGTTTATCAAGGACTTCAGTGTGATCGTGTTGCCAATGACAAAGTTGAATAGAAAGGATGTACCTTTTGTCTGGGATGATCGTTGTCAGCAAGCTTTCCAAAGTTTGAAGGAGAAGCTGACTAGTGCTCCAGTGTTAGTACTGCCAGAGCCTGGGAAGGGCTATGTTGTTTTCTGCGATGCTTCCAAGAAAGGCTTAGGATGTGTGCTGATGCAGGAAGACCATGTAGTTTCTTTTGCTTCACGACAGCTTAAGAAACATGAGGAGAACTATCTGACTCATGATTTGGAGTTGGCAGCGGTGGTTCATGCATTAAATATTTGGAGACATTATCTTTATGGGGAAGTGTGTCAGATCTTTACAGATCATAAGAATCCGAAGTACATCTTCTCACAGAATGAGATAAACACGTGACAACGTCGTTGGATGGATCTAATCAATGATTATGACTACACCATCGAGTATCACCCTGGTAAGGCGAACATAGTAGATGACGCGCTTAGCCGAAAGTCTTCTTCTCTTCCTAAGAAGAAGGCACAGTTGAGTTCCTTGATATGCCATAGACGGGATATGTTTTTCTCCTTGCGGAAGATGAATGTGCAGATGGAAGTTTCCTTGTTAGTAGGACTTTTGGAACAGATGCAAGTCAAGCCTATGCTGAGATAGAAAATCAAAGACACACAACAAATAGATGACACAATGTAGTTGATCAAGTCAGAGCTCGGCAGCGAAAGGCGTGATGGGTTCCATGAGTCCGAGGATGGATTAGTTTGCTATCATGATAGGATGGTCGTCCCCGATGCTGATAATCTAAGGAAGCTAGTGCTCGAGGAAGCACACACATCGATGTATGGTATGCATCCAGGAGTCACCAAGATGTATCACAATCTGAAGGACATGTATTGGTGGCCTGGCATGAAGAAGGATGTAGCTGAGTTTGTCGCTAGATGTTTGGTATGCCAGCAAGTTAAGGTTGAGCATCAAAAGTTGGAAGGATGTTGCAACCCCTGCCAATACCGCAGTGGAAATGGGATCATATAACCATGGATTCTGTGGTTGGTCTACCAAGGACAACTAAGAATTATGATTCCATTTGGGTGATAGTAGACAGATTGACAAAGTATGCCCATTTCATACATGTAAAGACAACGTATAAAGCCGAGAAACTCGCTTAGATATATGTAGATGAGATAGTATGCTTGCACGGTGTGCCAACAATGATAGTTTCTGACAGAGGTACTCAGTTCATGAGTCGTTTCTGGGAATAGTTGCACAAAGCATTGGGAACGCAGTTGAGGTTCAACACCGCTTTCTACCCACAGACAGATGGACAGTCTGAGAGGACTACTCAGACTTTGGAGGATCTTCTTCGGGCTTGTGTTTTGTAGTTCCTAGGCAGTTGGGATGTACATCTTAGTTTGATAGAGTTCGCCTACAACAATTGTTACCAGTGGAGTATCGACATGGCTCCTTATGAAGCCTTATATGGAAGGAAGTGCATATCTCCCTTATGTTAGTATGAGTCTGGTGAGTATCAACTTTTGGGTCCTGAGTTAGTACAACAGACAACAGAAAAGATCAAAGTGATACAACAATAGTTGAAAGCGACACAGGATAGGCAGAAGTCTTATGCTGACAATCGCCAATGACCTTCAGAGTTCCAAGTAGGAGACAAAGTGTATCTCAAGGTCTCACCTTGGAAAGGCGTGCTAAGGTTTGGTGGGAAAGGTAAGCTAGCACCCAGGTACATGGGGCCATACCCGGTCATAGCACGTGTGGGCAAGATAGCTTACAAGTTAGAATTTCTGCCAGAGCTGCACAGGTTACATCCAGTATTCCACATCAACATGCTGAAGCAAAGTCATCCAGATATAGGGATAGTGATACAGCCAGTTGAGTTCGAGCTTGATGAAGATGTGACTTACGAGGAAGGCCCTGTGATGATCCTTGATAGAATAGTAAAGAAGCTGAAGAGGAAAGACTTGGTTCTTGTGAAAGTTCTTTGGCATCTTCGTGGCGTTGAGGAAGCCATGTGGGAGCTTGAGGAAGAGTTGAGAAGGAAGTATACCTTGCTTTTCTCTTCGGATTTCGGGGACGAAATCTCTTTGTAGAGGGTTATAGCTTGTAAGGACCCTGACCTATGTTTTGGGCTTATCCTGTTTGTTTTGCCTAACCCTGGTGTTTAGTTGCTTGCTAATCACCTTTAGTGGTAATTAGGGTTTGTTTGTGCTTGTCGAGTGTTGGAGGTGCTACTTGCAATTTACCCAAGTCTAGGGTTGGTGGGCAAGTTGTCACCTTGAGAAGTGTTTTTCTCTCTCCTTGCTTCCTCTAGTGTTGAGAGGAAGGGTTGGGCTCATTGCTTGAGTTGCTTTGGGCTCAGATGAACCTTGTTGGGCCTTGCCCTTACCTTGTTGGACCTTGTGTTGGGCTAGAGTGCCTTGTATCGGCCATAAGTGTATCGCCTAGGAGGTGTGTCGGGCATGGAGATGGGGTGTATCAGCCATGGGCCCCTTTGACCCTTTGACCTCGTTTGTGTTACCACTAGTGGACACTTGGTGCATGATGATTGCATGTGGTAATGGCCTTGGACATGTGTATGAGGCGAGATAAGGAGGTGGCATTGCCCATGGACAAGTGTCCCTAGGTGGGCGACACCTTGCCTTGTCTTACCTTGGTTTCTCCTCCACCCTCTCCTATATATGTACCTTCTTTCTCTTGCTAAGGATCTCTTTAGTTCCTTGGTTTCTCTCTTCCTTGGTGGATAACACGTCTTCCTTTACAAAGCTTGGTGGTCGATCCTTCTCCTTGGAGTTTTCTTCTTCCTCTAGTGGTGGCCGAACCCTAGAGTGCCTTGTTCTTCTTTGTGTGGTGGTACTTGAGCTTGGAAGCTTGGTGCTAGGAGCTTGGAGCTTGCTTAAGACGGGTTACATAACTCCTAACCCTAACCATACTACCTTCTTCTACATTCTTGTATGTTTTCATATGAACATAATCGGCCATGTATGTTCTAAGATAAGTGTATTGCTCATTACACCTTTAATTTTGTGGTTATAATGATCTTGTTGTTATGGTTGAGGTTTTGTACCTTTGTACCCTTGTTGGCCGAACCATGGTTTAGGGTTTCCTTGTTTAGCAACACTCCATTCCCTCCTTAGTCTAGAGAAGTGAGCTTGAGCTCTAGTAATGTGGGAAATACCCCTCTCTCGTTTAAGTTGAGAGGTGAGCTTGCGTTCTAGTTGCTTGAGCAACACCCTCCTCTCACCATGGATTCGAGAGGTGAGCTTTTTGGGTAGATGATGTCTTATGTTAGGGTTGATCCTTGTGGTTTCCTGATTTGTGATAGAGGTTGTGCAAGACCCCTCTCTCTTGGTTGTTGAGAGGTGAGCCGATCTTCTTGATCAATTAGGGTTTGGTGCCCTTGTACTTGAGGTTGATGATGATCTTGTTGGGTTGTATCTTGCATGATATGACTTTGGGTTAGTGCTACCCGTTTGAGTTGTACACTCAACCATTGTGCCTAGTTGGAGTATGGTGGGTGGACTATACCCTTGTGTGCTTGGCCAATATGCCTTGTTGTGTGCCATGCACGATACACCTAGCTTAGGTAGTGGCTTGGTGCCCATTTTACCTTGAATGTTATGGATCTCAGTGGGTTAGCCTTGTGTCGGGCATCATGGTTTGGTGGTGATGCCTGATATAGTGGTTTATGGTAACCCTAGATGCTGCTTTGATGAAGGACGATATGATGTGCTACACTTGACAGATAGGAGTGTTTTTTGTGTCGCTCGAGTTGTGAGTATGTTGGGCGATACCATGCTGTGTTTGAGCTTTGTGTTCTGGCAGTGAGAGCCTTGGGTGTGTGAGTGGTGTGGCTGCACGATAGGTACCCTAACCTTAGATGGGTGATAGGGCTCAGTCATCTCCGATAGATAGTTGTGTCATGCCTAGCCCCTTGCACGATACACTCCCTAAACCTAGCTGCATGTTATGCCTTGTGCGTCAGTGTTTCACGTTATGCCTTGATCCCTAGCTACATGACACCCTTGGGTGGTGGTCGTTACCTGCTGAGGTTGGTCGATATGTGTATAGGCTGATAGGCATTTGGTAAGGGATGCTACCCTACCCGTCACAAGTTGTAGTGAGGGATACGCCACCCTCCACCTCTTTTTGTGAGGGTGGTGAGAGTTTTAGTAAGGGTTCTGATAACCTGGGTTGCATATATAGGATGGTTCCATGTTAATAATGACATTCTATGTGTGATGATCTCCTTAAACCCTGTATATACAATGATGAATTAACATGATAAGCTTGGAAGCATGTGAGTTGTTCCACATGATGAGATAACCTGCATCACTAGTCTGATGTGTTTAGGTCTAAGGACCTGAGTTTGGCTAAAGTGCCTAGTTGAGGTGTTATCCTCTGATGATGGAATCGGGGATTGCTATCCCAAATGATGAAAATGCCTTAAGAGGCAGTGGTTTCTTGAGATGAGGGATTGATATCCCGGGATAATGTGATGGTGGTAATAACAAGGTAACTTAATGTTATGTATGTGTTACAACCTGATTGCCGCATCAATTCACTTAAAATATACTAACTAATTATAGTGGAACATATCATGTAGTTTGCCCTGGACATAGATCCATCACCGTCAGTAGCTGGTGATGGTGAAACATGTTCTCCTGTGGGTTAACCTGGAAGCGCATATTATTGAATATGTGTGGTTTCTCCTAGCTAAAAATGAGGAGGTTAGAGTGCAACTTTGGTTGTAGACTCAAGCTATATATAAGAGCATGGTGAAAAGGCCCATGGCTCAGTGTGACAGAGCATGAATGTGTTCATGGCTCAGGGAGCACAGTGAACTAGCCCGTGGCTCAGATATACTAGCGCTGTGACCTGTACCAAGGCGGGCTAGAGAAAGGGTAGCCTGCGGGAGCTGACCCTGTGGCTGAGGCCACTTAAGTAAGAGACTACAGTCCTGCTTTGGTTCTCGTGCACTGATCACGAGGTGGTGAGGTCGTGGAGTCCGACTCTTCCATTGACCTTGTATGGCACCGGCTTGGGTTTCACAACCGAAGGTTGGGTTTGAGCAGTATGGTTCACTTCCTCAAGGCATAATAAAACGTAATCCACCCAATCAATATTATCTTACTTAGAACAAAATACGGAACATTGTTTGAGGCTTTGCTTATATATATGATCTAGTTGTACTATACACTGGTGAGTACGATCCTTATATCTTGTGGTAAGACCTTATAAATCTTATCTTGTCAATCATGTTCCATAAAGAACTACTTGGTTATATGCCTTCCGTACATCTTGGTAAGCTTGATGGTATGAATAGCTTTGCTTAGTATGATGCTCTTGTTATACTTATTTAGTTATTTTGCTATTATTTGCTTTAACCTTTGAGGTTTTATAGTTTTGGTGTGGAGTTATGTTTCTCACTGGGAATGTGTGTCTCACCCCATTGGTTTACACCCTTTTTAGGTGATCGTGCTAGACGTGGTAGTGGTTGCAGAGTTGCGACCGAGCAGTAAGAAGAGCAGTAGAAGGCAAGAGATGGATACATTGTTGTTTTTGTTGTTTTGTAGTAGAGTCTTAGAGTCATCCATGTACTCTCAGGTCCTTAGAGGCGTTTTGACGTTGTTTCACGATGTATAGCTGATGAAGTTTTGTATATCCTGGTGCTGGTCGGATGTGGCCCATTATGTATGTATAAACATGTGATGAACTCATGTGATGACAAGACAACTGATCTTCTAAGCTGTGGACACGTATCAAGACTTGTAAATGTTTATATAACCTGTTTTGTTGCAGGATGAGGATCTGAATGTAATAATTTCTTGGTTTGTCTATTTTCTGAAATTGGTTTTAATTACCCCGTGTTTTTGATAATATGTGGTTTATGGTGTTTTCCACACATTTTCGCGTGTCACCTCGTTGTCTGTGTGATAGCGGGATGTGTCTCCACATACACCAAGTGACAAGTTTTGTAGAGTGGTTCCATACTTCAAACTAGAAGTGAGTCAGTCCACTACCTAGAGAGGTCAACCTCTAGGATTTCCTAACCATCACACTCTTATATTCATTCATAAGACTTAGAATGCATGACCAACCAAATGACTTACCTATCCAATACAAAGAGTATCCACCTTACCAAGGACTTACCCACTTTGAAAGAGTCTTCAGCCTTCACCAAGGTCTTACCCACTCAAGCACAAGTCTTCCACCTTAAAGGACTTTGCCACTCTTCTTGGATCTTTAGCCTTTGACTTCACCTTCACTCGGAGAAGCTTCCACCAAGGACTTACCCACTTGAGCAAGGAGTCTTCTGCCTTCACCAAGGGCTTACCTTCTCTTGCTCTAAGTCTTCAGCCTTGATCTTCACCAAGGGACACCTTCCCTTGTTCTTATTCATCTCTCTTAGCCAAGAGAGAGAACCTTCATCTTCATTGTTGAAATGAGAGATAGGGAGGTGGTGGAAGTGAGAGCCTCACAAGATATACGTGTAGGATGAGCTCTCTTAAAAATATCCTACTCACTCTAATGGATGTAGAAAATGATTAAGCTTAGATAGAGATAGGAGTCTATAGGATCATTTAACTATAGAATAGGGACCTTGATAGTGCTTGCCTAACCATGGGATGAAACCCAAGGGGTCGTATTTATGGTTGAGGATGCCTTGAAGCCTTTGAGAACACTTGAGAATGAAAACTAGCCATTTTGTGGCTTGCAACAGATATATTTGTACTTGTTGCAACTCCACAATGTCTAGAAACACTTTTCTACACTTTTCCATACAGTGCAATCGGTCGGGTTTCTATAAAGGTAACTCGACCGATCCCACTAAAAGACAAGACCAATTTACGCCATCAGTCGAGTTTGTCCTGGGGTAACTTGACTGATTCACTTAAATTAGTTTTGGTCAGTAAAGGGATTGGTCGAGTTCTATGAAGTGCAAACTCGACCGATCAAAAGTCATTTTCAAGATCCAATCAGGATCGGTCGAGTTTGCAACTCGACCAATGAACAACCTAATGTGAATTTTGGAAAATGGCTTTTGAGTGCTAAAATATTAGATCTAAGTGCTCCTGATTTTTTCTAAGCTGAATTACAAGTCATACAATCATTACACGTGATTTACAACATGATTCTAATGGATTTACATCATATTCCAAAAATGTGCACTTGTATGGACTTTGACTTGTCTTTTCTCCAAGTTGAGATGCACAAGTTAGGGCATTTGGAGTGTGTCTATACCTAATCTGAAATCACTCAAGTAGAGACATTATACACAAATAAGTGGAATGGTTTAGTCATCATCAAAACAAGGGTTTATCAAATTTAGACCTTGAGTCAACATTCTCCCCCTTTTTGAAGATGACAAACCATTCCATAAATGTATTGAAAGAATTTAAGTCATACCTTTGGAGAAACCTAGGGGTTTAAATAGAATTGAGTTTATATGCTCCCCCTCAATTGATGCTAGTGGAGTTCTCATACTCCCCCTCAATTGATGCTATTGGAGTTCTCATACTCCCCCTCAATTTATGTTATTTCTCCTAATTGGTTAGCTTTCATAACATTTATAGAATACTATGTCTTCTACTCATATGTGTTCTACACATATATGTTTTCTTCCCTTTGACTTCTCCCCTTTACATGAATATGCTTCTCCTCTTCATGTAAGACATGCCTTCTTCCTCTTTTTGCCTAAAGAAGACATACCTTTCTCTCCCTTTGTCATTTCAAAAAGTTGGGGTATGAAGAAATAGGAAACACCACTTGTTAAGAGAAAGGAGATAACAAAAAGTTATATAATGAGAGTAGAAGAGCACAAATAGGGGCATGTCCAATCATAGAAAGAAAAACAAGTTAAAGCATGCACTGGAACAACCCAAAATGCAAGATAAAGTGTTGTAGAAAAATAATAAATCACAATTTTGACCTTCAAGATGACAGAATTTGCCCAAAAGTGTCAAGGCTCATGGCATAGCAATGAGCCTTGCTTAGAAGGTAGTTTCTGCATAAAAAAACACTAGTCTTGCACCAAAAATGGAAACTGGAGCAAAATTTGTATGAAATCCAAAAATGCTCCAATTTCTACATATAATGTGGATCTATGTATCCTGCATCACAATGTTATTAAAAGAAAAAGTAATATCCACTAAAAATGGTATATTAGTATAATATGTTTAAGGTGCTTAATTCCTTTTTCTTTTAATTCTTGGATAATGAAGAGGTTTTGCAAGAGTATGAATATGTATTCATGGCCAAGGAATTTAGGGGAAGTGGTGGCACAAATTTTGGAATTAAAAGAATTTTATAAGACATTTTCTCTCTCATTGATTTTTCTTAAAACAAACCCTTTCCAACTCAATTGAGAGGCTTTTTCCAAACTCACTTCCTCTCTTTGTTTGCAAACTGACCAAGGGAGCTAGGAGCAGCAAGAGGACGACCCCCAACCTGTTGGTAAACTTCTTGATCTTCTTTCATCTTGATTTCATGGTGAAAATCATAAAACAATGCATGGTTTCTTCTCTATTTCACTCCCTCTTCATTCCTAGCCAATCTTTTCACTCCAAAGCTTGAGGACGAGTCTTGGGAGAGTTTAAAAATCTTCCTCCACCATTTTTGACGTGAAGATCCAAGCTTTGAAGCTCAATTGGAGGTGGGTTATATAACTCAAACCCTTAAATATTGTTATTGCTTTCAAATCTCCATTATTTGTTGAACGTTTTGTTTTATTTTGCAATTCCCTTGATCCATTGCTGTAATTACCATGAAAACGACAGTAGTTTTTGAATGAATGAAGGTATATAATAATGAAATCATCTTGGGCACGCAATCCAACAAGTTTCCCTTGCAAACGGTTTTGAAGATCTTGGTCCAAACAGTTTCACCAAACCGTTTGGAGACTAAACAGTTTGCAAACCATTTAGAGTCTTGAACCCCAAACCGTTTAGGATGGTTGACCGTTTGGATGAGTTGACCGTTTGAGGTCAGGACCCTAGTACATGTTGGATGAGGATCTAATGGTTCCAATTGATTGAATCAATATATGGATAATCATCTAATTGGAAACCCTAATCTGGTTGAGTGCTGATTTTGCAATTGATTAATTTAATTCTTTGGGTTGATTAACCCAAACGGTCTCAAGACCATTTGGTGATCACCCAAATGGTCTCAAGACCGTTTGGAGGTCAACCAAGACCGTTTTAAGGTTTAGGGTTGAGTATGGTTGAGTATTTGTAGATCCAAAGATATCAAATTGAAATGCAAATCAATAACTACTTGATGAGCAATCCAATGATGCCAACCCTAATTGAACTCAACAATTTTTAATGATGGATGGGACAAACGGTCTCAAGACTGTTTGGATGTTATCCAAACGACCTCAAGACCATTTGGAGGCCATCCAAATGACCTCAAGACCGTTTGAGGTCAGGTCATGCCTAATTTGAATGATGGTCTAATGATTTCAAAGCAACTAATTCCACAATGACTAATATTGAAGGTTCATCGATTTTAACCCTAATTCAATTGGGTTCAAAACCCTAATTGATGATCAATTGAAGGTTGAATCAATTGAAAGATGATTCATTAATCTTAATTGAAGTATGGAGCTTAGGTTCAATTGATGAGTAATTGCATGGATTCAATTGGTGAGGGAATTAATCTTGGAAACCCTAAATCAATTTGAGTGGTTGAGATCATTTTTGGTCCAATCGGTCTTGAAGAGGTTTGGACCAAACGGTCTCAAGACCATTTGGGACCAAATGATCCCAAACCGATTGAGACTCAAATGGTTTCAAGTACCTACTTTGTCAAACTCTTTCAAGCACATACTTTGTCAAACGGTTTCAAGCACCCACTTTGCTAAACAGTTTCAAACCACAAGACTTAGACCGTTTAGAGGTCTAAACGGTCTTTGACCGTTTGGAGATATTTCAGGCAAGACCGTTTGAGGTCTAGTTGGTCAAGATCGTTTGGGGTCTAAGTGACCTAGACCGTTTGGAAGTAATTAATCAAAACTGAATGAACACTTAAGGTGATTAAAGATCAATTTATTAATTGATCATTACATGATGCAATTCAAGGATGATTATGGTAATTGAACCCTTAATAATATAGGGTGATTAATACCTTTTGAATGATTAATCTTTGATGATCATGGAAGTAATAACACAATACCTGGCGTCAACTCTTCATTCAAGATGAGTTGACCTAATCCAATCAAGTCTGAAGTAAATATCATCTTATAAAGAATGAGAGAGAGAGAGAGGACTTCCTACATGGATGATTATCATGTAGTGGTTAAGTCTCAACACTTCCAACATGAATGAACGTGTAACTAGGGTATGATCCTTGATAAGGAGATCATGAACCCTAATTAAGAAGGTTAATGTACCTTAGCCCTAATTGAGGGCAATAAAAGGTGAAACCCTAATCTATGATGGGATAACCCTAATTGAGTGCAATGATAGGTGAAATCCTAATCTATGGTAATAGTATGACCCTAATTTAGGTAAAATACATATGAGCCACCCTAATTCAGGGTATTTTAATAATAAACCCTGATCGAATGTGAATAGTAAACCCTAATTGAGGATGATGTTATGAGAAACCCTAATTAAGGGTGAAGTCATAAGAAACCTTAAGTAAGGGTGATGTCATGTGTAACCCTAAGGTAAGGGTGATGTCATGTGGAATACTAGATAAGGTTAAGGTCAAAATGAAACCTTAATACAATGATGAGATGTAAAACCTGATTCAAGGTGATACTATGTGCTGGCATGTGATACTTTGATAAGAAATCCTACACTGATATATGATAAAGATATGTGGAGCCCAAATCTTGGGTTGTAATGTATGAAACCCTAATTTTGGGTAGTATGATGATAATCATGACCCAAATATGGGAAATGAGATATAGTATTCCTAATTGACATAAATTGAGAAATCTTATCTCAAAAGGAGGAAATAGTGATGTTACTCTTACAATGCATAGTACTGATTTGTAATTGATATAATTGTTATCATGTGCACTAATTATGCAGGTTTCATGAGATGGTGGACATAGCCAGGTATGAGCTATGATGCTTTACTATTGAATTTGATTTATGGGCCTTGTGAGCCATAATATGCTGTGTTTCCTAGTGAGAGGTAACAAGAGATATTATTGGGCTTTAAGAGACATGTGAAATACCTCCACTACAATTATTATGTTTATAGTGATCAGATGACCTGAAGGCATTAAGTTACCTGATAAATGGGTAACAAGTGTTTTGATTATTTGAGTGTTTGAACACCCATGATTCATAATCATAATGATGAGATGATAAGGGATGAGAATACCCTGATGTGATAAGGGATTGAGATTCCAATTTATAACAAAGCTATGAAAAGAACTTGATAGAAAAAGTATTCATTATTTGTAGCAATTGTTATAATGTTTTATGTCTGAAAACATGATTGATGCTAAATGAATATTGTAATGTACTTAATTTATCAAGTGAAATGATATCATGTAGAGCCCTGACCATAGATCCATCATCGTCAGTAGTTTGGTGATGGCGAAATAGGTTTTCCTACGGGAACTCCTGTAGGGCATACTTTTGAGTATGTTGGGGTTATGGGCATGAATATCCTTATGCCCTAATGGAGGAATTGATGTGAGGTAAACATTAAATCTCTCAATCCTTCACTATTTATGTCAGGTTGGATGTATCACTAATCTCCCGAGGATCAGGATGGCTGTATCATTAATCTCCCGATGATTTTAATGCCAGATCGATGTGAGATAATTATAATATCTCTCGATTGCGAAGAGAGTGCAACATGCCACTGTAACTGTAACACCACTGACCTGGGTTATGAGCTAACCCTAGGTGTTTTGCCTAATTATGAAATTGGATGGTTGTAATTATCCTTTAGTATATAATTAAAGCTTTTATGGAACACATGTTTCCATTTTTGTCCCTTGTAAACCAATGTTGATGTATTGTTTGCAATACAGGGACCTATGTGCAATTTGCCCAATCAGAGGGGTTAACTTGAAAAATTCACATGTTTATATGTTCCTTCAATGTTGAGACAACATAAGAATGAATATGATGAGGTTTGAGGGATTTCCCAAGCTTGAGCACCAAGGTGCAGCTGTGGAAGCAACCCCTGTACTTAAAAACCCTAAATTGGTGTAAAATGAAATTTACCCAATTTGAGGGGTGCAACTTGTAAAATACATCATCTAAAATATCTTTTATGACTCTTGGCATCATTTAAAAGAGAAATGATGAAAAGGTTATTTCATGTGAATAATCATATAATAAAGAACACCTTTGTGATTGAATAATTAAGGTGTATGTATAATAGCCCTTTTATGTGTATGCTTTAGGGATGGGTTGATCCTTTTTGCCTACAATTCTTGACCTTAGAAGGAGTTTGTCCTTATAAATAAGATGTGGGGACGTGCAAGGAAGAAAGGAAGGACTTAGATGAGAAATGAGGAAAACATATGTTCTTATGTTGTAATTTCACTTAAGTATATATACTACTTTTCTCACTTAGCAAGGGAACGATCCTCTTCCTTTCATTTCTTTTCCCCTTGCTCAAAACCGACCAAGGCTAAGCTCTGGAGCAGAGAAGGACGACCAAGGGTCCTAGGTAAGTTTGGATCATCCCTTTTTGCTTGAATTCATGGAGGAAACTCGTTAATCACCCACAAAATTTGAGAGGTTAATTCCAAAGGAATCATGAGATATAGGCAAAACAATTAGCAAATTCAATTGAATTTAGTTCTGATTTTCAATCTGCTTAATTTGCCCTTTTTGGGCAAACGGTCTCAAGACCGTATAAGATGGTTGACTAAGCGTTGACCGTATGAAATTACTGTTCATAATGATGTTAATTAATGACTCACCAAATTTGGTGGACTAATTCCAAACGAGTTAAGAGTTGAAGGTTGATTACTAGGGCAAACACTAATTGAAATCAGTGCTGAAATCACAATGAGCTAATTTGAGATTTTGGGTTGATTAGCCCAAACGGTCTCAAGACCGTTTGGGAAATCATCCAAACGGTCTCAAGATCGTTTGGGGATCATCCAAGACCGTATGGAGGTCTGGGGTCAAGTATAGTTGACCAATTGAAGATACAAAGATACCAAATTACATTGCAATTAAATATTGATGTAATGATCAACTCAATAAATCAGACCTTGATGAATTTTCACTAGAGTACAAAGGATGGATGGGAAAACGGTCTCAAGACCGTTTGGAACTCATCCAAACGGTCTCAAGACCGTTTGGTGACAACCCAAGACCGTTTCGAGGTCTAGGGTTAAGGTAATTTGATCAATTGAGGGCCCAATTACATGGGTTATTGAAATAATCAAATTGCTGATTTGTGACTTAATTAAGGTTCAACCCCTATCAAATCAATCTAGATTTTGATGATTTCTTGAGCAAACGGTCTCAAGACCGTTTGGAGGATAACCAAACGATCCCAAGACCGTTTGGGCCACGTTTGAGCCCAATTGGAGGTCAATTGATGGGTTCAACTTCGATTTGATTCACATTGTTGAGTGTTGATGGTTGAACGTTTATAGACCTTAATTGAACCAACTCCAACCCTAATTGGATATAAATTGAGGGTCAATTGAGTAACCAATTGGTTAAGGCTCATACTAATTGACTCAATTTATAAGTGGTTAGCAAGCTTGAGACCAATTGATGGCTTCAACATAAGAAACCCTAATCGAGTCTACCTTTGAATCACCTTGGAGGTCCATACGATCTTGAGTTTTTAGGTCTATACGACCTCAAGACCGTATAAGGCTATACGACCTCAAGATCGTATGAGGCTATACGACCTCAAGACCGTATAAGGCTATACGACATCAAGATCGTATGAGGCTATACGACCTCAAGACCGTATAAGGCTATACGACCTCAAGATCGTATGAGGCTATACGACCTCAAGATCGTATGAGGCTATACGACCTCAAGATCGTATGAGGCTATACGACCTCAAGATCGTATGAGGATATATGACCTCAAGATCGTATGAGACTATACGACCTCAAGATCGAATGAGACCATACATACTTCAAGATCGTATGAAGGTTGAAGGTGTGAAACTTATTGGAGACTTTTGAAGTTAAGTCTGCCTAATGCCTTGAAGGCTTAAATGGTTTAATAGTTGTTCAACCTAAACCATAATAATACCAAGAGACATTAAGGGTCAAATGGTTAGTAAATTAAACCATGATGATGATCAATGTGTAATTTACCATAATACCCTTGAAAGGTTCAATTGAGTAAAACCTTGTTCTAATCAAACCCTAATCACTCAATAGTGGTGATTTGGTCTATGATAATCAAAGTGGACTTAACCCAACCTGATCTAGATTGGTGTTATCACCATCTACAAGTATGAGGAGAGAGAAAGTATCTTAAGAAAGAGAAAGTACCCTTTTATGATGAAAATTCAAGTAAAGTACCTTCAATACACATGAATGTGCATGATTAGGGTATGATCCACCTATGTGAGATCATGGAACCCTAATTATGATAAATGATGAATCTTAATCTTATCTGAGGGCTTTAATGATGATGTTTCTCATACATGATGATGTTATGAGTTCAATTCACCATGAGGTGAATAGTAAACCCTAATTCTAGGGTGATAACATATAATGAGAATAGTAAACCCTAATTTATGGTGATCTGATAAATGTAGTAATTCAGGGTTATGCCTTTGAGTATGAAACCCTAAAATACAAGTTGTTATTTGAGGAATCTTTATGCCATGTGAGATAAGAAGTTTAATAAATCTAATCCAGAGGAGATGTAATATGGATGAGAATCCCTAAATTAGAAATGAAAATATGGAAATCCTAGTGGGATGAATAGTGAGCCTAGTATATGACCTAGCAATTTTGAATTCGTGGAGATGTTTATAAGGTAATGCCTTTAAATAAAGTATAGTCAAATCAATGAGTATGATGTGTTCACACCATGATAAGATTGAGAAGTGAATTCATACCTTGAATTGATAATCATTATGATGTTCAATAAATGTTGTATTTAAGGCAAATACTCACCATACCCTGGTATGCTTCTAAGGATGGCAGAGTTGCATACTAGAATTGGACTAATAATCTAAAAAGGAAATATTAACAATGAAGGATGGGGTATGTTAACCTTAGTCCTGTGTCATGCCTTTAGGTATGAAACTTTGAGAACAAGTTACCAAATATAATGTCTTATAGGATAAAGAGATTTCAATAACCTTAATTTGTATAGGGTGAAACCCTATTTCCAGTTATGCTTTTAAGCATGAATCCTCATGATTGAAGTATGAGATGAGGAATCAATATTCCTAATCATAAGTAAAGGAAATGAATAACCCTAATTGATGAATATTGGGGAACTTGACTCTTCTAAGAGTTTGAAAGTGTAACTTCTAGAATGAATTGTTTACTGTTATCAGTTGAATTAACCATGTAGGTTGTCATGAGATGATGATAATATCCATGTATGGATTATGAAACTATATTCATTGAAATCATGCTTTAGCTTTATGAGTAAGTGAAATATTCTGATGCCTTGTTGAGTGGCATCCTATGAGACTGATGGGCTGTGAAAGCTATAAATATCATCAAAGTCATGCTTAACAGATGAATTGTGATGAAATGATTGAGAAATGATAATTGATGTGAGTTAGACTTGTTACATTTAGTATTCTATCTTCATGGCTGCCATGCTAATGATTAATGTTTGAGAACATGTATGATGTTAAAATAATACTGAAATGTACCTAACTAATCAAGTATAATCATTCCATGTAGAGCCCTGATCATAGATCCATCATTGTCAGAGACCAAATGATGGTGAAATAGGTTTTCCTAAGGGAACTCCTGGATCACATACTTTTGAGTATGTGGGGGAGATGGATGCGTAAATCCTTACATCCTAGTGTAGGAATTGATACCATCAATCCTTCACTACAAAACCAAATGGTGAGATGTACCACAAATCTCCCAAAGAAGACACAAACACTGCATCGGTGAGAGATAAACAAGAAATCTTCCGGTGACGAAGAGAGTACAGAACGCCACTGTAACTCTAAAATAGCGAAGGACCAGATTACCCTGGTAAGCTATAACAGCAGAGACACAAGATGTCCTGCAAACAATCCTCTAACTGACTGAGGAAGATGAGGTCATAAGAATCCGGCTCTTTTGATGACCTATGTATGATACCGATGCAACTTACTAGTGATCGGTTGGAGTATGAGCGGTATACCTCATCTCCACAGGGCATAATAATGTTTGTAAAACATAATCAACCGCGTAGTAGATCTGCTTAGGTTACTACGAGGAACAATGTTTGGTGTTACATTGTTTACATTAATGATCTGTTCAGATATTTTGTATACATGTACTTTATATGCTTTAAAGACATGACTGTTCAGATAGAAGTTACTTCTCTTGTTATTAAACATGTTGTTGTACGATTTATGTTATCTTGTCTATGATATTCCTTAATGTTATAATAAAGCTTCTAGTTGAGAGTTATAACTCTCACTGGGACAATTTGTACATTGTCTCAGTCTGTAGATTTCAACTCTTTTTAGGTGGTCATTGAAGACGAAGGAGACCGTTTAAGGATGAGCAACAACGACAACAACAGTACCAAGGGCAGCAGTGAATCTCAGGTGGAGATACTGGCTGCTGAGTTATGTAGTTAGATGGTCCTATGCCGTCTCTGTACTCTCAGGTCCTAGGAATCAGTGTTTTGAGTTTTGGTGTTGGCTCCTGAGATTTTGAATCATGTTGTATATAACTACTCAAGAAGTGGTTAAACAGAGATGTAAACTGTTTACTTGGTTTCTTATAAAAGGAATTTTATAATTTCCAGGTCTTGTCTCAAAAATTTTAATTTCTAGTAATTTTTCATATTCCGCAACTAATCGAATGCTTCCGCTAAGTTTAAATCGTGTTTATATCATGGTTTTGGAGATCGGAGCCCACAATTAAGTGGTATCAGAGCTCTAGGTTCGCCGAGTCTATAGAGACATAGGACTTAGGATGTCGAGTCTGTCTTTAGTGTTTCTTCCTCATCTAATAGAATCTTCTGCTCCTCAGGAGAAGAAGACATATAAGGACAAGGAGTTTGTTGTAGGAAGCAACAATGCTACACCCAGATGGAGTGCACAGGAGCAAGCAGTAGAGGAACACTTACCTGAGGTTCCCCTAGTTAATCCAACCATAATAAGGAATCTTTCCTTAGGAATCACTGTTGGAGAATTTAGGGCAACCATGATGTACCTAGTGGATCAAACACTAGCAGTACAACCCATATTACCAGCTCCTAATGATGATGTTTTGGATATCCATAGGATATGTAACCCTCAGCAGCAGGTTGAAGAAGAAGTAAATGATAAAGCTTTGAACTCAGAGTAAGCCTATGCTCAGCCTCAGCCTGATGAATCAGTCCACAGTAATGTAGGGATTAGAATACAGCCAGAGACTAGGACCTGTTATAATTGTAGGAAGCCTGGACATATCAGATCTAATTGTCTAGAAAGGATATATAGAGGAAGAATTGGGAAAAGGCCTATCCAAACCCAGAAGCAAAGGCCTAGAATTCCCAAAAGGAAGAAGTTTTTGATGTCCCCAACACAACTAGGACCTAGTAAATCAAGGCAACGGTTATCCAGAAAGGATAAGGAACCCTTTAGACCACAACAATTGGAGAAAAGCTGCTACAACTGTGGTAAGGTGGGACATTTGAAGAGGGACTGTCAGTCTAGGCCTGTTAGTGTGACACAACCTCCGAGACAAGGGCAACAAGGATCACAGAGAAGACAATTTCAAGGAGCAGCTCAAGGACGTGGACAAGCGTCCCAAGCTGGATCATCTGCACCAAATCAACCACAGACAATAGTGAGGTTCTTTGCTATGAACCCACCTGATGCAGTGGTCGATCCACGGGTTGTGACAGGTCAGATGAACTTTTATATTCTGATATGTCTAATTCCTGTGTAGTATCTGTTCTGATTGACCCGAGTGCTACGCACTCTTTTATCACTCGAAGAGTGATCCATAACTGCAATATGACATTCAGTCATATGGCAGGAAGCTGTTGTTGGAGACTCCGTTGAGTGAGTCTGTTGTTATGCAGGAGGTATGACCTCCCTGCATCCTCTTCTTTTCTAATCATCGCATTCGAGTGGATCTTATACCTTGACATGCAAGGATTTGATAGAATCCTCGAGCCATGATTGATTAGACAAGATAAATGGTATTTCTTATAAATCTCTTTATGACCTTTTGGATAAGTTGAAATAGTAGTTGATTGAACTATTCTTTGATTGGTCTCATAAAAGTTTTCAATGATGCATCAGATATAATCGTTTTATATTACATGTTTACTTCTATAAGAAGAAAAGGTATTAAAGAATTGATCTGGATGTAGGATTCAGTAAAGTTAATAATTATGTTTATAAGGATGGAAAAAGAGAAGGAACATAGTAATATATAAGTACATATTTTCTTACCTCATTAATCATATACCCTGGCCAGGTATACAATTACTGATGATGAAGTAAATATGGAAACTTTGAAGTTGTTATCTTTTGATTACTCTGATCAAGTAGTCAATTTGAAACAACTTAAAGAGCATCATAAGATAAGAAAAATAAGAATGAAGAAGGTCAACCATGATTAGTAATGATTGAAAGAATATATGTAATGAGCAATGTCCCATGATAAAAGGAAGAAAGAGATATAAAGTTTTGATAATACAAGTAATTAATACCAAAGTAAGAATTTTAAGAACATCCCTTGTTAGGGGTTTATGTTCTTAAAATAAACATATCCTTCTCCAGAATGTCTGTTAAGTAAATCCTTGTGTGACAAGAAAACGTTTTCTCTATGATAAGAATGTATAACTGATGAGATAGTTAATGCATATAATAAAGGAAGTTAGTATATGCTGATTATCAGATGTGATGGTACACTCAGGGTGAAAAGGCCCTTATATGGTCTTGAATAAAAATC
The DNA here is from genome assembly GCA_963693085.1 of Alisma plantago-aquatica. Classification (NCBI taxonomy): domain Eukaryota; kingdom Viridiplantae; phylum Streptophyta; class Magnoliopsida; order Alismatales; family Alismataceae; genus Alisma; species Alisma plantago-aquatica. Next base: position 566,550,098 of record OY856410.1, on the reverse strand, counting down.
AGGGCTTGAATTTGATCCTAAAGAATGTTGATCAAAATTCTATAACATTTCCCTAAAAATGGTATGTTACCTAAGGATGTAACAATGTGTATGCTGAAACAATATCTGCTTTCCCCTTTTCTTCCTAAGATTTCGGGGACGAAATCCTTGTTAGGGGTTTATGATTTGTAACACCCCTGACCTGGGTTATGAGCTAACCCTAGGTGTTTTGCCTAATTATGAAATTGGATGTTTGTAATTATCCTTTAGTATATAATTAAAGCTTTTATGGAACACATGTTTCCATTTTTGTCCCTTGTAAACCAATGTTGAAGTATTGTTTGCAATACAGGGACCTATGTGCAATTTGCCCAATCAGAGGGGTTAAATTGCAAAATTCACATGTTTATATGTTCCTTCAATGTTGAGACAACATAAGAATGAATATGATGAGGTTTGAGGGATTTCCCAAGCTTGAGCACCAAGGTGCAGCTGTGGAAGCAACCCCTGTACTTAAAAACCCTAAATTGGTGTAAAATGCAATTTACCCAATTTGAGGGGTGCAACTTGTAAAATACATCATCTAAAATATCTTTTATGACTCTTGGCATCATTTAGAAGAGAAATGATGAAAAGGTTATTTCATGTGAATAATCATATAATAAAGAACACCTTTGTGATTGAATAATCAAGGTGTATGTATAATAGCCCTTTTATGTGTATGCTTTAGTGATGGGTTGATCCTTTTTGCCTACAATTATTGACCTTAGAAGGAGTTTGTCCTTATAAATAAGATGTGGGGACGTGCAAGGAAGAAAGGAAGGACTTAGATGAGAAATGAGGAAAACATATGTCCTTATGTTGAAAATTCACCTAAGTATATATACAACTTTTCTCACTTAGCAAGGGAACGACCCTCTCCCTTTCATTTCTTTTCCCCTTGCTCAAAACCGACCAAGGCTAGCTATGGAGCAGAGAAGGACGACCAAGGGTCCTAGGTAAGTTTGGATCATCCCTTTTTGCTTGAATTCATGGAGGAAACTCGTTTTCAAGGTTGAATTCATGGCTAGCTCACCTAGCTCTATCTTTCTAGCCATTCCTTTCCAACTTTCCTTGGAGGATTCACCTTGGCCGACCTGTGGAGCTTCTAGGACGCCATTAAAGGCTTGTAGCTCGAAATCTTGGAGCTCAAGGAGCAAGCTTTAGGTGGGTTTTATAACTCTCGACCTATGCTTTGTTATATACATCTTTTCTATGCTTTTAGTTGCTAGTTCTTCTTCTTCCCTATCTTCCCTTGCTTCCTTGCAAGCAAATCCGTGAGGAACTGTTGCTGTTCTTGAGATAGAAGATGAGGGTGTTACTTTCTATGCTTATCCACAGTTTTCCACTTTACCATACGACCTCAACCAATTGCCCATACGGTTTACAAAACGATTTGGTGGGCAAACGGTTTCAAGGTCGTATGAAGGCATACGGTCTCAAGACCATATGTCTGCGTTGAACAAGCGTGGACCGTATGAGAATCCTGTTCATATTTATGTAGGTTAATCACGCACAAATTTTGAGAGGTTAACTCCAAAGGAATCGTGAGATATAGGAAAAACAATTAGCAAATTCAATTGAATTTAGTTCTGATTTTCATTCTGCTTAATTTTCCCTTTTTGGGCAAACGGTCTCAAGACCTTATAAGATGGTTGACTAAGCGTTGACCGTATGATATTAATGTTCCTAATGATGTTAGTGAATGACTCACCAAATTTGGTGGACTAATTCCAAACGAGTTAAGAGTTGAAGGTTGATTACTAGGGCAAACACTAATTGAAATCAGTGCTGAAATCACAATGAGCTAATTTGAGATTTTGGGTTGATTAGCCCAAACGGTCTCAAGACCATTTGTGGAATCATCCAAACGGTCTCAAGACCGTTTGGGGATCATCCAAGACCGTATGGAGGTCTGGGGTCAAGTATAGTTGACCAATTGAAGGTACAAAGATACCAAATTACAATGCAATTACGTATTGATGTAATGATCAACTCAATAAATCAGACCTTGATGAATTTTCACTAGAGTACAAAGGATGGATGGGCAAACGGTCTCAAGACCATTTGGAACTCATCCAAAAGGTCTCAAGACCGTTTGGTGACAACCCAAGACCGTTTGGAGGTCTAGGGTTAAGGTAATTTGATCAATTGAGGGCCCAATTACAATGGGTTATTGAAATAATCAAATTGCTGATTTGTGACTTAATTAAGGTTCAACCCCTATCAAATCAATCTAGATTTTGATGATTTCTTGAGCAAACGGTCTCAAGACCGTTTGGAGGATATACAAACGATCCCAAGACCGTTTGGGCCAAGTTTGAGCCCAATTGGAGGTCAATTGATGGGTTCAACTTCGATTTGATTCACATTGTTGAGTGTTGATGGTTGAACGTTTATAGACCTTAATTGAACCAACTCAAACCCTAATTGGATATAAATTGAGGGTCAATTGAGTAACCAATTGGTTAAGTCTCATCCTAATTGACTCAATTTATAAGTGGTTAGCAAGCTTGAGACCAATTGATGGCTTCAACATAAGAAACCCTAATCGAGTCTACCTTTGAATCACCTTGGAGGTCCATACGATCTTGAGTTTTAGGTCTATACGACCTCAAGACCGTATAAGGCTATACGACCTCAAGATCGTATGAGGCTATATGACCTCAAGACCGCATAAGGCTATACAACCTCAAGATCGTATGAGGCTATACGACCTCAAGACCGTATAAGGCTATACGACCTCAAGATCGTATGAGGCTATACGACCTCAAGATCGTATGAGGCTATACGACCTCATGATCGTATGAGGCTATACGACCTCAAGATCGTATGAGGCTATATGACCTCAAGATCGTATGAGACTATACGACCTCAAGATCGAATGAGACCATACATACTTCAAGATCGTATGAAGGTTGAAGGTGTGAAACTTATTGGAGACTTTTGAAGTTAAGTCTGCCTAATGCCTTGAAGGCTTAAATGGTTTAATAGTTGTTCAACCTAAACCATAATAATACCAAGAGACATTAAGGGTCAAATGGTTAGTAAATTAAACCATGATGATGATCAATGTGTAATTTACCATAATACCCTTGAAAGGTTCAATTGAGTAAAACCTTGTTCTAATCAAACCCTAATCACTCAATAGTGGTGATTTGGTCTATGATAATCAAAGTGGACTTAACCCAACCTGATCTAGATTGGTGTTATCACCATCTACAAGTATGAGGAGAGAGAAAGTATCTTAAGAAAGAGAAAGTACCCTTTTATGATGAAAAGTCAAGTAAAGTACCTTCAATACACATGAATGTGCATGATTAGGGTATGATCCACCTATGTGAGATCATGGAACCCTAATTATGATAAATGATGAATCTTAATCTTATCTGAGGGCTTTAATGATGATGTTTCTCATACATGATGATGTTATGAGTTCAATTCACCATGAGGTGAATAGTAAACCCTAATTCTAGGGTGATAACATATAATGAGAATAGTAAACCCTAATTTATGGTGATCTGATAAATGTAGTAATTCAGGGTTATGCCTTTGAGTATGAAACCCTAAAATACAAGTTTTTATATGAGGAATCTTTATGCCATGTGAGATAAGATGTTTAATAAATCTAATCCAGAGGAGATGTAATATAGATGAGAATCCCTAAATTAGAAATGAAAATATGGAAATCCTAGTGGGATGAATAGTGAGCCTAGTATATGACCTAGCAATTTTGAATTCCTGGAGATGTTTATAAGGTAATGCCTTTAAATAAAGTATAGTCAAATCAATGAGAATGATGTGTTTACACCATGATAAGATTGAGAAGTGAATTCATACCTTGAATTGATAATCATTATGATGTTCAATAAATGTTGTATTTAAGGCAAATACTCACCATACCCTGGTATGCTTCTAAGGATGGCAGAGTTGCATCCTAGAATTGGACTAATAATCTAAAAAGGAAATATTAACAATGAAGGATGGGGTATGTTAACCTTAGTCCTGTGTCATGCCTTTAGGTATGAAACTTTGAGAACAAGTTACCAAATATAATGTCTTATAGGATAAAGAGATTTCAATAACCTTAATTTGTATAGGGTGAAACCCTATTTCCAGTTATGATTTTAAGCATGAATCCTCATGATTGAAGTATGAGATGAGGAATCAATATTCCTAATCATAAGTAAAGGAAATGAATAACCCTAATTGATGAATATTGGGGAACTTGACTCTTCTAAGAGTTTGAAAGTGTAACTTCTAGAATGAATTGTTTACTGTTATCAGTTGAATTAACCATGCAGGTTGTCATGAGATGATGATCATATCTAGGTATGGATTATGAAACTATATTCATTGAAAGCATGCTTTAGCTTTATGAGTAAGTGAAATATTCGGATGCCTTGTTGAGTGGCATCCTATGAGACTGATGGGATGTGAAAGCTATAAATATCATCAAAGTCATGCTTAATAGATGACTTGTGATGAAATGATTGAGAAATGATAATTCATGTGAGTTAGACTTGTTACATTTAGTATTCTATCTTCATGGCTGCCATGCTAATGATTAATGTTTGAGAACATGTATGATGTCAAAAGAATACTGAAATGTACCTAACTAATCAAGTATAATCATTCCATGTAGAGCCCTGATCATAGATCCATCATTGTCAGAGACCAAATGATGGTGAAACAGGTTTTCCTAAGGGAACTCCTGGATCACATACTTTTGAGTATGTGGGGGAGATGGATGCATAAATCCTTACATCCTAGTGTAGTAATTGATACCGTCAATCCTTCACTACAAAACCAAATGGTGAGATGTACCACAAATCTCCCAAAGAAGACACAAACACCGCATCGGTGAGAGATAAACAAGAAATCTTCCGGTGACAAAGAGAGTACAGAACGCCACTATAACTCTAAAATAGCGAAGGACCAGATTACCCTGGTAAGCTATAACAGCAGAGACACAAGATGTCCTGCAAACAATCCTCTAACTGACTGAGGAAGATGAGGTCATAAGAATCCGGCTCTTTTGATGACCTATGTATGATACCGATGCAACTTACTAGTGATCGGTTGGAGTATGAGAGGTATACCTCATCTCCACAGGGCATAATAATGTTTGTAAAACATAATCAACCGCGTAGTAGATCTGCTTAGGTTACTACGAGGAACAATGTTTGGTGTTACATTGTTTACATTAATGATCTGTTCAGATATTTTGTATACATGTACTTTATATGCTTTAAAGACATGACTGTTCAGATAGAAGTTACTTCTCTTGTTATTAAACCTGTTGTTGTACGATTTATGTTATCTTGTCTATGATATTCCTTAATGTTATAATAAAGCTTCTAGTTGAGAGTTATAACTCTCGCTGGGACAATTTGTACATTGTCTCACTCCGTAGATTTCAACTCTTTTTAGGTGGTCGTCGAAGACGAAGGAGACCATTTAAGGATGAGCAACAACGACAAAAACAGTACCAAGGGCAGCAGTGAATCTCAGGTGGAGATACTGGCTGCTGAGTTATGTAGTTAGATGGTCCTATGTCGTCTCTGTACTCTCAGGTCCTAGGAATCAGTGTTTTGAGTTTTGGTGTTGGCTCCTGAGATTTTGAATCATGTTGTATATAAATACTCAAGAAGTGGTTAAACAGAGATGTAAACTGTTTACTTGGTTTCTTATAAAAGGAATTTTATAATTTCCAGGTCTTGTCTCAAAAATTTTAATTTCTAGTAATTTTTCATATTCCGCAACTAATCGAATGCTTCCGCTAAGTTTAAATCGTGTTTATATCGTGGTTTTGGAGATCGGAGCCCACAGTAACTCTAATAGAGAAGTTGCTAGTATACCCTGGAAAGCTATTTAGCAGAGACACAAGATGTCCTGCAGTTGGTGCTCACACTGACTGAGGAAGATGAGGTCATGGGAATCCGGCTCTTCTTTTGACCTATGTATGGTACCAATTTCGATTTCACAATGGTCGGTTGGAGTATGAGCGGTATACCTCATCTCCTAAGGGCATTAAGTATGATTGTAAAATATAATCAGTCGTGTAGCATATTTTCTTAGGGTTGAAATACGAGAATCATTGGTTGATGTTACTTTGCATAGTATGTTCTAAATGAACAAATGTTATTTATGATCTTCAATTCCTTTTTGGATAAGTAACATGCTGCTTCATCAAATTATATGTGAAATGCTTTGAGTAAAGAATAATGCTCTAATCTATTTATACTTTGATTTAACTACTGTTGAATGCTTATGATTCTTCTTCTCAGTTTTATACAATTAATTGCAATAATAATGTTTCTGACGGAGAGTTATATCTCTCGCTGGGACAATTTTCAATTGTCTCACCCCCGTGGGATTCAACTTTTTAGGTAGACGCAGAAGAGGCTGGAACCCTACAGTAAGGGAAGAACAACAGTAGCAACAACCAGGACAACAGTGAATCCTCAGGTGGAGACACTGGTTGTCATGTCATGTATATAGAGAGTCGTATGTGTCGTCTCTGTACTCTCAGGTCCTAGGAGTCAGTAGTTAGTTTAATATTGATATGAGATTTTGGCTTGATGCCTCGAGATTTTTATACTTCCTATGTATAGTCTAACAGGGCAGTTGATGTTGTAACTCTTGAGAAGAAATGGTACAAGAGATGTACTAGTACACCAGAATGTATTAGAAATGCTTTGTTTCTTTATGAAAGAGTTTTTTAGTTTAGGGATCTCTTTTTAAAAATTTTAATTTTTAGTAACTCCACTGCTAATGATTGCTTCCGCATTAGTTAATCTTATTTCATTGCTTAAGACCAGTTTGTACATCACACAAACCCTAGGTACATCACTTCCCACATTCTTGGAGCATGTTAGGTTAAGAATAATCACATGTGTAGAGACCATCCCTAGGTAGAGATCACTAGGGTTACACCATGTGTAGTGACCATCAAAATCATGCAAATGTAGCAACCATACATGACTCAGCACATGTACAGACCACATGGTACAACCATCACTATCAACCACAATAAAGCAACACCTTAACCAGGTAGTGACCACAAGGGAAAAAACTTGTTTTGAACATCAAAGACTAAAAATGTAACAACCACAACAAACCATGCATAGTGGTCGCAATAGAATGTATCAAGTGTAGCGATCGCAGCATCAACTACATGCACATCTGAACATAATGTTCACAATGCACCATCTCACATAGCAAAAGCAACTCACCTTTATAGAAACATGGTGACCAAGGTAGATAGGGTTAGGGCCAAACTCACCACTACCATAGTCATAGTAACCAAAACATACAGTTAACACCATGAATCCAAAGAATTTCCAAGAAGAAAACCTCAGAAAAGAGATGATCATAAAAACCCTAAAATGATCACCACTAGGATTAACATGAAAACCCTAATAGGAAAGAGAAAACCAAGCATTTAAGCATATGCATAAAAGAAAACAAAACCACCATCTTACACGGGATGACCAGTACAAAAACTTGGAGATAAAACCAACATTCCTAAAGCATGTAAGAATCAACAACTCCACTCTCCATCCATAACATATCGGGTTCAAGAATTAGGGTTTAAAAGAAAGAGAAACGCATACAAGAGTACTTCATAATCTTAAACCCTAAGCATCATCTAGCAACTTATGATCACGTTTTAGATATGAATTGGTAACATGCAACAAGATAACTTGCAACAATAGTAGAGGAGTAAGTTATATAACCCGCCTTGAGGTGAAGATCAACTCCAAAAGCTAAGAAGCTCTAAGAGAGAGAAGAAAAGCCCAGATTGGATCAACTCCAACTCCAATCAATATCACCTCAAGAGAAGAAGATAAAACCAAGGTCAAAGAAAACCCAAAGAGAGGAGGGTACAAACCATAAGTTCAAATAAGAAAGGGGAAGAGGAAATCTTTGTCTCACCCAGGTACTACCATGGAGAACTATGGATTTTACCTCTATTGGAGAAAAGTTCCACAACAAAGCCACCATGGAGAACCATAGTCTGGTTGAGAAACTAAAGAGAGAGGTAGGGTTAAAAAAATGAGATCAAAGAGATTAAACACTTACCAAGATCAAGAATTGCCAAGAAACACCACAAGAGAGATGATCAAACCCTAGATCACCACATGCATGAGGTTTGACCTTCTTCTTCAAGTTCAACGCCTCCACTTGTACCACTAAGCAAAAGGATGAACACCAAACAAGAAAGGAGAAGGAAGAAAAAGACAAAGGGATTACTTTCATGAAAAAGAAGGGGTATAAATACCCAAGGGTAGGATAGAGGTAAAGGGATATGAGGTATCAAGATACTAAAGCCACTCATGACACTTGTCCCTCAAAACCTCGACCATGCAAGCACTCTAGATATGCATGCATCAAATGGGTGATACAAATAATGTTTGGTAGCAACTAGTAGGTCCACTACCCCTTGGTCAAAGAAAACATCACCATGGTAGCAACCATGGTTCAAAATCAAATAGTCGCTACAAATAAACTACAAAGACACAACTCCTTAGATTGCTACAAACCAACCAAAACAAGGTGCATTGGTCACTACAACACACCAAGGAAAACTCCCTTCAATCGCAACCCATCAATAATCATAAAGCACATCGGGCACTACAAGGATCAACATCCACATGGTCGACACCACCATCAACTCAAGCATCCATGAAACCCTAGCTCAACACACATTGTGCCACCTCATCAATCAAGGTACAAAAAGGAACCCTTAATCATCATTCTCTCTCTCATGATTGTAAGGCACAAGACACACATATAACATGTGACAAATTGCAAGATAAACCCTCAACATGGGTAAATTACAACTTGGTCCAAAAGTGACACATAAAGCATAACTAGCTCAAACATCAACCAAATTGGACCAAACTAAAAACATAAATGTGTCACATGTTATTAAGGTGCATCACATGATTAGCTTAAGCTTTAAGCATCTTATTATGCTAATCAAGCAAGATTAATCACTACGCTAGGTTTAGGGTCTTACAACCATAAAACCCTAACAAGGATTTAACCCCTGAAATCCTACGTGAAAAGAGATGAGTACTTTTGATGCATCTCATCCTCAAGCTCCCACGTGGCTTCCTAAACACCACGGTGATGCCCTCAAACCTTAAAAAACACTATATATTTCTTCTTCAGTCTCTTCACCCTCTGGTCTAAGATCAACACAGGACCCTCGGTATAAGACACATCCTCATCCAGCTCAACCTCCATGGTATACAACACAAGCTCTGTGTCAGGGTGACACTTCCTTAGCATAGAAACATGAAATACTAGATGCAACTTGTATAACTCAGGTGATAGTTCCAACTTATAAGCCACCTTCCTAACACGTGCCACCACAGGGCAAGGTCCCATAAACATGGGAGCCAACTTACCCTTCTTCCCAAACCTCAACACACCTTTCCAAGGAGAGACCTTGGGGTACACCTTGTCTCCCACTTAGAACTCCAAGTATCTTTGATGATTATCAACATAAGACTTTTTTCTATCTTGGTCTACCTTCAGCTATTGTTGTGTCATCTTGATCTTCTCTGTTGTCTATTATACAAGCTTAGGACCCAAAAACTGATACTCATCTATTTCATACCAATAAAATGGAGACCTACAACGCCTCACATACAAGGCTTCATATGGTGCCATGTCGATACTCCTTCAGTAACTGTTGTTGTAAGAAAACTCTATCAAACTGAAGTGCACATCCCAACTACCCAAAAACTATATAACACAAGCTATTAATAGATCTTCCAATGTTTGAACAGACCTCTACAACTGTCCATCTGTCTATGGGTGGAATGTCATACTGAACCTCAACTGCATACCCATGGTTGTGTGCAAATGCTTCCAAAAGCGACTGGTAAACTGAAGACCTCTGTTAGACATTATCATCATTGGGTCACCATGCAGACGTACTATCTCATTAACATACACTTGTACCAACTTCTCAGTTGTATATGTTGTCTTCATAGGGAGGAAGTGTGCTAATTTGGTCAACATGTCCACTATCACCGATATGAAATCATGACCATTGGTTTTCCTAGGAAGACCAACCACAAAGTTAGTCATAATATGGTCCCATTTCCATTGTGGTATAGGTAACAGTTGCAAAGTCCCTATAGGGTTCTAATGCTCTGCCTTGACATGCTAACACATGGGACATTTTGCCACAAACTTAGCTATGTCATGCTTCAAACTAGGCCACCAATATAGATATTTTATATTATGGTATATCTTAGTTCTATCTAGATGCATGGCATACATTAAAGAGTGAACCTCTTCTAGAATTAACTTCCTCAGATTATCAACATCAATAACCACTGCTCTATTTTGGTAACACAGTGTCCCATCCTCGAACTCATGGAATCTGTCATGCTTCTCACTGCAAAACTATGCTCAGATTTGTTGTATCATAGTAGCATCATGTTTTGCATCTCTGATCTACTGCCATAATGTAGGCTTCACCTGTAACTGAGCCAACAAGCCAGCCAACAAGGAGACCTCCAACTTCACATTCATATGGAGAAGAGACACCAACATGTCACACTTATGGCACACCAAAGAACACAACTATGCCTTATTAGTAGATGATGACGATGAAGACTTCCTGCTCAAAGCATATGCCTCCATATTCACCCTCCCTAGATGGTAGTCTATGGTGCAATCATAATCTTTGATTAACTCCATCCAGTGGCATTGGAGCATATTCAACTCTTTCTTTGAGAAGATGTATTGTAGGTTCTTGTGGTCAATGAAGATCTAACACTTCTCACTATAAAGGTGGTGTCTCCAAATATTCACAACATGGAACACAACAACAAGCTCAAGATCATGTGTTGGGTAGCTCTCCTCATGTTTCTTAAGTTGTCGTGGAACAAAAGAAATCACATTTTTATCTTAGATCGACATGCAACCTAAACCATTCTTTGACACATCATAGAATATGATATAACATTTCCCTTGCTCAGGCAACACTAACACTAGCACACTGGTCACCTTCTCCATCAAAATGTAGAAAGAATATTGACACCTATCATCCCAGACAAATGCAACACACTTCCTCTTCACTTTAACTAGGAGTAATTATATGGCAATGAGGTTCTTGATGAACCTCCTGTAGTAGCCTGTCAGGCCTAGGAAACTATAAACCTCCATCGACATCTTTGGTTGCTCCCATTCTAGAACTGACTGAACCTTCTTGGGATCCACACAAACACCTTTAGTGGATATCATGTTCCCCATAAAAGATACCTATTTTAGCCAAAACTCACACTTGATGAACTTGGCGTACAACTTATGTTGTCTCAACAAGGTCAATGCATGTCATAAATGTTGCTCATGTTGCCCATTTCACATCAACATGTGGAATGTGAACATGCTCCCACTAAATTACAGATCCCTTCTTTATCTTTGACATATCATTCAAACCCTTTAACTATATCATCAAAGTAAAGATCCAATTCTGAGTTTCTTGTACTCAATCAATCACATTTATTAGTCCATTGTAACTTATAGACTTCATTTGCATTAGTGGATTAATAAACCTTTATAGGTTGTGTCACATACACATCCTTGTTTTATTCCTCATAGGAATGCAGTTTTAGTATCCATATGCCAAATGTCTTAGTCGTTAAGTTGCAATCAACAAGCATCATCCTTCTCAAAATGTTATCCATGTGTCTTAACACTTAAGATTCATTTGCACTTATGGATTTCATCCAATAAGTGCTACCATCAAGGTCATACCTTATGGTTCACATGGATGTCATTTAGGATGTAATGGTCATAAACCATAACTCAAAATTCGGTTCCTCATATTCATCTAGATAGTTGACTCATCACATGAACAACTCATCACATAGATAATTGAGGTGTATCTGTTAAGGATATAAGAACTCACAACTCCTTGTGATTCTTAATGTCCTTTATTAGTGAGGGGTATTCTTTTATTAAGAAGAATTTAGTTATTTGATAATCATTCTCTAACTCCTTAGAGTATGATTCCTTCTTGATTTAGACATCACCATGCCTTAATCATGAGTTCACTATGATACACTATCATAATCACTCAAAAGGATCACAAACATTTGGTCCAGGTATTTATTCATTGATCTCATCAAGAATAATACTTTACCAAATTTGCACTTCATCTATGATAATCTTGAACACTTCAAGATATTCATATTGGTATTTCTCTAAACACCATTTGAAGTATTAGCATTTGTTCTAATAGATATGTAAATACATCACATGTATCATACCTAATAGGATAATCATTCTCCCACTACCTTTAGTGAAGATTGATTAATCATGTCCAAGATATTCATGTCTCTTACTGGTTCTCTAACCAAAAGAGTCTAGATTTATCCATCACATGGAAACTAGAAATGAATTTCTCATGATTGATGCTAATTTGATTGTTTGAGTTATCTATAACTTTTAGGTATCATTTTATCTTATGCATATCAAATACCACAAGATAAACAAGGCATTGCCACAAAGATCATATATTTAGAAATTGAAACATCTCTTTACTGATTGCCATCATTGTCATACAATATGCAAAAATAAAGTGTTTCTATCTATTGGCAAATATGAAATAGCAGTTCTCAACTCTATTTCGTTCCCTTTAGGCTGAAATAAATGGGAATATACTCCTATCTATGGCAGCAACACTTGCTCCAATGATGGGTACTTCTTTCTTGGTCCTTTCACAAAGGCCATCACTTATTTGTGGATCTTGCATATCATATATGATAGATCCATATCTTGGTATCATATACCTCAGATAAAGAAGAGGTTCATTTCGTGATACCTTAGGTGGAGATCTCCATCCCCTCCTTCATCTTCTTTTGTTCTTCCAGATATAGAGGGAAATTCCCTCATACACCCTTTCCCCATGTGCCTTGAGGCTAAAGACGGCTTGGATTACTGGCTAGCATCAGAACACTTCTTTTCTTTGCCATTGTCCTTTCCCTTAAGAATTACCTTTTCTTTGATCACATCAAAGATTATAGTTTGTCTTTCTTCATCTTTGCCTCTACTATCCTCAACATATCCAACAACTTTGTCAACACTTGTCAAAGTTGTTCATGTTGTAGTTTATCATGAACTGTATGATTCTCGCAACATTTGCAGTATCATACCAATAGCCAACTCTTGGCTCAGAGGGAAACCTTCTTTGTCAGGTCTTTCCACATACCCAATCACATTGAGTGTGTGAATACCTTACTGGATCTCCTTCTGTCATGATATACTAGGACAATGTCTTGGAGACATCATATGTATCATGTTGTCTCTACAACTCATAGTTTAGAGAACACAACACCAAGCACTCCTCATCAATGTCATCCTCGGTATGCTTCCATAAGCATACTTTTATCCATTGATGTGGTGGGATTGAGTTCATCTGGTCTTGGTATAACTAGGACTTGGAGCTTTTGCTCTTTGAGAACACTTCTCATCATCCTAACCAATCGTGAATTATTCCCATTTAATTTGTTGGTCTCAAAGACCGATCGCAAATAAAGTGATCTGTTGATTAACCATTTATTTTAAAAAAGGAAATATATGAAATTTTAGTCCAAAAACTCATTTTTGACTTATTTTATTGATTTGAAAAGTTGACGATATAATTAGGCCTTTAATTAATTATCGCTCCCACTATTTTATTTCAAATTAATAGCCCTCACCATAAATTCGGAAGATTGCAGCGTACAACCTTCTAGTGGGCAAGATCCTGAAATCCTCTAAGCCATGGACCAGCTAGGGCTGTCACCCACAACTTAGATCTCTCAGGTAGGCAACTCTTGCCAATTGCATCATATGCAACTCTTGAAAAGATGTCATATGCAACTCTTTGACATGATCATCTCCATGCCTCAAGGTGCTAGATCCTATCTAGGTCACCTTGTTAAGTCTGAACCAAAGCCAACACGATGAATATGCACCCTGCTTGGGCAGACCCACATATCCATCCTTCACGCTTCCACGAGATAGATGGTGCACCACGCTTGGGCGTGCCCATACTTGGTCGATCAAGCTTTTCACGTGTGTCGCATTTGGAAGGCATCTAAAACTCAATATTGAATGAGGGATTTGGTTTTATATACATATACATATCCAATCATCACAATATATAGTATGTACCATATACATGCTATATCCCACAGAAAACATGCAAAACGATAAAAGCGATGATTATGGCCATCCTAATGTGATTCCTCGAGCCAAGAGGAATCACGGTCATCTAGGTCTACATCACATGCAACCTGTACAAGATGAACTCTGTGCTTTGCCTTTCTGGGTTTGATCAACTCATCACATGAATGATCGACTCGCCATCAGACTGGTCGGTTGGGTGCCACCATCCGATCGGTTGGCTCCTCCAACCGATCAGTTCGCCTGGTCAACGTGCATCTCATCATGGCCACCACCCGCTCATCTCGCTCCTCAAACCGGTCATCAAGCGATCGGCTCACTCCTTGAACCGATCATCTGGAACGTCAACCGATCGGTTCACGCCTTGAACCGATCGTCTCAGCTGTCGTCAGGATGTCTGCCATTCTTTGACATAACAAGAAATGAAATTCTATCCTATTTTACATTGTAAAAGGAGAAACCTCGAATTACATTTGAGGGGAGAAAAGGTAGGAAAGAAATCTCAAATTATTTCGAGTTACATCAGGAATAGGAGAAGGAAGATCAGTGTGCAGACCGAGATGCAAGCAACCATATACAACCATACACAGATAGGGTTTATTGGCCATAACCACGCTATACATCCACCACAAAACTCATTTAAGGGTGACGCGTATCGAGTGCATTAATAATACATATCATATATGTAAATTGGGATTTGTGGATTTAGGATTGGACATGCATAAAGCCAATATTATTCACATCGTATGCAATAAATAAAGGCGACAAACCAAAATCGATCATATCAATATTCCCAAAGTATAGAGCAGTTGACGTGGCTCTGATACCACTGTTGGGTTTTAGGGGAGGCAGAGAAGGTAGCGGAAACAAAAATTTTCTCCCCCAAACCCAGAACAAGGAAATGCGTCAACGTCTATACAATAGGAAAGGATAGTTTGTGGAATCATACCTTGTCCTGAGGCTTGCTCGGAGACAATACCTCGCGGCTTGCACGGTCTTCACCTCCAGTCTTGGACAGTGTCTGTGCAGCTCCTGGTCGCACCGGGACTGACAGCTATCCTCCGAGCGGTAGAAACCTCCCACCTCTGAAGTAGTCCACACAGACCACCTGGAAATCCAATCTCCTTGTCTCACAAGGAATTGGAAGGAGTCGCACCCTCCTGTCAGTGTACTAGTCACCAACACACTCTCTTGCCACCAGTCGCAAGTGCAGTTGTCTTTCCCTTACTGTGCCTCCCTTATCGGGTAGCACTTTCTCGGGCTCTCTTGGTTACCAAAACCAGAGAGAACGAAAACTTTGCAGAGCAATTGGTTTGCACTGAGTTGTACTTTGAGAAGCCCCCAATACCCCTATATATAGGAGGGTCATGGGACAGGGTTCTCCATCCTGGGCAATGCGGGACTAAAAGCAGGAGTAGAAAGGTTCGAGATTTTCCACAAAACAACCAACTCACAACCTGAACTGATCGTTTCATTTCTGAAATGGTCGGTTGGGGACCTGAGCCGGTCGGTTGACACCTCAACCGATTGGTTGGGACCCATGAAACGGCCGGTACATTTCTGAACCGGTCGGTTCGTGGTCCTGATCAATTCCTGATTGACTTTCCTTCTTTTGTTTCTAATTGGTATCAAATACCAATCCTTGTTCCAATCAAATTGGGCAAGTGAAACGAAAGGAAAATTCTCACCAATCCTACTTTCCCAACTTGCTCAGTTGCACCAGTTGAATCGATCATTTCAATACTTAAAGCAATCATTCACCCTGATCATGAGCCGATCGACTCACCAATTGAGTCGATCAGTTCACCAAGCTGAGTCGATTGGCTCATCACATGAGCCGATCGGTTGGGAGTGCAGAATGTGCAGAATCAATCAATTGCAGTTTCAATCAATCCGATACTCTAATCAATCAGTCCAACACCTTGAACATTATGATACTGAGCTATGAATTGATTGAGTGTTTAATTGAACTACTAAACTCCTTTAGCAATCAATCTAAACATTGTTTGTGGACAAAACTCCTCTTCCAGGTTAAATCCTATGTGTGTGACCCTACAGGTCCATTTCACGTTGGAAGTGAAAGTCCATAACACTTATGACTTCATAAGCAAAGAGCGGTGCCTAGTCACACATCAGTGCTACCCAAGTGAAATAGAAAGTTGGAGAACAACTTTCAATCCTACAATCCGTGAATGGTGTTACATCGAATGTATAATTCCTTTGTCACTGATATCCCGAATGAACTTGAGGCATGGAACAGTCATCCTATCAACGTTCATTCACTTTCTTGATCTCAGAGTAGATTGAACAAGATATGTATGACATCAATATCACATACTGATTCACACATGCGTGCGCACGTGTGGGCTCTGATCTCCAAAGTCCGAGATCAACACATGAACTTCGAAGTAAACATAGCGGAAGCGATTCGTTTAGCAGCGGAATACCAAAAATCGGCGGAAAAAAAAACTTTTTGAGATAAGACATTGAAACCATAAAAACTCCTTTCATAGATTCAAGATAAAATGTTTACATATCTGTTAATTACGTCTTGAGTAATTATACACAGCATGCTACAAATCTCAAGAGACGAATCAAAACTCAGACCATGACTCCAAGGACCTGAGAGTACAGAGGACGCATAGGACTGACTATCTATCTATATAACTCAGCAGTCTGAATCTCCACCTGAGATTTACTACTGCTCCGGGTGCTGCTGCTGCTGATACTGGTCACCTGGAGATTGGTCCCTTTGTCCTTGGCGACCACCTAAAAAGTTGAAATCTACGGGGTGAGACAATTTTAAATAATTGTCCCAGCGGGAGTTATAACCCTTCGCCAGAAACATGATTATTACAGAATAAGAGAATAACAGTACACAAAGAAGTCATATATATTTTAGGAGTACTTAGAACAACGTTTCACAGATTGTAATCTATTCCTCCTACTAGAAGTAAAGCATCTCTAAGATAAACCCACATATCACTTTTCTTTTAGAAATAGAAGGGCATGTATAACATCTATTTATTATAAATCCATCATCACCACACTGGCTCTCTTCAGGCTTATATCATATATCCATCACCTGGCATTATAATAAGGGATATCATGGCCTGTAGCCATACCCTTTCCTACAAGGTGTTAGGATTCCAAATCCACAACATAACTGTATGATTAGTACACATGAAATCATACTTACCCATACTCAAGTGACGCAAGGGTTATTTACATTCATCACCCATAAGTCTGTAGTTAAGCCTTTCATAGGATTATCTGGTAATAGAACTTCACATAGTAACACTCTATATCAGGATCACATTTCATAATTTAACATAGGGATATCAATCCCTAAACATCTTATCACTAAGAATCCGGAAAGTGAGAGTCCAAACCCCTGGACTAATTATAACATTTATCACCAACAACATATTATTTTATCTGGTCATTTAAATAATATGACCCTTGATGAACATCAGCGCATATTACTCATGACTCATTCAACCTATCAAACTCATTAGTTATCACTTATTAGATAACATACATGTTCTTGAATATTAAACATTAGCATAACAGCTAAGAAAGAAGGATACTAAGTGTAACAAGTCTAACTTACATCAATTATCATTTCTCAATTCTCTCATCACAAGTCATCTGTTAAGCATGACCTTGATGGTACTCATGGCTCTCACAGCCCATCAATCTCATAAGATGCCACTTTCAAGGCACCATGATATATCACTATTCATAAAGCTAACAACATGCTTTCAATGAATATAGCATCATCATCCATACCTGGATATGATCATCCTCATATAGGAACCTACATGGTCAATTCAACTGATAACAATAAATAACTCATTTAAAGAAGTTGTATCTCCCTACTCTTACAAGAGTTAGGTTTCCCTGGTTTTCATCAAATAGTGTTTTAAGGCACACATTACATGCCCTCACCCTAGAATTAGGGTTTACTATTCACATTACATGTCATCACCCTTGAATTAGGGTTTACTATTCACATTACATGTCATCACCCTTGAATTAGGGTTTACTATTCACATTACATGTCATCACCCTTGATTTAGGGTTTACTATTCACATTACATGTCATCACCCTTGAAGTTAGGGTTTACTATTCACATTACATGTCGTCACCCTTGAATTAGGGTTTACTATTCACATTACATGTCATCACCCTTGAATTAGGGTTTACTATTCACATTACATGTCATCACCCTTGAATTAGGGTTTACTATTCTCAGTACATGTTGTCACCCTTGAATTAGGGTTTACTACTCACATTACATGAATTGAACTCATATCATCATCATGTATGAGAAAACATCACCTTTGGTGCTCTCAGGTTAGGTTAAGATTCATCAATTATCATAGTTAGGGTTTCCATGATTTCACATAGTGGATCATACCCTATTCATGCACATTCATGTATATTGAAGGTATTTTACTTGAGTTTCCACCATAATTGGTACCTTCTCTCTCCTCTAACTAGTAGATGGTGATTACACCACTCTAGATTAGGTTGGGTTAAGTCCTCATTGACTAACACAAGTCAACACATCACCATCATGTGATTAGGGTTTGATTAAAACAAGGTATCACTCAATTGAACCCATTTAAGTTGAAACGAGTGTGAACCCATTTGAATTGAAACGAGTGTGAACCCCTTTGAGTTGAAACAGGTGTGGACTCGTTTGAGTTGAAACGGGTGTGGACTCATTTGAGTTGAAACGGGTGTGAACCCATTTGGATTGAAATGGGTGTGGACTCGTTTGAGTTGAAATGGGTGTGAACCCATTTGGATTGAAACAGGTGTGGACTCGTTTGAGTTGAAACGGGTGTGAACCCATTTGGATTGAAACGGGTGTGGACTCGTTTGAGTTGAAACGGGTGTGAACCCATTTGGATTGAAACAGGTGTGGACTCGTTTGAGTTGAAACGGGTGTGAACCCATTTGGATTGAAACGGGTGTGGACTCGTTTGAGTTGAAATGGGTGTGAACCCATTTGGATTGAAACGGGTGTGGACTCGTTTGAGTTGAAACGGGTGTGAACCCATTTGAGCCTAAACGAGTGTGGTCATGAAAGGTGACATAAAGGTTATGATAGAATAGGATATCCTTTGTTGAAGCCTTCAATTGGCCCAAGCCATGTTAACCACTTACAAATTGAGTCAATTAATATGAGCCTCAAACAATTGGACACCAATTTTACCTTCAATTGGAAGCCAATTAGAATTAAGTCTAACTCAATTAAGGTTTCCAATCAGCTAATCATCAATTTTCAACAATGTGAATCAAATCAAGGTTGAACCTATCAATTGAACTCCAATTGGGCCCAAACTTGGCCCAAACGGTCTTGAGATCGTTTGGATGACCTCCAAACGATCTTGAGACCGTTTGCCCAAAGTTTGACCAAAAACCAAGTCGGTTGGATTAGGGTTGAACTTGAATTAGGTCTAAAATCAGCATTTTTATCGATTCAACAACTTATTACAATTGGACCCTCAAACCATAAAATTACCTCAAATTTAGACCTTCAAACGGTCTTGAGTTGTGCCCAAACGGTCTTGAGACCATTTAGAGGAACCCCCAAACGATCTTGAGACCGTTTGGGTCCTTCAACCCAAAACTCAACAAAATCTATATATGAAAACAACAATTTCAACCCGATTAGGGTTAGGATGTTGAAGTGCCTTCAACTCTCAATTGGTTAAGAATTTAACTTTGATTCTTTGCAGGAATGAAATTCAACACATTATGAACAGGAATCTCAAATGGTCAATGCTTGGTCAAATCACTCAAACGGGTTGAACCCATTTGCCCAAAAAGTTCAAGTTAATCAGTTTGGAAAAATCAGCACTTAATTCAATTCGATTGCCTAATTGATTGGCCTTCAACCTACGATTCCTTTGGAGTTAACCCCTCAAATTTGGTGGGTCATTAGACTACATGATTATGAACATGAATCCCAAACGGTAAATGCTTGGTCAATGCCCTCAAATGGGTTGAACCCGTTTGCTCCAACCGACCATGTGAACCCGTTTGCCCTTCAAACGGTCTGGTCAGAGGGGGGGGGAAATAGGACCGTTTGATAAAGTAACTTTGGTAATCACGCACACCTTCTTCAACCTCGGTCAAGGTCGATTATTCCACCATTTTACTTGCAAAGTGAAAGGAAGAAGGGAGGTAGAAGAAGAACTAAGTACTAGAATTGCAAGAACAAAACATGCATATAAAGTGTAGAGTTTAGAATTATAAAACCCACCTTAAATGATGTTCTTGGAGCTCCAAGCTTCCAGGCTTCAAGCCTCTAATGGAGTCTTGAACTCCACAACTTGGTAAAGTGTGATTCCTCCAAAGAAAGGTAGAAATGGATGGCTAGAACAAGAAAACTAAGTGAGTTATCCACAAAACCAAGCTTGCATGATGAATTCACCCAAGAATCCGAGCTTGAAGATGGTTCTTCTCACCTTATAACTACTTGGTCGCCTCCCTGAGCTCCAGAGCTTGCCTTAGACGTTTTGAGAAAGAAGAGAAGTGAAGAGAAATGAAGGATCGTTCACTTGGTTTACAAGGAAAAGGGCTTATATACTTTAGGCCATTTTACACCATAAGGACCTCTAAAGCATGGGATTTTCATCTAAATCCCTCCTTGCTTCTTAGGAACGTCCAAGCCATCTAAACTTAAACCAAGTTCATCAAAGCTCAAGATTTAAGGGTAGAAAATATCAACTTTCAACTAGGGTACACATATGAAGGTCTTCATACACATACATGGTGAATTTTATGCACAAAGATTACTTTTCTTATCTGGATTATTTATTGGTGCATCTCTTTCATCATTTCTACTCTAAATGATGCCAAGAGTCATATAAGATGCTCTAGAAGGTGTACTTTACAAGTTTCACCCATAATTTGGGTAAATTGCACTTTACTCCAAATTAGGGTTTTTAAGCACCAGGATCATTCCACAAGCTGCATCTGAATGCCCAAGCTTGAAAAATCCATCATGCCTCATCAGATTCACTCTTATGATGTTTCATCATCAAGGGTACCTCTTAACCTGTGAACTCTACAAGTTAAACCTCTTAACTAGATAATTGCACATAGGTCCCTGCATTGCAAAACAATACTACAACATTGTTCCTAGGGGACAGGAATGGAAACATATGTTCCTTAAGAGCTTTTATTACCTACTAAAAGATAATTACAAGTGTTTAATTACATATTTAGGAAAAACTTCTAGGGTTAGGTTATAACTCAGGTCAGGGATGTTACATCATCCCTATCTCAATCCTACTCATCAAGTGGCCTTGGATATCAAACTCCCTCAGGAGGGACAAATCCCATATCTATTACTCACCCCTCAAAAGCCCCATGTGTCAAAGCCACCCAATCATCACCTTTATAACAACCCATGTTTCAGGACTGCGTTTGATGATGTCAAAGTGTGCCCAACGACATGTGTTGAGTGTAGTGATTTCAGGTCAAAGAATCACACTCACCACCATTACTGTGAGTACTAACTGTGACTACCATGTCATGGTTCCATGTGTCAAACTCACGGTAGGTCTGTCTGGTACACTTGTTCTCTAACAAGTACCTATGTGTTTGGTTTGATATCTCTATATCATGACTAATGAGATTCTATCATCAACCAAAACCACATTCTAGTCTTGTGTGTCATTATTGTCTATCTACCTTCCACAATGACATCCGACTAGTGACATAACAAGAATGTACAAACTCTTAGCATCCGTATGATCTCATTGTTCAGGTCTTGAACCTGAAGGCATACGTCATTGAGTACTATCATTCTCTAGACATTCAATCTGTTCTGTCACTATCTCATATGACTGAACCACAAAGAATTGGAAGCTTGCCTTTGATGTTTATCAAATCAATCTTAATGTATCCCTCCAATCATCCCATGATTGGCTCTCAGGGCATACATACCAACACATACCCCATATATGTGTCATATCTAGATGATCTATTGACTCTTCCATTGCCTTCCAATTGTAAACTACAAATAATAAAATCCACCTATAAATAGACCCCCATACCCACCATATTCTATCCCCCTTTCGTCTCTCCTAAAGATAGAGAGCAAACTACCTCCATTTTTGCATGTGATCACATGATCCTTCCTTTGATTACAACTACTCTATGAATGTTGGTAGTTTGTTCAATAACTAGTTTCTCTACTCTACAATTGTTGATTCATAATAGTTGATATATATACACTATGTCAAAGATCTAAGATCTTTCTCTATAAAATTTCTCTCACCTCTCTCTCTTTCTCTTTCTATGCATCAATCCAAACTACCATTGATGGATCTTCATTGTGGGAGGTACTGCGTTGATTATACCACAACACACATAAAAACTAGGATCTTTAGGGATATGATGGGAAGGATACAACCATATATAGCCCTAAAGGTCTGCCATTATTATAAATATTTGTATCACTTTTCCCCATTTTCTCTAACAATAACCTCATTCATTGTCTTTTAATCTGAGATGTATGAAAAGATTGCAATACCATTATCAAGTGAGATAGTGGCACTAATACCTTCCCTACTTGTAATAGGATCGTTGAGTCTAATATTTGAAATCTACATACCTTTCTTATATGCCCTTGGGTGGAGCAAAATAGGGTTGTTTCATCTTTTCCTACTGATTTAAATACCCACCCCTATTTTTCCTTATTTTGCTAATAAAATTGGGTGGCACTTTGAGCTTTATCAATTTATTAGTTTCTTTTTTCTTTACTGTGGTTTTATTGATTGTATAATCATATGGGTTTTTGGGCCGGTACATATGGTGTGTGATTTCTACAATGACCCACACCATAATGTGGATGGTAATGATTTTGCAATAGGATTTAATAAGGATTAGATAATTTCATTGGGAAACCCCCAAGTTATAATCTTTTCTCAAACATCTACATTTCAAGTGTAGAAACCACAAAAACTTCAACTGATAAGATAATGCCCAACATCAACAACAACATGACAAACACCAGTGCAAACTTAGAAAGAATGACCAACGTTTCTTAGTTTTGCTTATCAAGTGGATAGGATATCAACTCCGTTAGACGGGATAAATCACATCTACATCACTCATAGTCAATCCCCATGTGTCACAATGGACCCTAGAACCACCTTTATGGCAACCCTTATTCAAGGTCACGCTGGATGGGCATTCATCAAATGACATGTGATGGGTGTAGTGACTTTAGGTCTAAGAACCACAATCACCATTATCACTTTGAGAGTTGATTCTGAATACCATTCAATGGCTACCACATATCACTCTCAATGTGAGTTGTCTGGTACATGGTACTCTAACAAGTACCTATGTGTTTGACTTTATATCCAATATCATGACTAATGAGACTCTATCATTAGTCAACACACATTCTAGTCTTATGTATTATTATCGTCGATTTTGCTTCCACAATAATATCTGACTAGGCACATGGCAAGAATAAATTTCCTCTTATCATACATATGATCTCGTTGCTCAGGTCCTAAATTTGAAGACATATGTCACCGAGTAACATCATTATTTCTACATCTATCATGTTTTTGTCATTATATCATGAGTAAAACAAACATAACAAATGGAATTACCTTTATTATTATCAAATCAAGTACATGATGCCCCAGTACAATAATCATATGATTAGATATCTAGACACACATACCAAAAGTCTCCCTCTTGCACTTAGATTCAATCACCCTGAATATTATTCTAAGTGATCTTAACATTACTATCATGTTTCTACTGTGCAATTGCTTTTATCAGTAAGTTACTAAAATTTGCTTCCAGTTGACACTTTACAAATCCTCACATCTCCTGGTTGTGCGGTCTCTTGTATGAGATGGACATGTCATAGTATGATATCTGGGTTTCTCAGCCTATCCAATAACTTCATTGTTGTCATAGTATTTCTACTACGACATCAATGGTTGGAACCTTCCCATGTTCATCTAAATGAACTTTTTGATCAATACAATATCCTCAGTTGTATTCAAAATAGCAAGGTACTCAAATTCATTTGTAGAATTAGAAACTGTGTTTTGCTTAAAACTTTTCTAGCTTATAGTTATCTTTTAAGGGAAAAATAGAAACTCATATTGTGATTGTCATTCATCTTTGTTAGTTTGGAAATGTACATCGATTTAACCATTTACACCCAACTCTTCCTTATCACCATAAATAATGAACTAATCCTTAGTGCTTCTCAAGTACTTAAGGATGTTCTTTATAACTATCTAGTGACCTTCACCGAGATCCGACTGATATACACTCGTCATGTCTAAAACCTATGAGACAACATGATGACTACATAACATTACATACATGATGGATCCAATAGTGTATGCATATCTCATCTTACTCATGCATTCTTTTTCTTCACTAGAACCGAGGCACTAGGATCCAGAAAGACTAATTCAATGGGACATGGACACATTTCCTCTCTTTGAGTTCAGCATGTTGAACCTCTTTAGGACTTTGTAAATATATGTTTTCTGGTTTAGGCCGTGAATCCTTTTAGATCTATCTCTATAGATTTTAATTCCTAAAACATAGTATACTTTGCCTAAATCCTTCATAGAGAAGGTATTTCCCATCTAGGGTTTTATTACCATTTGTAAGGTAGGGTTCCATTCCCCACCAATAGTATGCCATCTACATACAATGTGATTAATACAATTATGCTCCCAGTAACCTTCCTGAGTGACTTTAACTCAGTGAGAAAGGTATGTGAGAAGATTGGAAGATAACCTCCCTCAAAAAGATCTATGGATGAGTTTAACAAATTTAGGTTGGATTGTGTATTGTATGAGATGGATCTAGGTGGTTCGTACTTTGCTTGGGATAGCCATCAAGATGGAGACTATTTTGTTACATCTAAAATTGATAAAATCTACAATAATCAATTCTTATGAATCTTTAATACTTATAGTCGTGATTGTTTATCTAATGTTGTCAGTGACCACAAAAGGATTTCTTTGATTATTGGAAATCCTAGAAAGATTTGTGCACACTTTTGTTTTGTTAATGCTTGGACTTCTATTGATGGGTTCTATTCTACTCTGGAATGTGCATGGAATTTAAACATGCAAGGGTTTGCCACTTTCAAGCTCTATAAAAAACTCTAGAACTTAAAACATAAACTTAAAGACTAGAATAAGAAGTTTTTGGGTGACTTAATTGAAAAGGCTAATATTGCTCATGACACAGCTCTCGGGGCATAAAAGAATGTTGAAATGTACCCTCTTGATGAGATTTCTAGAGCTAATGCTAAGAAACTTAGAGTGAAGCAAAGGAGGCTAACAATATCAAAGAATCCTGCTTAAGGTAGAAATTTAGAGTACAATGGTTGAAATGGGGAAATTCTAATACAAAATTCTTTTATTCCTCTCTGAAAACACATTGAAATAGAAATAGTATCAAAAGCCTTCAGATTAGTGGTGATTTCATGCATGACTAGAATGATACCAATGATGTTGTTCACAGTTTTTCTACTAAGTTATTCTACAAAAAGGAGGAGACCAAAGGTGTTTGGGTAGGTCCTTGGAGTGGACTAAAGCTGACAACTTCTCAACGTGGATGTCTTACTACTAAGGTCACTAGAAAAGAAGTTGATGAGGTGGTTAATAATCTGGATAATGACAAAGCCTCATGCCCTGATGGGTTTAATTGGTACTTTTATAAGAGAGCCTAGAAAGTTACTAGAATTGATGTTGTTTGTGAATTCTTCTCAAATGTATGTCTATTGAAGGAAGCTAATAGAACGTTTATTATTCTAATTACCAAAGGTTTAGATAACTCTTTGATCACTAATTGGAGACCTATATCTCTATGTGACACCTTTTTCAAGATAATTTTGAAATTCTTGCTAATAGGCTCTAGTTGGCATTACCTTCTATTGTGGATGATAATCAGTGTGTTTTGTTAAGGGTAGGAATATCAAAGATGTTTTTATGATCTCGAACTTTTTTTGAACAATTTCAAGAAGGGTTCTGGATATCTTATGTGGGTTCAGGATGATATATCTAAAGCATGTGATTCTATGAATTGGTCCTACCTCTTTTTTGTTATGTATAATATGGGGTTTCCTAGTACTTGGATTCACTACATTGAAGCTATATTCAATACTACCTCCTATTATGTCCTTGTAAATGGAGAACCTACAAATCCTACTAGGACTAAGAATGGGGTGAGGTAGGGTGACCATATTGCCCCTTATCTATTTTTTATTGTGATGCAGAGGTTCACTGGGATGATGAAAATACAAGTAGCACCAAATCTTATTCATCCTATTCGATCTAAGGACACATGTTGTTCTCATCTTATTTTTGCAGATGATTTGATGGGATTCTCTAAAGCTGATGAGGAGAGTGCCAGAAATCTCAGAAAAAACTTTGATTTTGGGTGTTCTTTAGGCCTGAAGATTAATTTTTTGAAGAGTTCCATTCTCATTAGTAAGAAGGTGGATGGAGTCAGAATGTCTAAGCTTCTTGGTATTAATGTTGGTGTTGTGGACAATACTAATTATCTTGGTGTTCTTTTATTCGTTGGGAAGATTTTAAAAATGCAATGCTCTACTCTAGTGGATAAAATCAAGAAGTGATGAAAAGCTAGAAATTCAAATTAGTCTCCTTTGTAGGAAGAGTTGAGCTCATCATATCAACATTATGTTCTATGTATCTTCATTGGGTGTTTTCTTTCCTAATTCCTATCTCTACACTTGAAGAAATTGATCGTATTTGTAGGGACTTTCTGTGGGGAAAGACTGAAAGTAATAGAAACTTGCACTTAATTAAATGGGAAACTGTAACCCTTCCAAAAAAGGAAGGAGGGCTTGGTATAAGGAAGAGTAAAGATATTTCTAAGTTGTTTCCGAAAAAGGAAGGAGGGCTTGGTATAAGGAAGAGTAAAGATATTTCTAAGTTGTGTACTATATTAAATGCATGAAATTTTGCTAGTAAGAAGGATATTCTATGGGTCAAGTGGATTAGTGAGGAATATATGAAGAGATGCTCTTTTTGGACCGCTAAAGAGTCATCAAAGCACTCCCAGTTGTTTAATAGTATCCTTAGAGTAAGAGATATTCTACTTCCTCTTATTACATTTAAATTAGATCTAGAGATTGTTTCTAGCTTTGGCAAGATCCTTGCTGCTCGTCTGAGTCTTCCTTTGAAGTCTCTTCTGAATGCTATTATTTCTAACAATAAATGGAAAGTTCATATTAGCATATGGTCCAATTCTCTATATAAAGTATTGATTAATTATCTACCTAGTTTGAGCGATGGATATTATTTGATGTTTTCTAGTAAGAAGGATGTCACATCAGATTAATATGGGAAAATTTCAGAAGTAAAGGGGTTGAGGATCCTAGTTATGACCAGATCTAGAACTACAAATGTCAATCTAATTATATTTCACATGTGGAAAGTGAAACACAACAAGCTTCCTACTTTCAACTATGCTAGAAGAAGGGTAATTTTAGTAGCATATATCTGCTTTCTATATATGAATGGTTTTGAGGATACTCATCATATTTCATTTTAGTGTTCACTTACTAAGATTTTATGGAATCATGCTCTAATAAAAAATAAAATTGGTGTGATTCCTTCAAGATGGGAAGAGACTATTCGATTGAGGAGTTTTTTTTGTAGGAATTGCAATTCCTCTGATTCTCTACTATTGTTGTATGGAGAGAAACACAAGAGTTCATTATGGTATTTACAAAGATGTTGAGGCTGTTTGGAAACAAATTATTAAAGATGATGATGTTTTATGGTGATGTGGTGTTATTCCTTTCTTATGTAGTATGCTTTTTTGTGGGGATGATTCTTCTAGATGGTATTCAAAGAGTCAGATACTTTTAGCTAAGAGGTGGTCAAACTTTCTCAGTTGAGAGTTTGTGACTATCATGAGTTTTATGAGTTGTAATTGATGGTTATGAATTGGTTAGGAGAATGGCTAAGAACTCTCCTATTTGGGTTTTCAAAGAGTTTGATTGGTTTTGAAAGAGTCTGATGCTCTCAAGTGAGAGGTGTCTGAAGAAGATGGCCCTTATTTAACCATCTCAATTGAAAGCATGTGACTATCTTGAGATTTTCTGAGTTGGAGTCAATGGTTATGGTTTGGTTAGAAGAAAGCAAATTTTGATGACTAAGACATGTCCTATATTCATTTGGTATCTCTACTTCAAGAAGTATTCTGGTTTGTTGCTCTTTTCTCTTGGATGGGGAAAGATTTAATATCCTATTCTGAAGAGGTTCTATATGATCAAATTGAATATCTTATATGTTGATGGACCTGGGTGATGTCATTTGCTGATAGTGGTGACATGATGGGTTGGGTGTATATTGGCCTAATTATAATTTCTGATAGGTTATACTTGTGTATAGTTATGATACATTTTATTTTCCTGTTGCTTCTTATTTTTGAGAAATGATATGCATTGTAATTACCTTTACCAAAAAATAAAAAAACCCATGAGTTTTGCTGACAAAAAAAAACCTTCTTGTAAATACAAGGTTCATCTTCATTTTAACTAAAGTCAAACTCTTTGAATGCCTCTTCAAGTCAAGGATTCCATCTCTAAGATGCTTGCTTCAATCCATAGACTAACCTTTTTATCTTAGATACAATGGAATGCATGATCCTAATGGATTTAACCATGGAAACTTCCAAAAGATTTTGTCATGTTCAACACCTTGAACTTGTTTTTAAAACCTTCCAACCAATCTTCCTTTATAGGTTTGTATATTACCATCCATCCTGGTCCTCTTCTAGGAGACCAAGTTCCACCATGTAGGTTTTACCCCTTCAGGTGGATTCACCAAGGTCCATACCTTGTTGGTTGCATAGAAACCATCGTAGATCTTATGGCCTGAAGCCAGTTCTTAGATTTGGGTCCCTCAATAGCTTCTAGGTAGGTTATTGTCTCATCATCTATGACCAACTCACCTCCTTCTTGAATCACAAGATATCCAAATCCTTTAGGCTCAAGGCATGTCCTAGATCTGTGAGGTTCATGTGCTACATGAGGAACTTGAGATTCCACAACAGTTTTTGACTTTCCATGTTCCTTTTTTACCTCTACAATTTCGATATTTTCTTGTTGGTTTCAAACCTCTTTGAGTCCTACTCTACTCCCACTGATCCCCTTAGAAATAAATTCCTTTTGAAGGAATATAGTCATCATGGAAACAAACAGTTTGTTGCCAAATAGAATATAAAAGTAGCATCCTTTGGTTTCCTTAGGATACTCCAACAAATAACACTTATCTGATTTAGGGGCAAGATTTTTAAGAAACGATTTTCTCACATAATCTTCACAATCCCAAATCTTCATAAAAGACACATCAAGATGTTTCCCATGCCATATCTCATATGGTGTCTTTTGAACTGATTTAGATGGTACATGGTCTTGTGTAAACACGATGGTTTATAAAGCATATCCCTAGAAGGAAGTTGGAAGATCAACCAGACTCATCATTGATCACACCATGACAAAAAAGGTGTCATTCCTTCTTTCTGATACATCATTACGTTTCAGGTGGAGTCCATTGTGATACAATATCACAATCTCGTAGAAGGTCCTCAAACTCTTGGTTCAAGTGTTCTTCACATCGATCGAATTGAAGTGCTTTAATACTTGTAACCACCTCTTGCATTTGATTTAAAAGGTCCACACACATCAGTATGTATGAGTTCCAATAGATCACTCACTCTCTCACCATTATAGTGAAAATTTTGTTTGTTATCTTTCCCAATAAACAAGACTCACATGTCTCTATTAGTTCAAAACCAAAAGAGTCTATATAACCATCTTTATGGAGTATGCAAATGTGTTTCTTATTTATGTGCCCTAAATGACAATGCCATAGGTATCTTCATTCTTGAGTCATGGAGTCTTTTAGTATTTACATTATATATTCTTATTTCTAGAACTAAGATATGTAAACTATGAGACATTGGAACATTGCCATAAAAGATCCAATTTTTAAGTAGAACATCAACCATTCATTATATGAAATTCGAATCCACACTTGTCCAAACAAGATACTTATATGATGTTTCTATTAATGGTAAGTACATAATAGCAATTCACTGATTCTATTACATGCCCACTGGGATAAGATAAATGATGGGTTCCAATCGTAGTGGAAAAAACTCTTGCTCCATGTAGCTCCACCTTGTCTTGCTTACTTCTTCTCGGATCCTATACATCATTGTGTGTATGAGATCCCCGTCCGGTATCAAATACCAAAAAGGTGAAGTAAACATATATATATATATATATATATATATATATATATATATATATATATATATATATTAGTAACATATATACCTAAAGTGGATATCTCTATTGCCTACTTTTTCTTCTAGAGTTCATCTTCATAAAGAGGGAAATTTGTTTTCCAGTGTCCAGTTTGGTGATAGTGGTGACACTTCCTCTCCTTACTCACTCCTACCTTTTCTTTAAGCGCAAAAGACTTGCATTTTGGGATGTCTTTAGAAATCTTCTTGGCCTTTCCCTTGCCCTTGGAATTTCCCTTTCCTCTATTGATCATCATCACAGATCTAGGATTGTCCTTCTTCATTTGTGCTCTGGCAGTTCTCAACATGCCAAGCAACTTAGACAGTAGTTTATCAAAATTGTTCATGTTGTAGGTCATAACAAATTAACTATATGATTCATGAAACAATTGTAGAATCACATATGTGGCAAACTCTTAGCCTAAAGGAAATCCCAGTCTCTCTCAGTTTTACACGTACCCAATCAAAGTGAGCACATAGGGCCCTACTAGATCTCTCTCTACCACATTGCACTTAAACCATGCTTTTGAGACATCATATCTCTATTTCCTAGCTTCATACCAGTACATGTTCTTAATATGTGTAACCATATCTAGAATACACATGTTCTTATACTATCCATGCAACTCATAGTTCATAGAGCATAGAAACATGCATTTGATACCTATGCCATCATTGAAATGCTTCTTGTAACCATCCATTTCTTCCTTAGGCATAGTAGGAGTGAGTTAGTGTGGCTCTGGTGTTTCTAGGACATGGAGCTTGTTCTCATAAGTGAGAATGATTCTCAAGTTCCTTAATCAGTCATGGAAGTTGTTCACATTTAGTTTATCCTTCTGAAGGACCAATTGTAGTGAAAAGTTGTTGGTGTTTGCCATTTTCTTCTACAATAGAAAATTTGCATTTGTTAAATACTTTTAATTTGATTTGAAAATAGTGATGAAATTAGTTAGGCCTTTAATAAATTATCACTCCCATTATTTTGTTCAAATTTGTATCCCTCACCATCAATTTAGAAGATTGTAGTATACAATCCTCTAGTGCGTCAAGATCCAAAATACAATGAGTTATTACCCAAACAACGTCGACATCCATAACTAACTATTAAGGTAGGTAACATTTTCCAATTGCATCCATTGCAAATCTTGGATAGATGGTATGAAAAACTCCTTACCATAGTCCATATGTATGCTTCTCAGCATTTAATCCTATTAAGGTCACCTAGTTAACTTTGACTCAAAAGCCAACACAATAGAAATGTATCCTACTTTGGAAGACCCACATAACTACCATCACAATTCCACTAGATAGGCGGTGCACCACACTTTGGCGTGCTTATACTTAGTCGATCAAGACTTAATATTTATTTATAAAGATATATACATATGCAATCACCACATACTTATGATATGTATCATATACCTACTATATCCACAAACAAAATATGCACTCACAAATATATGAGTGATGGTTATGGCTATACTAATGCAATTCTTTGGAGCCACAAATAGTTTCTATCCACTTATGCATCAACATGTTAAGGAAAAACTTTGTGCTGGAAATAGGCTGGTCAGACAATTGGACCCTCCAATCGATCAATTCAGACTTCCTTTCGATCAGTTGGTCTTCGTGGGTAGATCGACTAGCCCCTGGCTCAAGCGGTTGGCTGGACTGCTCCATTTGGTAGGTTGGACTCCAATCAATTGTATGGGTCCTTTAATACTCTAGTCGATCAACCCAACTTCCAATTGGTTGACTCACCTGGATGGAACGCCTTCTCTTGCCAAAAAAAGAACCCAAATCTATTCCTATATACATATTACATTATTCAAAGTGGATATATCAAGTTACGTTCAAGGGGAGCATGTAGGGTTAAGCATTGATTGCATTTGGAAAAGAGAGAGGAGGATTAACATGAAAACCAAAATTTAAGGTAGGAAATATGCCATCCAACCATACACAAGTATCGGAGGGGTTTTGTCCATAACCATGTATAAATCCACCATGACTTTTAGGTCAACATGTATGGGTTGTATATATATCATATCATATATAGGATCTATGGGAAATTCCCTAGATTATGTGGTATTTAATATGCACATTAACCATTTAAATGTTTGCATTGTATGCAACAAAATAAATGATAAAATAAAATCTGATTGTGTCGATTCAATCCCAATGTACCATAGATTGACATGTCTATGATACCATTGGGAAATGTCGAGATAGAGATGGAGGCAAAAACAAAAACAAAAATCCCCAGATCCCCTTACCAGTAGATTGTGTCAAAAATGATGTATAAGAAGAGAAGGTGCAAGATATACCTCATCCTGGAGCATATCCAACAACTATCCCTACACAGAGATGAGCTTCTTTCACAAATAGCACACTGACAACAGCTGATGGCTTTCTCTTCATCAACACTCACAAAGGGTGATTGATAACATCCTCCTAGCATAGCAGCAAAACCCTCCACGCCTCCATTTAGTCCATGTGGACCATAGGGAACTCCATGTTGAGCTTCCTAAGCCTGTGGGAAGGATTTTCCCCTTTGTTGTCAATGTGTTAGTATCGAATTTTATCCCTTGATATCTCCCCCTTTCACAGGTAACTGTGAGAAGTTTGGTGTGTGTTGTGAGCCTTGGCGATCCCCCTTTATATAGGAGTGACTAGGATAGGGTTTTGCAAACCCTAGGGAGATGAAGGGTATGAACACATGGATTGGCGGCAGATGCACATTGCCACTCGATCGACTAGCGGTGACTATGCACTTCCAGTCAATTGACTGGCCAATCTAGTCGATCAACTGGGATGTGCGTAGTGCCACAATAACACTGGTAACAAATGCTTGTTGTTCTGTCCAATATTGAATCATTCATATTTTTTTGGTTTGATCCACTTGATCTATTGGATACTCCAACCAATAGCCTGAATATTTTGACCATTTGTTGGTAACATTGTTCGGTCGGTTGGTTGTACATTCCAACTGGTTGACTAGCTAGTTCCATTGACTAATGTCAAATCTAGTCCAGTGAGTGGACTGGACAATCTAGTCAATCAAATGGCACACTAGTCGTTTGAGTGGACACTCCAGTTGGCGACTGACAACCAGTGTTGTTTAAGTTGATTACCTAAACATTTTTAGTAACCAAGTTAAACCTTATCCATGATTAAACTCCTATTCCCAGTGCATCCTATGTGTGTGACCCTATAGGTCCCAAATTATGTTGGCAGTGAGTGTCCATAACCAAATTATAATATCACAAGCTAAAAGTGATATCTAGCAACACTTCATTGCTACCTAAGTAACTGGAAAGTTGGAGAAAAACTTCAACCTACAATTCATGATTAATGTTACCGTGATCATATAGTTCTTTTGTCTCTGATTTCTAGATTGAACATGAGGCATGGAATTGTCATCCTCCTAACATTCAATATATGTTCCTTGCACCAGAGTAGACTATATGAGATGCATGTGAGTTCACACATCATGTATTGACTCACATGAGTATGGCCATATGGACTACTCCCATATACATCACTCACATTCGTTACCCATGTGTCACAAGTACATGATCACCACCATTATGACAACCATCAAGGTCAAATTAGATGGAGGAAAAGTTCATGTAGTGACTGGCCTAAGAACCACAATCACCACTATCACTTTGAGATATGATTTTGACTACCATTCAATGGTTTCCATGTATCACTCTCAAGGTGGATATTTTTGATACACTATTCTCTAACAAGTACCTATGTGTTTGACTTAATATCCAATATCATGACTAGTGAGACTTTATCATCAATCAGTACACATTCTAGTCTTATGTATCATTGTCTTCTATTTGCTTCCACAATTATATCCAACTAGGGAATGACAAGAATGTATGTACTCTTATCATACATATGATCTCATTGTTCAAGTCCTTAACCATAAGACATATGTCATCAAGTAACATCATTCTTTAGACATATATCATGTTTGTGTCATCATCTCATGATTGAGACAAACATAACAGTCATAATTATCTTTATTTTTATCAAATCAAGTACATGATGCCCCAATTTATCATCATATGATTGGCTCTTTGGGCACACATACCAACACCTATGCAAGGAGACACCAGGGGAACTTGACTTGACTGATGAGTCCAATCACATACAAAAGAGCATATCCCTCCTTGAATTGGTTTCCAAGGGTAAAACAAAGACCTACCCATCTCTAATTGTTGAGTTACTTATAACATTTCAAGGATTGCAACAATCAAAGGATTTAGATGATTGCTTTTAATTGGGCAATGAGTAATTACTAGGTAGGGGAAAATGAATTTTCTTGCAAAATGGGGTTTGATTAGGACAATGATTCTTGACTCAAGCCAAACGTAACCTATCAAACCTTTTGGTCTGAGATAATTGATAATGAGGTTTATGATCCCATGAGAGATAAGAAATCCACATCCACAATTTAGTTCTTCCCGTACTTCATCATGTTTTATGAAACACCATATTTTATATGAAGGAGATTTAGGGGTGGTTTCCCATGATGAGCTATATTTTCTTTGTCACACAATACACAAGTAGAGGATCAATACATGACCTCTCTTGATTGATAACCTTCTGAGGGTGAAAAAGTTTGATGGGGACATTCTCATTGGAAGCTTGATATCCAACGTAGATCAAGGATGAAGGTGGCCCCCAAACTATCTTCCTGTGAGGGTAATGAATTGATTGATAATGTAACACCCCAATTTTATAAAACATATACGTACCTGAGTGGAAGCTTAATTCTTATTGGAATGTCACTAACATGATAATCATTGCATAAAGTATAATCTCATTAAACCAACATAGAAACACAAATGCAATTCTCATGAATCAAGTTCCACAACATAAAATTTCAAATTTGAATTAATCTAAACTAGGATATTATCCTTGTACTAAATGGCAATTGAATTAAATGCCATAGGATAGTTGTCACCCCACCAATGCTAAACTCCTAATTTTTCCTTGAGATGTATGGTCTGTGTTTATTCTCCCTTGTTCTTTCCTCGTGGCCAATCCATCCCAGCAATTCATTCAAAATAGAAAACATGTTGGAGTAAGCAACATTGAGTATTATTATAACAAAATAATTCTCCTTGGAAACAAGAGAAACATTAAACTCATTGATAAAAAAACTTTAGTTCACATTTTATGATTATAATGGTTATGATGAGCCAATTGTGCTAATAAGGTATGGAGGCTCAATTGATTTTCCATTTGAACATGTACACATTATTTTAATATGTAGGCTCAACTGATGTTCAAATGGCTCACAAGGTCCAAACATAAACAATGATAAGGAGGGTTCATAATAAAAATATATATTGATGATAACATATAAAATTATTTTGATAATCATCGGTGTAGTTTATATTTTTTCATTAAACTAATTTCACCATAAAAATGACATAATAAGTATTACATGTAATAAAACAAATGTCTACAATATCTTCTGGCTTTTCTATTTAAGATATAATATATGTAGAACTTCTAGAATTTTGTCAAGTTGTTGTGAATTTTTAAATTACTAGAATGCCCCTAGAACGTTTTAAGCCACATTAATGGTGTTCAATAAATTTTACCAAGATAAGAGCTTATGTTTCTATGTGGATTACTAGATATAAGCTTACAATACTTTATTTGGTCATTATATCACTTTTCATCTATTTTTAAGAATCAAAATATGAATTTGTACTAGTTTGGAGAGTGACATTTGAACTTGAGCCTCTAGCATAGAAACAAGGTAGTAATACCAATCCATTCACCACTATACTTCTTTTTAGTATGTCTCGAAATCAAGTCCCTTTGTTGGGAAATATGTTCCTTTACTAGTCGAGATACTACTTCATCTACATACTAGTTTCTATTCATAACATAAAAACATATAATATATTATTTATTTGTATTAAACTCATACTTTTTTCAAAGTAGATTCAATTAGATTTGATATGACACACCATGTTCCTATTTTTGGCATATGAAATTTAAGATATGAATATGGAGATATTTACCTAATATGAATCATTATAGACTGTTGATTTCTGAATCCAATGGTTAGAACCCAACCACTTCCTTTTTTCCTTCATCTTCTTCCTTTTTAGTTTTCATTGTGTCTTTCTTTGCTATTGGATTTACCAAAGTACAAAATCCCCTTTATATAGGAGGTATACTCTTACATTCTCAGATCCTTATGGCACGTTTGATTCATAGGTTTGTGTGAAGGATGGGACTCTGTATCCTATAGGTATTCCAATCTTATGTTTGGTTGTGCAATGGCAGCAGCAGGATGGTACATGATCGTAAACAAATCCTAACCAAGTGGGACTCGTCAGTTTTGGATCCCCCTAGGTACTGACTTAGGATACATCCCCCAACTCCTGATAACAAGTCCTTGTCTACTATGCTCCAACATTTTACTCTTTGTGTGACATGCCTCAACCTCCATCCAAAGCAATTTGTCTTCTTTTTCCTCACTCACAACATCTTCGTCTTCCTCACCCATGGCATACTCTCCTCCCTTGTACAGTGGTACGCCAACAATTCCCCCATGTAGTATCTCACACTATGCTTGTATATTCTTTACAACATCTATTGTGGTTGGCTTTCTTTCTAGAAGTGGTTGTTCTCCTTCCAGGTAAAGCACTGTCTCTGATCAAGGAGAAACTTCCAATTACATCCATCATCCATTGGACCCTTTTAAATTTTCCTACTTATGTTTCTATTTCCTTCTCGACATCATCTCCTTTCTCCTTTTCCTGCTATGTTCTTTGTCAATTGGCCCCTTTTTCTTTCATTGACAATGACCTGTAGGTGCATCCAATTTTTTCTTTACCAGCTTCACCAGCCCCCTTCTTCAACTCTACCGGTCTCTACCATCACCTTTTTCTTTGACGACTGCATCAAGCTACCTATTAGCAACTGTTGATTGAGCTCTATCAAAATAGTCCTATCCTACATTGTTTTCAAATGCAGGATTAGAAACATATTAATCCATCCTTCACCTACAGATTCATAGGTTTTCAAAGGCTATCATTGGCCAAGCATACTTTATGATAGGAGATGTTCTATCTTTTTTGTTGGTGGTATTATCATATGAGAAGGAAAATGATCGACACACGTTGGTGGGGACATGACTTCTCACAAGTCACAAGAAGAAGTCTTGTCATGTCCTACATGCAATGAGTCAGGTTGAGAAAGAAACAAGGTGGAGGAGACACTATGCACATAATGAGATAATGACGAGCGTGTGGGTTTTATTAATCCAGCACATACAACCATACAAATTATGGTTTCCATTGGATTTACATCCTACTATGCGATTTGAAAAAAAAAACAACAGAAATGGATATATCACATGTTATGTATCCAATCCCACACCAGATCCATCTAACCAAATGAGGCCATCTCTTTTAAACATTTTAAAGGTGAGGAGAGTGAAAAAAAAAGTGAAACAAGTTGTTATTATCCTTTGAGATGGATGAAACATGTTAATGCATAAGTGAAATAGAAATGACATTTCAACTTCTTTTCGATTTCTTATCTCATCATCTAAAAAGAAATATTGTTTTTTGGAATTTTTACATTAGGTCCAATATTTAATTTTTGGTATGAAAAATCACATCAAAGGTTTTGATTAGTTATGAAAATATGGGATGTTCTCTACCCACCTTAAATATATTTCATCCTTGAAATTTCATTAGACTACCCACCTTAGGGATTCTCTTACCCCTCACTTGGTGATAGTTAACTATTCAAAGTTCACTTAGGTTTGTTGTTTTGGCATGATAAATATATATGACATTAATTAATTATAACCTTGGTATTCTTTCCAACTTATACTTAGGGTTTATGAGACTAAAACTTTCAATACCCTTAGTGCATTGGGTTGAGATTTCCATATAATCTTAGGTCATTTGGTATTTCTTACATTTCTTGATATGTTGTGATCAAGCAGAAAACTAGAGATATGTGATCTTGTCATTCTAGCTCTCACCAACCTACTAGTACATATGTACCGTATGGACTACTAAGAAAGGAGAATATTCACATTAAGTTTCTTTTTTCTCACTTGACATTCCTCTAAAATTCTCAATTGGATAACCATAATCATTGAAAAAAACAGAGGACCTACCACTATCTATGATAGAGTTAGGACAAAGAATCTAAACAAGATAAATTATATTATGAATACATGTGTCCTCTATAGGCTTGCAGTTCTTTTAGAGTTTCTAGCACTACTCATTCCTCAAAACATAGGGATATACATCCCAAATTCTTGACTTCTTATTATCTATAGATATGTTTCCTACCATTAAGTGAGGGATTAAATAGCTACTTAAGAAATCAGGAGAAAAGTCTGGCGACCAACTATATTTTCAACTCTGATACCATATTGTAACACCTACATTTTCTAAAACATATACATTATAGTTAAAACTTAATTCTCATTAGGATATAAAAAAAATGATAATAATTGATAACAATATAAACTCATTTAATCAACACAAGAACATGAATGCAATTCTCATGCCACTGGTTCCACAACATAAAATGTAAACTTTGAACTAAGCTAAGCAAGTACATTATACTCATATTAAATGAAAACTGAACCATATGCCATAGCATAGGTGGCACCCCACTAGGGATAAAATCCTATTTTGTCCTTGAGATGTATGATCCTTGTCTATGTTACTTTGTTCTTTCCTCCCATAGACATCACGCCCCCACCATGCATTAAAATTGGAAAGCATGTTAGAGTAAGTGACATTACATACTATTATAACAAAATAATACTACTTGGAAATAAGGAGAAACATTTTACTCTTTGAGAAATAAATTTGAATACACATATTATGATTTTAGTCTTTGTTTATATTGTCCTTTAGTCTTATGCACCAACTATGCTCATAAGGCCTAGAGGCTCAACTGATGTTCTGTTTGAACTCATGAATTTGCACCAAAGACACATGCTTATGCTTCATTTGAGCTCATGATTACACTAGAGTGTCTAAATGTTCCACTTAAACTCATTAAGCTTGGGGAGTCAACATCAACATGATGAGAACGAAATAATAAAACCCATTACATGATTCATCATTGACTTGGAAATAATTAACTTAGTTTGATTTCACATGAATATGACTTAGTTTCTTGAAATAAAACTTAAATATATAATAGTTTATGGGAATATTTATGCCATCAATACATACTTGCGAACACAATAGTTTTGATCATCTTTTACAATAGGTCATAAGGTGATTGAAAACTCATTAATTACTCAAAATTCATGGAACTGCTAAATTTAATTGGAGCAACTCTGAAAGGGGTCTTGGATCTTGATTAAAGCCATAGTCTTCCTAAAAATGTATTACCAAATAGTTGGGGAATAGGACGATAGAGAAGGCAGCGGAAACAAAAAGTGATGTCCCTATTCCTTGATCAGGGAATTGCCTCAACAACAACGTATTTAGGAAAGAAGGTAGCAAGAGATATACTTAGTCTTAGATCAAGTCTAGCGATAACTCTTGCATGGTGATTTTCACTCTTTACGAGACACACATAGATAACTAGTGACAACAACCTCCTGGTGCAACACCATAAACAATGATGGTTGTTGTCCTCTTAGAGTAGCGGCAATGGCGTCCACACCTTTATGTAGTCTATGCAAACAATTGGGAACTCCACGTTGTGCTACCAAAGCCAACAAGAATGAGTTGCCCCTTCAATCGTTAATGTGCTAGCATTGACTACTCTCCCTTGTTATCTCTTACTTTTAGGGGTAAGACTTGCTTGGGCTCTCACATTACCACAACTTTGAGAGAACAACAATTGTCAGAGCTTACAGTTGTGTGTACTGAAGGCCTTCATTGCCCCTCTATTTATAGGATGGCCAAGGTCAGGGTTTCTAGATCATTTAGGAGTCTAAGAGACAAAATTTTATGAATTTTCTAGAAGTTATGAATTGTGAAATGATTGGTTCATTGTTGAACTGGCCGGTTCACATGTGAAACAATAGGTTCAACACTTGAACTAGTCAGTTCACTAACATTTTCTATTCACATATATATTGTCTTTGAATGGGACAATTGATGCAAAACATGACGTCAACATCAATCCTTGATCCAATCTCATTGATCATTGAACTAGGTGTTTCACAAGTTGAAACTGTCATTTTAGACTTTGAACCAGTCGGTTCACTGACTAAATTGATTGATTCATGTCCCAATTCAGGCAATGTTCAGTCAATGTAGTTTAAATTGACCTGACACTTGAGTTGATTGTTTCAACACTTGAACCGGTCAGTTCACAATCCAATTAGTCAATTTTTATCCATTGTTGTTCAAATTGAATACCTAAACACTTTAGTAATCAAGTTAAAATATATTCATGAGTAAACTCCTATTCCAGGTGCATCCTATTCGTGTGACCCTACATGTCCCAAGTTATATTGACAGTGAATGTCCATAACTAAGTTATAACATCACAAAGCAATGAGCGATATCTAACAAAACATCATTTCTACCCAAGTAATAGGAAAGTTGGAGAACAACTTCAACCTACAATCAATAATTAGTGTTATAGTGATCATATAGTTACTTTGTTTTTAATATCTAGATTGAACTTGAGGCATGGAATTGTAATCCTCTCAACATTCAATCCATATTCCTTGAACTAGATCAGACCATATGAGATAAATATGAGCTCACATATCACATGTTGAGTCACATGAGTATGGACATACATTTCTTAGTCTCACCTGTCAAGTAGACATGATATCAATCTCTTGTAAGAGGGACAAATCACATCTATATCACTCACACTCAATCCTCATGTGTCAAAACATACCTAAGCACCACCTTTATGGAAATCCTTATTCAAGGTCATGTTGGATGATGTCAAAATACATCGAATGACATGTGATGAGTTTAGCGACTTTAGGTCTAAAAACCACAATCACCACTATTTATATGAGAGTTGATTATAACTATCATTCCATGGTCTCCATGTATCATTCTCAAGGTGAGTCAGTCTGGTACATTGTTTTCTAAAAAGTACCTATGTGCTTGGTTTGATGTCACATATCATGACTAATAAGATTTTGTCATCAACCAAAACATATTCTAATCTTATGTAATACTGTCGTCTATTTTTCTTCCACATTAGAATCTAACTCAGGACATAACAAGAATGGATGTACTCTTATCATATATATGATCTCATTGTTTAGGTCCTTAACCAAAACACATACATTATTGAGCAACATCATTCTTTAGACGTCTACCATGTTTGTGTCATCATCTCATGATTGAGGCAAACATAATTGCAAAGTCACATTTATTATTATAAAATAAAGTATATGATGCCCCATTACAATCATCATGTGATTGGCTCTATGGGCATATATACCAACACAAACCTTCTAAACATCTATGAGTGCTAAAACCCCACATTAGGCCAAACCTATTACAAATTTAAAATTCTCAATTTGTTAAGGATTTTGATAATCATTAATTTCGCCTATGCATAATTATTACATTCCATATGATAAAAATTAGCAATTTATTTCATGTGACATTATAATATATTAATGGCTTTTAGATTCATTAAACATTTTCATTTCTATATGATTGTTAATTATAAATATATATATGTATGTATATGTCACGTGAAATGTTAATAGATACAAATATGAAAAATTTGATTATTCTGATGAATATAAACATTATGAAAGATAATCATGGTTCATCATAAGTATAGTTATCAAAGACAACATGTAAACATTATTTAGTTAGCACTACTTTAATTTATATTGTTTCATTAAACTTGTTTCATCATAAAAAATGACATAATGTGTGCTACATGTAAAGAAAACAAATATCTAAAAAGTATTGTGGTTTATCTTTCCAATATATAATTTGTATAGAGATTCCATAATTTTGTCAAATTG
Source organism: Alisma plantago-aquatica (assembly GCA_963693085.1). Lineage (NCBI taxonomy): Eukaryota > Viridiplantae > Streptophyta > Magnoliopsida > Alismatales > Alismataceae > Alisma > Alisma plantago-aquatica. Next base: position 566,507,514 of record OY856410.1, on the reverse strand, counting down.
TTACTTTTTAAAATTACTAAATTGCCCCTAGAGCTGTTTAGCCACATTAATTATGTGAAATAAATGTTACCGGGATCAGAGCTTACATGCCCATGAGATTACTAGATACAAACTGAGTAAATTTATTTGGTCATTATAACACTTTGCATCAATTTTTAAGAATTGAAATATGATTTTATACTAGTTCCCATTCATAGAAGAAAAACATATGATATATGATTTCTCTATATAGAACTCTTTTTTTTCAAATTAGAGTCATCTAGCTTTAATATGATTATGTGCCTATTTTTTGGATATGAATCCATAATTATTTACCTAATATGAGTTTGTGGATTGTTGAATTCTGACAGGAAAATTATAACCCAACCACTTCCTTTTTTCACTTCATATTTTTCCTTTTTATTTCTCATTGTGTTGTATTTCTTTTCTCATGAATCTACCAAAGTACAAAAAATCTTTATATAGGAGGTGCACTCTTCTCTTCTCACCTCCTTGGGGTAGAGAAGACAGATTCTCGGAAGGACTCTAGTTCTCTATTTTGTATTGCCCATTCTTAATTGGATTCTAGTTAAGACCACCATTGGTAGGCTGCCTAATCAGACTATAAGGAAATCAAATATCAACTTAGTTTTCCATTTTGATAGCCCTAATTGTCCATTCTTTCCTTATATATAAAACCCAAAATTAATTATTTAGGATTATCTAAAAAGAATTGAAAGGCAATATTTTGGGGAATACTCTTGTAATTCTATTGGGCTACAAGTAAAGTAGGAAGTCTAGAACAATCTAATCTAATTATATTTAAGTTTTAACTATCTTTATTCCATCAATTCTACACAGGTCATTATCTCTATATATATATTGATCAAAACATATGATAAAGTGAAATAATATTTCCTTTTGTTGATTGCTTGAGTCCAAATTCATGGTCAAGGTGTTTATCCCCTTTTTTTACTATCCCTTAGTATATTTCAATAGCTTTTAGATGAGTTATCATATATGAGACAGGAAAGAGAAAAGGTATGTTACTTATTTCATAAGTTAAATGTATGAAAAGAAAAGTAATACTTCTTTGTCAAAGTGAGAAGTTATATCTTTCACTTTATGTATTTTAAACATTTCTACAGAGTAGGAGAGAGAAAAATAAAGAGTAATTATTATGATTTATTTTTTGTGTCTATTGAATGAAGGAATAAGATAAGCATTTATCACTATGTCTGGAGTAATTTGAAACAATCACTTTATTTTTTAATCCACAAAGGAAGAAGAGGAGAGTGAGAGAATAAAGTCATTCCTTTCACAATAATATTATGTCTTGATTAAATGATCACTTCTTTCCATGTATACAAAATTCAAATCTTTTATCTATCACTTTATCTTTTATTGGTATTCCAAGGAGGAGGGGGATAGAAGATAGAGAAAAATATTATTTATTCTTTATGTTAAAAGTATCTTAAAAGGAAATCATTATTACTATTCCTTTTTAAGTGATTTGTTTCACATATTCAAACTCCTGGGCATTTACCTTTAGCTTTATCTCTCTCAAACATTGTAAAAAGGAGGATAGAGAGAAATAAAGTGAAACTAGTTGTTATTTTTCTTTCAGATAAATGGAGCATATTAATACAAAAGTGAAAATAAAAAGATATTTTGGGTTCTTTTATCTTCCTTATATATTTAGCAAAAAAGAAATATCATTTTTTGGACTTTTTAAATTAGCTCTAGTAATTAAATTTTATTAGGAAAAAACACATTAAAAGTTCTAATTACTTATGAAAATTTGGTTGTTACAGACACACCTTCTGATGGCATCCATTATTTTGACGTGTAATAGAGGGAAGAAAAAGTATTATGTTGACATACATGAGCTTCTTGAGTCCTCCTACTCCCTACCTTGTCTAGAATAAGTCATCATGTATGACGTGGCAAACTTCAAGTGGAAGCCACAACAATAGTGGTTTGGGACAGATGGTGTCGACCCCCCATGAAGACCACTAGCCATACTAGCATCACCCTCCATCCAGACCCAGAGGGAGTATACACGGTCCACCCCCAACTGGTTGTACATGTACAAGCTCATGTCATCCTCCTTCTAACAGTAGTTGGTGATGTTGAACCACCACAAGTACCATCTATAGCATCAGTTAAAATAGCCCTATAGCATCAGTTTTGTACTAACACCAAAGTGGTGACACTACAACTAAGGACCTTCTGTGTGGGTTTCTAGGAAAAGGAAAAATCAATGACACATAGTTAGTGTCAGTTTCCATGGAAATAGAAACCAATGATGCAATCAATGACTAAGAGTGATATCAGTCTTGTGGTATCTCTATGAATCATCAATTTCACATAAAGGAAGCAATGTTATAGGACTATTGTGTCGTTGGCTTTTCTCTGTAGAATCAATGACTCAGAGTGATACGATGACTTGGGAGCACAGTCGTGTTGGGCATCACAATTGTATAGTGGGTTAGTAGCACGACTGTGCTGGGTGGCACACCTATTTTAGAATAGTTGTATCGGCAATTTTTATGCAAAATTACAACATAGATATACATCATTGGTTTTATTCTAAAATTGACATTGTAGGTATGTTGTTTTATAGAAGGTCTACAAACATGTTGTCCAGCTATTCAGCATGATGTTAAACCTATAATTGATTCAGATCATAGCTTCCATCCTATGTTCAAGCCAGCATACCAACAAACCTTGCAATAACAAACACATACACACAATTCATCCATCCACATACATATCCATTCTTCAATTCCATTCTGTTCAACACTTAATTCCATTCGCATGTGCATATAAAATTCATAAAACACACATACAAAATCCCATTCTCATGACATATACAAATGTAATTCCCATTGTACTCATTTATCTTCATATTCATTCATACACATGTATTTACACACATCATTCACATATGCACCAAAAACAATCGTGCGTCAAATTCAAAGTTGCAAAATTTTTTAACCATCAGATGTGTATAGAAATAATGACATCAATGTTTACAAAACTCATATTTTATCCCAAAAAAATTTGAAGTTGACTTCCTTAATGAAGGAATGTGTCCACTCTCCTCATATCTCATCTAGCTCTTCATTTGTATAGGGCTCTATTGTGTCAAATGTTTGCAAATAGAATGGCATAATTCAAGTGTTCATTTGACTTTTGTAAATTATCTAATGACACAAGTTATTTATGATGATCAAGACTATATAGATTACCTTTTGTATATAGTGGATATCTAGTACCTCCCAGTACCTCCCATCTGAAAATTAGGGCCATATACCACATCATGAAGTATCTACATGCCCAATTACATTTTGGAGTGTCCACTATAAATTTATAGTTATATGAAATGTTAATAAATAAAAGTAAGCATAGTTGGCATATATATTAATTGGAGTAAAAAAACTATCTCAACGTTCTTCCAAATAAATGATTACTTTTTTTTATCTACCTTTCCTATGGTCTTTCTTAATTCTTTTATATCCCTATAAGTTAAAGTAATACAATTCACTGAATTAGTAAATAGTCATGTAATGATGCAAACATTAATATATGTTGATTAATATGAAAATTTACTTACTTGTGTAATGTTATTTTTATTGTGTGCCCCCACACCCTATTTTATCACTTGAATGATCTAGATAATACATAGCTAGTGTCTCAAATACAATTACCAACAACTTCGAATGCTTAATATTGGGTGAAAAGAAGGCAAACAAAATAAAACTCCAATTCCACAATGAAATGTAATTCATAAGTCAAAATTATAATTCATAAGTCAAAATTATAATCAAAGTGTCTAAAACTTACTCAACACTAAAAGAAATTATAATCACACTCTTTTTTCACCATATCAAAATATTTAAATGTGGTAGAGTAGTAATCACTAATAGATTTTGGGTCTTTACCTACATGGCTAATGATGGAACTAGAAATGCCACCTTGGTTAGTTTGAACTATCCACACACCCTATATAAGTTGTTGGAAAACATATATGTATGCATTAATATATAAGAAAATTTATCAACATATATTTTCACATATAAAGAATAAGAAATTTAGGAGGACCTCACCATATGCATGTTCTATCATAGTTGAATTCAACCAACCATAAGTAAACAAATCCAAAATATCTAGTAAGAATATGCTAGTATCATGATCTTGACGTACAACGTCCTCCTAGATATGGACCATCATAGTCGACCATTCTTCTAAGTCATGTAGCTACCATGCCAACCCTGTGCACTTAGGAACTACTAAGTCAAATCAGTCCTTTGCAATCCAAGAAGGTAATTTAATATATGGAGGAGGAACTACATGGGGTTTCTTAGGTGATATAAACTGCATATATTCTCATATCAGTTGTCAATTTATATACACAAGTAGAAAAGAATCATAAAATACAAATGCAATGAAAATTTAGCATACATCTAAATAGATAACTCCCACTTTGGCCCACACTGCCTTCTACATCACCGACCGTCTCGTACTCAGGGTGGCCACATGGCAGTGGTGTATGTTTCCAAGTGTTGTAGACAAGCTTGATAGACACACAAACCGCATTGGTGGGCATTGGAACACCATGAATCATATCACTTGGAAGCATCTGTCAGTGCAAAAATATAGAAGCAAGGTTCTAATAATGTAAGATGGCATGGCCTCAATCCCTACAAAATTTTATATAGTGTTATATATACCTAAACACAAACAAATTTTAAATTCACTTGGAAGACTACTATATCACAAACAAAACTACATTGGGTGTGCCAGCTGGAGGGTCCATGGGATTACTCCCAACCACCTCTATCGTAGGGGGTCCACCTCAAAAGAAGAGAGGGGTAACACATGTACCATCTGAGGAGGTTGAGATTGAGAAGCATGAAACTATCTTATTGCTTCCTCTATTCCGTTTGAAATCATGTCTTGTACCATCTCTTGTGACAATCCTCCTTTCTTGAGAGTTTTACGCTTAAGTTGCGATGACACAGAAAAGGATCTTATATCGAAACCATCCCTGTGATGACCCCAATCTCTATATAATTTCCATAGTGACATTTACAGATATGCGTGCACTCATATCTATAGATGTCAAAAGGGAAAATATAAGAGATTAAGGTAACCAACTAAAATTAGAGATTGAGCCAAGATCAAAGTCCACATCATCTCATAAAGCCACACAAACATTCATTCATATGGATAAAATAAAGTCATTACACAAGGAGAGAAAATATTGTTCTAGAGAAAGATAACATTATTACATAGGATCTCAGTCATCCTCAACATCAACTAGGAAAATAAAACAACATCTAGCAAGAATGAGATAAGAGGAATAGATCTATCTAATATATCCTCCATGCTTATTAACTTATGCCTTTAGGTACTTTGAGCATGTATTTCACTTTGTTTGTCAATTGTTCCTTGCACCTAGAAAATATGAGAAACAAAAACATCAACAAAGTTGGTACGTGGTAATAGTTACACTAATAAGGTTGCATAAAGGAAAACATTTGAAAAAGAAGAAAAGAGAGATAAAACCATTTTTTTTGGTCGACCAAAACTCTGTTGCTTTTTTTGAAACTTTTGTATTTGAGTAAGTACAATGCTTGTCAATTCTCAAGATGAGAACCAAAGGAAATAGAAAAACATATCTTTACAACATCACTATCTATAAAGAATCGGACAAAAGACCAATAGAAGTGAAGGAAAAAGCTAAAGGGTCTCCCGCCAAACAGGCCTCAAAACTATAGGTTTAAAGCTAAGGTAGATAAAAATTAAGAGAGCCTCATCGCTCGAGAAATAGGAAGAACATACCAGCATCAAAGAAAACAAAACCCTTCAGTCATGACTGAAGAATGAATTCTATTCTAGAGAAGACGGAAGCTTCAGCAGAACCATCCAACAGCGACATCTGAACTCTCCAGAAATGAGAAAAGAAGGAAAAAAGGTGCCAGCCACAAAAAATCAAATAATACCAAGATAATCGCCCTTGACCCTATTCCATAAACTTTTGAAATATAGGTGAAATCCCTCATGAGATCTTCTATTTCTCTCGACCCACAGGTTATAATGGCAAAAAAAGAGAAGAAGTTTTCCTTATTTATCAAGCTTCATAGCCTTGTTCTAGTCATCAATATTGCTAAGATTAGATAAAGAACTTTCCTTAGCAATCCAATTAAAAAAGCTCTTACAGAACTCACATTCATTGAGTAAATGGTTGGTGTCTTCATAATCATTAGAACAAAGATAGCATCTTGAGGTAATCTGAATACCAATCCTTCTAAGATAATCATCAGTAGGAAGCTTATTGAGAGCCATTTTCCACATATGACAAGAGTATCGTCTGGGCATATTACAATCCCAAATCCATTTGAATAAATTTCTACAGGTACCTTTCACATGAATAGATTCCCAGAAGCATTTCAAAGTAGGCTCACTAGATTTCTGGAAGCAAATAGAATCACTACCCCCACAGGGGGCCTTTTGAGAGTAAATTAAGTCTGAAAACTCTTTGTTCATTCTGCCATCTTTCATGAACCATGAGCCGTCACGGATAATGCTACTCACATGACTATCAAATCTGAACCCATTCTTCAGATAAACTTCTTTACCCATACACTCTTCAATACGGTAACCTCCTTCAATCCATGGGTCCAACCATAATAAAACATTCATACCATCCCCAATAGTAAACTTGATATGAGGCTTGATAATATCTCTCAAGTTAAGCAAGTTTCTCAAAAGCCAAGACCAGGAAGAGTTAGAATGAACCGTCCAAAAGGAACCATGCTTGAAATACTTCTCATTAATCCACTTGACCCAGAGCGTATCTTTCTTACTTGCCAGATTCCACACATTAACACAAGAGCAAGCAATGGAAGATTCTCTGGATTTCCTAAACCCAAGACCTCCTTCAGCTTTCAGAAGAGTAACTTTATCCCAAGGAACAAGGTGAAGAGAGATATTTCCTTCAGAATTGCTCCATAGAAAATTTCTACATATAGAGTCTATGATATTACACACAGAAATAGGGAGGGGGGCAGGAGAAGACCAATATAAATGGATAGTGCTGAGGGTAGACTTAATAAGTTCACATCTTCCAACAAGGGACAAAGTTTTTTATTTCCAACCCTCCAATTTTGATTTGATACGATCAATCAGAGGAAAACAATCAGACTTTTTAAGCTTTCCAATAAACATAGGTACTCCCAGATATTTCGAAGGCAAGGTACATTTAGAGAAATCAGTAATGTTCGTGATAGAATCTTTAGGCGCACATTTACTAAACAGAATAGAGCTTTTGTCATAATTGGCCTTCAAACCAGAGCTATCTCCAAACTTTTCAAACAGATCCTTAATGGTCCTAGCATTTCTCTTGCTAGCCTCAGCAAACACCATAAGGTCGTCAGCAAAAATAATGTGGGATACATACAAATCTTCAGATGCTTTAATAGGGATGAGGTTCTTATTATCAACAACACATTTAATCATTTCAGTGAACCCTTGCATGACAATAACGAACAAATAGGGAGCTAAGGGATCTCCTTGCCTAATTCCATTAGTAGGTCTAATCTTAGGTCCAAGCTCTCCATTAATAAGAATTTGATAAGAGGTGGACAGAAACATAGCTTCGATAAGAATTTGATAACACCATTTCTTAAGGCAAAAATTAGGTAAACATCCTTTTTATTACATTCATTTTGATGTGGTTGTACTACACATATTTGCACTTGACTTACATCTAGTATGGGCAATATAATATCATCATACATCTAACATGGGCCCAAGGATCATACATCCATGTTAGGCAACATACATCCACACTAGGCTATGTGCTCTAGTAGCTACAACCCATCATAATCATTTATGTTATATTAGATTTTGGCAAAGTATAACTCATACTAGTTCAACCAAGCAATCATATCCAAATATGAGCATTCAAGATACTACATATCATAGGCAACCAAGAAATCTAGTCTTATACTTATAAGACCACGTACCTACTTGTTTAGATTAGATATCCAAGAATTTAGAATCAATAAGAATTAAGTCACCCTGTAAGGAAAGCAAGGGTACAACATTACTATTTGTCCATGTGACCAAGACTAAGATATGTTCTTAGTTATGATTCTTTAGATGCTATCTTATTTGGATAAGGGATTATCCATATTTTAATTGTGTTTTGAGATATTATCAGATATGATCCACAATAATATGGTTTGATTTGAATAAGCTATTTAACTAATCAATTAGAAGATTCTCATAATCTAGGGTTTCTAGGATGGTTGGATAAAAGGAAAGCAACCCTTAGGATATTAATGATTTCATAAGATCAGGGTTCAAATCAGAGTTCAGGACCATTCATGATCATTAATCATCATCCAATAATATTAGATTTGATATAAGGATGTACATTTAATTACATGTAGAGAGAGACAGGACTAGATTTAGGGGTTCTCCTAATTATTTCATCATTTATCTACATATACTAGTGTTTCGAGTTATTTAGGAAACATGGTTTCATCTAGGGTTAAATATATTTTAGAATGTCAGATATCATCATGGAAAACCATTATTAATAATTAATTATAATCAAAAGGTTATTTAGGATATAGGCAACTATTTTTGAAATAGGAAACGGATCTAGGTACTGATAACATTTTATTTGGATATAGAATATTTTTCTAATCAAAATGGTATATAGGTTCAATATTTTCTGATAATCCTAGCATTTATTATGTTTTTTCTAAGAAAATCAATGTTCTATTGATTAAGAAAAAGAAAGAAAAGGAAATTACCTTGATCAATGCCCGAATCTGACTGGATCTATGGCTCAGGTTGATCCAAGGATTTGCAGATGGCTTGCAAATTGCTAAAATGGTGTTCGATAATTGGTCTGAGCAACTTGAGGCTGCTCTTGGCTTTAGTTGTTTTGGGCCGAGGTCTGCTGAGGTGGTGTCGACTGATAGGTCCAGCTGGGTCCATGTCGGCACCTTGTTAGCCTCACACCTTTGGTTGTTTTCTCCGAACATGGGATCTGGTCCGTGTTTGTGCCAATGCTCTTGTGAGAAAGGGAGGTTGGACGGGAAGAAGGAGAGGGTTATGTGCAGGTTGCAAGTGATGATATACTTCCTCGGTAGAAGCTTTATGACTCTGTGAAGCACAAGTTCAAACTGGTTGAGGTACAGAACATGAGTTATAGTAGTGCGAAGAAGGAACTCAGTTTAGGATATACCTTGAGTGCTGATTAGCTGAGGATTGAGAGAAGATCCACGGTCCTTCCTGGAGTCCCGCGCGGTACCCGAGTTCAGCGTAGCTACAAAAGACGATCCGTGGAGGTGGTCGGAGCCTGGTCGGGTGACGCCGCCGACTGCTCTAGTCGATATCAGTCTCTAGACCAGTGCACTCTTCCACTAGTTCTGGGATGCCTCCGCCTCAGTGCAATGATGCTACAAACATAACTGATTGGAGGGAGGAGCCTTGAGGTGCGAGCAGGTCGCAAAGATGCACGTCAAAGAAGATGGAGTTGGGTAGAGAAGAGGGGGAGTGATGATGAGAAATTTAGGGGTATTTGTAGCTAAAGGAAGGGTTGCAAAGCTACTGAGTTCCTTAAATAGGCAGCACAAGGCCTAGGGTTGCCTTCCCTAAGGTGGCCAATGGGTCCATGGTGCCGCCATTTGGGCATTTTTGAATCCCTAATCGTTAGGGATATTTCTTGGGCTCGTTGAAAAGAGGAGGAGAAACCAGATCTAAAGAACTAACTTTGACGAGATATGATCAAGAGGTGAGATCGAGACAAGGGTTCAAAAAATGGTGCTACTGAGTAGGCCAGGTTCCACAAGAGGTGGGTAAGGAGGATGACTCAACTGTCTCTTCTACCGGATCTGGATCTGGGTCTGAGTCCAGATCCAATAAGGTTTAATAGTTATTATGTACTATGGATTCAATTGCTTATATCTCTTAATCGGATAATCCAATTGCAATGAGATTTTTGGAGTAGCTTTATAATCTCAAGATGTAGATGTGATATAAAATTGGGGTTCTAATTCGAAAGTTAAGCATGGTTATTGATTAACTACATTAATACATACAATTCACCATCATATAATACTAGGGTTTGATTTAATTGAATTTTTGTGAATTCTTTCTATTCAATTTAGTGAGTGAGGTGTTTGAGGTTATTTTGGTCAACAATTTGATAAATAAAAACTTTAAGAGAGAAGAAAATAAAATGAAAAACTCACTCTGTCACAATCCCCAACGACCTTAACACGGACAAGATGATCTAGATTACCCAGAGAAACCATCAATTCTTCCCTTTGGACCTCAAGAATGAACTTTCCTTCTTTTCTTTACTCATAGAGATCTCGCTAATCATCATTAAATGTAATTTCTTAGTAAAACATAACAACCAAGGTCAAAAATGAACTTACACTCTAAGATTTGAATTTAACCATTTTTACAACAAACTCAGTGGTTGTAGGGTCAGGTGTTTCTCCAATTTGGCTTGTCCTTGCACCTGTCCACTCACCATGGTGAATTAAAGGTGTAGGAGTAGTAGAAGACTCAACAGACCTAGGAGTAAACTACTCAAAAGAAGATGCTTCCTGTCTCTGTTGTTGATGCCTTGTGTATCGACCTAGATCCAACTTGTGGTCGTGCACATTCTTTGCATGCCTTTCTTTTTTAACATCATGTAAAGATCAATTAATCCAAAACATATGTTAATTATGTAACACATTGAATTCATTAGATTAATCATAAGGATATATTTTAAATTAGGATGCTTAATACCTTGGATTCATTGGGTTGTATTGAAGCAACAAAGACTTCCCACACCTTTCAGTCAAGATAGGACAGTTTCTCAGTGGAAAACTTTTTCTTCTTATCACTCATTATGTATTTTCTTGTCAAATGTGTCCTATAAGTCCTTAATATCCTTCCATAGCATTACATCACCTTATTATGTTGTAGTTTTTCATCAAGGTCAAAGTTCTCCACAAAATTTCATCTACTTAATGGCATATTTTTAAAAGTAGAATTGTGACCATCTTTAAAAATCAGAATATCACACATCTATGTCTTTCCATATGCAGTATTTTATGGAAGGATCGACTTTATACCAATATTCTATGTTATATTCATTTGTGAGTAATAACCCCTACATATTGTGTATGTATTGTCATTCTTTGCAATAGGATTTCATACATCATCAAATGCAATGACCAACTTTATTTCTTTACCCCTTCGCGCTACGAACTTGTTCAACAAGGTGATGCCTCTTTTACAAGCATGACCACACTGCTCCTCAACATACCCAACAAGATCCTCAGGGTGCACATCCTTAGCGTTCATCCTAAAATTTTCAAGAAACACATATAAGTGGTAAAAATGTAACTTATATAACTATGATAAAGAGTGTAAAAGGAGCATCTATTTAATAAAATAATACAAATTATTAAATTCATTGACAAAGTCTTTAACTCTCTCATAAACAACCTTCCCTGATATAGGTTTAGGTGCACTCCATTCCTCAGTTGATCCACATAATGCTTTGTGAACCTTCAATAAAGATGCACTTCTAGAAGAAATCATTGATCACCAAGATATACAATCTTGCCACCATATTTTAGTCATATTAAACTAGTGTTCTACTCACATATAGGACATGCTTTGGATCCTTCTACATTGTATCCAAACAAATTCACATATGATGGAAACTCATTAATAGTGCTAAACAACATAGCATGAAAACAAAATGTCTCTCTACATGAAGCATCATAGGTCATCACACCTTCTACCCAGAGTTTCTATAAGTCATCAATCAGAGGTTAAACAAATCAATATCATTGCCAAGTTGTTTGGGGCTCCATTTCAACAATATAGCATGACATACTTATTTTTCATACACAACCAGGGAGGAAGATTGTATATAAAAATAATAAGAGGAAAAGTGCAATGTTGGTTTCTTAATCTGTTGTATGGATTCATCCCATCGGTATAAAGCCAAAGTTTTATATTCTTAAATTCATAATCAAATTCAGGGTACATAAATCAATTTCTTCCATTGTGGGGAATCAAATGCATGTCATAGGATCCCATCATTGTTCTTCTTTGCCTTTGCATGCCAAGATAAATTTTGTGCATCCATGGTATTGAAAAATAATCATTGAAACCATTGCACTCTAGGTAGATACTACATCACCTTGGAAGGAGGGCCGATTTTGGACTTACCCAAAGTCATCCTTTTGTACCTTGACACCCACACATTTTGGAAAATCTTTCAAATCAGTATAGTCCTTTTAATGTAACACACAGTCATTCGGTCATGCATGTATCTTCTTATCCTCCATTCCCATTGGGAACAACATTTTCTTTAACTTGTATGTTGACATTGGAATCAAATTTCCTTCAAGAAGAATTTCTTTCAATAAATACAATAGAGACATGAAGCTTTTGTCTCTTCATCTATCGTTAGATGACATGGTTTATTATCGCACTAAGAAATTCACTCGGGGTTGAAATCCCAGAGTTGTTACCAAAACCTTGTGCAATAATACCACCCACAAGCAGACGAGTCTTATCGCAGTATAGTTAAGGATCGAATCCCAAGGGATAATGTTTTTAAGAATCGTTTCTAGCCGAGTCTAGTTCAAGTAAGGCTAATATTTAAAATGAATGGTTGGATTGAGGTTAATTAAACTAAATGTAGGAAAGTAAAGAGAAAGATAAAAGTTGATCTAGATTAATGATATGGAATCGCTGGGATGGTCCCAGGTTTCACCACCACTACTCATGCAAACACATCCAATCACAAACATCCAGGCAAGATCTAACTATCCAAATAGAACTACTGCAAACCCTCCCTGAGGAATGTTTAGGTTCATGTAAGCATCACCTTAGGCATCATATGTCTCTTCATCATCCAGATCATGCACTTACAGTTATGAAGATACAGATTTCCAACTGAAGTTGTGGCCCTCCCTGAGGGATGTTTAGGCACACATAAGCATCACCATGGGCTAGATGGCTCATCCCCTCACGGATCATACACTTACGACCTCAAGGAATCCCTTTCTATTTGTAGTCAGGATGTCAACCATGTTAATTAACAGGTAAGCAGGTGATTAATCTACAAGAAAACATCGACGATTAACAATGAAGATACAACTATCCAACTAAAGTTGTGGCCCTCCCTGAGGGATGTTTAGGCCACAGAAGCATCACCATAGGCTAGATGGCTCATCCCCTCACCGATCATACACTTACAACCTCAAGGAATCCCATTCTATTTCTAGTTTGGGAGTCAACCTCATTAATTGACATTCTACCCTACATATAGAAGTTCTCACATCATAGGGAAGAACAAGATAAAAGCAAGCAGGTAATCAATCTACAAACATTAACAATTAACAACGAAATGAAAAGTTATATACATTGCCACAGAATGTTTAACAAGAGAACATACTTGCATGGGCATCGGGGCTAGTCCCTGCATCCCAGTGAAAAGGAACTACTCACTCATGATGTGAGAAAAAAGAAGAACAAGAAAGAGGGAAGATTCCGCCATGAGCATGATGTAGAAGGTAGTCGCAACTCGGTGAAGATGATGCGGTCTTCTATGTCGTGTCAGAGAAGATATGGATGAGGAGGAAGAACCACCATGGTAGATCGGGTGGATCTTCATCTCCACCTTCTTTCTCCTCTTGACCTCTTTGCTTGCAGCACTGGCAGCACATGAAGTGGCAATGGTGTGGATGTACGTGGGATCGCACCTGAGTTTAGGCAGCCTATCTACGTCCTAGGTCCGATGCCCAAAATGAGGACCCTACTGGTCCTATTTATAGGCTCTAGTCGGGGTTCTCATGTCTTTAATGTTAGTCCTCTTCACACGGTTTGGAAAACCGTTTTCTTCATCTTAATGGTTTAGGACTTACGTCCAAACATTCTTGCTCTGATCGGTTTTAATCGTCCAACCGGTCTTCAACCTCCAAACAATCTCGGCCTTAACGGTTTGGGTCTTAGCAATCCTGGGTGAACAATCCTTTATACTGACCAAACGGTCTTGCTCTGATTGGTTTTTGGCCTTCGAACAGTCTCTACTCCAACCAGTCTTCATTTCCAAATGATCTTGCTCTGATCGGTTTTCAACCTCCGAACGATATCTACTCCAACCAGTCTTCATTTCCAAACGGTCTTGCTCTGATCGGTTTTTGGCCTCCGAAGGGTCTCTACTCCAACCAGTCTTCATTTCCAATCGGTCTTGTGTCCAAAAGGTCTTGAAGACCGGTGAGTTCCAATCGGTCTCGCCATCTTCATTCCATACGGTCTTCAACATTCAGTCAATCCAAACGGTCTCGTGGATCGATGGTTTCCAATCAGTTTGGAGACTGATTATGCTTTCATGGTCTTGCTCTCCAATCGGTTTCGGGGGTTGATCACCCAAATGGTTTGGAGACTGTTTGCTTCTCATGATTTGAGGACTGTTTGGGCTTGCACTGTCTCAAGACCATTTTCTTCTCATAGTTTGAGGACCGTTTGGGCTTGCGCGGTCTAAAGACCGTTTGCAGCCCATGCGATCTCAAGACCGTTTGCTAGTCGCGAGGAGGATCATATAGGTTAAACCGTTTAGAGAAAGAAGAGCAAACTGTGTGGATGCAAACCAAATGGACCAAGAACGTTTGGTCGAGACTAAATGCACATGATCGTTAGGGCAAACCGATTGGATGAAATCACATTCTTAGGATCGAATGTGCTGGTTGTACATGATCTGCATGAAATTTATATAAAACAAGTTAATAACTTGATAATCTGATCAACCAAGCAAAATTGCACATTGTAAGATTTAAGGAGATGAAATCAAATGTATTTAGTCGAATTGGGCCCAAAATGGAGACTGAAAATCGTGATGAATTTGGATTCATAAGAATACCCCAAACTTAAATGTTGCTCATCCTCGAGTAATGCAAAATCTAAAATGGTCACCAAATGAATACTTTCAGATCATGTAATTGCTTCCTCTTCACATCACGATTGTTTCTTTTCTGCCCAGTATAACTAAGCATCTCAACTTCCTAAGATCACTGAACACATCTTACCACATCTTCGTTCCCAAGTTTGTTTTCCAACATGACCTCCTACTCACTTTTTCCAACAACAAGCATTTCTAAGAGTTTTGTAAGAGTCCAGAGATACCCACAGAACAACAAGTGTACACCTGATCTGACACTGGTGTATTTCAGGATAGTGGAGGCATTCATTGTGCCTTTAGGTGGAAAAGGGAGTGGATTGTGGTATGGAAGGAAGAAATAAATATCTCCTCTATTTGACTCGAGATTTTTATTTTACGATTGCAATTTCATTGATTGCATTTTTTGTGCGAATCTCTCCTCTATTCGAATCGAGATTGCATTTTCTTTTTGTGTGCACATTGGCATCTTTTCTTGGTGGTATGCCCCTATTTATTAGCGAGGGGTATGGAAGAAGCAGATATAGAGGGAGGTGGTGTGCCACCCCAAACTTAGGGTTTGGAACTATTTTGGCTATTTTTGTTTCTTTTTGATGGATGGAGGGGTACAAAGATGGTAGAAGAAGTGTAGAAGAGAGTTCAGATCAGAATGCAACTTGATTTACAATTCAGTGCCCCAGGTGGTTCTCTTTATCATACTCTGCTCAAATAATGGCTTGATGAGGATCTGATGGAGATTCCATGTTTTTGTTCCACTTATTGGTTAGGAAGCATGATGTGTTTGATCCCTATCAGTTCGACAGAAACTTGCCATTTTTGTAGAAGGATCATGATGTTAGGATTCATAAGATTCACAAGATGATTTCAATCAATAGGCTAGTTTTCAGAAAATGGCCCTTTTGAGGATTTGCTTCAAATGAGGGTATAATGATGTAAAGAAAAGCATGGAGAGAGAAACTAGCCATCTAGTTAATGGCTATTATTGAAATGAAAAGTGTCAAAACTTCATCAAGTTTCTGTTCAAAATCTTTGAAAAAATTGAAAAATTGAAAATTTTGCTCAAAAATGCAATAATGAAATCTTAAGTCTGAAATAGATGGGTGTAGGTGGAAAGTAAATTACGTACCACCCACCCTCCACCCCGAACTTAGAAATTTTCTCATCCTAAGCAAATTCTAAATCCGAGATGGAGGGGAAAATTCATGCCAGTTGGACCACCAGATGTGGTTGTGTTCTAATCAGTGTGTATTCTCCATCTGAAAATCTAAAAAATGAAGACTAGTCATAACTTAAGATAGCATCTCGCGATGCAATTTTTATTTAGTGCAAAAATTTCTAAAAAGTAAAAGCAAAATTAAGGAAATTTTCCAATTCAAAACTAAAAGTAAAAATGAAGTTATTGATCGGGTTGCCTCTCGACAAACACCTTTGTTTTACGTCGATGGCTCAACGTAAGTCCTTCAATTTTTTGGTGGATACATTGGATTGGTAAGATCCATCATTGCTTCGGTGCCTATGTTGGCTGAGGTGAAATATCTCTTCAAGCATTGGCTGTTAGCCATAGATTCTCCTGACTGTTCGCTCCATAAAATGAAAGCACCATGCAGGTAGATGCTCTTGATAATGTAAGGTCCAGACCAACGAGAATGGAGTTTCCCTGGGAATAGCCTCAGTCTTGAGTTGAATAGTAGAACTTGGTCTCCCACTTGAATGCCCTTTCTTTTTAGATGACCATCGTGCCAAAGTTTGGTGCGTTCTTTGAAGATTCGTTCATTGTCATAAGCTGTCATCTGAAGTTCTTCCAGCTCTTGAAGTTGTAGAATCCTAGCTTCGCCTGCTTTCTTCATGTCAAAATTTAGTTGTTTGATTGCCCACCATACTTTTTGTTCGAGTTCTACATGCAGGTGGCATGACTTTTCATAGATTAAATGAAATGGTGTAGTTCCGAGAGGAGACTTAAAAGCGATGCGGTAGGCCCACAAGGCGTCATTGATTTTCACTGACTAATCTTTTCGGTTGCGGCCTACTATCTTTTCCAAGATAGCCTTGAGTTGATAGTTAGAAACCTCTACCTACCCACTTGTTTGTGCGCAGTAGGGAGAGGCTACCTTTTGTGTCACACCATATTTTCTTAACAACACTTCAAAGCTTCTTTCTAGAAAATGAGAACCTCCATCGGATATCACAGTGCGTGGGACTCTGAAATGGGGAAAAATAATATCTTTGAACATCTTGATAACTAGTTTGGAATTGCTAGTTACAGTTGGTATGGCCTCTACCCATTTTGAGAGGTAATCCACTACCACTAGGATGTAGGAAAATCCATGTGAAGGTGGGAATGGACCCATGAAGTCCACACCCCAAACATCAAAAATCTTGACTTCTTACCATAGTTTAAGTGGAATCTCATCTCTTTTCATAATGTTACCTATTCCCTGACATTTGTCACATGATAGAACTAAGTAGTAGGAATCTTTGGATATGGTTGGACAAAAGAAACCACATTGCAAAACTTTCAAAGCAGTTTTCTTAGAACTCATATGGCCTCCAACTGGGCCTGAGTGACATTGCTCTATAATGAGTTGGGCTTCCTCCTCAGCAATACAACATCTGTAGAGACCATCAGCACAAAGCTTGAAGAGGTAAGGTTCATCCCAATGATACTGCTTCACATCATGCATGAATTTCTTCAATGCATTTCCGATGCATTCAGGGTGGGTGACACCAGCGACGAGGTAGTTCACATAGTTCGAGTACGAAGGGGTAGCTTCTGAAACCTTCATTAGTTGGTCATCTAGAAGAGAATCATTAACCGAGATCTTCTCGGTTTCCAGAGTGTGAATATGACTGAGATGGTCTGTCACAACATTCCAGATCAAATTCTTACAAGAGGAGAATCCATCTAATCAACTTGGGATTAACATCTTGCTTTTCCAGGAGGTAATGGATAGCAGCATGATCCGTATAGATAATGACTTTGAACCAATGAGATAGGATCTGAACTTGTCAAAGGCATACATGACTGCAAGGAGTTCCTTTTCAGTAGTTGTGTAATTCCTCTGAGCTTCATCGAGGGTCTTAGATGCATAGTAGATTACATAATGTTTCTTCTCTATACATTGGTCTAAAATAACACCCACATCGTAATCACTGGCATCACACATAATTTCAAATGGATGATCCCAATCGGGAGATCTGATGATGGGTGTTGTTGTAAGGGAATGCTTCAGGTTATTGAAACTCTTGACACATTCTTCGTTAAAATGGAAATCAGCGTCCTTTAGCAGCAAATTCATCATTGCCTTGGTTATGTTGGAGAAATCCTTTATAAACCATTTGTAAAAGCCTGCATGACCAAGGAAAGCACGAACTTCTCTTACATTTGTCGGGATAGTGAGTTTGGAAATCACTTCGATTTTTTCTCTATCTACTTTGATCCCTTGGCTGCTAATTCTATGACCAAGGACAATGCCTTCCTTTACCATAAAGTGACACTTCTCCCAATTCAACACAAGATGTGCTTCTTCACACCATTTAAGGACAAGGGAGAGGTTCTCCAAGCATGAGTCATACGAATCTCCATATATAGAAAAATCATCCATGAAAACTTCCATGATAGTTTTAGTGAGACCATCAAATATAGCTGCCATGCAACGTTGGAAAGTTGCAGGCGCATTGCAGACACCGAACGACATCCTTCTAAAGGCATATGTTCCAAACAAGAAAGTAAAAGTTGTTTTCTCTTGGTCATATGGATGTATAGGTATTTGATAGAATCCAAAGTAACCAACAAGATAACATAATTATTCTTGGTGGGCCAACCTTTCTAGGACTTGATCTAGAAAAGGCATCGGATAATGATCCTCATCGGGTTGCCTTATTCAACTTCCTGTAATCAATACACATACTCCACCCAGTGATTGTTCGAGTGGGGATGAGTTCATTGTCTTCATTCCGTATCACAGTAGTTCCACCTTTCTTCGAGACAACGTGCACAGGACTCACCCATGTTGAGTTAGATATCAGATAAATGATTCTAGTAGTGATCATTTTTAATGACCTCGACAGACTACTTACTTCATATTTGGATTTAGATTTCTTTAATGTTTAATGGTTGGCTTGTGATCATCCACCATGGAGATTTTGTGCATGCACAGTGCCTGACTTACCCCGGTGAGATCACACATCTTGTAGCCAATGGCTTTTCTTCTTTTCTTTAATTCCATCAGGAGTTCATTTTCTTGTTCAATCCCTTAGGTAGGGGTTTCATTTCAGGGGCTTCTGGTTTCTCACTCAGTTCTTCAATAACATTCACAGCCCTGAGTTCCTTAGATTTGACTTTAGGATCTTCTTCAGCAGTGCCGGGGTGGTGAACAAAATTTTCCATTTGTTCGTCAACTGAACTTTTGGCATTTGGATTAGTCAGAGCCACTTCTAAAGGATTTTCCTGTTCATCTTCCTCTTGCGTGAGGAGTGACATCTTCTCTATGCACTCAATCAAGTAGACTTCTTCTTGCATGATTGGTCATCGCATACTTTCAAAAACTTTGAACTCAAGAGTTTCTTTGCCTAGTCTGAGCAGCAAGGTTCCCGCTTCAACACCAATCAGAGCTCTTGCAGTGGCAAGGAATGGACGGACAAATATGAGAGGGTATCTGGCATCTTGTTTTATGTCCATAATGACAAAGTTGCATGGAACATAGGAATCTTTGACTACCTTGACAGGTACATCTTGAATGATTCCCAAGGGAAGAGTCACGGTGTTATCTGCAAGTTGTATGGTCATGCTAGTCGAGAGTAGTTCAGCAAACCCTAGCCTTTTACAAAGTCTAAGTGGCATGATAGAGATGCTAGCACCAAGATCGGCCAATCCTTTCTTACATGAAGAGTTGCCGATATGGTATGAAATCCCAAAGGATCATGGATCTTTCTACTTCTTTGGCATCTTTCTCTGAATAATGTCAAAAGTGGTCATTGCTAACTTGACTGTCTCATATTCTTCAGTTATATACTTCCTTGTAAGGAGAGACTTTAAGTACTTAGTCCATGTTGGTATTTCAGCCAGCGCATCAAGAAAGGGTATATCAACATGGAGTTTCTTCATGGCTTCCTTGAACTTGTTAAATCAAGTGTCAAGCTTTGTCTGCCTCAAACGAGCTGGGAAAGGTATATGAGGCTTGTACACTGGCACGTCTGGCTTAGGTGTTTCTTCAACTTCTGTAACGGTAGGTTCTTCAGGACTTGCCTTGTCCATTTTATCAGCAGTTACTGCTCTTTTTGGTTGGGACTCAGGTGTTGTAGAGTCTTGGACAACCACAGAGTCACCCTCGTCAGTAATAACCAAATGTGTCTCGACAGGAGGATCAAAATAATCTTTTCCGGACCTAGTGCCGACAGCCTTCAGTTGCTCTAGGTGCTTAGGATTATTCTCTGGTTGGCCAGCAAAGGCTCCAGTAGGTGGCTTCATGCTAGCTGCAAGTGGAACTAGTTGAGATTCAATAGCCTTCTGATGGGCTTGCTGGTTAGCTATCATAGTTTTCTACAACTGTAACATCTTCTCAATTGCCGTCAGCTTGTCATCCAGAGAGACTGTACTGGCTTGTTGCCCTTGTTGTTGGTTCTGGTAAGTGACTTGGTTGGGATTCTGGAACTGAGAATTGTTATTATATTTGTTGCAATTTTTGTTTGGAAAGTTACCCCTAAAGTTTCCTTGATTTTCGAAATTTTGTTGTTGATTATATTGGAATCCTGGTGGGCCTCACTACTGATTATTTGAACCAAGTTGTCGTGAGTTTTCCGCTCCTGAAGGATTTCTGTATTGAAAACTAGGATGGTTCCTGTTCTGATTCAGATTGTAATATCCTTGACCAGGGATGGTGGCAACATTAAGATTTTCCATTTGACCATTATGTCCTTAGCCATAAATGTTTCTTAGAACAACATCATAGAGAATATTGCAGGCTAGCGTAGAATGATCAGTGCCTTTACATGTTTCATAGAACAATGTAGCTGACTTGATCTATCCTTGTTGTTGTGGGAGCGAGTGTCTTCTTTCATAGGTAGCAAGGGATGATTCAATATGGTCTTGCTTGGAAACTAAGAGTTTGAGGGTTTCAACAATAGACTTGTACTCAGGAATAGCTTCACACATAGCTACCTTAAATACTCCTTTGCCTAAAGATCCACCCCAATGAGCTTGATTTTCATCTCCCAGGGTGACAACCTTCCATGCACTATCATAACTTTGATGCATGGAGTTTCCTCCAGATGAGGAGTCTAAGAACCTCTTGATGTCGTCATCCACACCCCTATAGAAGATCTCGATGAGTTGATTCTTAGGAATACCATGGTGTGGACACTTGCACATAAGCTCTTTGTATATTTCCCATCTTCAGTAAGGGATTCTCTAGGGATCTGAGTGAATTGAGTTATACATCCCCTGATTTCGTAGGTGAGAGAAGGAGGATAGAACTTTTACAGAAAAACATTTTGAAGTTGTTCCCAAGTGGTGATGGGTTCACATTGCAAGGAGTTATACCAACTTATAGCTCTATCATCAAGAGAATACTTGAAAAGATGGAGTCGAATGGCATCGTAAGATACTCCATTTTGCTTTGTCATAGCACATAGATCAATAAACCTCAAAAGATGTTCCTGACTATCTTCTCCTTGCTTACCATAGAATGGGCTGTTTTGAAGCAAGGTGATCCAAAATGCCTAGATATCAAAGTTTGGAACATTGATGGGAGGAGGTTGCACTGGGTGATGAACATCAACAACTTTAGGGATTGAGAACTCTCTAAGGTCCTTCTGCAATTCAGTTGCTTGTGTTGCTGCTTGAGATGCTCCGATATCTGTTTCAACTATAGTTCTAGCTTCTTACATAAGCTTATCTCTTTATGTAGCCAGGGCTTGAGCAACCCTTCAGGCTATTTCCTCATCTTAATCGATCCTTGCTTGGTTCTCTCTGTTCTGACGACGAAAAGTTATGTCTATCTAAGGATCAAATCTAGCAGTGAGACAGGGATTGTTTGAGCGGTGCATGCACAAGTCTTTGTTGGTACCTGGGACGGAAAGATTTTTCAGAAGTGAGATTGATAGAGTAGAACCAAATTCAAGTAGATGATCAATTGTATCAAAAGAAAAAGCAAAATCCTAGATTAGACTCAAAAGAACTAGATTTGACTAACTGATTCTGTTGTCCCCGACAACGATGCCATAATTTGACATGGTTTATTATTGCACTAAAAAATTCACTCGTGGTTGAAATCCCAGAGTTTTTACCAAAACCTTATGCAGTAATACCACCCGCAAGAGGATGGGTCTTATCATAATATAGTTAAGGATCTAATCCTAAGGGACAACATTTTTAAGAATCATTTCTAGCTGAGTCTAGTTCAAGTAAGGCTAATATTTAAAATGATTGGTTGAATTGAGGTTAATTAAACTAAATACAGGAAAGTAAAGAGCAGGATTAAAGTTGATCTAGATTAATGATATGGAATCGCTGGGATGGTCCAGGGTTTTACCACCACTACTCATGAAAACACATCCAATCACAAACATCCAGGAAAGATCTAACTATCCAAATAGAATTGCTGCGAACCCTCCCTGAGGAATGTTTAGGTTCGTGTAAGAATCACCTTAGGCATTAGATGTCTTGTTGCCATCCAGATAATGCACTTTTGGTTTTGAAGATATAGATTTCCAACTGAAGTTGTGGCCATCCCTGAGGGATGTTTAAGCACACAGAAGCGTCACCGTGGGCTAAATGGCTTGTCCCCTCACAGATCATACACTTACAGCCTCAAGGAATCCCTTTCTATTTCTAGTCAGGGAGTCAATCACATTAATTAATAGGCAATCAGGAAATTAATCTACAAGCAAACATCAATGATTAATAATGAAGATACAACTATCCAACTGAAGTTGTGGCCCTCCCCGAGGGATGTTTAGGCCACAGAAGCATTATCGTAGGCTAGATGGCTCATCCCCTCACGGATCATACACTTACAACATCAAGGAATCCCATTATATTTCTAGTTTGGGAATCAACCTCATTAACCGACATTCTACCCTACATATAGAAGTTCTCACAACATAGGGAAGAACAAGATAAAAGCAAGTAGGTAATCAATCTACAAACATTAATGATTAACAACAAAATGAAAAGTTATATACATTGCCATGGTTTGTTTAATAAGAGAACATGCTTGCATGGGCAGCGGGGCTAGTCCCCACACCCCAGCGAAAAGGAACTACTCTCTCATGATGTGAGAAATAAGAAGAACAAGAGAGAGGGAAGATTCCACCATGAGCATGATGCAGAAGGTAGTCGCTGCTTGGTGAAGATGATGTGGTCTTTTACGTCGTGTCGGAGCAGATCTGGATGAGGAGGAAGAACCACCAAGGAAGACCGGGCAGATCTTCTTCTCCACCTTCTTTCTCCTCTTGACCTCCTTTCTTACAACATGAGCAGTAGGTGAAGTGACAATGGTGTGGATGTACATGGGATCGAACCTGAGTTTAGTTAACATGTCGGCGTCCTGGGTCCGATGCCCAAAATGAGGACCCTGCTGGTCCTATTTATAGGCTCTGGTCAGGGTCCTCATGTCTTTGGTGTGAGTCCTCTTCACACGGTTTGGAAAACCTTTTTCTTCATCTTAACGGTTTAGGATTTACATCCAAACGATCTTATTCTCATCGGTTTTGATCGTCCAATTGGTCTTCAGCCTCCAAACGATCTCAGCCTTAACAGTTTGGGTCTTAGCAATCATGGGCAAACGGTCCTTTATACTGACCAAATGGTCTTGCTCTGATTGGTTTTTGGCCTTCGAACTGTCTCTACTCCAACCGGTCTTCATTTCCAAATGGTCTAGCTCTGATCATTTTTCGGCCATTGAACGGTCTCTACTCCAACCGGTCTTCATTTACAATCAGTCTTGTGTCCAAACGGTCTTGAAGACTGGTGAGTTCCAATCGGTCTCGCCATCTTCATTCCATATGGTCTTCAACATTCAGTTGATCCAAATGGTCTCATGGATTGATGGCCTCCAATCGATTTGGAGACTGATTACACTTTCACGGTCTTGCTGTCCAATCAGTTTCAGGGGTTGAACGCCCACACGGTTTGGAGACTATTTGCTTGTCACTGTTTGAGGACCATTTGGGCTTGCACGGTCTCAAGACCATTTTCTTCTCACGGTTTGAGGACCGTTTGGGCATGTGCGGTCTCAAGACCATTTGCAGCCCATGCGGTCTCAAGACCGTTTGTTATCGCGAGGAGGATCGTATAGGTGAAACCATTTGGAGAAAGAAGAGCAAACTGTGTGGATGCAAACTGAATGGACCAAGAACATTTGGTCGAGACTGAATGCACATGATCATTAGGGAAAACCGATTGGCTGAAATCGCATTCTCAGAATCGAATGTGCTGGCTGCATGATCTGCATGAAATTTATATAAAACTAGTTAATAACTTGATAATCTGATCAACCAAGCAAAATTGCACATTGTAAGATTTAAGGAGATGAAATTGAATATATTTAGTCGAATTGCGCCCAAAATGGTGACTGAAAATTGTGATGAATTTGGATTCATCATTAGCCTTCAAAATATACAATCTCAACACAGTTCTTAGCTTCGTAAACTTAGTATAACCCAATGTTTTATAAAGCGGGAAGCAGGAGGCGTGCGGACAACACCTTGTGGCCACTTGAGCATCAGGAGGGCGCTCAGGGGGGCACTTTTTGAAAAAGCGGGCTCATAAATTTTTAGGTAATTTTGTAGAAATTATACATATTAGTATGTAATAAAAACATTTTAAAAAAAAATTACACTTATTTAAACACACTACACATAAAAATAAAACACATATATAGTTGATACCACAACTAAAAATCAATGAATAAGCAAATATAGTTCAATTACACAAGTTTAAGACATACGAAATAGACTTTTTCGTCTCCTCTTACTCTTACTATAATAAATTTATAGAATTACAACATTATATACTAATATGCAGCAAACAGTAGAATATATTTAATGTGCTAATTTATATTATGAAGTAAATAATAGAATATATAGAGCATATTAATAGTCAGTAAACAATAGAATACAAAATATATAATGTATTAGTTTACATTATACAGTAAATTATAGAATATATAGAATGTATTAATATAAACCGTAGAATATAATGTGTATTAATGTATTATTATATATAAGGTAGAAAGTTACAAAAATATATTATGCAACCGATAACTGGATACATAGTGTATATATTAATATATTATAGTATAGAATGTGTTATATAATAATGTTACATATTCATACTAACTTATTATGCTCCTGTAGACTTATATTTTTGTATTATGTTGCAGTAGAAAGGCTAAATATAGTGCCCAAAAAATAGGCATCCATAAGCGGGTGCCCGAAGTAGGGCGCTTAATGGCCTACCGCCTGCCAACCTGCTCAATGCCTTAACCAAGTGGCTGAGCATGTGATCCGCTCAGGAGGGCGCCTCAAATGCTTTTTAAAACACCGGTATAACCTAAGTATAATGATCTCTGAACATCATGAACAATATTTCAAATTAAGGAAGGTGGATCAGTAAGATTTACCCCACAACTATATAGCATCCCATCGACCATGTCTATTGAAATTGGGTCATTCACATCTACATCATGGGCAATTTCTTCTTCAACACAAGTACTATTGTCGACATCTAATCTCATAGTAGGAATCTCTCCATGCCAGTACCATATATATCCATGTACAATCCCATTACACATGGCATGACTTTTGATTTCATCAATAGGTATAGACTATCAAGTAGTTACTGCAATTCCTACATGAAAAATAGAACCTATTTCTGGGTCATTTCCTATGTTGATCTACAAACCTTATAAACTGGTCAACACAAGTAATAAACTCCAAGTGCAACAATTTTAAATGGACATTCATGAATGGTCCATTCCATGATCATAGAGAAAATGGGAATTCAATTAGGTATTTAGAGATTAGGATTTAGATATTAGGGTTTAGAGATAAGGGTTTATCCTTTAGGGTTTATCATTTAGGGTTTAGGGTTTACAAATTAGGGTTTAAGGTCTAAGGTATACAAATTAGGATTTAGGGTTTAGTAATGAATGTGTACCACATATCCCATACTTGAACACCTAATCTCAGTAGCGATTATATGATGTGTATTCAATTTTCAATAATATTTTAGTAGAATTTCCGCTCAGTTCTCCAAGTAAACCAAGGAGATGTGAAAATACTCACCAACATAAGTATTTCGCAAACAAATGGGGAAGTTTTGATGAAACATATTGAAAACCAATCACACATTATACACTTACATACTAAGTGAGATTAAGTGTTCAAGAGTAGTCCTAAACTGGGGACTTTCCAACACTTCCTACTAATGAGTAAATCTTGGACGTGTTTCTAGACCAACGAGATATATGTATAAATTATGATTTATGATTTAGAATTTAGGTAAATATAACTAATTCAGTCTAAACCAAGCTAATTTTGGTAACTCATATCAATTTAGTTTAATTAATTGTTGTGTATGATTATTTATCAATACAACATTCAAATTGAAAAATACACCAAATTGTACAAGAAGTTATACATGAATTCCAACTATACAAGTACGATTTCTCCAATTTTCAAATTAAAACCCTAGTTACATTTCATTATTCAATTGATATTAATTTAGGCAAATTCATATCAATGTGAAACTCAAATCAAGTTAATTAAAAAACTATACAATAATTCACTCAACAAAAAAATAGAAAATATTGCACTCCACAAATAATTATAATTATATAGGAAAAGGATACATTACTCAAATTCAAAAAACTATATTTGTATGATGAGATGGAAGTATACAAAGAGAAGGACCTTCCATATTGGGGTAGAGGGCGTGCTTGTGTTAGTGGTAGAGCAATAGAAGCAGAGGTAGAGGATGCTGACAATAATTGGAAGTAAGAAGAAGAAGTAGGGGCAGTAGATAAGTGATAGTAGGGTTGGCAGAAAACTCCCAGAGCTGGCGACAGTAGGGCAGAGCATGGTTGTAGCGTCAACAACATGAGGTGGTGGTGGATGTGTCAACCAAAGGCGATGACGACAACAAGCAAGAGCATGTGGCAGAAAACAAAGTCGAAGGCAGCACAAGCAAGGCGGTGGCAGTGTCTCCAGCCAGGGCAGAGGTGGCGACACCACAAGAGGTTGTGATAGCTGTAATGGGTTGCAATGGAGGCAACAATAATGGCTGCAAGCAGCAGAGAGAGCCAACATGTCGTTGTCATCACTAGAGAGAATCTAGGTATCAGGAAGAAATGAAATAGAGAATGGGGGAAGAAATTATGTGGCTGCTATTAATTGGAACTTAGTTCTTGGTTATTACAAAAAAACAATGACTAAGACTTTATATGTCAGTTGTTCAATAAAAATCGACGCCATAGTTCAGTCTCATTGTCAATTATCATCCATCAAATTGGTGCTATATGTTCTTATCTGTATTAAAAATTGTCAACATCGCTAAGACATGTGCCTTCAATTTCCTGAAAAAACGGACATCAGTTCATTCTCTATCGTCAGTTATACACAAAAAAACCGACGACATGCGTAGTTATCCCTATTAAAAATCGCCAACCTCACTAAGACATGTGTTGTTAATTTCTAGAATCAAAACCAATGACATAACCCAATTTGGGGGAAATATTTTTCACAAAGAATGTGGTGTGAATCCTTTCTTGTTGGAATAGTAGTAAAAAACAACACCATAAGTTTTTGGAGGTAAATATTTTCATGACAGCGTGACCTATGATGTTGGTTTTTACGAACTGCAACAAATGACAATGTATTTTTAGAGAAACAATTATTTTGTGAGAAGGGGATTTGTCATCAATTTTTGTATAAATATTGCAATAGGCCTATATCAAAAATTTCCCATGAAAATTTTGAATTTCTCAGGCTATCTGTAATGTCAGTTATTTACAATAAAAAATAATGCTATAATACAAAGTGGTGCTCGTGTTTTTTCTTAATTTTGCAAAATTTCACCAATAGTAATGGTTATGCTTCACCAGCTGATGCTATGGCATGAGTATCATTTTCTGTAAAAAACAACATTAAGAAAGTGACACCATATGTCAAAAATGTACTAGTGCTGAGAAGAAGAGATCCAAGCTATGCATATCCAATACTAAGATATGTCCTCTATTCTCCATCCTTAGTTGTAAGTATGACTAGAACATCATTAAACATCACTACCCTAACCTTTTGCTCCTCCGTTGACCCTAATGATGGGACCTCTTACTATTGGCTATATTGGATCGTACAATAGTCATGGTCTTTTGACCTTAACTCCCCGTAGTGAGCATCCAGTTGTCTTGCTTTAGCTTATTCTTACAATGTGGACAAATTTTGAATAAGCTGGTGGTGGGTTGGAAATTGGACTTTTTTTATTTGTTTGATGCATTTTCTCATTTTTGGTCATGTTGTCATGCATATCTACCTGCCATGTTTGGGAAGCATCTTTTCTTTACATTTAATGTTTGCATCATGTTTAAAGTTTGCCATCTTTGTTTCTAGATTTTGCACTTAATGTAAACATGTTTATTTTTGTTATATTTTTGTGTAATTGCAAGTCTATTTGTGAAAAAATAAAGGACTTTATTTTATGATAAATTTATAATGTAAAATGGGCATCTAATTTCATTGTTTAACTAGTTCATCATTTTATTCCATTACCAATACCATGATCTTGTCCACTATTTTGCTAAGACAATGGAGAGATAAGCATGTTGCACTATGAAATATTTTAAAATTGATAATTTTGAAATTGTTGTAGTGTTATAATTGATTCAATGACATGAGTGATGAAAATGACTACTATAATTTTTTAAAGGAACTTAATTTAATAATATTTTCTCTTCACATAAGGATTCCCCCCCTCTTATCATCTTAAGTAAACTAATGTAGTGTGCTTAACTACGGAACCCAAGGAGTAGACTACTTAGAGAAACTCATCTTTAGCATCAACCCTTGTATATTTTCATTCAAGTGGTGAAGATGATATAAATTACCCATTTTGAATGCTATCGTATCTCAAAATAATCAATTGTTCATGATGGCTAGGAGCTTTTTCAAAAATTCTTGGATCTGGAATGTAAATCCATAAAACCTAGAAAAGAGGTAATAATACCTCGATGTTATGCCAACTTAGTTTGAAATATCGATCTTGTCTTGATGGTTGCATACCATGAAAAATTCTAGATTTCACTTGTATGAAAGGTTGAAGGAACAATTGGGCTGAGATGTAGAGTTCCTAGGTGGGAGTCTTTTGGTTATTGTTTTGGGGGTCAACCTTATAGGAAAAAAGATTCCCAAAGTTAGGGGGAGATCTTGATTGTTATCCCAATTTCAAACCAACCACACCTTAAAAATAGGATTTATCATTCATGTGAGTTGTCCATTGAACACAAAAGTTTTTTTATTGTAAATAGCTCAATTCATATTTTGAATGCATGTTATATTCTTTGAATCTTGTTTTGTATCTTACTATTTGAGGACAAGTAATTGTTTAAGCTTGGCATGTTTTGATGAATGTAACTCATACTATTTTTATTCCCTAATTTCATGTGTTTAATGATCCAAATTTCATGCTTTAGTTATATTATAAGCTCGTAATTGCATAATAAGGGTAGTTAATATTTTTTCTATTATTTGGACCAAAGTTATTTTGTTGCACATGTTACTAAGTTTAGTTCATATGGAACCAATGAAACCTTCATCACTGATAATGGATCCCTAGAAAATGAAGACAATACCTTTATACATATTAACACATCATGCGCCTACATGTGCACAACATGCATGCATCCAAAATGTCTGCTCCTTTTTTCCTAGTCCGTAATGTGTAGCACACACCATACCTGATTCCAAACATTGTTGATAAACACAACTCCAACATGCACAACATGCCACATATGTGCAAGTCATGTGGTACATTAGTAGTAGAAGCTTTGAAGATCATCATGCACAATGTACATAGTCAATGATATGTTGTGAAAGCTCATAAGCAACCACTCCCCATGACCTTAAGCATGTGCACGCACCTTCAACCGCACATTGTGCTAAACTATCTTGAGCCTAGTCTTTGGAAACTACTAGGATACATGACATGTCACTTCTCCTACATCTCTCCTTAAGTAAAAAAAATATAAAGAGTGGTAGGGTGGTTATTGAAGGATATCTTTCATTTAATATGTACAAACTTGGGGAAAAGGAGGAGAGGTGACTCAACTCTTGAAGAGGCTAAAAAAAGAATAAGAAGGCTTTTGAGGAGAATTCTCTCTCTCTCCAAGCTCGAGAAGCTTCAAGTGCGTCTCCATTATAAAAGATAACCCCTCTACAAGTGGTGTATTCATTTATCCTCTTCCTATACTCAATTTCTTCATGTCACTCCATGAAACTTGTTTGTGATATGAACATTGTTTGTGTATCACCAATTGATACTTAGTAATTTTTCCTTGTATTTGATGCCTAAATAGCACCTATTAGTCATCTGATGAACACAATTTTTAATATTATGATTTTTCTCTATTGTTTCTCATATTTTTGTTATTTTTTAATGAGAATAGATGGCCACATATTTTCAAGTCTCAAATTTCTATCTCGAGAGAGGCACAAAATTAGGAGAGGATAATTAGAAGTCGATCTTCTATTACATGAAAGTGAATTGAGATTCATGAATGCTACAGTCTCCTTTCTTCTGTACTAAAAGTGGATTTATGACTCTCTTTAGAGTGATATAAGAGATCTTAATATCTTGTGCTAAATTGTGATTTGAGAGATAGGTATTATAGACACCTAACCGATTTTAGGTGATAATACTAATAGTAATGTAGTGTGAGATGTGGACAATATAGAGAAATAATATGTCTTGTGTACTTACTCATCATGTGATTAGTAGGAGTTGAGGTACCAAATGCAATTTTTACAACCTTACTGTAGATTGGAACTAAATCAACCAACCAACTATTCTATTTGGATGTTATGATTTACTAAAATTGTATATATTTGAATTGCATTTGTTCCATTTGGATTCAACCCAGAACTATATTATCTTTGACACATTTATTATAGGTGGTAGAGTTTTTATCGTTGATATGACACACTTTATATTACAATCAACATCATCCTCTCATTCTCACTCTAAAACTCAAAATTTTTAAAGTTTCAAATAGGTCCTTTATTTTTATGGATAGTTTTTGGATAACTTGTAACAATTTATAAAAAATACTGATAAAATACTAAAGAACCATAAAAGTATGAAGATCTCAAATACTTTCTTAAATATAAATATAATAATTTTAAAAGGAATATCAAAATAATTTGACAACCCCTAAGGCCTAATCATCTTTTGGATCCTAAATTTTAGAATGTGGTCCATGTTAATCAATTTCAAATATGTTGATATCAATCATTATCTAACATTTGATCTTTTCAAATCCCATAATAATTTTAGATCCTTATTCAACTAAATGTTATGAGTCATGGATCATAACCTACTATAGGTAGGTGTCATAATATCATAGGGGTCCTGAATCATGACCTCAAATCGTATCATATGGGGCCTAGATCATGAACTTAAACTATACCACCTAGGTCCTTGAACAAGACCGTAAACTAGAGAACATGTTTTTCACACACTTCAACTTCAAAATACTATACTATGTAGGTACCTTCATTTCGGTCATTAATTATGACTTTACATTGTACCATATCCTTGCATAAACCCTAAATTGAGTAGGCAATGTTTTTACCTTAGCATATAGGCTCTACCGTGAGTAGGCAAACCTCACATTTACGTGAATGACTAAAAACCTACCCTACGTATTCAAACCTCATGTTTTCTTATTGCATCTAAACTATAACATCCCTGACCTAGGTTATGAATTACCCTAGGTGTTTTTTTCAATAAAAGTGATTATATGCTTGATTTTATCTTTGAAAAGTAATTAAGGCTCAAGAGGAACTTATATTGCATTTTTAGTCCTTTTTGAATATTGTTGAAATCAATATTTTGTTTGTTTTGGACTAAAGTGCAAATTACCCAAGTTGAGGGGTCTATTTGAAAATTTTGCATGATAATAAGTTCTTCATGTGATTAATCATCATGAGAGTAAATATGATGCAGAGGTATGGCTTGGGATAGCCTGAATTCTAAGAAAGAGTTGATAAAGCAATGTTTGTGCATGAAAACCTAGTTTTGGTGTAATGTGCAATTTACCCAAAACCTAGGGTGAAATATGTAAATTACCACTTCAATAAGGTCCCTTATGTTTCTTGGCATCATTTGGAGCAAATAAAATGAGAGGGGCGCCTCATTTGAATTAAGTTGGAGGAGAGAGAGAATCTTGATATTAAAATAATCAAGATTTAAGCATAATGGAAATATTAATGCAAAAATAAATAAAATAATTAAAGGGCCTTCAACCAAAATTAAAATGGTGGAATTCATATGTATGTGGACGTCCTTGAGCTTTGCAAGGACCGAAAATATCTTAAGGAGGTGAAATTCCACTCACCTTATTATAAGGAAAGAATTTCCACTAAAAACATATATTATATTATAATGGATTAAGGTGCTTAATTTATTTTCCCTTAATCCATGGATAATGGAAGGGAGTTCGGTGGGATTGAGTTGCCTTTGCATGCAAGAAAACCAAGGACGAGGTGGTGGAAACATTTTTGGAATTAATTGGTTTTTATAAAACATTTTCTCTTTCATCAATTTTCTTATAAAAGAGCCTTTTCCAACCCACCTAAGGACCTTTTCGGATTTCTTTCTTCTCCTTGCTTGCAAAATGGACCAAGAAGGCTAGGAACAGCAGAAAGCACGTCCCCAACCTATTGGTAAGCCTTTGACCTTCGTTCTTCTTGATTTCATGGTGAAAATCATAAAACAATGTGGGATTCCTTCATTTCTTCACTCCATCTTCAACCCTAGTCGATCCTTTCACTCCAAAAGCTTGAGAAACGACCTTGGGAGGTTGCTAGAGCTTCAACCACCATTGGAGCCGTGAAGCTTGGAGCTTGGGATCAGATTTGAAGGTGGGTTATACAACTTAAACCCTTAATCTTGTCATTGAATTCGATTTCTTCATGCAATTGAGTTAATTGTTATTATTGCAATAGTCTTGCTTGATTAATGGAGTTGCCATGGAAAATGGCAATAGTTCCGTGAGTCTAAAGGTTGACGATGAAAACCTATTCAAAAGCACACACCTTAATAAAAAAGCAATAGCAAACGGTCTTGGAGTTTTGGTCCAAACGGTTTGCAAACTGTTTGGTGAAGTTAGACTCCAAACCGCATGGAATGGTTGACCGTTTGTTATAGTTGACCGTTTGGTGTCTTGAACTCCAAACTGCATGGAATGGTTGACCATTTGGCTTAGTTGACCATTTGAGGTCTGAACTTAATCACATGTTGGATGATGGTCCAATGGACTCAATTGATTGATCCAATGTGTGCACGATCCTTTAAGTGGAAACACTAATCAAGTTGATTGAAGAAATCCTTGATTGGTCCTAATGATTTCAAGACAATTTGGGTCAAACGGTCTTGAGACCGTTTGAGCCCAAATGGTCTTGAAACCATTTGGGACCAAACGGTTTCAAAACCTTTTGGTGGGTTAGTGGTTGATCCTTGACCCATGGATGGTGATCTAATGGTTTAGATTGATGAACCCTTCAATTGAATAATCAATAGTCAATTCAATGGTGCAATTGGGAATCGATTTGATGGAGAAATGACCTAGTGAGCCCTTACAGTTTTGGGACTGATTTGGCCCAAATGGTCTTAATACCATTGGAGACAAAATGGTCTTGAAACTGTTTGGGGCCAAACGGTTGCAAAACCATTTGGGGTCAAACAGTTTCAAAACCGTTTGGTGGCAAACAGTTTCAAAACAATTTGGTGATGAAGCTTCAAAATCACATGGAGGTTGTTAATGGTTCAATAATTTGGATATTTAAGGTAATGATAGTACTAATAATCTAATGATGGTTAGTAATGTTTACCAATGATGGTACAAAGGTTAAAACCCTAATAGTACCTAAGTGATTAATGTCAATTAAGGATGGAACCCTAATTTCTTATAAGAGCAATGACTTGGTACACTATGTCATTCATAGTTGTATGAACTTGACTAAGGGTTGATATGACCTAATTAAGTTGAGAGGAATGACAGCATGGAGTAGATACATGATCTTGATTCATGTGGTGATTAAGGGTATGGTCCTTAAGTAAAGAGATCATGAAACCTTAATCATGAACCTAAACCCTAATTGACAAGGAAGTTGAACCTTAACCCTAATCTAAGGTATGAATGTAAACCCTAATTATGGGTAATGGATCATGAAACCCTAATTGGGATGAACAGTAAACCCTAATTATGGGTAATGGATCATGAAACCCTAATTGGGATGAATAGTAAACCCTAATTATGGGTAATGGATCATGAAACCCTAATTGGGATGAATAGTAAACCCTAATTGTGGATTATTAAATGTAAATCCTTTTTTAGGGTGAAATTTATGTGGAACCCTGTCTGAGGCTGGTTTCATGAGAAATCCTGATGTTTGATGTGTTGTGAAGCTCAAATCCAGGGTAATACTATGTACTGCTTAATGAACCCTAATTCTGGGCAATATGGTGATAAATCATATCTTTGATGTGATAATAGGATGAATATCCTCAAGTGACATGAAATGGGAAACCCTAACCCTGATGATGGAATAGTGGTGCTACCCATGAAGTAGTGAATTCATAATTGTTAAACATGGTTCTGATATGCAACTGATATCACTGTTATCACCTGTGCTAACCATGCATGTATGATTGAAATGATGATCATGGCCAGGTATGAGCTATGATGTTTAATTCACTATTGTGATTGTATCTTGAGTGACATAATATACCTTTTTTTTGGAAGGGGGACGGTGAGTCCTATGATTGGGACTCCCCGTTGCTATCATTAACTAAATAAGTCCAGATTTACAATCGAATGCAAGTTCAAAGGGAAATGACTCGACAAAGAAAACCTAGCAGCCTGACCCCGACGAGCCAAGTTGGCCACCTCGTGGGCCACCCTATTACACCTACGATTAACATGACTCAAACTATAGAAGGAAAAAGATTGCTTTAACTCTTTGATATCTTCCGCAATGGCTCCAATATAGTCCAGACGTTCCTTCTTGGATGTGCAAGCATGAACGACCTCCATAGAATCCATCTCCAATTCAATGGCATCGTATCCTTTTGTGATTGCCCAAAGCAGCGCTGCTCTTACCGCTAGTAACTCCGACATGGAAACACCCGTCCCTGTGCTGACCTTCTCTCCCGCCACCTCCACTAAAATGCCTACATCGTTCCTAACAGCCCAACCAATCCCCACCCCTCCATCCTCCCCGATCGACCCATCTACGTTGAACTTCAACCTACCATGCATTGGCTTCCTCCATCCACCGTGCCCCCCTTTAGTACCCCCCGATTCACCTCTCCGCTCCCCTCCATACTGTCCGCTTACACCCGTGCTGTTACAGATCACGTCTAAGCTGCCTTCACCCCGCAATGATACGCCATCCCTGTTCCCACCTAACGCTGCGATAGCGCTAGCTCCCCCCATGCAGCTACTCCCCTCCCGCAACGTCGCCTCATTGCAGCTAATACATATTGCTTCAGCTATCCCATCATTTGGCCTACTGTCCCTCGGACCCCCTCCTTCCCTCCTTCCCCATCTAACTTCCCCCTGCCCCACACGTTTCTCACCATCTGCCACTCTCCCTTCCGCTTTCCCCTCCTCGATACCACTGCGGGTGCCATGCATGGATGCCTCCCGATCTGCCTCACGCCCCGACCGTTCTCGACAACTACCCCCGTAGCGCACCGTCGTCATTGCAACCCGTAGCTGAAAGCTGATGCACACGTCGCTGTTCTGGAAAATCCTACTGCAACAGACTCTCCACGCAGTCCACATGCCCGCTACTATCTACTCAGTTTTGCTTACCGGCCTCCCCTCTAACGCTTCCTTCATGGATGATATAATATATGTGTCTTTAACGTCTCCCACCCATGTTTGCACCTCTCTTCTCGTATGTTCCCATACCTCCACCGCGCTAGGACAACGGAAGAGCATATGAGGAATCATTTCCTTCTCAGCCCCACACAGCGTACATGTACCATCTTCCACACAATGTCTATCAAAGAGACGTCCCTTCGTCGCAAGACTGTCCGTGCTTGCCCTCCACAAAAAGTGAGCTATTTTGGGTGTCCACGCGCCATGCCAAATATGTTTCCATAGTGAATCCCCATGTTGTTGTGCAAAAGTCCTTGCTTCTTCACTCCCCAGTAGCCCCAACTAGTAGGCCAATCTAACAGTGAATCCACCGTCCCTTGAAGGCCACCACATCAGTGTATCCGCATTGTTCCTCCTGCTCCTAGGAATAGCACAAATTCTTCTTGCATAGCTTTCTGGAAAACATTCCTTGATTCTTCTTTCATCCCAACGGGTGCCGTCATCAGTCATGAGATCCCTGACATTGTTATAATCAGGTCCATTCTCCCTTCTGAACCATGCAAGAGTATCTCCCTCCCCTGGAAGCCATCTATCTTCCCATATGTTTACCGTCATACCATCACCCACTCTCCAATGCATACCTTCCTTTAGAAGCGCTTTCACACCCCATAGGCTCCTCCATGTGAAACTAGGATTGTGTCCCCTTCTCGCCTCCCATATAGATGTTCGGGGAAAGTACCGAGCTTTAAGAACTCTAGACACAAGGGATTATAGGTTATTTGCTATCCGCCATAGGTTCCTTGCCAAGAGTGCTTGGTTGAAGGTATAGAAGTCCCTAAAACCGAGTCCCCCCTATCTCTTTGGCATGCACATGTTTTCCCAGCTCATCCATGATAGTTTCCTCTCTTTATCCTTTGCTCCCCACCAGAATCTAGTAACCATCCTTTGGATCTCCGTTATGGTACCCGCCGGTAACTGAAACAAACTCATCACATAGGTGGGTATTGCTTGGGCCACCGCTTTGATAAGAACTTCCTTTCCTGCTTTGGATAGGAGCTTCTCCGTCCAACCCTGCAACTTCCTCCAAATCCTATCTTTAATGTAACTAAACACCTGCTTTTTCGATCTTCCCACGGATGTTGGGAGCCCCAAGTAACTTCCATGTCTGTCCACCACTCTCACTCCTAGGAGCTGCCTCAATTCTTCCTGTCTATCTTCCGCAATCCCTTTGCTGAAAATGACCTCCGTCTTTGAGAAATTTATCTTTTGTCCCGATGCCTGTTCGTATTGGCTGATGATCTCAACTATTTTCATACATTCAGCGGTGGTAGCTCGAGAAAAGAGAATGCTATCATCTGCAAAAAAGAGGTGTGAGATAGGGGGTGCCCCTCTGCTTGGCTTGATGCCATGCAGGAGGTTGTCGCTGGTTGCACTAGAAATCAAAGATGAAAAAGCTTCCGCGCATAAAATGAAAAGGTAGGGAGAAAGAGGGTCACCCTGTCGGAGCCCATGTGAAGGCGTTGTGCTTTGGGTTCTGTCTCCATTGAAGGAGAATGTGTGATTAACGGAAGTTATGCATTCTTGGACCTTAATCCTCCATTTCTGTCCGAACCCCAACCTCTCCAAAATAGCATCAAGAAAATCCCACTCCACTCTGTCATATGCTTTTGACATATCCAGCTTCAAAGCTAAGATGCCTTTTTTCCTCCCTTTGTCTCTCTTCATGGAATGAAACACTTCGTAGGCGATGAGGGCGTTATCTGTGATCAGTCTCCCTTTCACAAATGCACTTTGATTTTCCGAGACAATGCTGTTCATCAGCGGTTTTAGCCTGTTCGCAATGACTTTGGAAGCAATCTTGTAAATCACATTGCATAGACTAATAGGCCTGAACTCCCCTATAGTCTTTGGCGTATCAGTTTTTGGAATAAGCACCACTAGAGTGTCATTTACCTCCCTTATGTTCCTTTCCCCCCTCCACCACCCTTTGATATAGCTTGACACGTCCTTCCCGACAACACTCCAATAGTTTTGGTAAAACATTGCTTTCATGCCGTCTGGCCCCGATGCCTTGTTTGGATGCATCTATTGTAATGCTGCCCATATTTCCTCATCCATAATATCCCTTTCCATCTCCTCCCTTTGGGTATCCGATATCATTCTCTGCAGCCCCTTAATAGCTTCGTCAAAGCCATTGGGGTTGCTAAATTGGAAAAGCTGTGCAAAATGTCTCATGATGATTGCTTTGATGTCCTCCTCCTGTGATCTCGGGACCCCATCCTCATCCTCTAAACTTTCAATCCTATTCCTCCGCCTTCTGTTTGATGCTTTTTGGTGAAAATATGTCGTGTTCCGGTCTCCCTCTTTTAGTTACTTCACTCGTGCCTGGGCTGCCCAATACTCCTCATTTTCTTGTAGCCAATACTGGAGTTCTTTAGATTTTTCCTCTGCTCTGTCAAGTTTTTTTTGTTCCGGTGGCAATGCTTGCAGCATCTTAAGATCATTTTCCAGTTCCTTGACCTTCCTTTTCCTCTCCCCGAACTTCTCAGATGCCCATGCTCTTAGGCCATCCTTACATCTTCGCAACTATGTAGTCAACTCGCTTCCTTCATCCGCTTCCCAAGCCTCTTTGATGATATTACCACAGCTTTCCTCCCCCACCCACATTGGCTCAAACATGAAATTCCCTCTCCTCTTCCTTGTGAATTCCCTCCTATCCACCTTTAGGATGATGGGTGCGTGATCCGATTCATATATGGGTAGATGAAAAACTCTGCAGTATGTGAAGATGTTCCTCCACTCAAAGTCAGGCAGAAATCTATCCAACCTTTCTTGAACAAGAGTTCTTTCAGTCAGTCCCCTCTGCCACGTGAAAGTATTTCCTTCATACCCAACCTCCATCAAATCGCAGTCATCTATCACATCACGAAAATTCTGCATAAATTTTTCCTCCCTCGGCAGTCCTCCTTTCTTCTCAGAATTGGACGTAATCTCATTGAAATCTCCAAAGAAAATAACCGGTTCATCTGTCTCTGCCTTCCTCTTCCTTATTAGATCCCAAGTCTTATATTTGTTTGCTTGATCCGCCCATCCATAGATGCCCACTTCTCTCCAAACTACCTCGCTATTAGGTTCTTTGACCCTCACTGTTACATGCCTTTGTGAATAGTTGGTCACCTCCACATCTGCATCCTTCCACCAAAAACCCATCTCACCTGCTCGCCCCTCGCTAGATATACACAAACCCTCCTTGTACCCGCAGCTCCTCTTCACCTCTTCCAACTTTCTGTCTGCAATCATAGTTTCCATCAAGAAAGCTATATTTGGGCATTCTCTCCAAACCCAAGCTCAGAGAGCCTTGCACGTGTCAGGGTCACCCAACCCCTGACAATTCTAGCTTAGGATTTTCATTGTCCTTCGCGGGATTGGGCTCTGCCAATCTATGCTACTTGAGCCATGGTGGCTCCATTGTTGTCCATATCCGCTCCATTGAAGCCCCTGTATTGTTTTCCCCCTGCACTAGTCATAGGTAGATCATCCAGTTCCATGTCGCATGCATCTCCCTCCCTCCCCCTCTTCCCTGTTGATTGTTCCCACACCACCTCCCCATCCGGGATTCCCAGCCTCACCCCCCTACTCATTTTGTAGACCCATGGATAATGTTTCTTCTTTCCCTTAGTCTGTTTTTTCCCGTGCCTCGATCTCAAACCTGCTTCTTTCCTCCTCTGTGCTCTTCTGACGATTCTATTTGGGTCACCTGTCGTGCCTGTGATGCTATCATCCCCTTTGGTAGGTTCCAGTCCCATGCAGTTCCTTCATTTCTGTGTAGCCTCCCTACTCCTTGCTTTCATTGTTGTCCCCTCATCGGGTCTGGATGCTGCAATTTCCCCCTCCTTTAGTTGACGCAGTTGTGGTTGGTGCACCTCTTCTTCCACTTCATTGCTTTGTGTGCCATAGTCTCCTTCTGCTGGTTCATCAGACTCCCCCGATATTCCTTCTGGTGCTTCCTCGTCTAGGCGTATCCCAACTTTAAACCTCACAAGTTCCTCCTTCGTGTAGCGTACTGTTGCCGTGTCCTTTAGTTTCCCCGTAGCCCCTGCGACGACGCCATGGCGGTGCACTGCCCCAGCGTCAACCTTCATTTTTTGGAGCATCTCGTCCGACTCCCTCTCTGTCGGCGGCACCCTATCCATCTTCTTGTCCCGCTATTTTCCCCACCATCCGCCGGATTCCCCATCACTCCTTGTCTTCTGAAAACCACTGCGCACCCCTTCTGCCCTCCTATCGGCGCTGTCTCGGCAGTCCTGTTCGTGCCCCAACTCGCCCCTCCTTCCTTGCTTTGCGTCTCCCCCTCGTTCCTCTGTCCCTACCCCCCCCCCCCCGCAGTCTCCCGTCCCCTCCCGATGTTCCACCCTCAACCTTCCTACCTCCCCCCGTGCTGCTCCCTTGTCTTCCTCATTCCTACTCGATCCTCTCCCCCTATCGATCTTTCCTTTTTGAAAGTCAGTTTCCGCCTTGCCCCTCCGATCACCTCCTCCCTATTACCGTCGGTCCGCTGCTGTCTCCACTGAGATGTTCGAAGCCAACGCCCCCATCACTGCTGATTCTCACTTCCCTCTATGCTGTTGCTGCAGTCCCTATCGACGTGTTCGATCATGCCACAAAAGAAGCAGAACATGGCAAGCCATTCATATTTCACGTCTACCTCCACGATGCTCCCGCTTTTGACCCTGAGCTTTAGGGTTTTCCGCAGTGGTTGTGTTACATCTAGCATTATCCGAACTCGGATGGAAGAGTCCCACCCCGAGCAGTCTCTGTCCGTCGCCACCACTCTGCCGACGTGACTGGCTATTTCCTTCACCATCACCTCTCCTCGGTAACCCATTGGAATGCCATAGAGCCTTATCCAGAAAGGTGTCTGATTGATCTTCATCTGACCTGGTTGTTCCTCTTTATCCACCTCCTTGAATAGCAAAAGATGTCCATAAAAATTCCACAGAGCGTCTTCCATGACCCGCTACCTGTCTCGCCAATGTGAGAACTGTATTACAAAGTTGTCGCCTTCGAGCTTCTTGAACACCACCGTCTCCTGAAGACTCCATGCTTGTGTTAGTGTCCTCTCCATGGCCTTTAGGTTGTAGGTTCAGTCAGTAAGCAAGCGCCCCCACCAACACCAGATCCACTGGATTGTCTTCCTCTTCACCGTCGCTTGCCAAGTTCCCATCTATCAGCTCCTCCTCGTCTTCCGTCAGGTGCAATCCTGCATAACGTTCCGCTAGATCTGACGCCATATAACCAAAGCCCAAAGAACTCCTCCATGCTTGAACCTACAAGGGATAACCCTAATCTAAGGGAGATGACGTCCACGGCTTGCGAGCCCTAATCGCCGGAGTGAGAGGGAGCAAGGGGATGGGTTTTTGTCTTTGAGTGACATAATATACCTTGTTGCCTAGTAAGAGGAACAAGAAAGTTAATGGGCCTCAAGTACCATGTGTGATGCTTGTAATAGCAAGTATCATGTTTGCCTTGGTCAATTGACCTAAAGGTGATGGTTACCTGGAAAAGTGGTAATGATGATTAATGATGAATCAAGGATTTAATTACCCAGGGCCATATGATTATGGTGATGAAATTGTGAAGGAATGAGAATTCCCAATTTTGAAATAAGGGATTGAGTTCCCCATATCTTTTAAAACTGTTAAGTAGTTGATGAAATTAGTACATGTTTCTTTATAGCATTGATATAATAAGTTATGTTTGAGAACTTTCCTGATGCTAAAATGATATGAAAATGTACTGAATTAATCAAGTGGAATCTATTCATGTAGTGCTCTGACTATAGATCCATCATCGTCGGCAGTTGGTGATGGTGAAATAGGTTTTCTATGGGTAAATGGGCAAAAATATCCTTACATCCGGGTGAAGAGATTGAGGGAAGGTAAACACTAAACCTCTCAATCCTTCATGTGTCAGGATAGATGTATCATAAATCTCCCGATGGTTGGGATGGATGTATCATTAATCTCCCAATGTTATTTCATGTCGGGTCGATGGAGATAAACATTAATGCTCTCAATTGCCGATGAGAGTGCAGTTGACACTGTAACTCTATAGTGAAGTTCCAGTATACCCTGGAAGGCTATTTGAGTAGTCGACACAGTCCTGCTTGTAGTCTTGTGCTGACCAGGATGTGGGAGGTCATGGGAATCTGTCTCTTCCATTGACCTATTTATGGCACCGATTTCAATTCTAGAAATGGTCGGTTGGAGTATGAGCGGTATACCTCATCTCCTCAGAGCTTAAATCTGTTTGTAAAATATAATCACCCGTGTAGCGTATTTTGCATAAGATTGAAATATGAGAATCATTGGTTGATGATACACTGCTTAGCATGTCCCTGGTACATAAATGTTACTAATGTTCTTTTTATTTATATTGAATATGAGACATGCTGCTTTATCAGTTTATAACTGAAATAATTGCATAAGAATGTTGCTCTAATCTGTATAGATGTGGATTCATCTGCTACTGGCTTATTTTATCCCACTGCTCAGTTTATTTGTATTAAACTGTAATGATAATGTTTTGGCAGAGAGCTATATCTCCCGCTGGGGCAATTTTTTTTTATAATTGTCTCACCCTGTGG
Organism: Alisma plantago-aquatica; assembly: GCA_963693085.1. Classification (NCBI taxonomy): domain Eukaryota; kingdom Viridiplantae; phylum Streptophyta; class Magnoliopsida; order Alismatales; family Alismataceae; genus Alisma; species Alisma plantago-aquatica. The sequence goes on along the minus strand of OY856410.1, from coordinate 566,464,784 downwards.
GATTCAACGTTTTTAGGTAGACGCAGACATCAAGGCAAAAACTCATCTGAAGGAGGAGAGCAGCAGCAACCATAAGGACAGTAGTGATCCATTAGGTGGAGATGTTGGCTGTCTGGTTATGTATAGTTAGTCCTATGAGTCGTCTCTGTACTCTTGGGTCCTAGGAGTTAGTGTTTTGACAATTCGATCTGAGATTTTGGCTTGATGCCTCGAGATTTTTATACTTCCGATGTACAGTTTAACAGAGTAGTTAACGTTGTAACTCTTGAGAGGAATAGTACGAGAGATGTACTAGTGAGCCAGTTTGTACTTGAAATACTTTGGTTATGAATGAAAGAGTTTTCCTGTGAAAGGATCTCTTGATAAATGGTTTTAATTTTTAGTAATTTTCAGTAATCTGTTGTTAGTAATCACTTCCGCATTAGTTAATATTGTTTTCACAAGTAAGATGCCACAATTTAGTGGTATCAGATATCTAGGTTCGCTGAGTCTAAAAAGACATAGGAATAAGGTTGTTGAGTCTGTTCTAGTGTCTTCTAGTTATCTAATAGTGCCTTCTGCTCATATAGGAGGAGAAGAAGAACTAAAGATGTCTGGATCACACGATGAACATGCTGTTGAGAGCAATGTTGATGCACCGGGAGGAGGTACAAGAGTCCAGGACAGGGAGGAACCTATACATGAACAACCCCAGTTCAACCCAGCTGATATGGGGAATCCAGCCTTCCAAGCAATGTTTGGGCAATTTATGGCAGACATGACCCACATGACGGATAGAATGCCAGTACCTACGCCTAGGGCACTAGCCCATGATGAAAGACATGGTGTCGGCAAGACTTTTGAAAGGATGAAGAGGGTAGGAGCCTTAGAGTATGCTGGTACAGCCGACCCAACAGATGATGATCTATGGTTGACTGAGTTGGAGAAAGCCTTCAGGATCCTCATGATTCCTGATGATGAGAGGGTCAGACATGCTGTGTATCTCCTCAAAGGGAGTGTTGGCCACTGGTGGACCATCGAGGAAGGCAAAAGACCTAGAGTTGTGATTGGATGGGATGAATTTAGGTGTGAATTCATCTCTAGATACTTTCCCAAGACGTATCTAGATGAGAAGATCTCTCAATTTGAGAGAATCAAACAAGGACCTATGAACATTAGCGAGTATGAGTCTAGGTTCATGGAGTTGTTGCGGTTCTGTCCACACATGGCATCCAATGATGAGGAGAGAATTCGGCAGTTCAAGAAAGGACTGAATGCTGAATTGACCACTCTGGTGTCTGCTCTGGAGAACCGAGAGAGGTTTTAAACTTTCATGGAGTCTGTAAGACGCATAGAGAGGTATGTAATTGAGAAGCGACAGACCAAGGGTAAGAAGGAATACCCACAGTTTCAAGGACAGCGTGCTGGAAGTTTCAAGAAACCAAGGTATTTTGTGCCAACACCACTACCAAGGTTCAATACCCAGACGCAGTAGACGTCAAGTAAGGGTAGAAACCGTAGTTTACCACTGAAGGGAGCTTACAACTCAGCTTCTATGTCAGTAACAGGACCACCCAGACCACTGAGGAGGAATGTAACCTACTATAGATGTGGAATAGAAGGCCATGTGGTGAGAGAATGTCTTGAGAAGGTCAGGAGTGTGACCCTGCAACTGAGGTAGAGTCAGTAGGGCTCTCAGAGGCAACATCCTGGAAGTGGTGGTAGAGGACGTGGACAAGCTTCCCAAGCCAGTTCTTCGACATCCAATAACCGAGCACAGGGTCAACAACAAGCGACGACTAGGTTCTATGCTATGAACTTGCCTGAAGCAGTAGTCAACCCTCGGGTTGTGATAGGTCAGATGGAACTACTTTATTCTGATATGTCTTTATCCTACTTTGTATCTGTGTTAATTGATTCGGGTGCTACACCCTCTTTTATCACTCAAGAAGTGATTGATGACTGCAACATGATTATCAGTCATAGAGCCGATAGCTTGTTGTTAGAGACACCTTTGATGGGATCTGCAGTATTGCGGGAAGTGTGTTCTCCCTACAATCTTTTCTTCTGATCACCACATTCAAGTGGATCTTATACCACTTGAGATGCATGGGTTTGATATAATCCTTGGGATGGACACCTTAGAGAAGTATAAGGTTGTCTTGGATTGTAGTTCGAAGCAAGTTGTGTTCACAGATGGTGGTGACACATGGATCTTTTAGGGAGATAGAAAGATTCTTCCCATGTGTCTTGTGTTAGCTATGGTATCTGAGAGGTTGGTGAGACAAGGATGCCTTGCATTCTTAGCCCACGTGGTTGATACCACAATGGAGAGTCCTCATCCTTCTGAAGTTCTGATAGTCAGGGAATTTGAAGATGTATTTCCTGAAGAACTTCTAGGTGTTCCACTACCCCGAGAGATTGATTTTGAGATTAATCTAATCCCGCACATGCAACCAATAGCACAAACGCCATATAGGATGGCACCTACTGAAATGGCAGAGCTCAAGAAACAACTGCAAGAGTTGCTTGAGAAGGGTTTTATCTGACCAAGCACTTCACCCTGGGGTGCTCCATTCCTTTTTGTTAAGAAAAAGGATGGGTCAATGTGATTATGCATTGACTATAGACAGTTGAATAAGGTAACTATAAAGAACAAGTATCCTTTACCAAGGATTGATGACTTGTTTGACCAGTTGCGTGGTGCGAATGTCTTTTCTAAGATAGATTTGAGGTTGGGATACCATCAGTTACGTATCAAGGATGGTGACATACCCAAGTCTGCCTTTAGGACAAGGTATGGTCACTATGAGTTCACAGTTATGTCGTTTGGACTAACTAATGCACCGGTTGCATTTATGGAACTCATGAATAGAATCTTTCGACCTTTTCTGGATCAATATGTTGTCGTCTTTATAGATGACATTCTGATATATAGTAGAGATGCTCAACAACATGAGAAACATCTTCACCAAGCTCTGACTTTGCTAAGGGAGCATAAGTTATATGCTAAGTTCAGCAAATGTAAGTTCTGGTTGCCAGAAGTTTCCTTTCTTGGACACATAATATCTTCCTCAGGTATTCGTGTTGATCCTAAGAAGGTAGAATTTGTCCTACAATGGGATCATCCGAAGACACCGACTAAGATAAGAAGTTTCCTAGGACTGGAAGGCTATTACAAGAGGTTCATTAAGAACTTTAGTTCAATAGCCTTACCCCTGACCAAGTTGACAAGGAAGGAGATTCCTTTTGTCTGGAATGACAAGTGTCAACAATCTCTCTAGTTGCTGAAAGAAAGGTTGACAAGTGCACCTGTGTTGGTGCTACCTAAGCAAGGAAAGGGGTACAAAGTCTTCTGTGATGCATCTAAGAATGGCTTAGGATGTGTGTTGATGCAGGATAAGCAAGTGATTTATTTTTCTTCTCGACAACTTAAGAAACATGAGGAGAATTATCCGACACACGATCTAGAGTTAGCTGCTATGATCCATGGCTTGAAGATCTGGAGACATTATCTCTATGGAGAGACATTCTAGATTTTCACAGACCATAAGAATCTGAAGTATATCTTTTCTCAGCATGAGCTAAACATGAGGCAACGCCGCTGGATGGAGTTAATCAAGGACTATGATTGTACAATTGATTATCATCCAGGGAAAGCCAATGTGGCTGTTGATGCACTAAGTAGGAAATCAGCAACACCAGCCCTAGATAAAGCATAGTTAAACTCCTTACTGTGCTCTAAGAGGGATATGTTTATATCCTTGAGGCAAGACAATGTACAGCTTAAAGTTTCATTGTTAGCCGGGTTATTAGCTGAGATGCACATAAAACCAACTCTGAGACAGTATATTAAAGAAGCACAACCGACTGATTCTATGATTCAGTAGATCAGATCAGAATATGGCAGTGAGAAACGGGATGGTTTCCATGATTCTGATGATCAGGTAGTCTATTACCATGGTAGGATGGTAGTACCTGATGTTGATAACTTGAGAAAGTTAGTCCTGGAAGAAGCTCATTCTTCAATGTATGCTATGCATCCAGGAAGCACCAAGATGTATCATAACCTAAAGGATATGTATTGGTGGCCTGGTTTGAAGAAGGATGTTGCTGAGTTTGTTATGCGGTGTCCAGTGTGTCAGCAGGTTAAAGTTGAACATCAAAAGCCCACAGGAACAATGCAACCCCTACCTATACCACAGTGGAAATGGGATCATGTAACTATGGACTTTGTGGTTGGTTTTCCTAGAACAACCAAGAGTCATGATTCCATTTGGTTAATAGTTGATAGGTTGACAAAGACAACACATTTCTTACCTGTCAAGACAACCTATACAGATGAGAAGTTGGCACAGATTTACATAGATGAGATAGTGCGGCTGCATGGGGTACCAGTTACAATAGTTTCTGATAGAGGTCCCCAGTTTACGAGTCATTTTTGAGAATGACTTCATAAATCTTTGGGTACACAACTGAGGTTTAGTACAACTTTTCATCCTCAGATAGATGGATAGCCTGAGAGGACAATACAAACCTTGGAGGACTTGCTTAGGGCATGTGTCCTTCAGTTTGTGGGGAGTTGGGATCTACATCTGAGCTTGATAGAGTTTGCTTATAATAACAACTATCTTTACATTATTGACATGGCACCATATGAGGCTTTGTATGGTAGACGTTGTAGATCTCCTCTATGTTTGTATGGAACTGGTGAATATCAACTTTTGGGTCCTGAGCTGGTTCAGCAAACAACTGAGAAGATAAAGATCATACAACAACAGTTGAAAACAACCCAGGATAGAGAGAAATTCTATGCTGACAAGCATCATAGACCCTTAGAATTCCAAGTCGGAGATAGGGTGTACCTCAAGGTTTCACCTTGGAAAGGTATCCTGAGATTTGGAAAGAAAGGGAAGCTACCTCCTAGATTTATGGGGCCTTATCCGATCATTGAGAGGATGGGAAAGGTGGCCTATAAGCTAGAGTTACCACCTGATTTGCATAGATTGCACCCAGTGTTTCATATATCTATGTTGAGGAAGTGTCATCCTGACACTGAGTTAGTTCTACAACCTGTGGAGGTAGAACTAAATGATGACATATCTTATGTAGAAGGACCAGTGTTGATTCTTGACAGAAGAATCAAGAAGTTGAAGAAGAAAGACATTAGTATTGTAAAATTCCTCTGGAATTACCGTGGTGTTGAGGAATCCACATGGGAATTAGAGGAAGAGATGAGGAGGAAATACCCTACTCTTTTCTCTTAATGTTTTGATGATTTCGGGGACAAAATCATTGTAAGGGGTGGATAAACTTGTAACATCCCTGACTTGGGTTATGAATTAACTCTAGGTGTTTTGTTCAGTAAAAGTGATTATATGCTTGCTTTTATCTTTGAAAAGTAATTAAGGCTCAAGAGGAACTTATATTGCATTTTTAGTCCTTTTTGAATATTGTTGAAATCAATATTTTGTCTATTTTTGGACTAAAGTGCAAATTACCCAAGTTGAGGGGTCTATTTGCAAATTGTGCATGATAATATGTTATTCATGTGATTAAGCATCATGAGATTAAAGATGATGCAGATGTATGGCTTGGGATATCCTGAATTCTAAGAAAGAGCTGATAAAGCAATGTTTGTGCATGAAAACCTAGTTTTGGTGTAATGTGCAATTTACCCAAAACCTAGGGTGCAACATGTAAATTACCAATTCAATAAGGTCCCTTATGTTTCTTGGCATCACGTGGAGCAAATAAAATGAGAGGGTCACCTCATTTGAATTAAGTTGGAGGAGAGAGAGAATCTTGATATTAAAATAATCAAGATTTAAGCATAATGGAAATATTAATGCAAAAATAAATAAAATCATTGAAGGGCCTTCAACCAAAATTAAAATGGTGGAAGTCATATGTATTTGGACGTCCTTGAGCTTTGCAAGGACCGAAAATATCTTAAGGAGGTGAAATTCCACTCACCTTATTATAAGGAAAAGAATTTCCACTCAAAAACATATATTATATTATAATGGATTAAGGTGCGTAATTTCTTTTGCCTTAATCCATGGATAATGGAAGGGAGTTCGGTGGGATTTAGTTTCCTTTGCATGCAAGAAAACCTAGGAGGAGGTGGTGGCAACATTTTTGGAATTAATTGGTTTTTATAAAACATTTTCTCTTTCATCAATTTTCTTATAAAAGAGCCTTTTCCAACCCACCTAAGGACCTTTTCGGATTTCTTTCTTCTCCTTGCTTGCAAAATTGACCAAGAAGGCTAGGAACAGAAGGAAGCACGTCCCCAACCTGTTGGTAAGCCTTTGACCTTCTTTCCTCTTGATTTCATGGTGAAAATCATAAAACAATGTGTGATTCCTTCAATTCTTCACTCCATCTTCAACTCTAGCCGATCATTTCACTCCAAAAGTTTGAGAAATGACATTGGGGGTTGCTAGAGCTTCAAACACCATTGGAGCCGTGAAGCTTGGAGCATGGGATCATATTTGAAGGATGGTTATATAACTTAAACCCTTAATCTTGTCATTAAATTCGATTTCTTCATGCAATTGAGTTAACTGTTATTATTGTAATAGTCTTGCTTGATTAATAGAGTTGTCATGGAAAATAGTAGTAGTTCTGTGAGTCTAAAGGTTGAAGATGACAACCTGTTCAAAAGCACAAACCTTAATCAAAAATCAATAGCAAACGATCTTGGACTTTTGGTCCAAACGGTTTGCAAACCGTTTGGTGAAGTTAGACTCCAAACCGCATGGAATGGTTGACCGTTTGGTATAGTTGACCGTTTGGTGTCTTGAACTCCAAACCACATGGAATGGTTGACCGTTTGGCTTAGTTGACCGTTTGAGGTCTGAACTTAATCACAGGTTGGATGAGGGTCCAATGGACTCAATTGATTGATCCAATGTGTGCACGATCCTTAAAGTGGAAACCCTAATCAAGTTGATTGAAGAAATCCTTGATTGGTCCTAATGATTTCAAGAAAATTTGGATCAAATGGTCTTGAGACCGTTTGAGCCCAAGCGGTCTTGAAACCGTTTGGGACCAAACGGTTTCAAAACCGTTTGGTGGGTTAGTGGTTGATCCTTAACCCATGGATGGTGATCTAATGGTTTAGATTGATGAACCCTTCAATTGAATAATCAATAGTCAATTCAATGGTGCAATTGGGAATCGATTTGATGGAGAAATGACCTAGTGATCCCTTACGGTTTTGGGACTAATTTGGCCCAAACGGTCTTGAGACCATTTGAGACCAAACGGTCTTGAAACCATTTGGGGCCAAATGGTTTCAAAACCGTTTGGGGTCAAACTGTTTCAAAACCGTTTGGTGGTAAATGGTTTCAAAACCATTTGGTGATGAAACTTCAAAACCGCATGGAAGTTGTTAATGGTTCAATCATTTGGATATTGAAGGTAATGATAGTCCTAATAATCCAATGATGGTTAGTAGTGTTAACCAATGATGGTACAAAGGTTAAAACCCTAATTGTACCTAAGTGATTAATGTCAATTAAAGATGGAACCCTAATTGCTTATATGAGCAATGACTTGGTACACTATGTCATTCATAGTTGTATGAACTTGACTAAGGGTTGATATGACCTAATTAAGTTGAGAGGAATGACAAAATGGAGTTGATACTTGAGCTTGATTCATGTGGTGATTAAGGGTATGATCCTTAAGTAAAGAGATCATGAAACCTTAATCATGAACCTAAACCCTAATTGATAAGGATGTTGAACCTTAACCCTAATCCAAGGTATGAATGTAAACCCTAATTATGGGTAATGGATCATGAAAACCTAATTGGGATGAACAGTAAACCCTAATTATGGGTAATGGATCATGAAACCCTAATTGGGATGAATAATAAACCCTAATTGTGGATTATTGAATGTAAATCCTTTTCTAGGGTGAAATTTATGTGAAACCCTTTCTAAGGATGGTTTCATGAGAAACCCTGATGTTTGATGTATTGTGAAGCTTAAACCCAGGGTAATACTATGTACTGCTTAATGAACCCTAATTCTGGACAATATGGTGATAAATCATATCTTTGATGTGATAATAGGATGAATATCCTCAAGTGACATGAAATGGGAAACCCTAACCCTGATGACGGAATAGTGGTGTTACCCATGAAGTAGTGAATTCATAATTGTTAAACATGGTTCTGATATGCAAATGATATCACTATTATCACCTATGCTAACCATGCATGTATGATTGAAATGATGATCATGGACATGTATGAGCTATGATGTTTAATTCACTATTGTGATTGTATCTTGAGTGACATAATATACCTTGTTGCCTAGTAAGAGGAAAAAGAAAGTTAATGGGCCTCAAGTACCATGTGTGATGCTTGTAATAGCAAGTATCATGTTTGCCTTGGTCAATTGACCTAAAGGTGATGGTTACCTAGAAAAGTGGTAACAATGCTTAATGATGAATCAAGGATTTAATTACCCACAGACATATGATTATGGTGATGAAATTGTGAAGGGATGAGAATTCCCAGTTTTGAAATAAGGGATTGAGTTCCCAATATCTTTTAAGATTGTTAAGTAGTTGATGAAATTAGTACATGTTTCTTTATAGCATTGATATAATAATTTATGTTTGAGAACTTGCCTGATGCTAAAAGAATATGAAAATGTAATTAATTAATCAAGTGGAATCTATTCATGTAGTGTTGTGACCATAGATCCATCATCGTCAGCATTTGGTGATGGTGAAACATGTTTTCTATGGAAATCTTGGAATTTGCATATTTTGAATATGTGGGGGTAAATGAGTGAAAATATCCTTACATCCGGGTGAAGATATTGAGGGAAGGTAAACACTAAAACTCTCAATCCTTCATGTGTCGGGATAGATGTATCGTAAATCTCCTGATGGTTGGGATGGATGTATCATTAATCTCCCAATGTTATTTCATGTCGGGTCGATGGAGATAAACATTAATGCTCTCAATTGCCGATGAGAGTGCAATTGACGCTGTAAATCTATAGCAAAGTTCTAGTATACCCTAGAAAGCTATTTGAGTAGTCGACACAGTCCTGCTTGTAGTCCTGTGCTGAGCAGGATATGGGAGGTCATGGGAATCCGTCTCTTCCATTGACCTATTTATGGCACCAATTTCAATTCTAGAAATGGTCGGTTGGAGTATGAGCGGTATACCTCATCTCCTCAGAGCTTAAATCTGTTTGTAAAATATAATCACCCGTGTAGCGTATTTTGCATAAGATTGAAATATGAGAATCATTGGTTGATGATACACTGCTTAGCATGTCCCTGGTACATAAATGTTACTAATGTTCTTTTTATTTATATTGAATATGAGACATGCTGCGTTATCAGTTTATAACTGAAATAATTGCATAAGAATGTTGCTCTAATCTGTATAGATGTGGATTCATCTGCTACTGGCTTATTTTATCCCACTGCTCAGTTTATTTGTATTAAACTGTAATGATAATGTTTTGGCAGAGAGTTATATCTCCCGCTGGGGCAATTTTTTTTTATAATTGTATCACCCCCATGGGATTCAATGTTTTTAGGTAGACACAGACATCAAGGTAGAAACTCATTTGAAGGAGGAGAGCAGCAGCAGTCACAAGGACAATAGTGATCCATTAGGTGGAGACCTTTGCTGTGTGGTTATGTATAGTTAGTCCTATGAGTCATCTCTGTACTCTTGGGTCCTAGGAGATAGTGTTTTGACTATTCGATCTGAGATTTTGGCTTGATGCCTTGAGATTTTAATACTGTTGATGTACAGTTTAATTGAGTAGTTAATGTTGTAACTCTCGAGAGGAATAGTACGAGAGATGTACTAGTGAGCCAGTATGTACTTGAAATACTTTGGTTCTGAATGAAAGAGTTTTCCTGTGGAAGGATCTCTTGATAAATGGTTTTAATTTTTAGTAATTTTTAGTAATCCGTTATTAGTAATCGCTTCCGCATCAGTTAATCTTATGTTCACGGGTCATATGCCACATAAACCCTACACTAAAGTAGGCAAATTTCCATGCATGCAAGACCTACATTGAGTATTAAAACCATATTACTTTCAAATAATACATCTCATAGACAACTAATATTTCAATTAGACAACTCATAGTTTGCTCTTTAATTTCAAATGATATCAATTAGACACCTCATAGTTTTCTCTTTAATTTCAAATCATACATCTAGTATGTACTTCATTTTCCATTTAAAATCTTACATTTGGTAGGCATCCCATGCTTTATTTCAAGCAATATCCCAAATAAACACTTTTGCATTTTGAAATGTCATCTCTTGCTTGGAAGAATCCCACATTCCCCATATTAGGGTTATGACTCTAACTCTAACTTGGTTCATCTTCACATCTTTGTGATTGACCTAATTCACTCTAACATCTAATCATAAGACAAATGGAAGCCTATAATATTTAAAACTTAAGCACTTACAAGACTCATGAGTTAACAAGATATCCTTTGATGAGTCTCAATCTTTTGATCCTCAAAAAGACCATTGTGTTCCTTCATTACCTTCACCTTTCCCAGACCATGTCATGAATCAATGAGAGAATCAAACACTAATTAAGAAAATTCTACTGTGATGCCATTTACCATATCAAATAATGATAACTCCAAAAAAGACATCACCTCACCCATGAATGTTTGGCATCACCCTAAGAGTAAGAGGTTAACTAGACATAGTTTATATTGTTATCCAGACTACCTTTAACCTTAACACCACATTGTGCTTGACCTTACTCTTTCCATGAATTGGTGTTTCACTCAATAATTCCTAAAAGGAGAAGAGATCACACACACCATCACCCAATTATTTAATACAAAATACCTTGATGAGTCTCACCTCTTAGGCTTTCATAACCAAAAATGTGGACCAGACTTCACATAATCATGCGGTTCTCACTCTTTTCTTGAACCTTGTTCCTGAGATGGGTAAAATTGTTGACACCCCAAATTTCTTATTGTCCACCCGTATTCACAAATTTTCCAATTGCCTAGGGTTTAGTGGACAGAATGTCAAACGTTAATTACAATCTGACCTTACATTGAGATTTTTATAAGAATTTTGCAATAACATGCCTAGAATAATTATCTTGAATAAACTATTTAGTTCCATTATGTTCGAAATTTTGTTATCCTTTTTTAATTTAATCAATTCCATATATTTTTATAAAGAAAGAGAAAATTGGAAGACTTGGCCTTTAAGTCTTATTCTTCCTCTTCCTCTCATTTTTCAATCAAGTTTTATTCCTCAATGACACGATCTTGTAAGAAATAAAAATCTTCTTGAGATATCTCTAAGATATTACAGAAAATAATAAACTCAAATGTGAAGAGGATTTTGTTTCTTGCATGTGAACACCCAATCGAGGATTTTTTTTCTTGCTTGTTTATTACAGAGATGCCCCATGAAGGAGTCCTAAGTTTCACCAGTAGAAAGTCGTACACAACACATTGTTCCATTAGGGTTTCTCTGTAGGTCACAAAATCTTGACTTTTGGATTTCCTTTTCTGTAGTCTAATATCAACTTATTCTCAAAACTTCTTTTCAAGATTTAAAACCCATGACCACTAATCCACAATTATAAATACTTCTTATACATGTCGTATAAAATTCTCCCTTTTGACTCTTTCAAATCTAGAGAGAGACTATATCCATTTATGCAACACTCTACTAACCAATGCCTAGAAGATCTTTCCTCTTGGGCATCAACTCCCCTATGAGTAAGGTTGTTCATTTTATTTAATTTTTAATTATCTATATGATCTCAACTTGTTCATAACTTCTCTTCAACTCACTTAATCGTCAAAAACTATTTGACCATTTCAATTGCTACAACTTGACTAATTATCCAGTTGCTCAATAATTCATGTAATGAAAAGTGCCATGATTATTGAACTAGGTAATGATTTCTTGTCCAATAATTTTGTAATTGAAAATTGATTAACTACTTCTTTACCATGTAAATATAGTTTATGTTTACACTCTTTTTTTGATTACTTGAATGGAAGTAGGTCTTACTCATATTGAATCTCATTCTAATCATTCTCTCTACATATTCCCTCATCTCTTCCCTATTTCCTGAGATGGATTTTTGTTGTGGGATATCTTGAGGGGTTCGGGATCCCACAAAAAATATTAGAGTTTTTGGTTGTGATGATGGGAAATCACAGACATTTTGAGTCCCCAAAAAATTGCACACCCTAATAATGTGTATTTTCATGTTTCTCTTGTTTTTATTTCTTTATACAAACCCAAACCATATGATTTTCCTAAAATAAAAACATCAAATGAAAATACTAATGTTTAGGCAGTGGGAGTGCCTACAACCTTTCTTGATCGTAATAGGATCGTCAATCTCTATCTTTTGGCCATGTTGTCCAAGCTTCATCTGTTGGCTAGTGGAGTCACTTTTAGCCTTTCTTTTGTTTTATTGGTGATTTGAAATCTTATCTATAGTTTTCCTTGTTTTTCTCTTAAAATTATATGGTGAATCCAAATCCTTATCTTTTTCATATAATCTATGAATTTTACAAGTGAAATACAAGCATAGACATCAAATAGTTTACTTGATGGTAAAACATGTTCCTAGCATGCTTGAAGCTACTTGAGTCAAGGAAAGCCTCAGGGCATTAAGTTCTTCTTAAAGGGTGGTATGAGTCTTCTTATAGGTCATCTTCAAGGGATGCACAACAAGTATGATATGATCGACATCTTTAATTATCTTTTAGTATGGAAACTTAACAGAATAATACATCATACTATGAAGATTAAAGGTATGTACCAAATATATGCATCCAATAAAACATACCAAACACTATCATGTATTTGAAATTTAAAACAACCTATAAATAGATGTGTAACATACACTTGACCTAAGTGGGCCCTAAAGCACATATGAAGGGGTTCAATCATGCATGTCCCATTCGTATGAAATCTAGGAATCATGGATCAAATACATATAGTCATAAACATATATTAGATTTATCTTGAGACATTGTCATTGTGACACCCTATCACTCTAAACAATATTAATTAAAACAAAACACACAATCAACAACTAAACAACCACATAACTAGAAAGGCAGACAAATTAAAACTACCATTAGCATCATGTCCAAAAACATTGACATAAGGGTCTGACATCCTGTATATCAACTCAGACCATATCATGTATTTACATGTATGTCCAGTGGCATCAACAACAACCTATATACAAAAGAGATGTTCCACATATACATGTCACATACAAACATCACCATACTACCAAAACTTGTGTTGATATACATCATCTATAAAACATTCCCTGCCTGGATCTGAGAGTACATGGATGAAATTAGGACTCTACAACTACTAGCATCTAACCAAACTTTTGTTCCCACTACTCTCCAATTGTTCCTCCTCAGCACCACAATCATGACCACGCCGCTAACGACCACCTAAAAAGATGTGGTGACCCACGAGGTGAGACCAATGACCCAACGAGAGATGTAACTCTCAACCACCCTTATTGATTAAAAAAAGTAACATTATTATTAAAATAGATTAAGCAGGTTAAATTGATTAAGCGTATTAAATACACTAATCCAGCTAAACAAATTGGCATAGACATAGATAAGACTATCATCTACTAAATAGTTGATTTCTGTTATGGCATTACATAACAACTTAGCAGTATAAGGAACAAGGCAAGGGTTATCAACCAATGTGAATCATGTTTAACCCTAAGCAGATATACTACAAAGTTGGATTACATGATTTATTAAGCCTTGAGGAGTTGTGGTATTGCACTCAACTCCAAATGAAAATTTCTAAGCTGAAATCAGTTCCATACAAGATCTAGGAGAGTCTGAATCCTAAGATCTCATATACCCTAACCCGGTACAAGTTTGCCATAGTGACATAGAATTCAAGTTGCAAAACAACCTAGTCTACCCTTGGTATACATGTTACGACACTAGTAACCAGGGTACTATTTCATCACATCATCACATCATCACATGGTACTATTTCATTTCTATACATGAGACCATAATCATCATACCATCCCAAGATACAAGTCCTTGTCTCATCATGAAGAGGATAACACCTCAATTAGGGCATAAAACCCTATCCAAGGTCATAAGACCATCATGTCATTCCTTGTAAGTACATCATTATTTTTTAATGCCTCATCCATGCTCATCATACCATCACCATACATGCTTCACATATAAGTTCAAGATAACTTTGCATCTAGGAGGGTAAGGATCAAATCTGAGAGGATGAGTGTGACTGAGAGGGAGACTGAGTGTGCGATTGAGAGTGTGACTCAGAATGCAATTGAAGAGCACCGTTGGCCTCCTCTGCGCGAGTAACCCCAGATCTGGTGGCATAAAGGGAATGATACTATAGATCTGGATCAACATTCTAGTTTATTTTCCTCTCCGAGTAACTTGTTTGTTGGATCTAAGGTGAAGAAAAAGAATGATGAATCTTATCTAGATGATACAGAAGTCAAGGTTACTGGCGGTAAACTAGTTTGTCCTAAGTCTGAAGGTGTTGAGAATGCTCATAAATGAAGTATATGTTTGGCAATTTATGTTCTGGATTTCAAACCTCATCTACCTACCCTAGAGAATTATCTCAACTAGCTTTGAGATTCAGGCAGGTAGATAGAAGTATTTGGTCACGATTATGGTCTCTTCATTATCATATTTATGAACGAAAATGATTTGTATTTTGCTCTAAAGTTGCGGCCATGGTTTGTTAAAATTTGTCCTCTGGTCTTGTTTAAATGGAATCTTAGTGTTTCACTGGATAAACTCTGCTCGAATAATGTGCCTATATGGTTCCACATTTATCATCTACCTTTAGAATATGGGACATGCACATCTTTGGAAGGATTGGATCTGTGATGTCCCCAGATTTTCTAAAACTTTATCTAATGTATGACGTCCAAATTGAAACATCACCTCAATGAGAATCCGAATTTAAACAAAACAAACTAGGCTATGAATAAGAAATCAGAGGACGTCATAAGGAAACAACAGTAGCACATGCACATGAACAATAATAAAACCATAACACACATGTTCACCATTCAAAATATAATTATAAAATGAATTGTTACAACATTTTGATATTACATATTGAACATCAAACTTCTACATATACATGTACTGCCACTAAACAACAAGATCTTAAAACAACAAGTCCACCTCTACATCTGCTCATCACACAACTCCCAACTATCAAACTCTTCAAGATCACATGTCCACATCACCTAAACAAAAGATTACATGTGATACACTTTAGCACAATATTAAAAAATATTGTACTGAGTACGCCTACATGTCTTTTTATATACCTCTCATCACTAAGAATTGGTAGTAAGATAAAATTAATACTTGGCAGTTATAAAGAAATATAACAAAAGGCATATACTTGAACAAAGATGTTTATTAACAAAAGAGAACACATATTTTAAGCACATTTTCCAATATATATCCATCCATTGACCGCCGAAGGAGTTCAAGATTAAGGCCTGTATGATCGACTACCAAGGAGTTAGATCATATGTACAATGTGACTGACTACCAAAGAGCTAAGTCACTTCCAAGCACTATACTACCAAAGAGTTTAGTGCTTTCATATAATGGAATACATATAGTGCATTTCATGTGATCATAGCCATAAGTATGGAAAATCAAGCAAGAAATCATACAAGAACTATCATTTCATCCAATATCATATGCCAAGTATTTTACTACACATATAATGCAAGTATATTGTATAATAAGCCAAGTACGAGGTAATGGCGTACCTTGATCAAGATATCCATATCATCACATATTCTTGGATTCAACTACCACTCTTGGTCAAACCCTGATTAAGACAAGATCACATATCACCATTAGGTTCTCATCATCTCAACCCTAGTTATGTCCATTTTAGGGTTTTTCTTAGGTCATTAGGACATGTGCTTTATTACTTGTCTTATCTTCTTATCTTTATATTACTGGTGTTACATTCCAGATTAATGTACATAATCTGATTATTTAGTTGCATATGATTATGTGCACAAATTAACCCTAGGTTACATGCATTAACCCAAACTAGGGTTTTCTCATCTCATCATTTTAGAATCATTTAACATGTAAGATGATTTATATACATAATTATGATCTCATAATTTTATCAAGGGTTGTAGGTACTAATATGAGTTTATACTAAATATTCCCACATTTATTGATGATATATGTATTTTATACCTTTTATTTAGGGTTATGAGCCCCAAATAGTTATGTGAAGCATTTCATATGATTTCAAGCATGAACTTTATAATCACTAATGTTAGATGGATTATAAACATGATTATGGATTTATTGACAAGTTCTCATACTTTTAGGTCATCATATGATATTTATTATCCATTAAATAATTATTACACATATTACATGATATCACTAAGATTTAGGCATCAAACTACTGATATTATGGTTTCAAGTTGTTCTACTCATTTTTCTAAACATTTTGATAGCTTATTTGTATTTTTCTGATAACTATGCTATATTCTACGAATTATCTAAGAACTAGGTATTTATTGAATTATTTACCTTCGTGGACCAATTGCACACTGCCACATCTTCATCAAGGGTCAAGACTCCTTCCTTGGACCCACATGGTTCAACTTTGTGCGTGTTGATTTGAGCTGGTATTCAGCCAGTTTATAACTATTTGACCCAATCTTCTCTCCCTTTCTCTCCTTTCTCATGTGATCAAGATGCATCATGACTCTATTCTTCCAAAAATGGAAGCTTCCACACAGACAGATCTCTGGCGAGAAATCAACCATGATCCATCCCTCCTCCTTAGCCTCTCATGTTGTTTCGAGCTTCGGTATTGGCCCTCAGAGCTTCGTGGCTCCATGGTTGTCGAGGTTCTAATGTAGATCTCTATCTCTCCTAGGTCTTCATCGCTTGGTTATCTATGGTGAAGACAAAAGAGGCACTGAGTGTCTAAGTCACTATATTCTAAGAATGTGCTATGAATTGTCTCCATCCTTGTCTTGAGGTGAAGAACCCCCAAAACCAACCTTCAAGCTCAGTCTTCTCCTCCAGAGAGCTTAAGTTTATCAGCTAGTAAGAATACCACCGAGCAGTGTGGAATGGCCCAGATTAAAAACCTCAGAATATACTCTCTCTTTTTTTCCACCTATCTTTGTGTAAGCACTCCTCTATCTCCATCTCCTACCTCATCTTGCCCCCTACAAGTCCTAGTGGAGAGACAACAGAAAGAGGAAAGTCAAACTCCCTCTATTTTCCTCCCAAAGACACAAACTCTAGTTCAAATGAATGCTATCAAGGAGTCAAGTCCAACTACCCACTTCGTTTTTCCCTCTAGACCACGATCACCCATTAATCGGCCATCAACATTTCCATTCTAGTTGCCCACGTTATCCTGACTAACTGATCTTGCAGACAAGATTCAGGTCATCAGATACGACCCATCCAATGGTCACGACAGGACCACGTCAACAATCTACGACTCCTCAAGACAGGGAAGCGTGACACTAGATATTATCAAAACTTAGGCTAAAAGAAATCACTCTTGGTCCTAAATACATAAACATATCAAATATTTCATAAACATTTAAGATCTATAACTTTTGATTGGATGGTCTATTCATCATCAAATTTTGAGCATAACATCCTAATGATTCAAACTAATTTCTATTAAATTTTGGTGCCAAAATATCATTGCTTGTCCCATCAAATAAATACCTTAAAATGGAAAAAACATAAGAATCATAATCATGGTGTCAACACCAATTAGCCTCTATACTTATTCCAAATTCTTGGAACCCTTGGTATAATCCAAAAGAATAAACTCAATTGTCATTAAATGTTCAAAGATCCAAAAGTTCACTTCATCACATCCTACTCACCTTAAAAGAAATTTCTTCCTTGAAATTAACCCAAAATCCAATCTATCAAATGATCCTTTTTAGGAGTCATGCATTGTACTGATGAGGCCACAAGAAATTGTTCTAGGATTGAGTATGGTTGAATCAAAGTTCTAATGTCTTATAGTTCTACATTTCTTGATCATATAGTTAGTAAAGTGGTGATGGTGATATGTATAACATCAAACTCTCTTATGAATGAATTCCAGTTATCTATTTTAAGTGCTCCTTTTTTGTCCATTATGATGATTGTTTCTTATTTCCTCATACTAAAGATAGTGGTAAACATGTTTGGAAAGTAAAAAACTATCAAGGTTTTGTTGTCTCTAATGTTCTCTCAAGTTCAGTGGGTGTTCCATGTACTAATTCTTCTTAGTTATATGGTATCAATCTCTTATCGAAGCTTCTGATGGTACTTTCAGTAGAAATGGAGGTAAAAGTTCAATTGCTTCATCTCATTTTCCTATTTTCCCTAACAACCCACTTGGCTCTGGAGCATTTTGTAAAAGCTTTGTTCCTCCTTCTAAGCTTACGAAGAAAATAAGTAATGTTATTATTCATCGGCTATCTACATCAGGTTTTCTACAATGTCTACAGTTTTGGTGTACTAGAGGTTATTATTGAAGACACTTTTGCTGAGGCTGACAACTCAAAATCCTGCATCCCAAATGATTGAATCTCTCCATATCTCCTCCTAGAATGTTAGAGGTATTATAAACAAAGTGCAAGGAGTCTAGGAGGAGTTAAATAGGTTGTCCTATGATATCATTGCTCTAAATGAAACTAATCTTAGGAAGGAAAAGGATGGTAAGGTCATGAATAAGTAATTTCCTCAATATAATTGAGTTTCAAATCATGGATCTCATGCTTTAGGATGAGTTTTTATTTTGTTGAATGCAGCTTCCTATTCTATTACTAAAATCTTGTAAACTGATCAATTGATTCATGTGAAAGTCTCTATTAACAACTCTGGTTTTTTTTGTAACTACTATTTATGGGCTTAATCCAGATCAGAATGGAGTTGGCTTGGGGAGCACTCTTTAACTAATCAATGGCCCTTGGATTATCCTTGGGGATTTTAATACTGCCAAGAATACCAATGAGGAAATTGGCAAAAATCCTCCCTCTACTCGTTCTATGGAGGATTTTAATAAGTGTATCATGAATTGTATTCTGATTGAGATGGATCTTGGGGATCCTTTTTCTACATGGGAAAACTGATAGGATGAGGTACATATTGGTACGTCCAAGATTGACACAATTTTCTTAAATTCTAATTTTATGGATATTAATGTTGACGTCCATGGATATGTTCTTTCCAATATTGTGAGTGATCATAGAATTGTTTATATCAAATTAGGCAGACCCAGGAAATTAAAGTCACCCTTCAAATTTATTAATGTATGGACTGACCATGATGGTTTCATGGATGTTGTTAGTAATTCCTAGAATGTGTTTATTGATGGGTGCTCTATGTATATTAAATTCTCTATTCTTAGGAATAACATCAGAGAATGGAAGCATTATGTTGTTGGGAATATCTTTGATAATACTAAAATTGCTAGATCAAATGCCCTTAAAGCTCAGATTGAAGTTGATTTAGACCCACTTAATACTACTCTAGTGTCTAAAGTCAAATAGCTAAGAGAGTTAGCCAAAAGGAGAGCAATCTTGAAGAGTACTTGTATAAATAGAAATATAGAGTGTAATGGCTTAAAGAAGGCGATTCAAATTCAAAGTTCTTTTATTCATCGATGAAGACAACGAGATAAAGAAATCAAATGAGATATTTTCTTATTAATGGGTATCTTAGTTATAACCTTAACGATATTAAAAATTTCATTGGTGGCTTTTATTCTAATATATTCAATAATGCTTCTGAGGGTGTTGTGTTTCCTACTCTCTTAGCAGTGAATAGATGATTAATATCATAGATGATGTTACTAAAAAAGAGATTGAGGAGGATGCGAGTTCTTTGAAGGAAGATAAGGCTCCTATCCTGGATGGATTTAATGGTTTCTTCATTAAGAAAACTTGGTCTATTGTGGGAGAAGATATCAGTTATGCAATTAAGGATTTTTTCAAGAATGGC
This sequence comes from Alisma plantago-aquatica, assembly GCA_963693085.1. NCBI lineage: Eukaryota > Viridiplantae > Streptophyta > Magnoliopsida > Alismatales > Alismataceae > Alisma > Alisma plantago-aquatica. The sequence goes on along the minus strand of OY856410.1, from coordinate 566,444,724 downwards.
AAGATGATGAGAGAAGCTAATCGTACCTACATTACTCTTACTCCCAAAGGTTTTAATGTATGTGAAATTCAAAAAATGGCTCCCTATTTATCTTTGTAATGTGGTTTACAATCTCATATCTAAGATTTCAGCCAATTGCATTTAGCCAGTTCTACCCTCTATCATCGATGCTAACCAATGCACCTTCACTAAGGGGAGGAGTGTTAATGATGTTGTTCTCTTAAATAATGAAACCATTCATTATTTAAAAAAAAACTAGAGATAATATGCATTCAAGTAGACATACCTAAATCCTATGACTCCAATGATTTGAAAGTTTCTCTATTTTGTTCTATATAACATGGGATTTCCTTCAATTTGGATTGGGTGGATTGAGGAAATTTTCAGCTCTACTTCATATCAAGTGCTTGTAAATGGTGAGCCATCTAATTTCTTCTGTCTGTGTAATAGTATTAGAAATGTGGTTCCCCTTGCCCCATATGTTTTTGTTATTGTCATGCAGACTCTTTCTGAGATGATTAAAGGTGTTGTGAAGGATATGTCTGAAATTTTCATCTCGGCTTCTAAAAAAATTTCTATGTCCCACTTGTTTTTTGTGGATGATCTTATGGGTTTTTCTAAAGCTAATGTTGCTAGTGCACATATATTAAAATAATTTTAGACTCTTTTCATTGTTTTTATGGTCTTTAGATAAATCCTAATAAATGTGTTGTGTTCTTCAGTAAATATGATAACAAGGTGCATATTTTATATATTCAGGGTAATTTTGAGGGCTCTCTTCCATCAAAATACTTGGGTGTTCCTCTTTTTGTAAGAAAGTTATTGAAAGTGTATTGTTGTGGTATTATTTATAAAGTTAAAAAGAGGCTTGAATCTTAGAAGTCTAAAGTTCTATCTATGGTAGTAAGAGTTGAATTGATAAAGTCTACTCTTTCTACTTTGCATCTCCACTAGGCCTTCTCATTTTTAAGGACAATATTGATAAAGGATTGGGGAAGGGGACAATATTTGTATGTGAAAAGATCCTTGGTTAAAGGAAGTCATGTTGTCTAAAATTTTTGGAAATGATATCTATATTAGGACATGTTTCTTTAGGAGTTGTTACTTGTCTTCTATTATTAAGAATAGATGTTGGTGTTTCCCTAATTTTAGAAATTTTTTGCTCTCTCTTTGTTCCTAAATTCTAAAAAATGACTCATTTTTATGAAGAATAACATATTTTATTCAATGGAATGAAGCATGTTAGTCTCAAAGCAATGTGGGATGTAGTCAAATTTAAAATCTCTGAATTTGAAATTTTCATCTAATTGTGGAGTCTAAAGGTTCCTAAGAGGTGCATTCTCCATAATTCAAAAGCTATTCATGATAAAATACCAACCTCAGATCACGTTAATAGGAGAGATATTCCCCTAGCTTCTATGTGTTTCCTATGCAATACTAACTATGAAGATACTTCACATATCTTGTTTTAATGTTCCTTTTCTAAGTATGTATGGGATGAAGGTATAACTAAAGGTTTTGTGAGTTTATGTTGGGTTCATGGGATGAAGTTTTGTTGCTACAAGGTGGTAAATCTAGTTAAACATGTCTCTAATTTACTACTATTGCTAGCTTGAGAGAAATAGAATGGTCCTTGATGGTCTGTATAGAGATCATGGCACTCTATGGAGAAATATCAAAAATGGCGTGGTTGTCTTTATGTGATTGGATGTCCACATCTATTGTGGTTGTTGGCTCTTATCAGATGTCTTTCAATTGTGCTTTAATTTGATGTTTTCAGGCTTCTTCCTATTGATGAATATCAGTTTGATTTGTTGTTGTTGTTGAGTGGCCTTTATCTATCTTAATCTTTATTCTCAGCTCCCTTGGATGAATATGTCTTCTTGTTTAGATCTATGTTGGTGACAAAGTTTCTATTTTTCTTCAATCTTTCTATTGATCATTGGTTAGTTCTTTTGTACAGATATCCTGAATGGAGTGTTGATGTGGAGGTTTCTTTTTTGTTCAATTTTCTCAAGATTTTAGTAATTTTTCTACTAATCCTTGCTTGATGTCTTTAACTTTTGTTATAGATTTCTTACTCTTGAGTCTCACTCTTCAAGTTTATCTTTTGCTAGACTTTTTTTTGGTTTTCTAATGTTGGGTCTCTCTTCTAAATGTTCTTTGGATGGAAGCTTCTTTCTTTCTATTTTCTTTGATGGTGACGCAGATTTACCGTGTGCAGAAACGCAAGTGAACGCGTCGAAGTAGTATAGGCCTTTGTGAGGCCCGAGTCGAACTCAGGGATACGTGAATCGTCGGGGACTCCTACTAACTACTCGCGATCAGCTAAGCCGATTAAATAGTTGAGGGTTGTTGTTAAAATTAAAAGAAAATAAAAACAAAACAAAACAAGCAATCGATTAAATGTTGGTTTAATCAATTCAAAAGGAGATCTTTAGGGTTACGGTTTCACCGTGGGTTTTCATTGTATTAAATTCTATATAGCTACTCAATTTTATCTCTCTATCCGGGTAGTGGCCTAAAATCAGAATTGCCCACTGTCGTGGTACAATTCACTACCTATGTCTAGGTCGGTTCCACTGTCGTAGTAACCTATACCCTAAACTAGGTGCATTAGAACGACCTCTCGGTATCCACCATTAATCTTACACTGCCTTGTTCAAGGGATTTGTCAATTAATGTAAATTCCGTCTCTTTTCAACCATTAATTCTTCTTTCAAAGAAATTAAGGGCATTAGGTTATTATTATGGTGATCAAGCATAACAATATATTGGAGAACACGAAATTATATCACAGATTTAAGAGATAAGATATGAATTACAACTATAAAATCATCATACAATGAATCCCCGGGCTACTCCCGGTCCTAAAGATAAAGGGGATTAGCCCCGCATGTTCATCTCAGAGTAAAATGTGGAGAAGAAAAAGGGAAACATGAAGAAAAACGTGATTGAGTGATTAAACCCCTGAACGGAGAAGGTCCAATCGATCCTTGGCGTGGAATCCACGTTCTACCACCTTTCGGTGGTGGAATTCGTCTTCTTCAGTGTCCGGATCGGTTGGGGCGTGCTCTTGTGCTCCGTCCTTCTCTCCTTTACTCTCTGGGATGTATGCAGCAACTAATGACGTGACTCCCCAGTCAAGGGCGTCGTCATTAGGTATATCTACCGAATTAGGTCACCAATTAACCACAACTGTCTGATTAAGATTAATCTGAAGCAAACTCATATCTGACGATGTCGATACCATTGACGTGGGTCGATGGTATCGACCTAGGATGATTGCGGAAATCCTTCTTTTCTTTCGTCTGTGTGCCTGATGTCTTCTCGATACCATCGACGCCAGTCGATGGTATCGACGAACCTGTAGCGACGGTTTTGTCGTTTTGTGTCGCTGTAGCTCCACCAGTTGATTGTATCGACATTTTGGTCGATAATATCAACGCACTTCTCGCCAGCAACCTAATGGTATCTCGATACCATCGACATCCCTGTCGATAGTATCGACCTTCTTTTGGTCCTTGCGACTGGCAGCCTGTGGTCCGGTCGATAGTATCGACCACCGTCGATGGTATCGGCGGCAACAGATACTTGTTTTTCCTGAAATTAACACACGGAACCACATAAATCCACACAAAATATATTCTTTCTATAATTAATGCTAAAAATGCTTAAATAAAGGGAATTTGACATAAAGAAGTAGCATAGACCAAAATGAGTGAATTATGCAACATTAACCATGAAAATGACTAATAAATGCATAAAACACATATCAAACAAGTCTATAAATGCGACTCAAAATCATCACATCAAACTCCCATAAGCTTGAACACTGCTCGCGCTCGAGCAACTAATCCTTAGAATAGAATTGCCAGAGTCAACTAAAGAACAAAGCATCACAACAAACATCCCATATGACTCCCACCGGACATTCGCATACCGGCCCTCGCTAACCAAAAAATGATAATTACCCTAAAGGCGACAATAATCATCCATAAAAGATATTAACCTCAAACTAATGAACACTATCACATAAGGCAGTTAACATAATAAAATTTGTAGGTCCAGACTTAGTGCATCTTGTGATCTCCTATACTACGTTGCTAGCCCTAACTACCATCTACATGGAAGCAGTTCTCCTGATATTCATTAGTGAGGAGAAATTCACGGTGGCCTACCAATCCGAGCAACAGGTGGATGAAATAGGTGGCTCATGGAAGAAGTGGAAGTATTATACGATTTCAACATGCATAAAACAAAAATGCCCTAAATGATGCAAATGTACATGAAAAATGCCCTAATGCCTAAGATTAGGTGGAATGATGCATGCACTAACCATCCATCTCAAAATGAGATGGATATCTAATTAAGCTACATCATGTACTCACTTATCTAGAAATACAAGTGAGATTCTGTTCCTTTCTCCTTCTTATTCTTGTTGCTTCTGAATAATAAATTTTTTTTCAATTTCAGATTTTTTTTTTCAAACCCTTATATCCATGATTGGCAAAGAATACTTATTGGGCTTATTTTTCCTGCATAACTCAATATTTTCACTATTTGGAAGGTATGGAACATTTGAATTCACCATTAAAGAATAAATGAGGTACATGACATACTTTATGCATAAAAGTTATGAATGCAACTACATGACATGCACCTAAGGGTAATGTGCATGTCTACCTATTCTAATCTTTTTATTTTTCCTTTTCCATGCAAACATAAGAAAAATTGCAATGCAATTACTATCTACATGCCATGCAATCAAAAAGAGTTAAAACCGTACTTTACTTCCAAATCTTGGGTGGATTGTGAAAATGATGAGGTGGACATATCACAAGACTAGTTGACTGAACCTTAGAAAAATATTATGTGTCCCTCCTTACTGACCTGTGTAGTAGTTAAGAGGTTTTTTCTCTCTTACTTCAAATTAAAGTCTCATTATCATTTGGTCAGTTTAGGCTCAAACAACCATTTCTGTCCACTTTCATGAATCATTAGGAATATACAGTTGTGATTTTCTATTTTAAAGTTGACAAAACCAATCATTTTCTAAGTTAAGTGATCAAGGTTAAACAACACTCAAGCTTGTGAACACTCAAAATTTTTTAGTTTCCCTCAATTCCCCATGCACATGAAACTGAGGTGACTTAACATTAAAGACATCCATGATTACACTAGATAGATGTGGATCCTAAAACAAACTAAGATTGCAGAAAACAAATGACAGGAAACAAAAGCAATAAACTAAAAATAGAGAAAATGAAAGATAGAACTGTTCCAACACCCCCCCTAAGCTTGAATTCGACTATGGCCTCATAGTCAAAAATAATCTTAAAGGTTGGAATAGAGATACCGCTTTTACTCTTCAGGTGGAGGCGGGTACAGCGGAGCCGTAGGGTCCCAAGACGGATACTCCCCCTGGAAGCTTGGATCAAACTGGGCCCTAGGTGGAGGTTGTGGATAGCCTCCAAAGTAATTTTGGCTCCAATAGTGGTCGTAGAAAGGCTGTTGGTGCATCTCCATCCATTGCAACCGATCATGAATTTGTTGTTGGTTGTCAAGGAGAAGACGCTCATTCTCGAACATTGCCCGTTGATTGTCTAGTAGCTGGTTTGTAGTGTCTTGAATACCAGCATACATCGTCATATGATGATGCTGCATCTACTGAATCTCCTGCAGCGTAGCATAAATACCTTGCATAGAATATGCTTCCTCGCTTGGCTGCAAGGGTGGTGGTGGTGGCGGCGTAGGCTGTGCTGATGAAGATGCACCCGGGTGCATCCGAGGATGCTTCTGTGGTGCCACTTGTGCTCGAAGAGGTGTAAATGCCTCCTCTTCCTCCTCAGCCTCATCGTCAGTGTCTTCGCCGCCGTTGTGGCCGCCTTCTTCATCGGAGTCGGCGATGGCTATGATTGGCCATCGGAAGTGGTGCGCCCCTTCAATGTTGAAGACCGGATCGGGCAGCGAGCATTCCTGATAGGCGTGGTTGACGTGGCAATGCGCATACGCCAAACCATCTCGAAGAAGAATGAGATTGGACCGGTGTAGATGTTGCAAGTTCACCTTGCTCCTAGTAGATAGAGGAGTGAGGGTTTGGAAATTCAAACTGAGGTATGAAGCTAGCTTGGTGATGAGCCCGCCGAAGTGAATCAGCACTTTCCTCATACTCCTCTTCACCGCCAAAACTCTTTGTAGAAAGAAGGCACCCGAATTGCATTCTTGACGCTTCAGGAGCTTATACAGAAAGAATAAGTCCGTCTCCTGAAACTTGCTGAGGGCCAAATCACCCCGAGCAAACAATGTCGAACTGAGCATCCGGTGCAGAACCCGGATGAAAGGGTGCTTGAAATCGGCTACCACAGCATTATGGTAGCTTACTGACTTCCCCGGCGGCACCGTAACCAGCTCGGCGAAGATGGCGTCGTAATCTGTGCGGTTGTCCGGGCACCGGTAGTCGGACCGCGAGTGATTCCAATTGAAGATCACATTGAACTGCCGAAGTGTGATGGTGTAGTCATTGTTTTATAACCGGAATGACACCCGACCTTTGATCCACTCGCGGTCGGTGGCTATTACGTCGTTGGGCACGACGTAGACGTCCAGAGATGCCATGAACTCAGCCACCAATTCCTTGTACGTGGGCCACTCGCCGAAGAACGACTGGCCATCAGCATGATACTCCCGCTCATCAGGCCGTATCTCCGTGTGTCGGGCCTGTCCTTTCAACACGTAGGCAAGGTTCGCTTCGAACCCGAGGTTGCGGATTGTATCCCGATCAACATATCGAGTCAGTTCTATCTTCCTCTTCAGAATCTCCTCGTATATCTTATTCACCTCCGCAGATGGATGAATCAGCCGTGGGCATGCAACTGATGCGGTCGGAGGTGGCACGCACTCCGGGATGTCCATCGGATCCGTGCATGAAAACGACGCACCAGCTACGTGCACCATGATTGCGAGAGAAGGAGGAATCGAAAGGGAGCTCGGTGAAGATCGGAGAATCGAATCTCCGCTTGATGAAGAACTAGCTCGATGTTGCTCGGTGTCGGGCTTGCACAACTCTTGAACACGCTCGGCATAAGTGGAGGAAGATTGCACTGAAGGTATGATGTCATCTGACGCAACTACTCCTCATATATAGCCGTGGCTGACGCTACTGTCTGTCCGTCGATACCATCGACGTGAGTCGATGGTATCGATGTGGGTAGCACGATCCGTACCGCCGCGAGTATCAACGGTTGTCGATGGCTGGATCTGTGGGGCCCGGATTGCTGACGCGTCAATACTATCGACGTGGGTCGATAGTATCAACCCATCCCCCAGATCGTCTTCTTGGCTGCTGCAATCGTCGTTGATCTAGTCTCGTGGATCGTTGACGTGGCACGTCGATACTATCGACGCGAGTCGATAGTATTGACTCTCTGATTAGGGAAAACCCTCGCGAGGCCCAGCCGCCACCTTCTTTGCATGAATGTGTCGATACCATCGACTGGGCCATCGATGGTATCGACTTCAGTGAGCCGATTTCTTTTGAAAATCTCCAGATATCTCGATGGTATCGACTGGCATCTCGATACCATCGAACTTGACTTTGCGATCTACCTGTAGGTATGTCGATACCATCGACGAGGCCGTTGATGGTATCGACACAGTGCGATTCCTACAGTCGCCAACCTGTACCATGGTCGATACCATCGACACAAGGGTCGATGGTATCGACTCTGCCTCAGCCATGCACATGTAGCAAACAATCACGATATCTTTTTTACACTACAAACTAAGTGAAAAAAAATTAACTACGAATGTAAATGAACTGAACTAAGGTACCAATGGTTGGGTTGCCTCCCAACAAGTGCCCTTATTTAACGTCTTAGGCTAGATGACTTGAGGCACATCATCCACTCGGTACTTTGGAGAAGGTGCTCAAAGAATCATGCGGTAGCTTGAACTCCACCCGATCTTGACCAATCCCCAATGTCAGCGTGCATCTCCCAATTGTAGTGACTACATCAGTCGTTGCTTGAAACAACCTACCTAGTAGCATCTCACAACTATGAAGCTGCGGCATATCCATGATGACAAAATCTATAGGAAAAATGAACTTGTCTACTTTGACGAGTACATCCTCGCAAACTCCGTATGGCCATACTATGGATCCATCAGCCAATTCAATGGTGGTCGCTGACTTCTTCATGTCCTTTAACCCAAGCTTTTTAAATGTTGACAACGTCATGAGATTTATGCTCGCGCCCGAATCACATTGAGCTCGTGGAAAGTGTCTATCACCTATCGAGCATGGAATATAAAAACTCCCTGGATCTTTCTTCTTCTGTGGTAAGCTCCCATGGATGGTTGAGCTCACCATTTCATTCATTCGGCATACATCAGTGTCTTTAATCCGCCGCTTTTTGTTGATTATTTCTTTGATAAACCTCCCATAGGCGGGAACCTTCTCAATCATTTCCACCAATGGAATGTTGATATGAAGCTTTCTGAACATCTCCAAGAATTTTCTATAATGCCGATGCTCTTTCTTTGGCTTAGGGTTGTCCAGACTTGACACAACTTCCGCATTAACATGCTTATGAGGTGGTACATATGAGCTTTTCGGGGCCAACTCCCCTAAGCTTGCTTCCAAGACTCCCTCCAGCGTGGACTTTATCGGAACATCATCAACATGTGTACTTTGCTGTGGCTCCTCTCTCGCAATAGATGTATCCGCACCTTGACAGACGGCCTTCACTTGCTCTTCTTACCTAAGCGGGGGCGCAACCATCATGGGATCTTGGCGGGATTTCCTGAAAGGAGTGTATCCACCTGGTAGTCCATAATGACTGCGAGGATACGATATTTCCGGTGTAGCTTCTGTATCGAACATCACCTTACTTTGATCTTTTTTCTCTACCACCTGGGGTTCTTCTTCATTAATCACAGACATGTATTTAACTTGATGATGTGCTGGGATCACATCTGCATTCCCAGCCTGTCTCTACTGATTGGCATGCTTAATGGCCACCACTTCATTTGAGATCTAGGTCACAGTGGTTTCTAATGCCTGCATTTGTGCTCCATGGCTTTGCAGCGTCTGCCCAAATTTGGTCAAGATATCACCCTGAGATTGCGGTTGTTTACCAAACATAGTCATCATTTCCTGATTCTGCTGCACCATCTGACTAAGCAACTCGGTGCTCTTATCTTTAGCTCTAGGTTGTGGCTTTGCCTCTGGATCTTGCAGGAAATTATTAGGATCTTTCCATGAGAACTTTTTGTCTTTCCTCCATGAATAGTCATTATTTCTGTAGCCCTGTTGTTGCATTAATTTGACTTTGACTTCTTCATCCTCAGATGCATCTTCCTTTGCAAGCAATTTCTTGGCTAGAAGATCTAGCTTGTCATTCAGCTCCTTTATGTCTTTAGATTCACCTGCAACTTGAACCTGCTCCACAGCGCCTCGTTCACCCCATGATTGTTTCTTTTCCATGTTCTTTAAGATCTCCCAACATCTAGTGTCTGTGTTATTCAAGAAGAATCTGGAACCGTCTGAATCAATGTTGCTTCTATCATGCTCAAAGAGATAAAAATAGAAGATTTTGACTTGTGTCTCCTTATCAAGCCCATGATGCGGGCATCGCCTGAGCATGATCTGAAACCATTCCCATGTCTCAGAATAGGTCTCTCCTGCTTGTTGGGTGAAGTTGTGGATCTTTCTGATCATGTCATTGGTCTTCTTGGGCGGAAAGAACCTCTCAAAGAAAACCTCCACCATGTGGTCCCAAGACTCCACATATTCATCGTCCAAGTTATGTAGCCATTCACGCGCAATTCCCGCTAGAGAACTCGGGAAGAGCTTCAAGTAGAGCACGTCTTGTGGAAATCTGTCGATTTTTACCATATCACAATTCTCCACAAACTGACTTATGTGCACGATGGGGTCTTCATTTTTGAGCCCATGGAAGGCATTAGACTTCACCAAGTTGATCAAAGCTGGATCAATCTTGTATGTCGGAATATTCAGCGCTTGCTTCTTTATAGGCCCCTTGGAAGCAGACGAGGAAGAAGCCTTGATCTTCTCCCATATTATCTGTGGCTCATCCATCTCTTCTTGTTTGTGTTCAGAAATTATATCTTCTAGCTCATCTTGATTATACTCGCCCTCGTCTTCTGGTCTCGACAGCGGAACCTCTGGTGCGCGACTCGCGTAGTCAGTACTACGCGTCTGCACCATGCACAGTACCTAAAAATAGAAAAATTAAATTTAGTACAGTGCTTGACGATTGCAAATATTTAGAAAATAGATTATACATTTTTGGAAAGATAAAAAAAAATAAAAATGTGACCTAGAGTGGCCGCTCACAGCACTTAAAGTGCCAACAAATTGCCGTATCCCCGGCAACGACGCCAAAAACTTGACGCAGATTTACCATGCGCAGAAACGCAAGTGAACGCGTCGAAGTAGTACAGGCCTTTGTGAGGCCCGAGTCGAACTCAGGGATACGTGAATCGTCGGGGACTCCTATTAACTACTCACGATCAGCTAAGCCGATTAAATAGTTGAGGGTTGTTGTTAAAATTAAAAGAAAATAAAAACAAAACAAAACAAGCAATCGATGAAATGTTGGTTTAATCAATTCAAAAGGAGATCTTTAGGGTTACGGTTTCACCACAGGTTTTCATTGTATTAAATTCTATATAGCTACTCAATTTTATCTCTCTATCCGGGTAGTGGCCTGAAATCAGAATTGCCCACTGTCGTGGTACAATTCACTACCTATGTCTAGGTCGGTTCCACCGTCGTAGTAACCTATACCGTAAACTAGGTGCATTAGAACGACCTCTCGGTATCCACCATTAATCTTACACCACCTTGTTCAAGGGATTTGTCAATTAATGTATATTTCGTCTCTTTTCAACCGTTAATTCTTCTTTCAAAGCATTTAAGGGCATTAGGTTATTATAATGGTGATCAAGCATAACATTATATTGGAGAGCACGAAATTATACCACGTATTTAAGAGATAAGATATGAATTACTACTATAAAATCATCATACAATGAATCCCCGGGCTACTCCCAGTCCTAAAGATAAAGGGGATTAGCCCCGCATGTTCATCTCAGAGTACAATGTGGATAAGAAAAAGGGAAACATGAAGAAAAATGTGATTGAGTGATTAAACCACTGAACGGAGAAGGTCCAATCGATCCTTGGCGTGGAATCCACGTTCTGCTTCCTTTTGGTGGTGGAATTCGTCTTCTTCAGCGTCTGGATCGGCTGGGGCATGCTCTCGTGCTCCATCCTTCTCTCCTTTGCTCTCTGGGATGTGTGCAACAACTAATGACGTGACTCCCCAGTCAAGGGCGTCGTCATTAGGTATATCTCCCAAATTAGGTCGCCAATTAACCACAGCCATCCGATTAAGATTAATCTAAAGCAAACTCATATCTGACGGTGTCGATACCATCGATGTGGGTCGATGGTATCGACGAACCTGTAGCGACGGTTTTGTCATTTTGTGTAACTGTAGCTCCACTAGTCGATAGTATCGACATTTTGGTCGATAGTATCGACGCACTTCTCGCCAGCAACCTGATGGTATCTCGATACCATTGACATCCCTATCGATAGTATCGACCTTCTTTTGGTCCTTGCGGCTGGCAGCCTGTGGTCCGGTCGATAGTATCGACCACTGTCGATGGTATCGACGACAGCAGATACTTGTTTTTCCTAAAATTAACACACGAAACCACATAAATCCACACAAAATATATTCTTTCAATAATTAATGCTAAAAATGCTTAAATAAAGGGAATTTGACATAAAGAAGTAGCATAGACCAAAATGAGTGAATTATGCAACATTAACCATGAAAATGACTAATAAATGCATAAAACACATATCAAACAAGTCTATAAATGCGACTCAAAATCATCGCATCAGATGGCTACATAAAAATATCTTCTGGAGATATCATTCCCTCATGTTTTATATATTTTCTTGCTGGAGGAGGCTGGATGCTATCTGTTTATTGACCAATTTGATTTTTCTCTGTTATCCTAGCTAGACTAAGGTTCAGAAGTCTTCTAGAAAATGAACTTTGATGATGATCGTTGATGTCTTTTGGACTAGCTCTACTACTGAAGAGACAATTTTGATAGCTGGAGTTTCTTATTTTTTATATTTTTGTTTATTGTTCCTTCTTGCTAGAGTTTGCAACCCTTATTCTTTATTCTTGAACTGAGGGTCATGTATAAATCTTCTTTCTTTCATGTTGTGAACATTATCATGCAAAAAAATGCAAAAAAAAGAGAGAAAGGAGTTTAGATGACAAAAAAATTGCATTTGGGAACTACCATGTTCATATGAAAAAAAATTACAGCTACAATATCATAGATAGAGAAATTACTATGTCCTCATACTAATCACTTAAGAGGCTATGTATCATCATCTCTTACTTGTATTAGGGTTAGGTTCAATGAGGATGGTTGAATTAACATTATTAATCAACACTTTACAAAACCTTAGTTTTGTATTCATTCGAGGGCAAAGGTAAGACTATTAAATCATGTGTAACCAAGTACTAATGAATTAGGGTTACTTAATCAAAACACCATCCATCATAGACTAAGAAACATGGGGACAATGAAGCCAACAATTCTTATCGACCACTAAAGGTCTGAGATGTCATTGACCACCAAGAATCAAGAAGGTTGGTGACCACATAAGATCTGAAAGGTTGCCGACCGCTAAGTTTAGGAAACTTCATCGACCTCTAGGCTTAGAGGTCCTTAGCGACCATAAGAATCAGAAAACATAGTGACCATAGAGAGGTACTACCTCATCAACCATCGAGAGCCCAAAACTTCATTGACCACATAATGTACAAAAATTCAACGACCATCAGAGTACAAAGACTCAATGACCATAGTGGGTTCAAATTTTAGTGACAACCTAAAAAGAGAGAATTCTTGGCAACCTCATGAAGAGAACAAAATCTCATTGACCACAAAATTCAACGAGTTTGGTTACCACTGAGAAGCCGAAAGGTCATCAAGTTGCATAACTAGGAAGGAGATCAACTCAAAACCCTAATTTAGCAACCATCATTTGAGGGAGAAAAACCATCATATACACAATCATGCAAGGACCAAAGCTTCCATCATTAAAGGAAGATTCTTACACAAAGGTTTATGGTTCATATAAGAGGATTCATGTACATAAGGATCACCATATAAACACAAACCCTAAATAAAAGATACCATCTTTCTACTTGGAACTACATTGTAGGGCAGGATTATGTACATGCAAGATGAGGGTAAGTAAAAATCATGGAGAAAGTTATATAACTTGCTTTAGAGAAGATAAAGCAACTCAAAAAACAAGGTATCTCTATGGGAAGAAGGTTGAAACCCTAGCTTGAGCACTCAACTCAGCCAAGCTAGCTTCTCCTCTATAAGGAGAGCAAACCCTAGGTCAAGGAAGAAAGAACGAGATGTTCTTCAAGCTCTAACTCAAGAACTATCATGGAACACCATGGGTTCAGAATGAAGAGAAATAATAAGGTAAGGAAGCAAAGAAAACATAGGTAAAGAGGGAGATATCACTTACTAAGACCAAGAAGAAGAGAAAGATAGCACCAAACGGTCACAAGAAGGGTAGATCCAAACTCTAGCAAAAAAGGAAGAATGAACATGAAATTATGTGCCTAAAGAGGTTGTTTGTATGCAAAGAGAAAGGTTTATATATCATAGCATTGGAGAGAGAGAAGGGGTTAAATGTCAAGCCAAGCTTAGCATGTATCCAAAAGATCTATTCCATGCAAGAAACACATGCATGCAACCAAGCCAAACACAACTAGGAAACATCACCAAGGAAACTCATCGGCCAGGGTGAGTAGAAAAACATAGCGACCGCTAGCCCTAAGAAAAGTTTGTGACCAAGAGAGTGGGGATTATCACTGACCGCCAACCCTAGGTATGTTGGAGAACAAGATGAGTGGAAAACCTCATTGACCACTAACAATTAGGACCATATGAAAACTTAGTGATCGCCAAACCCTAGGCAACTCATCTCAAAGTCAACCATAGACTTAGGGCATCCATGCAAACCCTAGTCTCAACACAAGGTGCCACCACTCAAACCAAGGTGAAACAAGGCGCCCCAAAGCCCAAATACATAAAACATGATGTGAAAACATGTGTGGAACAGAAATCATGTGAAAAATTGTAAGAAAACCCAAGAAGTGGGTAAATTGCAACTAAGTCCAAAACAAACACATATATGCACAACTAGCTCAAACGGTGCCCAAACTGGACCAAACTTGAAGCATAAGCTTGTCACATGATAGAAAAGCACACCACAAGGTTTGATTAAGGTTTTTAAGCATATAATTATGATAAGAAAACATTTTCAACCAAAAATCAAGGTCATATATCTTACAACCATAAACCCCTAATAAGGATTTCTCCCCCAAAATTCCAAGTGAACAAGGATGGATACTTCCTACGCATCTCATCCTCTAACTCCCATGTGGCTTCCTCCCCACCATGGTGATTCCATAAAACCTTAACTAAAACCATATCCTTCTTCTTAAACTTGTTCACCCTCCTATCTATGATCAACACAGGACCCTCAACATATGACACTTCTTCATTCAACTCAACCTCTACTGGTTGCAACATCTACTCTGTATCTGGGTGACATTTACTCAACATGGAAACATGGAAAACATCATGCAACATGTGCAACTCTGGTGGTAACTCCAAATTGTAAGCCACCTTCCCCACATGTGCCAAGATAAGGTATAGTACCATATATCGTAGGGCCTACTTACCCTTCCTACCAAACCTCAGCACATCCTTCCAAGGGGAAACCTTAATATATACACAATCTCCAACTTGGAACACTGATAGCCTACGGTGATTATCAGCATACGACTTCTATATATATTGAGCTTCCTTCGATTATTGCTGTATCACCTTGATCTTCTTAGTAGTCTACTATACTAACTCAAGACTAAAGAGATGATACTCACATGTCTCATAACAAAGAGGTGACCTACAACGCCTCCCATACAAAGCTTCATATGGTGCCATGTCTATTCTCCTTTGATAATTGTTGTTGTAGGTAAACTCTATCAAACTCAGATTTGCACATCCCAACTGATAAGAACTGTAAGACATAATCTGTCAATAGATCTTCAAATGTATGAATGGTCCTTTTAGATTGACCATCTATCTCAGGATGAAAATCTATGCTAAATCTCAATTGTGTCCCCATAATGCTGAGGTTCTGAAAAACAACTCACAAACTATGGGCCTCTATCAGATACTATGGTAGCTGGAATACCATGCACAGACTATCCCATCAACATATATGTATGCCAACTTCTCCACTGTATACATTGTATTTACTAAAAGGAAGTGAGCTAACTCAGTCAACATGTTGAATATCACCCAAATGGAATCGTGACCTTTGGCTGTCCTAGGAAGACCAACCACAAAGTCCATGGTGATATGATCCCATTTCCACTACAATATTGGAAAGGTTTGGTCATGGTTATTGAGTCTATCTGAGGCACCATGGGCTGCTCTGAACCCATCTCATGCACTCTATCATCACATGCATGAATCCTAGCACCACCTTTTGGCACAACATAGATACTCTCAACATGTTCTTTGCATTCTCTAGAAATATTTGCATATGTATATGCTATAATCAGATATGTTGGATTACGTAAGAACATACACTAACCTAAGTCCTATGTCCTTGTAGACTCAACAAACCTAGAGATCTGATACCAACCTTTATCATGTGACACCCGGTAAAGCTAAATGAGATTACTCAAAACAAAACACACGATCAAAAACTAAACAACCGCATAACCAGAAAGGCAGGTAAAAGAAATTGATTTCAACAATACTATCATGTTTGAAAACATTTACATAAGGGTCCAACATCATTTATATCACCACATACCATATTAGGAATTTACATGTATGCCCAGTGGCCACAACCTGTGTACAAAAGAGATGTTCCACATATACATGCCATATACAAACATCAACATACCACCAAAACTTGTGTTGATATACATCATCTACAAAACATTCCTTGCCCAGATCTGAGAGTACACGGATGACTCTAGGACTGTACAACTACTAACATCTAACCAACCTTCTTCACCTACTTCTCCCGAAGATGCTCCTCCTCAACACCACGATGTTGCTCCTCCTCAGCACCACGATCATGACCACATCTATGACAACCACCTAAAAAAATGTGGTGACCCATGAGGTGAGACCAATGTCCCAGTGAGAGATATAACTCTCAACCACACTTATTGATTATAGAAAGTAACATTACTATTAAAACAAATTAAGCATGTTAAACTAATTAAGCATATTAAATTCACTAAGCCAGATAGATAGATAGTCATAGAAACATTTAAAACTATCATCTACTAAATAGTTAATTTCCCTTATTTACATAACAACTAACTAGTAAAAGGAATAAGGCAAGGGTTGATAAACCAATGTAAATCATGCTTAACCCTAAGAAGATATACTACCCAGCTGGATTATGTCTTTTATTAATCCCTGAGGTGTTGAGGTATACCACTCAACTCCAAATGACAATGCTAAGTCGAAATCAATTTCATGTAAGATCTTGGAGAGTAGAATCCTAAGATGTCATCCGCCTCAGTCAATATGAGTCTTCCGCATTGACACATAAGTCAAGCTGCAAAATAGCCTAGCCCGCCCTTGGTATATAGGTCACAACACTAGTAACCAGGGTATGCAAAACCCTATCATCTGAGGTACAACTGCAACAATCCTCTATCTCATCATATGTACACAAACCTAAGATACGACAACAATCGTTCTCCCGCTGAGGTATGATCATAGCCATCCTCCATAACCTTGATATTAGGATGATAAGGACACATAGTCTCATGCACCCCACATATTCAACAGTATGTGCTCTGAGTTTCCCTTAGGAGTACATGTTTCACCATCAAGCGAGTCCTGACAATGGAATGGGTCTATGGCATAGGGAACTACATGATTAGGGTTTCACTTAATTACAATTAGGTATTTTTAATTGCATCAATTAAGTTACATACAAACCCTAAAAGAGTTCTACAAAACATGGGTATATTTCAACTTTAGAAGGTAGAAAACATATAAAACATAAAGTCTATCACATCATCACATGGTACTATTTCATTGATATACATGAGACCATAATCATCATCATATCGGCATAGGATACAAGTCCTTGTCTCATCATGAAGAGGATAACATCTCAATTAGGTCACAAAACTCTATCCAAGGTCAAAAGACCATCACATCATACCCTGTAGAACATCATTATCTTTACATGTCTCATTAAGGGTCATCATACCATCACCATACATGTGGCACATATAAGTTCAACATAACTTTGCATTTAGGTACTATGATGTTCATATGATAGCAAATTAGGGTTACAATAATATAGAGAGAGAAATTACACCTTCATCATACTTATCACATAAGAGGTTATGAATAACATAGAGAGAGAAAATACACCTTCAATATACTAATCACATAAGAGGTTATGTATCATCATCATTTACTTGTATTAGAATTAGGTTCAATGAGGATGGTTGAATTAACATTACCAATCAATACTTTACAAAACCTTAGGTTTATATTCATTTGAGGGCAAAGGTAATACTACTAAATTGTGTGTAACCAAGCACCAAAAAATTAGGGTCTCTTAATCAAAACACCGTCAATCATAGACTAGGAAACAATGCGACCACGAAGCCAACAATTCTTACCGACCACCAAAGGTCAAAGATGTCATCGATCGCCAAGAATCAAGAAGATTGGTGACCACATAAGATTAGAAAGGTTGGTGACCGTTAAGGTTAGGAAAATTCATCGAACACTATGTTTAGAGGTCATTAGCGACCACATAAATCAGAAAACATAGCGACCGCAGAGAGGTACAACCTCATCAGCCATCAAGAGCCCAAAACTTCATCAAAAACATAAGGTACAAAAACTTAGCGACCATCAGAGTACAAAGACTTTCCGACCAAAGTGGGTTCAAATCATAGTGAACACCTAAGATCAAACTCTAGGTGACTAGACTTAGAGTAAAACTTGGCAACCAAGCATAGTTCAAAAACATAGAGACATCACGACCAAACATTTATAAACCATAAGAGATAGAAATATTGACGAGCTAATATTGAGAACAAAAAACTCATCAACCACAAAATCCAAACAGGTCAGTTACCACTGAGATATATGAGGGTTTAGGGTTCATCCAAGAGTAGTCATCTACTCAATATTCACCATATTAACACAAACCTAGATAAAAGATATCATCTTTCTACTTGGAACAACATTTTAGAGTAGGATTATGTACATGGAAGATGAGGGAAAGTAATAATAGTGGAGAAAGTTATATGACTCACCTTAGAGAAGATGAAGCAACTCCATACAACAAGGTAGCTTGAAGGGAAGAAGGTTGAAATCCCTAGCTTGAACACTCCACTCGTGCTAGCTCCTTCACAAGGAGAGCAAACCCTAGGTCAAGGAAGAAAGAAAGATATGTTCTTCAATATCTAACTCGAGAACTACAATGGAACACCATGGGTTCGGTCAAGAACAGAAAGAAAAAAATAGGGAAGAAAGGAAAACATAGGTAAAGAGGGAGATCTCACTTATGAAGACCAAGAAGAACAACAAGCTAGCACCAAATGATCACAAGAAGGGTAATCCAAACTGTAGATCAACATGCCATGAAGATCGGCCTAGCTCCTTCAACTTTGGATCCTACTTATCCACCAAACAAGGGGGACGAGCTCTAAGCAACAAAGGAAGTGGAGAGAGGAAACTAGGTGTGTAAAGTGATTGTCTGCATGCAAAGAGAGAGGTTTATATAGCATAGGGTTGGAGAGAGAAAGGGGTTAGGTGTCAAGCCAAGCTTGCCATGTGTCCAAGATATTAGTCCATGAAAGCACCTCACTCACACAACCAAGACAAACACAACTAGACAACCACATCAAGGAAACTCATTAGCCAGGGTGAGCAGAAAAACATAGCGACCGCTAGCCCTAGGAAAAGTTGGCGACCAAGAGAGCCAGGATTCTCATCGACCGCCAACCCTAGGTATGTTGGTGAACAAGATGATTGGATAACCTCATTGACCACTAACACTTAGGACCATATGAAAACTTAGTGATCGTCAAACCCTAGGCAACTCATCTCAAGCTCAACCATACACTTAGGGCATCCATGCATACCCTAGTCTTAACCCAAGGTGTAACCAATGAAACCAAGGTAAATAAGGCACCCCAAAGCACAACCATATAAAATATGATTTGAAAACATTTGAGGCACAAAAATCATGTGTCAAATTTCATGAAAAACCCTAGAAGTGGGTAAATTGCAATTAAGTCCAAAATAAGCACATATATGCATAACTTGCTCTATATGCATAACTAGCTCAAATTGTGCCCAAACTGGACCGAAGTTGAAACATAAGCTTGTCACATGATAATAAAGTACATAACAAGGTTTGATTAAGATTTTTAAGCATATAATTATGATAAGCATTGTTCAACCAAAAATTGAGTTTTGGGTTCTTACAGTCATGCCCTAGTTAGTTTCATATATTATTTGGGCTATCCTAACCAAAACCCTTAATGTAAGTACCTAACATAGCTTAAACCTAAAAACATGTCTTGATATCTTAATATCTTTCTTGGGTGATTTACTTACATGCTTAGTATAGTAATGCACTCTTTTGATTGATTTTTATTCTTGAGGGTCTATGTATGAATTCTCCATGATTGAAGGTCCTTCTTGTAATTTTCACATGGCATAATTTGTCCTATTTATCTCTCTAGAGGGTGGGTCTTGGTTGATTTTGCAAGTTACATGACTTACGATTGGTTATGGATGGTTGTTGATTGATGATAATGTCTTCATTGCCCAACTGTTAAGTTATCATTAGTAGATGACATGTCTACTATTGAAAACTGGCATGGTATAGACCAATGAAGTTGGAGCTCCTCATTAATCAATGTAGTTTCATTAGTGGTTGTCTTTTATAGAAATTGATGAAAAATGAATATTTATATGCCTATGAATGACTCTAGAAACTCTTGACTAATGGAAAACTTGATCTTATGCTAACTGGTGAAGAACCTACCTACTATTGCGATGAGATACTAGTGTGTGAACAAATGGAGAGGATTGATGGAATCTTTTCTTGACCTATAGTCAATGAAACATCTGTGTCTTGTACTGATTAGAGTTTAGGGTCACCTACTAAAGGTTTTGGTGGGTGATGAAGTTATTTGTGTGAAATTGATGGCTTGGAAACTTTGACCATTTCTTCTCTCTCCTATTCTATTTCTATTTGGGCTAAAAATACATTTGATATTTCTCTTTCACATCAATTATGTGGGTTGCTTGAAAAAGTTAGAGAAACATCAAATCTTCATCAGTTGATGAAAACTAATGAAATTTCTACTTCCATTGACCATCTACAAAATTTATTGTTACTTTTACCTTCTCATTATTTGAGTATATATGTTTGTCCTTACATATTGAGGATTTAGATTCATTTTCTCTTAGATCATGGTGTCAGGGATAATGAGATCTTTAAGGATGGAAAGCTTGTATATTGACAAAGATTGTGGCTTGATTAATGTTTGATGCATGTTGGTGCTTGAAGAGTAAAGCTTGAGGCTTTCCATTATTCCATCTTCATCATCGAGTGGACTTGTTTCCACTACTTGTAATGTGAGTGATATAGCATATAATACATGTAGTACCTACATGTTACATGCATACCCTAATCTTGTTTTTAATCCCTTAATATACTTGAAGATGGAATCTATATGCTAACTTAAGAAATAAAAAGAGGAATACATACTTGTATGTTCATCCTAATATCGTTAACAAATTTATTAATGCTAATGATATGTTTTGTTTGACATGAATAGTTCTTAAACTCTAATTGTTGTGCAACATGAACTTGAAGGTAGTACCTTTATGGTATGTTTATACTACTTATGGTGAAATACAAACTACATGATCCCTACTGTTGGAGAAAATTCATAAGTTGCACAAACCCCCTTCTTTTATATTTTAGAGAGAGAGATAATTAATATATGATTCATTCAAAGCTACTACATGGGTGTGAATTATGCATAAATATTTCCGTATCAGAGGAATAGCTACTGATCTACCTTATCACTGGATAGATAAATGTTTAGATTTTTGTGATTATTTTTTAAAATAAGTTACTGAATATCAAAAACTTATAACTCACAACCCCAATTTTTTTGAACATGTATTATTGGTGGAGACGAAGCAATGTTACGAGCTTCTAGAATACAATGCATCTGGATCATATTTTTTTAGGGTCAAGAACTTTAAATAAGTTTGATTCTTTATGGGATCGCAAAAACCCACTTTTCAAAGATCCCTTCCTTCTCTTCGGGATCAGACATAAATTGAAACAATTTGATAGATGGCTCATTTGGATAGATATAAAAAAAGACCCCCCATAGAAACGTACAAGAGGTTTTCTCCTCATACGACTCAAGAAAGAATGATTCTAATTTCTTTTTGTATCTATAATATTTATAATATTTGATGTTCTTTTTATTTGTTGTTACGTTCTTTTTATTTGTTGTGTTGTATATATAAAATGTATTTAATATTTTACTAAATATTTAATAATGTATATAATAATCTATATAATAATTATGCACTAATACCTAATTAACAAATATGCATCATTAAGTTATTATAATTATTAAGTTATTATGGGTAATTATCTCTCTCTCTCACTATATATATATATATATATATATATATATATATATACACACGAAATGATGAGATAGCGGAGGCTCTCTCCCTAGCTCCCGTGATCTAGGGCTTTCCCCGTCGCCGACCCTACTTGGGGGGGGGGGTGGGAGGTTTGCCCGCCGACGCGTGTGTTCCCTCTCCCCCTGGGCTTCTTCTTCCTCGGCTGTCTCAAGGTGCTTCGATGATCGGAGCCTTCGCCTGCTTTTCGTCTAGGACCCATCCTTCTCAGCGGTGGTACTCGACCTCAGATCTAGAGGCTGTAGCACTGGTGGTTTGGGCGGCGTGCCCTGGTGGTGCTTTGGCTCACTGGGGTAGAGCGGAGAGTGGGTGACTTGCTCTAATCGTCAGTCCCTATGACAATAAGATTTTAATAAATAATTATTGTAAATAATTAATGACAACCAAAATAAAAAAAAGATAATATAGAATAAAAAATGAATACATAATATTCGACTATGATCTGAGTTATTTTATACATAGGTTGTTTGTTCAACATTGTATAAAAAAGGTAAAGTACCCTCCTTTTCTAGGAAATGATTCAAAGCATTTTGTCCATATGAGTGTTCTATATCGGATAAGTTACCAACTACTAGAATTTTGAAACCATTTAGGTACTAACATAGTGGTGGAAAGAGTACCCAGTTTGTTGTTCCTGGACTTCAAATAGTTTAGCTTTAACCATGTTTATGTTCCCAAATCATTGGTTTATAGATAATCAAAGTGAATTTACTAAGAAATCAAGAAATGCTATAGTTCCCACATAAGATTTATTAATTTATTCATAAGTAATTTGTTGGGTCTGCACTTTTCTTTTCTATTTATATATCAATTATATCATTTATAAATAAATAACATATAAAAAATAAAGTGCAGTTGGTTGGATCCAACCTATTCTTGAAATAAACAACTCACACACACTCCCTTTCCAAAAAAATCAACACACTAAGCACTACACTTAGATTTATTGGAGTTATTGCTAAAATATCGGTATTAAACCCAAAACTCCCGGCGGATGGCCAATGGCTCAAGGAAATGAAAGAATCAGTTACATTTTTCATATGTTCTCCTCTTATAGATGGGACTAACAAAAATAGAGCTCTTTTTTATTTATTATTTTGATTTCTCACATATATATATATATATATATATATATACAATATATATACATATATTACTTCAACTTATTAGTATTAGTTTTTATTAGTATTATTTTTAGTATTATTTTTTTTCTTATTGATTGATTGGCTTCTTATTTATTTTATTATTTTTAAGCTTCTTCCAATCAATAAGTATCTTATTAGGTTAGATCATGGGTCTTACATAAATTATAAACTATTTGCATTTGTTGTAGTTTTTGCTGAGGATTTCCTTTCATTATACTAAGTACTAAAAATGGAAAGGAAGAAAGCAAGTGGATTCACTAATTCCTCATCCTCAAATCAATCCTTACTAAAGGTATTGTTTCAATAAATAACTAATTATAGGATTGAATGAAGTTTGATATAATTCAAAAAATAAAATGACAAGTCGTTTTAGTTAATAAAGTACATAACATACTTTTCTTTTGTATTAAACAAATTTCTAATATTAGAAAATTTGAATATTAGATAAAAGGAATAAAAATACTAATGCTACGACCAATCCGTAAATTGTTAAAGCTTCCATAAAAGCCAAATTAAGTAACAAAGTACCTCGTATTTTACCCTCTGCTTATGGCTATCTCGCAATGCCTTCTACATCTTGCCATGCAGCAGTACCTTAACCAACTCCAGGTCCAATAGAAGCTAGCCCTACGACTAATCCAACAACGATAACGGAAATGACATAAATTGGTGGATTCATAGTAAGCTAAGTTCCTCACACAAAAAAAAAGAAATGGTTAATGATACAATCAACCAATGAATTAATACTTATTTTTTATTACTGAACTCTATCTGGTTGAAGTAACTAAAATCCTAAGAAATAAGAATTTTACTGAATAATCAAAATAATTTTGATATCTTGTTTTTAGTTACTACTATTCGTATTCGTGATGAATTTTTTTTGTAAACCTGTATCCATATATATATGGATATGGTTCTATTTATTACATTTCTTTCGAACTCCTTTTTCATTAAACTCTTTGTTATTTTCTATATCCTTTAATTGATCCATTTATTCATTCACTGCGTTATCATAGAGAAATGAAATAAAAGAAAAGTAAAGTACTTGCATCAGATTGGGATCTAAATGCACTGAATTGGGATGGGAAATAATATAGGTATAGTCTCTATATAACTAGTGAATATCTAATATCACATATACATTTGTTTCTCCAAACTGCAAACTACCTTTCATATTGTATTGAATCAAATTGGAAAATCAAATCAATTACGTGGGCATCATACTTATTATTTGATTCAATATGGATTTTCTATAGAATATGTAAAAATAATGGAATATTTCGGGTTTAGTCTATGTAATTCATTCTTTTTTAGTAGCACTTAGTAAAAAATAAGATAAAAAATCTATTCCAATTAGAAATTGACATATTGAAATTGACTAAGCAAATAAGAAATATAAAAGAAAATAGGATTGGGCAGGTAACAATAAATGAGCCAAAATATTAGGAAAATGGTATAAAATATCCTTTTTCTAAGATTTTTTTTACTTTTTTGACAATTTCCAGTTATATAATATAATTAGATAATATCGTACATCTTTCTTATGATGACTCTAGACCCTATATATTTGCATATATTATTATTATATTTGCTAACCAAACCAAGAAGATTATGATGAACTAGGCATGTAGTGGGATAATCTTACCAAAAAAACCATTTTGAAAGCTAATCCATGATGACCCTCCATGGATTCATCGATATAAGCCACAACTAAGGTTGCAAAAATAAGAGCTTGGATACCACTTGTAAATCATCCAAGAAACATGAAAGATATAGGAACTACCAAAGGTACTAAAGAAACAAGAAAAAAAAACTACTAATTCATTCGATAATGTATTCCCAAAAAGTCAAAAACTAAGTGATAAAGGTTTTGTAAAATCTTCTAAAACATTAGTTGGTAAAAGTATTGGAGTTGGTTGAATGTATTTTCCGAAATAACTCAACCCTTTTTTGGTAAGACCCACATAGAAATATGCTACTAACGTGAGTAAAGATAAAGAAATAGTGGTATTTATATCATTCGTTGGCGCAACTAACTCCCCTTGAGGTAACTCTATGATTTTCCAAGGTAAACAAGCGCTTGACTAGTTAGAAACAAAAATAAATAAGAACATAGTTCCAATAAAGGGGACCCAAGGACCATATTCTTCCCCAATCTGAGTTTTGCTAAAGTCTCGAATAAATTCAAGGACATATTTGATGAAATTTTTCCCATATGTCGGAATGTTTTGTGGATTTTGAACAACTATGGTGATTGAACCTGATTACATAGCAATTACGACCCATGAAGTGATAAGTACTTGATCATGCACTTGTAAACCCCCTATTTGCTAATATAAATGTTAGCCTACTTCTACATCCGATATGTCATATAATCCTTTGAGTGTGTTAATGGAACATGATATAACATTCATATTATACTCTAACATAAATTAAACTTAAAAAGGTATTATTTTGATTCAATCTTCTCATATATTTCTTAACTCATTTATTTTAATACTACATGTATCATATAATTAGGATACCGAAAAACGACATAATATACCCAATACTTTTTATTGCTTTATTTGAATCTAGCAATAATTACCGATCCAATAAATCTATGACGTTCACAAAATATTTGACTTATCCTTATTATGATTAATCATAACATAATTAATCATAATAAACAATTTTTTATATAGCTATAGCACCCTTCACAAATTGTAGATACTAATTTGTTAAGAATAAAGTGGATTGAAGCTATAGCATCATCATTGGTTGGAATCGAAATAACTGCAAGATCCGGATCATAATTTGCATCGATTAAACAAATTGTTGGAATCCCCAAAATAAGACATTCCTGAAGAGTTGTATATTCTTCTTGCTGATCGATGATGATTACAATATCAGGTAACTCCATCATATATTTGATCCCGCCAAGATATGTTTGCTAGGTGGATAATTGTCTCTTCACTATTGTTGCATCCCTTTTCAATAGATGATTGAGTTTCCCCATCCTTTGTTCCGCTCTTAAATCCCTAAATTTTTGATGTCTCATTTCTGTAGTGGATCTATTCATTAATATACCACCAAGCCATTTTTTATTAACATAATGATATCGAGCCCTTCTTGCAGTTGTTGCTACTAAGTCAACTACTTTACTTTTTGATACCAACAATTAAAAATTCTTTTCCTCCACTTGTGACATAAACAAATTAAATCACAAGCTTCTGATAAAAAATGAGCAGTTCTAGTAAGATTTGTAATATGAATACCTTTACACTTTGTAGAAATATAAGATGCCATTCTTGGATTCCATTTATTAGTACCGTGACCAAAATGAACTCATGCTTCCATCATCTCTTCCAAATTGATGTTCCAATATCTTCTTGTCATTTTTCCTCACACTTTCTCTTTGTTTTTTCTTAAGTGTTAAGAAAAAACAAAGAGATCTTGTAGTTTGAAATAAATAAATGTTCTGATGGAACCTTCTCACAAGGATTGACCATTGAGTTAATATACGATCCAAACAATTAATTCTTATTTTTAATTCATTATAATATTTATTATCAAATAAAACAAAACCAGACCAAAAAAGAAGAATTTGTTTAATTTAGATTATTTGTTCAATTATTTGATTTGAATTGAAATTCAAGGATGAAATATCCTCTTAGGCCAGGAATCATTAAATTGTGTATAATTGTTCTGGTGTATCATGGATATGTTTTTGGATAGAAGAACAAACTAATTCTCCATGATGGAACAAAATATCTCTCATCTTTCCCTTGAATAAATTATTATTTTTGATTTCCAAATGAATGTTCTTTTGTTGCTTTGAGTGATGCGAAAAAAATCTGAATCTGGTACCAACATATATATCCCCCCCAGAACAACATTCTCTTTAAAACCTTCCAACCAATCAATACGACCCCATAAAGTAGTTGTTTGGTTCAATATGTGTTTTATTTTATGGTTCATATTTTGGATTGGGCTCATCCCTCTAGTAATTAGATGAACTACATTGTGGACATGAAAAAGTAAGAAATCATCGAGACTTACCCCTCAAATAATACTAAAGGAATAAGGCCCCAATGAGTTCTTATAGGATGAGTCTTTGATCCTTCCCATAACACAAAAATAAAAAACTCGATTTAGCCCTTTACTTTTTATTAACTTGTTGTTAAGTAATTCCTTTCTTGGAACTAGAAATTCATTTCGAAGAATTGAAATTTTTCAAATTGTTTCTTTTAAGAACAAAAATATTTGTTCTAGAATAACGGATGCCAAGAAAACCAAAAGACTTTGGACATGTAATGGATCGACATAGGAGTTCGTTTCTAAGTATTTGACCAAATATGATCATCCAGTTCCTATAGAACCTATCACTAAAATACCCCTAGAAGGGGATGGGCCTAAGCGGAGCGAAAAGGGTTTTCCATGAGACGGAAATTGAAATCAATTAGCCCCACACGAGGTTTTAAATAAGTGATTGTCTGACAATGAGCAAGGAATATCTGCCTTTCTTCTAAATAGGATCTATTGAACTCATAATTCATTAGATCCTTTTTATGAATGTCAACTAAGTATCATAAGTAAACTGATTCTGGTTGTTCAATCATTTGATAACCAGAGTCATTCTTTGTTAAATGATCACTATGAGTCAGACTCAATAGAAATTGATCAATTCTTTTTTCTGTTGTTAGGGTGGAGAACTGAACCAAGAATTCTATTTCTTCATTTATCTGTGTCACATTAGATGTTCTATGGATACAAGTTCTTTACTGATCCAAAGTCTTATTTCTTGGATTCTAGCCCCCGAGAACTATTTGTTTCAAATTGTATGTTTCTTCCCATAACAGCAATAGGTTTTATCCTGATTTTGTCTTCTCATTATTAGTTGATAAGGTAGAAGCTATTCTATCTAATTGTTTTTATAGAAAATCTTAATGAGTTGAATTGAAATTCAAGTTAAAAAAATTATATGATTTTTCATTTTGAAAATAGTTCATTGTGCAATGAGAAATAAAGTAATATGAATTAAAATATTTATTTCATGTTTTTGGTAATTACTTAACCCCATTTCATCATTTAGTAAAAAATGGGGTTAAATAATTATCAAAAACTCATACAAATTTACCTTATATGTGAAAGTTATATAGAAAAGGATTATCTAAGATATTCTTTAAGTGGTTTATTCAATTAGATGGGAGTACAAATGAACCATAACTATATAGACGTATTCCTAATAGATTTGATCAAAGTAGCATATCCAAATTATAAGAAATCCTATAGAATCCACAATTGTTGAATTCATACCTTGAAATTTTTGGTTTGTTCTAGTATGTAAATAAGTAGTGTATACGGTCCAAGTCATAAAAGCCCAAGTTTCTTTAGGGCCCCAATTCCAATAAGATCCCTATGCTTCATTAGCCCATACAACTCCAGAAAGAATTTCTATGGTTAAAAAGGTAAATCCTAGACTAATGACACAATAACTCCAATAATCTGATGATTTAGTTAATTGATATTTATAATAGTTTTTAAATGAAAGCAAACCCATACTTTGTAATATATTTCTTTTCTCATTGGAGTGAATTTTGTCAAATAAAATGAAACTACTTAATAAATTATTGCCTTTAGAAAAAAAATGATTTATTTTCTAAATGTAATGACTAAAATAGTGATTGAAAATAAGGATCCAAATAAAAGAGATGCATACCTCAACAACATCATACTTACATGCATCATCAACCACTAGGATTGCAAAGCAGGTACTTATATTGCAAATTGAGGTATTTCAGTTGAAAGACTAAAAGTGGCAAAGCCCTGAGTAAAAATAGCACTCGACATGCTTATCGTGCTTAAATAAATTTACTTTTAATTATTTATAAAATAAAGAATCATATGAATAATGAAGAAAATCCACGAAAGGAACATTAATGATTCATAAAAATTACTTAATGGGAAATGTCCTGAATAAATCCAATGAATAACTAATAGTCATGTTATAGATAAAAAAATAGCTATCATGCCATTTTGTGACGAATTACATAATCCTACAATTTCATGAAGTAATAGGGTCATCAAATGAATCATAATAGTAATTGAAATAATTGAGGAAGATGTATGAGTTAATATATGTTCTAAAGTTATAAATATCAAATAAAAAAATATTCCAATCAGTGAATAAAATAAAAATAAGGAATCACTTATTGAATATATTATAGAATTTATTGTGTTCTTTTTATATTTTTATTTTATTGTGTTCTTTTTATATTATAGAATGATGCTGCCACTCAGACTCAAACAAAGTTGCTCTAGCACTACTTCCTAATAGTAGTAGTGTCTACTGATTTCACCATGAGAGCTTGCTTGAAATAATAATAGTTCATACATTTGGAATCGTCATGATTTAAGGATTCAATGCAAGTTGGTTTCCATTTATATATAGATATAGAAAAAAAATGGATAGAGAACAGGGGGTTTTCACTTACTATTGGAATTTTACTATATTTTTTACAAAAAAAATTAAGAATTTTTGTGAAAAGTATTGTCATTGAAAAAATACACATATTAGAAATTCTTATTCCATAAATTACAAGATATTACAAGAACTCGTTCTAATTTATTTTATATTTATTTTGAATTGAAAAATGGAAAACATTCATTTTAGTTAACGTAAATCATTTAATTTATTTTTTTATAGTCATATTAATTAAGCTATATCTAAGAAGCTAAGCCAAAGACTTTATTATTTATTTGTTTGTTGCACACAAAAACTTTTTGAATTCCCCGTTAAAACCGATTTAGCTAAGGAAAAAGCTTTGACCGTGGAAAAATATCCTTTTTTCTTCCAAATATTTTTACGAATACATTTTATTGACATAGAAGTATGATTTTGTGGAACCTCAATAGAAAGTGACTATTCATTTTTATTGTTGTGTGTGAAAGACATGTATTGACGGATTGCTCTTTTTATTCATTATCCATACTTATTTCATAGATAATGGTATCTTTTTTCCTATTTTTCATAAGATAGAAATAAATATAGATAAAATTGTTTTTTGAAAATGATCATATTGTCTATAATATACTATGGAATGTTATAATGGTAGGAATGTTATAATGGTAATGTAGTAATAGTATTTTTAAGAAATATTGGACTAACTAAAAAAATATCTAATAATCCTTTATACTTTTTTGTTTTTTGCATTTCTATCCACAGATTGAATCTAAAATAGTTATCATTGACATAAGAGATGTCATTTATAGTCTATCTCTTTCCATACATAGAAAGTTAAGAAATCATCATATAATAATCTAGAAATTGCAATACAAAAGAAACAAGGGAGGTTTGTGATGATGAAACATCTTCCTAGTTACATCGTGAATCATTTAGATAAACCCCTTAAGGAGTTGGAGGGCCTAGTATAATGTGATGTGTGATTTGATAAAAAAAATCATTTTATAGAGTCATGCTAATAAACTATCACACCCATTCAGTCTAATCGGGGTGCTCATGACTCTGATATGTATTCAATACTTCCAAATAAAGGGGGAATTGATCTATGGTCATAGATAAATAGGGATTTCCATATATAACTCATGAAATAAAAAAATTAGCCATTTTTTAAGAGAAAGATTTCGTTCAAGTAAGCAAATAGAATATGGTTACAGGAGTATATCCATCGCATATATGTTTCAAGGAACATTGTGGTAGAACCAGTGAGGGAAGTGGATTAGGGAACTAAAAGATCAAATGAAATATAGACAAGTAAATCCCTTATGAATTCTAAAAAATAGTATTCTTTTAGTGAAATTTATTGTTCAGAGGGAAGTAGACTACTCAATAATTTAGTTATGTTGTAATTGAATAAGTGATTCATAAAGTGTAAGTCAAAGTAAAAATGAATCCATATATATGTTAGGTTGGCCCTCACTAGAAACTTGAGTAAGGAGTAGTTTTGTGGGGGTTTTCAAATTTTGTTCATTAAAAAAAAAAGAATGGCTTTCTTTACTTTATTTGTTGTGACTGCTTTAGCCAGATGAAAGGAAACCCTCACGTCTGATTTTTAAGGGGGGATCCCGTAAAGGAACCTATCTTGATTTTTCTTTTACTAGGCCCATAGCTAAAAAACCTACTTTCTTATGATTATGGGGTTTATTCGGATATGAAATCCAATCTTAGAAATATTGCATTCCACTTTTTTTTTTTACTACACAAGGCTTCGAGACATTTTGAAATCAGGAAGTATCTACCAGAGTAGGTGCTATCAGAGAGAAATTGGCCAATTTGGATTTGTGAATTATTATTAATAATTCATTAGTGGAGTTGAAGGAATTAGGAGAGGAAGAATCCACTGGGAATGATTGTGAAGATAGAAAAATTAGAAGAATGGATTTTATTTGTTAGATTCATGGAATTAGCTAAACATTTTATTTGAACAAATGTAGAACTAGAGAGGATGGTTTTGTATCTATTACCAGTTCTTCCCCCCGAGTTAAGACCCATCATCCAGATAGATGGGGTAAATTAATGAATTTAGATATTAATGAACTCTATAGAAGAGTTAGTTATCGGAACAATACTCTTACTGATTTGTTAACAACAAGTAGATATACACCCTGAGAATTAGTAATGTTTCGAGAGAGAAACTGGTACAAGAGGTTGTGGATATGCTTCTTGATAACGGGATCCACGGACAACCTATGAGGGATGGTCATAATAAAGTTTATAAGTCCTTTTTAGATGTAATTGTGGGAAAAGAG
This sequence comes from Alisma plantago-aquatica, assembly GCA_963693085.1. NCBI lineage: Eukaryota > Viridiplantae > Streptophyta > Magnoliopsida > Alismatales > Alismataceae > Alisma > Alisma plantago-aquatica. Next base: position 566,412,922 of record OY856410.1, on the reverse strand, counting down.
GGAAGGTTTTGTGAGACTTTTCTTGGTAAACGAGTCGATTATTCGAGGCATTCTGTCATTTTTGTGGGCCCTTTTCTTTCATTACATCAATGTGGATTACCCCGGGATATAGCAATAGAGCTTTTCCAGACATTTGTAATTCATAGCTTATTCAAACAACAAGTTGTTTCCAACATAGGTATCGCTAAAAGTGAAATTAGAGAAAAGAAATTGATTATCTGGGAAATACTTCAAGAAGTTATGTAAGGGCATCATGTATTACTGAATAGAGCACCCACCCTACATAGATTAGGAATATGACATTCCAACCTATTTTAGTGGAGGGACATGTTATTTGTTTACACCCATTAGTTTGTAATGGTTTTAATGCAGACTTTAACATGGATCAAATGGTTGTTCATGTACCTTTATCCTTGGAAGCTCAAGTTGAGACTCGTTTACTTGATTGGTTTTACTTCCCTATTTGTCTACTCTAGGTTGGGGAGTAGGCCCAGGGGGAGTGATAGACACCTTTCCATACTTTGTGTCTGGGATACTTCACTTGATTTCCTCTGCGGTCTTAGGCTTTGGTTGTATTTATGATGCATTTCTTGGGCCTAAAACTCTTGAAGAATCTTTTCCATTCTTTGGTTATGTATGGAAAGATAGAAATAAAATGACCACATTTTTAGGTATCCACTTAATTTTGTTAGGTCTAGGCACTTTTCTTCTAGTAATTAAATCTCTTTATTTTGGAAGCGTATATGATACGTGGGCTCTTAGGGGGAGATGTAAGAAAACTTACCAACTTAACCCTTAGCCCAAGTGTTATATGTGGTTATTTATTAAAATCTCCTTTTGGGGGAGAAGGGTGGATTATCAGTGTGGACTATTTAGAAGATATATCTGGGGGTCATGTAAGGTTAGGTTCCATTTGTATATTTAGTGGAATTTGGCATATCTTAACCAAACCCTTTGCATGGGCTCATTGTGCATTGGTATGGTATGGGGAGGCTTACTTGTCTTATAGTTTAGCTACTTCATCGATCTTTGGTTTCACCACTTGTTTTTTCATCTAGTTCAATAATACAACTTATCCTTGTGAATTTTATGGGTCTACTAGACCAGAGGCTTCTCAAGATCAAGCATTTACTTTTCTAGTTAGAGACCAACATCTTGGAGCTAACATAGGATCCGCTCAAGGACCCACTGGTTTAGGTAAATATCTAATGCATTCTCCTACTGGAGAGATTATTTTCAGAGGGGAAACTATACGTTTTTGGAATCTTCATGCTCCTTGGTTGGAACCGCTAAGGGGTATGAATGGTTTGGACTTCAGTAGGCTAAAAAAAGACATATACAACCTTGGAAAGAACGATGTTTGGCAGAATATATGACTCATGCTCCTTTAGGTTCTTTAAATTCAGAGGGTGGCATAGCAACCGAGATCAATGTAGTCAATTACGTTTCTCCTAGAAGTTGGTTAGCTACTTCTCATTTTGTTCTAGGATTCTTCCTATTTGTGGGTCATTTATGGCACGTGGGAAGGACTTGTGCAGCTTTAGTAGGGTTTGAAAAAGGAATGGATCGTGATTTACAACCCCTTCTTTCCATGATCCCTCTTAGATAAGATTTATTTATCTATTATCTATTATTTTTTTGTTCTGGCTCGGCTACCCTATCCCACCGAGCAAAGCCATTCCTTTTTATGAAAACTAACTAAGCCAAATAAATAAAGAAACATTCAACAGGTAAAAGGAGAGAGAGGGATTCGAACCTTCAATAGTTCTTTGTTTCGAACTATACCAGTTTTTAAGACCGGAACTATCAATCACTCAACCATCTCTTTGAGAGACAATCTCTACTTTATCCCTACAAATAGTACATGGCTATATGAATTCATATACTATATATATATACGTAGATGTGTATTCATATTTTAATGTATCAATCTGTATATTGTAAGCTATATATGGATTACAATATACCACTTTATTTTATTTATAAAGTCAATACCAAATTCCAACATCCCCATTTTCTGTCTAAATCGAAATAAAGTGGTAATAAATTCTAAAGAATCAATTAATCGATTCATTATTAAATCCCTCCATTATGCATTTATTTTATCATAATTTTGACTAAGAGAGGGATCAAATGGTATAGTTCATTTGTTGGTAATTTGGAGGATTACAAGCAAGACTATTGCTTTCCAATTGACTATTTATGTATTAATTACAACCTCATCAATCCTATTGATTAGTGTACCTGTTGTACTTGCTTCTTTTGATGGTTGGTCAAGTAAAAAAATATTGTATTTTCTGATACATCATTATGGGTTGCATTAGCCTTTCTCATAGATATCCTAAATTCTCTCATTTCTTGAACCTCTTCGGTACCATAAAAAAATATGTCCTTACTTATTCTTATCTTTCTTACCCTTATCTTATAAAGAATATATTCAGATTCTGAAACACATTGGAATTCAATCTGACTTAATTATGAAAATAAAATTATATAGATATAACCTTTTATATATGTATATACGATATATATAGATTATATATAGATATAGAATCGATAAGAAATTAAAGATAATTTCTATTAAATTCTAATGAATATCTATTAGTTAGAATTCTTTCTATTAAATTTTGAATTTCCTTTATTTTTTGAATTTTTATATTTATTAGTCTATATATAAAAATCACTTAATATGTAAATTTTGATTTCTTAATATCATATATTAATTATTCATTTAATTAAGAAATAAATATTAATAATAATAAATAAATAAATTTTCTTTGATTTAAGAAAATTAATAAAAGAAATAGAAATATATAATATTAAGTTTTAATTAAGATAAAAGAAATAAAAAACAATTTCATTAAAATAGATATATATAAATTCATAATAGATCATGGATATATCAATGTTTATTAAGATTAAGTCAAAATTATCATTTTGTATTTTTATTATTAATTGGATATAATAAGGCTATTATTATTGGGATTCCCTTAAAACTAAAGAAAGTTCTCGAGCCTGCACAAAATATGATCCAGATGCATATATGATATATCATACATGTCATATATGTGTGGACATATGTGTATGTATCAGGAACGAAGAAAATTTGGATATGGTCGAATGGTAAAATTTCTCCTTGCCAAGGAGAAGATGTGGGTTTGATTCCCGCTATCTATCTATGTTGACAAAATAGAATATGATAGGTAATTCATTATAGTTGATTATGATTATAGTTTGATCTTTCCACTTTCCTACACCGAAGTAGTCATCAATTACTAGGTAAGATAATAAGACAAATCTATTTTGTCAATAAAAATGTTGTGGAGATAGGATTTGAACCTATGACCTCAAGGTTATGAGTCTTATGAGCTACCAAACTGCTTACTCCGTGCTGAAGAACTAGGAAATAATAACTAATGGGCAAAAAAATTTGGATATGCCCCTCTACCATATCCATACAAATAGAATAGTCCATTTATATAGAATGGTAATGGGGCCCCCTATATGATCATAAATCATAGAGATCCATACAAAGCCTAAATGGTATTTTTATCCTTACCAACTTGATCTTGTTACGCCCGGTAACAAACATGCATGAACCATTTCTCGAAGTATGTGTCCAGATAGTCCAAACTTTTGATAGTTATCTAGGCCTTCCGATCAAAAAATAAAGTCGATGGAAACATATGGGTGCAACGTTACGTGGTGAGGATTGCGATTTGCATGAATTTCCCATTTTTCACTCAAGGATGAAACTTTGCTTATTTCTATTTTTGAGGATGGACAAATCAAATGATATTTCTATTCTAACTTTTGTCTCTTCATCTCCCTTTCAATTAAACTTTTTCTTGCCATAATGTTCATTTCCTATTATTATCAATGATATAGTTTAGATCCTAGATGTAGAAATATGAGAAAGAAGGGAGACTCATCTTCTTTTCTTCATCAAAACAAATGCAATTTTTTTAATACCGTAAATAATAAAACAAATAAATACCCAAATTAACCAAATTTTCCTAATGTAGAGGCAATCGAGAAAGTTGCATCAGTGAATATATAACCTACAGAAAAGTGGGCTAACCCAACCAATCTTGCTTGCACAATAGAATGAGCCACTTGCTTATCTCTCCATAGAATTAAATTAGCAAAAGGTGTGCATTCATAAGCCCACACTAAAGTTTCAATCAATTACTTCCAATACCCATACAAGGAAATTAAAAACATAAATCCGGTAGCCCAAACAAGATGTCCAAATAAGAATATACATGCCCAAACCTATAAGATATTCATACCAAAAGGTTTATAGCCATTGATAAGTTGTGAAAGGTTTAACCATAGATAATCTGTTAACCATCCCATCAAATAAGTGGAGGATTCATTAAATTGTGAAGTGTTAACCTGCCATAATGTGATGTGTTTCCATTGCCAATAAAAAGTAACCCATCCAATAGTATTTAACATGCAAAAAACTGCAAAATAAAATGCATCCCAAGCCAAAATATAACAAGTACCACCCTACCCTGGACTTTCACAAGGAAAAATATAATCAAAGTCCTTTTTATCTAGCATTATCTTATAACCACATCCATCTAAAGTGTCTTTTACTAAACTTAATGTAGATGTATGCAACACTAGGGTAATAGAATGATGAACCATAAAATCCCCAGGACCTATTGTTAAGAAGAGTGAATTACTATTCTCATTAACAACACTCAACCGCCCAAGTAACCAGATATTTTGACATGCATTGCATGTTGGTCCACTCATTGAAGATAAGAGTACATTGAATCCATATGAAGTATTACCATGTGTGGATTGTATCCATTGTGCAAAGATTGGTTCAATCAAGATTTGTTTGTTGGGAGTACCAAATGCAATCATAACATCATTATGAACATAAAGTCCTAAGGTATGGAACCCAAAAAAAAGGCTATCCAAACTTAAATGAGATATGATAGCTTCCTTATGTTCTAACATTCTTGCCAATACATTATCTTCATTTTGTTCTATATTGTAATCTCTAATGAAAAATACAGCTCTGTGATCAAATGATCCTGTCATGATGAACCCTATAATGTATTGGTGATGAGTATATAACATAGCTTGGGTAGTAAAATCTTGATCTATGAATGCATAAGCAGGTAAAGAATACATATGTTGAACCACTAAAGAAGTAATAACTCCTAAAGAAGCTAAAGCAAGACCTAATTGAAAATGAAATGTTTTAATTTATTATTTTACTATGTTCAACTATATGTATTCCTCTGTCTATAGAATACATTGAATGTATAAAAATGGCTATAATAGAGTTTATGTTATTCGTATTAACAACTACTCTATGAGGAATTTTTTATGTGGTGCTAATGATTCAATAACTATCTTTGTATCTCGATAATATTTCATTTTATATTCCTAACTATTATCTAGATATACCAAGAGAGATGTATAGTCTAATGATGCTACTATAAAATATTTACTCATGGGCGGGGCAAGCTCTTCTATTTTTTTTAATAAATCCTTTAACTATTAATCAGTAGAAAGAGGTACATGAATGAAGGACATGTCTATGGGGTTGTTACAATCCAACCATGGAGGTCAATAAGTAAAGGCTACACTAGAGTTATTTTTAGCACAAATTTGGCAGTTGTATCACCTATGTTGATGAACTCCCAGGGGCTGTAGAGAATGCAGATCAAGGGATTGTTGATGGTTAGCTTGTTCCAATAGTGATGGTAAGAGAGGAATCTCACTTGAGTGCAGTTCTTGGATGTCAGTGTTTGGAAAGCTGATGTTGAATCTATGACCATGAGCACGTCATTCCTGCCATAGGTTTGAGCTAAGGCTGCATCTTGTAGCATCACAATGATTTCTGCTTCCAACACTGTGTCAGACTTTGTTGGGTGGCCTTTCCCTAATAGAAATTCTCCTAGAGGGTTTAGGGCAGCACAATCATAGCTAGACATCAAGGATGATTGTAGGTGGGACGTGTAAGTGAAAATGATGTATTTGGGTTTTATAGATGTTCCCCACCACTTAAAGGCGTTATGAATCTGCGGCGATGTAAAGTGTGATGAGATTGGGTGCTCCATTATCGTCTCTGAGCGCAACCTGATGAAGCGAAGGGAGACTGAGATGGGTGTATGATTGCCACTGTGGACCTCATCATTATAGAGGGTCCAAAGGTGCTAAGTCACGACTACTAGCATAACTGGGTGGATGTTGATGTGCCCCCCTTTAACGATCTTGTCAATCCAAAGATCATTGATGTCGAGGAAGAAGTCAGGGGTAGGAGAAATGGCATGCAATAGTGCAACACTTCTGGGATAGTCGCTAAGGCAATGTATAATAGTTTTGTCCTGTAAATTGCATTTCGAGCATGTTCTGATAACCTCAATGTGTCAGCAACATTTCTCTATATTGGTTAGGAGTGCATGATGTTGGATCATCCATAGAAAGACTCTGAACCTCTTCGGGACTTGTTTCTTCCAAATTGATTCCCAATCAACTGGAGTGGATTGTTCTTTGTCGCGCCGTATCCAGTGATAGGCTGATCTTGCAGTGAGGTTCCTGCTTGTTTCGTGTGGCCAAATGAAGCCATCCAGGATGGCATTGGGGTTAGGCAGAGGTGTCATCTGTAGGATGTCCCGTATGCATTCAGGTAGCTGTGAATGGATGAAGTCCCAATTCCAGTCGCCAGTTTCTAGGCACATAGATGATACTTGTAGGTCTGCAATCTCTATGGGGTTAGAATGGGTAGGTGCTAAGGAATGAATATCATCCCCTACTAGACACTTATCATGCTATGCGTTGGTTTCCTTACCATTACCAATAGCCTTGGAGCACAAATCTTTGATCTTCATCAAGTTGGAGTTGATGAATCTCCAGGAAGCTGAGTAAAAGTCCTTGGATGTGGCTCTTCTATTCTGGTATTTTTCTTTTAAGATCTTCACACATAGCTTGTCTGGATCTATCAAGTATGCCCAAGCGTTCTTCATCATCAATGCTTCATTTTGATCTCTGGCGTCTTTGACCCCCAGACCTCTACGGTCATTACTCATTGAAACCTTCTTCTAAGAGAGTAAGGACATCTTCTTCTGAGGGGCTGGGCCCTGCCATATGAACATGTGTATATGGATGTTGATATCATCACAGAGGGTCAGAAAAATCGAAGCAGTATGTATCATATATGTGGGAATGGATTGCAATGTGGATTTAGCCAATGTGATCCTTATGGCTAGGGAAAGATGCTTGACAGTCCAGTTGTTCATCCTCCCTTTGATTGAGTCTAGGATGCTAGAGTGGGCAGATTTATTGGTATATTTGTTTAGAATCGGGACACTGAGATATCTTCCAAGATCGTTAGTGGTTTAGAAGCTGAGTTTTCTGATGATATGATGCTTGTCTGGTTATGAGATGTTGGTGGAGAAGAAACATCTTGACTTGGCCATGGAAACCACCTGGCTGGATGCTAAGGAGAAGGACCACAGAATCTTCTTGATATTCATCGTTTTTGTAGATGTTGCTTTGGCTAAGAGGACAATGTCATCGGCAAAGCAGATGTGCGTGAGAGGCGTGCCTCCCCTGGTGAGTACAATGGGTTTCCAATTTCCATTAGAAGTGGAAAGTTGAATCATCTGGATGAGTCTTTCTAGGCAAAGAACAAAGACGTAAGGGCTCAAGGGATCCCCTTGCCTCACTCCTTGAATCACCTTGAAGGGTTCCATTGGTGAACCTCCCAAAGGATGGATGTCTCGCCTAATTGGATAATGGACATGATCATATTGATCATGTGTTGCGGAAGACCTACCTTAAAAAGGGTGCTCTGAATAAAGGCCCAATTCATCCTATCAAATGCTTTAGAGAGGTCAAGTTTGATGGCCATCCACTTTTTGGCACCCTTCTTGGTCCACATGAAGTGGATGGCCTCTTATACCAAGAGGACATTATTAGTGATCTTACGTCATGGGATGAAGATGGATTGGCTTAGTGATATCCAAGCATTCAAGAGAAGTTTGATGCATTTGACGATGGTTTTGGAAATGGCCTTGAACACCATGTTGTTGAGAGAGGTCGACTTGAGATCGCCGCATGTCTGTGGGGCTTTAGTCTTCGATAACATCAGCATGTGCGAGTTTGCTAGCACTAGTTCCACAATCTCTGAATGAAATGCTTGTTGAATCATGCGTACCACCGAGGACCCAACATGGGGCCAATAGTGTTGTAGGAAGTCAGTGGTGACACCATTTGGTCCAGGTTCTTTTGAAGTTTCCATGGAGAAGATAACATCTCCGATTTTGTCTGCTGATGGGATGGATTCTAGTGACCGAAGAGTGGTATCTATTATGCTAGGGAAGTTTCCTACAAAGGAGTTAGTACACATAACTGATACAGGAGAATATGTGGTTATCATGTTGAGAAAAAAAGACTAGGCATGGGCACGAAGTGCCATCGGGTCTGAGATCCACTGTCCATCTTGGTCCTTCAGCCTTGAGATTTTTTTGTGGTGTCGTCTGGCCCGAACATATGATTGGAAGAAGCTTGTGTTTTGATTGTCATCTTGCAGCTAGTTTATGTGCACCTTTTGCTTCTAGTCCACTTCTTCAGTGAGGAGGATAGGATGGTACCTCTCTTGGAGGTCTACGACATGAGTGGTAATGTCTACCTATTCAGTATAGTTGGGTCTCCTTTAGATGTGGTTGAGTTTGAGAAGTGTCGTGGCCTTCGCTTTGTGTCTATTCCACATGGAAACTGTTGGGTTATAGGGGAGACAGAGAAGGCAACGGAAAAAAAAATTCTTCTCCCAAACCCAGAATAAAGGAATCGCGTCAACGTCTATACAGTAGGAAGGATGATTTGTAGAGGCGTACCTTATCCCGAGGCTTGCTCGGCGACGTTACCTCATGGCTTGTGCGGTCTTCACCTATGGTTTTGGATGGTGTCTGTGCATCTCCTGGTCTCACCGGGACTGTCAGGATTGATAGTTGTCCTCCAAGCGGCAGAAGTCTCCCGCCTCTATAATCGTCCACACAGACTGCTTGGAACTCCAATCTCCTTGTCCCACAAGGAACCAGAAGGAGTCATACCCTCCTGTCGGTGTACTAGTCACCAACACACTCTCCTACAACCAGTTGCCTTTCTATAGTTGTATTTCCCTAGTTGTGCCTCCCTTATCGCGTAGCACTTGCTCAGGCTCTCTCGGTTACCAAAACCAGAGAGAACGACAACTTTGCAGAGCAACTAGTATTCTGAGTTGTTCTTTGAGAAGCCCCCAATACCCCTATATATAGGAGGGTCATGGGACAAGGTTCTCTACCCTGGGCAATGCGAAATTAAAGTAGGAGTAGAAGGGTTTGAGATTTTCCACAAAACAACCAACTACGCCAGCTGAGCTGATCATTTCATCCTTGAAACGGTCATTTGGTGACCTCAACCGATCAGTTCACACCTGAACTGATCGTTTGGGACACGTGAGCTGATCAGTTCACTTCTGAGCCAATCATTTTGTGGTCCTGGTCCAACTCAAATTGACTTTCATATTTTTTTCCAATTAATCAAATATTAATCCTTTTCCAAATCAAATTTGTGCAAGTGAAACAAATTGTATTTGCAAAATAGTCTTCTAACTTTCCAAACGATCTCAGTTAGACTAGTTGAGTTGATCAGTTCAACCCTTAAACCAGTCATCTCAGTCTGTCTTGAGCCGATCGGTTCATCACATGAGCCAATCGGTTCACTAACCTCAGCCGATCAGTTCATCACATGAGTCGATCGGTTGGGGCAGCAGACTGTGCAAATTAGTCAATCGCAGTTTGAATCAATCTAATACTCTAATCAATTGGTCCAACAACTTGAACACTATGACATTGAGCTATCAATTGATTGAGTGTTTAATTGAACTACTAAACTCCTTTAGTAATAAATCTAAACATCATTTGTGGATAAAATCCTCTTCCAGGTTAAATCCTATGTGTGTGACCCTGCAGGTTCATTTCACGTTGGCAGTGAAACTCCATAACACTTATGACTTCACAAGCAAAGAGCGGTGCCTAGTCGCACATCAATGCTACCCAAGTGAAATAGAAAGTTGGAAAACAACTTCCAATCCTACAATTCGTGAATGGTGTAATAGTGAATGTATAATTCCTTTGTCGCTAATGTTCTGAATGAACTCAAGGCATAATACAGTCATCCTTTCAACGTTCATCCATTTCCGTGATCTCATAGCAGATTGGGTGAGATGTGTGTGACACCAATATCACATATTGATTCACACATCCATGTGCATGCCTTTCTCAATCCTACTCATCAAGTGGCCATGGACATCAAACTCCCTTAGGAGGGACAAATCCCATATCTATCACTCACCCCTCAAAATCCCCATGTGTCAAAGCCACCCAATCATCACCTTTATAACAACCCATGTTCCAGGACTGTGTTTGATGATGTCAAAGTGTACCCAATGACATGTGTTGAGTGTAGTGATTTCTGGTCGAAGAATCACATTGACCACCATCACTGTGAGAGCTGACTGTGACTACCAAATCATGGTTCCATGTGTCACTCTCACGGTGGGTCTGTCCGGTACACTTGTTCTCTAACAAGTACCTATGTGCTTGGTTTGATATCACTATATCATGACTAATGAGATTCTGTCATCAACCAACACACAATCTAGTCTTTAGTGTTATTGATGTCTATGGTTATTTACACAATAACAACCGACTAGGGGCTAAACAAGAATGTATACTCTTAACATTCGTATGATCTCATCGTTTAGGTCCTTAGCCTAAAAGCATATGTCATTGAGTAAAACAATTCTTTAGACATCTATCATGTTATGCTATCATCTCAGAAATAGTTAAAACATATAGATAAAAAATTGCCTTTATCATTATTCAAATCATTTACAAAGTATCCCATTACAATCATCACATGACTTTCTCTATGGGCATACATACCAACAACCTCACTATCCCAATGAGGTGTAGCTATTTGGAATGTCGGGAGGGCATCTGAGTTGGAGGCTGACGCATCCCAATTGGACTCCAAATAGGAATTGAATCTGTCCTCTAGGTTCGAACTCACTTTTGTTTTGAACGAAGCACGTCCAGAGGTGCCCTTGGGCCTGATGGTGATGAAGATTGGGTTGTGGTACGAGGTGACCTGAGGGATCACCTAGATACTAGTGTTTAGAAGGGAGGACAACCAGGCTTCATTGGCGATAGCCCTGTCTAGCTTCCCATAGACAATGCCACATTGGAAGGTGAAGGGTTGTCTTGATGTGCCTATATCCACGAGACCAGTACTGAGCAAGCAATCATGAAAGAGAGTTGATGATGTGGAGTCAAAGAAAATGTTGCCATGTTTCTCCGTCCTATTGAGCATCGTATTGAAATTTCCAGTGGACAACCTTGGTCCACCCTCGGGTTCTATAAAGGAGGGAAGTCATTGCCAAAGGAATTTCCTCCTCATTGGGCTAGGGCTTCCATATATGACTGTGAAGAAGAGGTTGTCATTAAGACGACAGTGGATGAACTGATGGTGGTTGAGAAGGATCTCAACATTGCATCTGGTGTCATCCCACAGGATCCAGATGCCTCTTGAGAAACCTAGGGCTTCAACACAATGATAAGATGGGAAACTGATCCTCTTGATGATACCTTCTGTAACTGAGTTGCTACATCGTGGTTCGTTGATGACAATGAGATGCAGCATGTGGGCACGTTGGAGTTCTTATTAGTATCATATTTTATAGTCAGAGCAAGCTCCCTGGATATTTAAACTGATAATATTCATTAAAAGAGGGGAGAGTGGTGAGGGGTTAGGCGATGGCTGCAAGAAGCACGACCTCATCCTATCTTTTGACCTTGTCTGATGGCTCCATCTCCTTATCTAGGAGGGTGAAGTCAATCACCTTTTTAGCTGAAGAGGACGAGCTAGACAACTGTTGAGTGAGTCGACCTTTTTTGTGAATTCTCTCTAGAGTCTTGGTTGGCACCTACATGATGATCCGTCTATTGTGTAGAACGACTGTGTGACTCCCTGATGGTCTGGGACCAAGGTGAAGTGGAGGAAGGGTGTTGGTGTCACCGGACCTGAACTGAAAGGGATTTGTAGGGTTGATTGAGGTTTATCTTACATAGACCACCTCATCATCTGTTAAGGCAAGGGTAGTCCTTGAGGAGTCAGGGTTGTTAGGTGGGTTAGAAACGTCTTGTTTCTTCTTTTCCACCCTCTCCCGCTGACGTCGATTACCCCCTGGGAGCCATTTGCCCTTGTTGTCAGAGGGTTTCTCAGTACTTGGTTTCTCCGATGACGTTTTCTTTGTGTGAATAGCTATGGTGCTTCCACCATCTTTCTTTGGTGGAGTGTTCTTTTGCTTAGGTTTCTTTGTGTGGATTGAAGGCAAGTAGGTAGGTGACTGATCACATGTTGGTGCCCCGACTTTGATGAATCTACAATCAGCATACACGTGACCTAAATGACCAAAGTGCATGCATATTTGGGGCAGATTCTCGTATTCAAGGTGTAGTTGCCCACCGTTGAGTATGAAACTTAGGAGTAAGGGTCGTGACGTGTCCACTTCAACAACCATCTGTGTGAACTTCCCCCCTGTGTCCATGGACGGTGTTGTCATCAAATGGTTTCAAGGATTTTTTTCTAGTATAGATGGATCGGCAAGTCTAGTATCCTGACCCAAACAATAAGCTTCCTGGGGATCTAGTTCGATGGTCGGAATTTTGGGTACCGTGCCTAAACTGAGAAATAATTTCCAAAGATTGTGTATGATCCTCATGACCTTGATGAAATCAACTTCGATGGATAAATGGATGATGTAGTATCCATACTCCAGGTCGAAGACTCAGTAATGTTCAGATAATCTCCAAAGGATTTGGATCTGATTTACTAGGGCATGGTACCCTAGGTTTAGAACAAAACCCTTAATGATCACCACGTTCTTCCATGGCACTAGTAATGGAGGTAAGACGTCATGACTGATAGTGAATGAAGGGAGGATTCCCACATTGTCAATCGTGATATCCTATGCCTTCAGTGTGTCAGGAGACACCAGATTTGGCAGGTTTGGACCGAGTCCCTTGGCTGCTGCCTCCTTGAAGGACGGCTTGGGGGACGGCGGTCACAACATCTTAACATCTACGTCTTGCTAGGTGGATTCCATGTCGATGCCCAAAGGCATCGCTTTCACTGCCGGTGTGTTCGGTCCATCTTCTGGGGGACAATCGAGCCTCCCTTGCCCTCGCCCGCCAGTTCCTCCTCTTCCCCCTCATCTACCACCTCTCCCAAACTCTAGGGGAAGCACCATCCTCCAGATCTTTGTGTGCCTATCCTCGTTTGTTCAACAAGCTCTTCTACTTTGGTTTATGGTTTCTCTTGTCTATATGGTTTATTTGGGGGGAGATCGAGCTTCAAGAAATAGTGAATGGTCCTATCAATACACAAATGTATAACTCCCTGGGAATTTCAATTGCACTTATATCCATCACTGTAGGAATTGGGTTCAAGCTTTCCCCAGCCCCTTTTCATCAATGGACTCCTGACATATACGAAGGAGTGTGGTTCTTTTGACAAATTCCTCTACCTCTATATCTATCTCTGAGATGTTTGGATTTTTCAAAACTCCATAGACATGCAGAAGAAAAATGCTATCCCCACTTGGACCAAGACATAACTTTTACTAAAAGTTTATTGTGATCTTTTTGTTCAAATAATAATTGAGTTGATATATATGTATATGGAGACTTATATTGAGATATATTTATTGAGTTCCAGTCCATTTGATTGAAGAAAATGATCTCAACTAGATAAGATCCCATAAGAAAGTAGCAAATTGGATTCCTCTTTGTAATTTGGAATAAGTACAATGGTATTTAAGATATAAATCCAATAAAAAGAAACAAATGGTTTAACAACCCCTCCTATTCTTATAAAGTTAGGAATAGATAGAGAAAATTAGGAATGGGTTGAGTATATCTCTATTCATTTTGTATAGTTTTGGAGACATGACCAAATGGTAAGGCGAGGAACTGCAAATCCTTAATCCCCAATTCAAATTTGGGCGTCACCTGATTAATAAAAAACTTGGAATTGATTATTCCTATTCCGTTGATCGAAATGGAACCTGATAAATTCTTTAATATGAACCGATACTTGTTGGCTTTGTCAATACTTGAGAAATCCATGGATTCTCTAAATGTATATAAATTCTTTGAAAATAAGAAATCATAAATCATGGTTCCTGAAGGATTCTCAATATTAACTCCTAATCCTCAAGAAGAGGTTATAAAAAGACTTGAAATGAAAGTCTTACTGAGTATCTTAATCATATGATAGTGTATACTGACTATTAAGTATGGTATTAGATTGAATAGGTCGATAAGAAATCAATTTTATAGTTATAAAAAGAACCAAAGAACAGAGGATAGTTTACATCTTCCATTAGATAGGAGTATACCATTGCTATTTCCAAAAAAATGTCTTAATGCTTTCCAATTCCATCAGGATTCATATATTATTATACTAGAAAGTTAAGAATTTGTTACAGGGGGATTCATCAGATTTAGGTTGCTTCATCAACAATAACCTTAAGTCAAAAATAAGATTTTGACTATGCACCATTGATTCCACTATGACTGATGATCGATAAATAATTCCTTCATTTCATAAAGAAGATAGGGGACATAATTCACATGGATATAATAAGTCTCGCTTAGGCTGCTTTAGTGGTAGTCTTTACATTTTCCCTTTCACTTGTAGTATGGGGAAGGAGTGGACTTTAGGGGTATTATGAATTGATTAATTGAATTGCATCAATTGTTTAATTGATCATTTTGCAAAGCATTTTAAGATCAAACTATGACTTCCTATGATAGTTTTATTTCAAAACTCAAGTCATAGAATACATAATGCATATAATAGTCTTTTTTTCTAACTAAATTTTTCCTAAATATTCTATCTAAATATCCAATTTTTATTTTTAAAATCGGTTCTTGACATAATTCAATTTTAATTATGGATATTACAGTGAGAGACAAAAAATCTTGATTTTTTAATATATTTTGATGTGTTTCTCTCTTTCTTTTTTGGTTCTAAGAAAAAGTCATTATTATGATGATATCTATTTTCTATCATAAACTACCTACTAACAACATGGTTGTACAAAGAGGTTACACACATAATAAATTATATTTTTGTTTGTGTCGATCGATCCATATATTGCAAATTTAACTAAGGTTTTAGACTCCTAGAAATTTTAGCTTTTCTTTATCAATTCATTTGATGTCACGTTTAAGCATGATACATCAATGGGTCTACTACTCCTTTTTCTAATTTGAAAAAGTTATTATGGAGCTCGACGGATCATATGTTAATGCCCCAATTGAGAACTTCTTGGAAATTCAAATCGAATTTTTCAATTTCACTCTTTTCCTTTTCTTTTTCTAATTTCTATTATTTCTATTTGAAATTTCTTAGAATTCCTCTTAATTTCATTATTTATTAATCATTTTGAATAGATCCCAGGATCCTTATTTCTTTTTTAAAATGATACGAAATCAACAAATTAGAATTCTAGCATTTGCTACTGTAGAATAAACCAATTTTAAAATAGGATAAGATGCTTGATAAGGCATGAGTTCTAGTATCATAAGTATTTTTCATTCTAATGTCAATGAATTTGATCAATTACTCTTTGGGTTTTGAAAACAGACATATATATATATGTTGAGCTAAAACTTTGACTTATATGCCTGATGTATTTGAGTTCTTCTTTATCATAAGGTTAGTTACCCCACACCAATAGATGATGAGCAATTATTTGATTTATTTTATTCTACAATTTTTCTACTTAATATCTATATACTATTATATATATGCAATTGGATACTGTTGGATATATTTAACTTGATTTCTTCATTTTAATTGATTTAACCTATATATATGTTGATATAAATTTCTAATTTCTAAATGTTTTCTTGAAATATTTATTATTGAAATATTTTCATTTTCAATTTTTATATTTTTATATGTAAAATATATTTAACATATATATTTATAATATATATTTATATACATATCATTTTATCATGTTTGATAATTTTAAAATGGAAATAAAATATTGAATTAAAAATAATAAGTAATAAAAATAAAGAAAATTTGCATAATGGAAATTCATAATCAATATTAATTTGCAAATCGAAAGAAATGTAAAAATTAACATTCCCGAATAATCTCATTTTGCAATTATTCAACCATTTCATTTTACCAAGCTCAACATTAGCCAGATTAGTCAACATTTATATGTTTTGATGTAACAACAAGGCATCATTTATAATAGGTACTTTTGTTGGCTGGTTAATCATTCATATTTTATTCATTAAATGGGTTAAATCTTTATTATTTTGGACACGCTAAAATTCTTATATTAGATCCAATAAGCATCTTGTGTTTGAATTGAAAAATTTAATAGTTCAATCCTTTAGTGTTTTCTTTTTTATAACCACTGTCTATTATTTAGGAAGGATGCCATTCCCCATTGTGACTGAAAAAATGAGTGAAACCTCAATAGAAACGAAGGAACGGGGAGAAAAACAAGAAGAAAGTAATGTAAAAATAAAAACAATAAGGAAATGAAAGGGACTAAACATGATCGCTCTGGATCATATTTGTGTAGGGTCGGGAACTTTTTTCAGTTTTAAGGGATTCCCAATAATAGCCTTATTATATCCAATTCATAACAAAATTGCAAAATGATAATTTTGACTTAATCTTAATAAAATTGATATATCTATGATCTATTTTGATTTTATAAATCTTTTTAATGAAATTGGTTTTATATATTTCTTTTATCTTAATTAAAACTTATTATATATATATATATATATATCTTTTATTAATTTTCTTAAATTAAATAGATAATTTCTTTATTAATAATATTATTTATTTCTTAATTTAATAAATAATTAATATATGATATTAAGAAATCCAAATTAACATATTAAGTCATTTTTATATATTGACAAATTAATAAAGAAATTCAAAAAATAAAGGAATTCCAAAATTCCACCATGGCCATGCTCACTTCTACCCACCACGGCTGTGCTGCCCAACACGGCCGTGCTACCACCTCAAAACCTAACTTTTTCTCACTGATTTTCTAATTTTACCCCTAACTTAACCCTAGACCCCCTAGACACCTATTTATACCTAGATGGTGGCTGGGGCACGGAGGCCAGCTACCTTCCACCACCTTCTAGCTCCCCAAATCGCCATCCACCAAATTCCACTCCATTTTCACCTCCATTCCACTCCATTTCACCATTTCTACCACCAAATCACTAGTTTAGACTAGTTCCTACCCATAATCCCCTTCATTCTTCACCCTTTCACCCTAGAGGAGGGAGGAGGATGACCTGCAACTATTGGAGAGGAAGATTTCATCCACTACTTTGAGCTCCATGGCTTCTTCTACCTCTTTCTCCTTCCTTTTTATATTTTCCATTTCTATGAGTAGCTAGGCCCCTGTGGGTGGGCTGTTTGGGGGATATTATGTTACTTTGATACCATGTTGGGGGAAAATTACATGTAAACGTTGTAATTCCATTTGTTAATGATTATATTCTATTTGCATCTCATTCTCCATGGATTGCTTGTTGGTTTGTGTGTGAAATCACTTAGGAATTTAGGCAAATTACTTATATGTGTGAATTTTGGGATTTGCCCCTAGGTCCAATTCTTAGAACCCTAGGTTTCCTCCCATCTTCCTACATCCTAATCAATATCCTTAAACCTAAGTGAGAGATCTAAGTAGCTAGATTAGGTAATTATAGTGCAATTAGCATGGAGCCTTATCAAGGCTACAATGTGGGGGAATTGGGGTCCAAAACCCTAATCTCACCTCCCCATTACTACCCTTGGCCCCTAATTTCCCTAGGAATGCCTAATATAGAAACCTAGACTTGATTAGACTCTAATTGAATTGAACCTAATCCCTAACCCAATTGAGTCTCATAAGGGTAGTAGGGGGTGTTAGGGACTAGTTCCCCTATGCACAACCTAGCATATCCATGACCAATTAGTAGCTTAGGTTAATTCATTAGACTCTAACTTGTTGTTTGGTTTGGATAATCTAAATGGAATCATAATGTGCATATGTCACCCCCCAACGTAAGTGATAAGTTCATACCCCTAAACAGCCCACACATCTCTTTACTGCTTAAAACCCTAGTTTTGTGCTTGCTTAGCTTAATTAGCTCTTTCCTTACTTAGTTAGCTTCTTTCTTTGTTATTGCCTTGTTCACGTTAGTTTAGTTCTTTAATTGCACTTTCTCTCCTCTCTTACTTGTCCTAGTGTAACTTGCCTTTTCATACCTAGCTTAGTCTTTCCTTGCTTGCTTAGTCTTAATCTAACCTAGGGTTAACGTAGATTTCATTCTTGCCTTTAATTCCTCATTTGTTCATAGTAGTTTAACAATCAAATCAACCTTCAAACCCTTAACCCTAGTCTCCGCAGTAGGAACCTAGCAAAACTAACCTAGCTCTAGCGCCCCCTCTTTTCCCTGTGGATCAAACCTATACTTGCCACCTTCCTATACTACGACATGACCCCGTGTGCTTGCGGGTGTAGTTGTTTTAGTATACATAGGTGTGTTAGTTTAGGTTTATACATTTCAAAAGCAAATTCCCATCACATGTATTCTGATCTCGTAGGGCGCATCTAGTTGGGTCAAATCGGCTAGTGTGTTGCACCTCTATCAGAATCGCACCATTAAGGTTTGAGAGATATGGATTTTTCAATCTTTGCAAAGAAACACAAATTCAAAGGGTTGGTTTCCATGTCAGCCATCCACATGCATACTTCCTAACCAATGAGAAGGCATGTTTGGATCACCACAAATCCTCCCCTTTTCTCCTATCCTCTTTTTGGCATGCCCTTTTTCTTGGACCTCAGATCTAATTTAATCCACTCTAGACCTTAATCCAATGACTAGGTCTTTACCTACTCCACATGTTGTGCAAGGACAAAGCAGGCACCCAACCATGGCTTTCCAGCCAGCTAACGCCTGTGGCAAGTTGGCTCCCGTCTTTATTTTCCTCCCATCCTATTCTCCTTTACTCCCTCTCCTGTTTCCCTATCTTTCTCCTTCTGGTTCCTTATGGTTTCGAGCATGAGATTGCCCTCTTCTTCCTTTTCCCTTTCTTTCATTCTGTCAGTGAAAGCACAATCATTGAAAAGGGACATTTTTGCTCCAGTCAGCCTTGGCAAATATGGGTTGCAACATTAGCTTCATTGGGCCCTCGAGGATTAGAATGACCACCTCGTTCATCCCCACACCCTCTCTACCTCTCCCACCTACCTTCTCTGGTGCAACCGCCACCTTAGCACCATTGTGCGACTCAAGTGAATGGAGAAGATGAGTAGAGATCGTTGGATGAATATCCAACAACCCCGCACAATCGAGGCTGCCCTTCCACCCTCTCTCAACCTCTCAGTATCTCTCTCTACTGTTCTAGAGCCGCACAACCACTCATGGCTCACCATTGATCCTTGGGCCCATGCGTTGTGCCCACGTGGCAGTGCCATGCCTAGCCTACCCTCGATCACTCCCCTTTACATTGGGATGCAGCTGAATGCTGCTACAAACCTCCTCACATTGCCAGAAACCACCTGTAACATCCCTGACCTGGGTTATGCTCTAACCCTAGGTGTTTTGTTTAATAAAATTTATTATATGCTTGCTCTTATCTTTTGAAAAAGTAATTAAGGCTCTTGGGGAACTTATATTTCAATTTCAGTCCTTTTTGAATAATGTTGAAACATTGTTTTGTTAATATTGGACTAAAGTTAAAATTACCCAAGTTGAGGGGTTAACTTGAAAATTGCACATGATAAAATGTTCCTCTGATGTTGATACACTATAAGAATGAATATTATGTAGTGTTATGGTTTCCATAAGCTTGGGCATCAAGATAAAGCTTGTAAAGCAATCCTTGTGCATTAAAACCTAGTTTTGGTGTAATGTGCAATTTACCCAAAATCTAGGGTTCTATATGTAAAATATCACCTCTAGAGGGTCTCTCATGTTTCTTGGCATCAAGTAGAGCAATGAAAATGAGAGAGGTGCCTCATTTGAATTACCTTGGAGGAGAGAGAATCTTGATATTATAATAATCAAGATCTAAGTATAAATGGAACTTTAATTTAATTTAATGCAAAAAGAAATAAATTAATTGAGGAGCCCTTAAACCAAAAGTTGAGGGATGAAATATAAAATTGTTGGACGAGCTTGTGCCTTTCTATTGCACAAAAAGATCTTGGTTGAGTGGAAGCCACTCACATTAACATAATAAAAAGTATTATCCACTAAAAGTTTGATATTAGTATAAAATTCACTAAGGTGCTTAATTCCTTTTCCATTAATTCTTGGATAATGGAGAGGTTTTTCAATAAAATGAAGGTGGATTCGTGGCCAAGGTATGGAGGGGGATTTGGTGGAAATAATTTTGGAATTAAAGAAATAATTCATTTTTCTCTTTCCTTGAAAATCCTTATACATATCCTTTTTCCAAACCACTTAAGGATCTTTTCCTTAGTTTTCTTTTCTCACCTTGCTTTGGCCGACCAAGGGAGAGATCAGGAGCAGGAGAAGGACGAACATAACCTGTTGGTAAGTTTTGATCATCTTCTACCTCGGATTCATGGTGAAAACCCTAAATCAATGCTTGATTATTGGTTTTCTTCACTCAATTTCCAATCCTAGCCAACTTGTTCATCCAAAAGCTCAAGAACGGGCCTTGGGAAATTTCTGGAACTCCATCCACCATTAGATCCGTGGCTCTTGGATCTTGGAATCATATTTTGAGGTGGGTTTTATAACTTAAACCCTTTAACATTGATATTGCATTCTATTCTACAATAATCGTTGGTTATGTTCTTCTTTTTGATACTCTTTAGATTCCCTGCTGTAATTCCCATGAAGAACGACTACATTTCTTGGATGAACGAAGGAAGAATATGATGACATCATATTAGATTCTTATCCAAAGAAATCTCAGTCCAAATGGTTTCCATCAGTTGCTCAAACGGTTTCCCAAACCGTTTGGGAGCAAACGGTTTCAAACCGTTTAAGGGGAAACGGTCTCACCAAACCGCATGAGGGCAAACAGTTTCAGACCATTTGGAGGTGTTGACCGTTTGGGAATTTGTTTCTAATAATGTTGGTTAATGATCCACTTAATATAATTGATTAGTTCTAATTGGTTCATGAGTTGAAGGTCCATCAATCACCAAACCCTAATCAGGTTAAATGTTGATTTCCAAATTGATTGAGTTAGAAACTTGGGTTGATTGACCCAAATGGTTTCAAAACCATTCGGGGATCACCCAAACGGTCTCAAGACCGTTTTGAGGTCTAGGGTTGAGTATGGTTAGGTGTTTGAAGATCAAAAGATACCAAGATGATTTGCAATCAAATGCTGATTTGGTGATCAATCCAATGATCCAAACCCTAACTGGATGACATGGATTTGGGTGATGAGATGGGAAAACGGTCTCAAGACCATTTGGACGTCATCCAAATGACCTCAAGACCGTTTGGGGTCAGGTCATGTAAATTTTGTATGGTGGTCCAATAGTTTCAAAGTAATTAGTTTCACAATGATCAACATTGAAGGATCATCGATTCCAAACCCTAACCAATTGAATTAAACCCTAATTGATGATCAATTGAGGTTCAAATCAGTTGAAGGATGACCTACTGAACTCAATTGAAGTATGAATGTTAGGACCAATTGATGAGTGATAACATGATTTCAATTAATGAAGGAATCAATCTTGGAAACCCTAATTCAATTTGAGTGGTGGAGACCATATTTGGTCCATGCGGTTTTGAGGAGGTTTGGACCAAACGGTCTCAAGACCATTTGAGTCCAAAAGGTTTCAAGACCGTTTGGGACCAAACGATCCCAAACCGGTTGAGTTCATGCAGTTTCAAAATTGTACTTTAGCAAATGGTTTCAAGTGTGCACCTTTAGCAAACAATTTCAAAGACCACATTTAGCAAACGGTTTCAAGGGTCACCTTTAACAAACGGTTTCAAAGACCACCTTTAGAAAACGGCTTTAAGTGTGCATCTTTAGCAAACAATCTCAAGGGTTCACTTTGGAAAATGGTTTCAACCTCAACTTTACTAAACGGTTTTGAGTTTTCAGCCAAGACTATTTGAGGTCTGATTGGTCAGGACCGTTTGAGGTCTAAGTGACCAAGATCATTTGGAAGGTAATTAATCAAATTGTATGAACACTTAAAGTGGTTGAAGGTTAATTTTTTAAGTGAACAATTACATGATGTAAACCAAGGGTGATTATAATAATGGTACCCTTAATGAGATAGGGTGATTAGTACCCTTTAAATAATTAAGCTTTAATGATCATGGTGATAATGACATAACTCATGGTGTCAATTCTTCTCCAAGTTGAGTTGACTTATCTTAATCAAGGCTGAAGTAAACATCATCCTATAGAGGATGAGAGAGAAAATACTTCCTACATGATTGATAACCATGTTAATGGCTAAGTCTTAACACTTTCAATATGAATGAATGTGTAATTAGGGTATGATCCTTGATAGGGAGATCATGAAACCCTAATAATGAAGGTTAATGAATCATAACCCTAATTAAAGGCAATGATAGGTGAAATCCTAATCCATGATGATGGTATGATCCTAATTTAGGGAAATGACATGTGAAACCCTAATTGAGGGTGAATCCAGGTGAAACCCTAATTAAGGGTGATTCCATGTGAAACCCTAATTTAGGGTGATTCCATGTGAAACCCTAATTGAGGGTGAATCCATGTGAAACCCTAATTGAGGGTGAATCCATGTGGAACCCTAATTGAGGGTGATTCCATGTGAAACCCTAATTGAGGGTGAATCCATGAGAAACCCTAAATGAGGGTGATTCCATGTGAAACCCTAAATGAGGGTGATTCCATGTGAAACCCTAATTGAGATTAATGTTATGAGAAATCCTAATTGAGGGTGATGTTATGAGAATCCCTAATTGATATTAATGTTATGAGAAATCCTAATTGAGGGTGATGTTATGAGAATCCTTAATTGAGATTAATGTTATGAGAAACCTTAATCTGGGGTAATGTCATGTGAAGCCTTAATTAAGAATAATATTATGGAAACCCTGAAGAATGATGTGAAGTGAGACTTAAATCTAGGATGATGCCATATGATAATATGTGCAACCATAGTAATGGTATAATGGCCAATACACTAAAGTAGGATCTGGTTACTACAATCAAGTAAGATGAGGATGTTATAACCATGAAGGGTAAAGTTGATGAACTATAAAAATGATAGTGTTGATACCCTAATGAATAAGGGTCTAGAGGACAAGATGATTCCTAGATTATTATGTATCTAATTTCATGCATGTGTAACAATCCTATATACTTTACAATGATGAGAATATGAAACTCTTAGGAATGATGTATGTTATACTAAATAGTGATATGGATAACATCCTAAGAGTTGAATTACCTAAAGTGGTGGATAATGGTTTATTCTATATTCAACAATACCTAACCATTAGATAAGTCCATATCCTTAAAGATAGCTAGACAATTCTAATGTGTAAACTATGCACTGTATGATGAAAGTGACAAGTTAGTGGATAAAGTATTAAGAGGGAAATACCTTAATACAAGGTTAGTTGATTAACTTAAGTAAGATGGAAATGAGAAGAAAGTGATACATTATGACATGATAAATATCACATTCAGCATTTCAAGTTAGACATACCCTGATGAACTTCTAATCCAATATTCTTGGATAAGAAATACATGAAGTGTGTGATATGCAATTGTTACAATAAAAATGTAATGAACTCAATGTACTTTGATAAATGTTGACTAATATACCTTGAGAATGGGGTTAAGACAAATCAATGAGTATGATGTAATCATACCATGATAAGGATGAGAAATGAACTCATACCTTGAATTGATGATCATTAATGAAATATGTTGAGAATAATGACCATAAGCACATACTTATGATAACTTTGGATTATCCTAAAGGTGTGGAGCAATACATTAGGGTTGAAATAATAATATGAGCATGAAACCCTAATTAATGTAAAATGGGAAACCCTAACCCTAATTTTGGGTAAAGGGAATGAAAAGCCCGATTTGATAAATAACCCTAATCCTGATAAAGGATGGTGGTGTTACTGTTGTTTCATATGATGGGATAAATGATTTACATGACTTTTATCATGTCTATTAATCATGTAGACATATTGAGATGATGAACATAGCCAGGTTCAAGTTATGACATTCATATAATAAATATGTTGAATGGCCTTATGTGCCTAATGTTGTTGTTGCTTAGTAAAAGTAACAAAAATGTGCATGGAATTTATGAGTCAGACGAGTAAGTTGTTTCCTAGTGAAAGGTGACAAGACACTTAATGGGCCTTGTGAGACATATGAGATACTTGTGTAACAAGTATCATGTATACCTTGGTCTGAGGACCTAGAGGTAATAGTTACCTAACAAGTGGAAACAGTCATAGTGATGAATTGAGGGTATGAATACCCAATTTTGATAAGTAAGATAATGATGTTGATGTGAGTTGCTTTCAAGTAAAGAGATAAGGGATTAAGTCCCAATGCATTATAAGTTCTAGTAAAGCTATAGATAAGAGCTTACATGTTTCTTTGTAGCAATTGTCATAATAATTCCTGTTTGAGAGCTTGACTGATGCTAAAATAATATGCTAATGTACTTAATTAATCAAGTGAAATCATATCATGTAGAGCCCTGGCCATATAACCATCAGTGTCAGAACTTGCTGGATGGTGAAATGGGTGCTCCGCGGCAAAACCTGAAATGCATATTTTGAATATGTGGGGGCAATGGGCGAATGTATCCTGACGTCCTAATGAGGGAATTGAGGAATGGTAAACATTAAACCTCTCAATCCTTCATTACTTGTATCGGGATGGATGTTTCACGAATGTCTCGAAGATTGGGACAGATGCAGTACACATCTCCCAATAATGTTAATGCCAGATCGATGGAGATAAACATGAAATCTCATGATTGTGAAAAGAGTACAGCATGCCACTTTAACTCTAATAGTGAAGTTACCACTATACCCTGGAAAGCTATTTAGTAGAGACACAAGATGTCCTACACTTGATCTCGTACTGACCGAGACAAGGGAGGTCTTGGTAGCTGGCTCTACCATTGACCTTGTATGGCACCGATTTCGACTTCGCAATGGTCGATTGGAGTTTGAGCAGTATACCTCATCTCCTCAGGGCATAAGTGTGATTGTAAAATGTAATCATCCGTATAGCATGTTTGCTTAAGGATTGAATATAGAAATTCATTGGCTGATGCTACATTTCTTTTATGCATCTCTAGTTGATAAATGTTATTTATATCTCGTTGTACTCATTGCAAGTAGAAAGATGAATTATGATTCTATCATGGATAAATGTAATGCTCTCCTTAGGAAAGGATATTATGTTACTCTGTTCATTCAATGATTAATATTGTTGTTAATATATAAGAACTCCTGCCCAATTTTATTATAATAAACTGCTATAACAATGTTTCGGTGGAGAGTTATATCTTCCACTGGGGCAATTTATAATTGTCTCACCCCCATGGGATCCAATGTTTTTAGGTGAACGCAGACAAAGGGGCAGAAACCCCATAGCAGAGAAAGAACAAAAACATCATCAGGGACAGCAGTAATGTCTTAGGTGGAGACACTATCTGTCAAGTTATAGTTAGCAGTCCTATGTGTCGTCTCTGTACTATCAGGTCCTCGGAGTTTATAGTTAGTGTTTTTAATAAATCGATCTGAGATTTTGGCTTGATGCCTCGAGGTTTCTTAAGTTGTCTGTATATAATGTTACTAGGGAAACTGATGTTGTAATCCTCGAGAAGAGATGGTACAAGTTATGTACATTTGAACCAGAATGTAAATGTATACCTTGGTTCTTTATGAAATAGGTTTCCTATGTGTGGATCTCTTTGCAAAAAAATTTAATTTTTAGTGATTTCAGTAATCCGCTGCAAACGATTCGCTTCCGCTTAAGTAAAACTTGTTATTGTGAGTTGGATGCCACACCACTGTTCACTGCAAATCCATGCCATCAGCCAGTGTCCACCGCCCGTGGAAAGGCACTAGGGGGAGCCCTTCAACTTTGGGCCAACCTCCTGCTCCAAAAATGATTCGGCCCATTAGGGTAAATTCCATCCATAAAACCCCTTTCTCATTTGCAAATCTTCAAAGCTTTGTATCTTTTTGATCTCTTACCCAAATATAAGAAGTTATATACCATTTCAATCAGAAAAACATAATCTTACTAATTATTATGTTATATCATACTGATTTTACACTATCTTCTACTTTTTATTTATTAAAAATGTATCCTCTATGACCTTTGGAAGATTAATCAACTTCTACCATGCTTAACATGTACGTTTAATGATATCTAACCCTAAATACATGGAAATACGTAACTGTTTCTTACTTAGGACGTGAATTGATGTTCTAGCTCTTTCCCTTGTGCCCTAATGTCATCATGACATATCATGACTAGCCTAGCTCAAAAAATCATTCTTTATGAGCATCCATGATGAAGTTTAAGACTTTGACTTAAAATCTCATCATCTAATCTTGAAAATAGTAACCCTTGTTATGATTTGTGACATGATTAACTAGGATATCACACTAAGTAGTCCATGTTTGACTCATGGGACCTTAAGTACCCATTTGGACATTAAGATGATCTAGTTGACCTAGTTTATCCTATGAGTGGTGAAATATGACTTTTATGCTAATATCCTAATCTATCTACTTCAAAGCATTAGATTCATAACCCTTGTGGATCTAAATGCTATGTTGATCTATCTTATGCTCCCTTGTGATCTTATGACTTGAAAAGTGACCATGTTGTATAGAATTGATGTTATATGACTAATTGTGATCTTGCATGATTAGATATTGATGTTAACCTACATCTCATGCTTCCTCAATTATCAATCAGACCTTATCTCTATCATGTAGTACTTGTAGTGTGGATGGTTCACCTAGACCTAGAGCTTAATGTTTGATCCTTGAACAATGTTGATTAATGACATGCATGTTTGGAAGTTGGGAACTATGTCTGAACTATTTGAAGCCTAGGACTAGGTGAAACATCCACATGACTTTTATGATGTTTATATTATCTAAACACTTATGATCTAAGACCCCATACTATGTATTTTATGTCTTAAGTCCCTTCAGGGTTGGACCTTCTCTAGAATTTACTCATGTATCATAGTTGTACTCTACCTCCAAGGTACATTTTCCTCTTGACCCTACTATGATATTGGCTTGCTTGTATGTATGATCGTATGAATGCTTGGCTACTTACTTACTTGGTTGAGTGATTGTTCCTATGATTACTACTTTCATGTTTGAGTACACTACATTGAAAAACCCTGCATATAATATACAAAAATCCAGTATACAACCTAATGTTGACATAATGTATAAAGGAACCTAAAACATGTTTCATATAAAAATATATCTTTAAGTGTTCTCATTATGTTTCTTCTTCTTGACTATGATTATGTTTCTAGCCAAGAAAGCTTTGTATTACTCTTAAATTTGTGTTTACTTACCCTTTTATAACATACTTAATTCTTTAACATTAATATGTTTTGTTTATCAGATTTTTAGTTTCCAAATAGAGAACTTTTGCACTTAAGACTCTAATAATCAAGAATGAAATGAAAATGGGAACTCTTGATATATAAATGGATACATGCTTCTCTATCCCCTTTTAGAATATTGTTGTTACTTCTTTTCATATATATTGTCTGTGTTAAATATGTGTACCATTCTAAGGGTGCCCAAACCCCTACTGCCACTGATTCTATAGTTAGTGGGGGTAGGATGAGGGTAACAAATAGTTTTGTGACAAATGGTATCAGAGTCGCACACACATGCCCTTATATATGTTTAAGGAATAACATATCTTAAGAAATACGGGAGGACTAAATACTTTCCTTGAGGTTTAGAGAGTCTTATATCATCTCATCTCTTCTTTAAGGATCACCTAAGACACCCAAGTAGATGATGATTGGTTAGCTTTGTTGTCTCCTCATGTGATTCTTCTCTCATGATAATTAATTTCATAAATTCTCAAATTTGGGTAGCAAATTCTGTAACATACTGAAACCTGAACATATTATCTTTTGACCCTCTTTCTAAACTTTTCCTTTCATTTCTATCATCTTTCACTTTGATGTTAATTTGTGGATATAGTAGTGGTTTGGTGAACATTTGTTCATTATTATTGCCAAATATGGGTTTATGAACAAATACCTCAGTAAATATTTTTAATAAGGGTCTAATATGCAAATTTACCACTCATGTGACATATTAATAAAATATATTCATTCTAGATCATTCCTTAGCCTTATGGAGCAAGGAAGAGAAAAAGGAATGAATAATGTTGCTTTAAATATGTTAATGTGGTATTGAATTAATTAATATGGGAAATATTGGATAATGGGCTAAAATTGATAAAAGAAAGACTATTTGGTTAAAAATAACTTTAGATTCATTTTTATTGGGTTTGAGTTTGCTTGAATGACAAGTTTCACAATTTTAGAAAATTAATAATTATCTTTGCATTAATTGGAATTGGAAAATATGAGTTTTTCTCTAAATTATAAAATAAAATATTAAATGACTCCAAAAGTGGAAACTAATATTGGATTCACAATCTACATGTCAACATGAGTCTATGTATGAATTTTCATCTAATTTGGTTAATGTGAAATATTTTATTTTATTCAGGGAAGAGAAAATGATTTAAAGACCAAAAATATTAAATATATGTTAAAAAATTATTAATTTCAAAATAGTGTTCCTCATGTTCAGTTTTGCTTATAGGCCAATTTTTATATTTTAAGAAAGTTTCAAGATGCTTTAATAAATTAAAAGGATATAATAAGTGATTAAATTTAAAAATATTAAATAAAATGATAAAAATCTTCAAAAAAATAAATAATGCCAAATTCGTATTCTACATGTTAAAATATATCTTTGGATGAATTTTGACTCAATTTGGAAAATATTTGATGAGAAGGTGAATTTAGGAGAGAGAACGTGTAAAACTTTCAACTCATTATTTAAAATAAAAAACAACTTCAACAAATGGAAATAATGGCAAATTTGTATCCAACATACTTAATATAACTTATGGGTGAAGTTTCATTAATTTTAAAGTATCTTAAAGTCATTAATGCATGAGGAAAGAGAAAATATGATTTGATTTATTTAACACATGACAAGTTCTCAAAAGGCAAATCTAATTGCATATTCAGATTCCTCATATCAAAAATAGGCTAGGTGTCAAATTTGACTTAATTTAGAGTTTGTTTGCACCCTTAAAAGAGGAGAGAGAAAAAGGAAAATAATTACGTTTGCACTTTATTCAAAATCTATTTGGAATAGAATTAAATGTCACTCTTATATGGTCTTGCTCCGTGATCTGGACCATTGATCCAACGGCTAGCGGGTCGTCCCCTAGCTCGTGCTAGAGAAGGAAATAGGCGCTCAAACCGTGGCCTGGTATTTTGGGTTTTTCTCGCTCGATTCTTAACAGTTTTGTGTGATTTTTGTTGTGCTGAATTCGGGAGAGAATTCCGCATGATTCAAGCCCTAGATGGGAACCTGGTTTCCAGTATCCACAAAATGCCTAATTTTAAGGAGCAAGGTTCACACGAACACCCTACATGAAGCCATTGGAGCAAACCCTATAAATTCCTAGACAACTTCTTGGTTCTGCCACATCCTACTCTAACTTCCCCTCACTTCAATTTCACCCGAGACTTCATCTGCTACCATCGTCGAGCTACTTTTTTTGCATGGCTTGCGAAACCTCCTATGGATTGGTGGTTCCATTGTTCGATGATTCATTCTTGGGTAAGGTTCCTTGGACCCTCCGTGGTGTTTCTAGCTAGTTAGAATAGCATGTGATTTCTGTGTAGGTTTTCCCCCAATATCGGCCTTGTGCGACCTGCTGCTCGAAGCATCCATGATGCTGGGAAAGGGAGGGGATACTTTACCTCTCTGAATTCTCACTGCTACCCCTCACTTTCCTATTCCTTTGTGTTTTTTGACTAAGGGCAAACCCGTCTTTTGCCCCACTTTTCTTTTGGTCTTGTGCGAAGCAGGTTGGCTCTGACTGGTGACATGGCCACATGTGATTGAACCATGTCGACCAAATTTGGCCATGTTTTCCCTCTCTATCTTCACCTCTCTCGCCCAATGTGCTGACATGTCATTCTATGATTGGTTGATATTGTAGAAATCATAACTTTTGATTTGATTGTCCAAAAGTAAAAATAAAGTATGTTCTGAACTCAGAAAAATGTGTTCTTTCTAATAAAAATATCTCCAAGCATTGGTTTTGAGTTTTTTCAAAGGTGATTTTCTAGAAATTTAATTAATTAGTTAAAAATCACCAAAAATACACTTTAATCTTCATAACTCCAAAATATGCAAAATTTATGTTTTCTTAATAATAAGATCGATGGTGATGTTTTTAGCGTATAAATCAGAGTTTTGTGCGAAAAGTCCAAAAGTTGGGTGGCTGCGGGGGGCTTTCGTGAGCCAAAGATGAGGATGAGGGTGATCAAGCTGCTGAGGTGGGAGAGACCTGATGTTTACAATCTTAAGATGAACGTTACGTTAGGCAGGAACAAGTGTGAGGATGGAAGCTACAGAAGATGGGGGGCTGGTTTGGTCAGAAATCACAATGCAGATGTGTGCATGATGTTCTTTGCATGGCTCACGCACTCGGATTTCACGATGGCGTATCTACAGGCTTGCGTGATTGGTATGAAGATTGCCAGAGACCAGATGATGCAAATCTCATGTATGGAGATTGATGACAAAGGTGTCCATGATATTCTTTGGAGAGATGAGAAGGGCCCTTGGCGGTCTAGGAAGGTGTTGAAGGAGATTAGAGAGGAGTTGAGAGATAATAACATCATGGGATCGCTTGTTCACAAGATGGTGAACTCTATCCCTAGGCAGTTTAGTAGATGGAGTACACGTGTGGATGATATTGTCATCACTACGGATGTTCTTAATGTTCCTTGTAGGATACGGGGGATGATAGCTCTTGAAAAGAGAAAGGTTCCTTATGTGGTTCTTTTTGATGGGGATGATACCTGCGGTTTATAAGCAGGAGTTGTACGATTGATTGTTTAGCCTGCGTGAGGGGGGTGGGATGAATAATAATTCCCCCTGTCTTAACCAAAAAAAAAAGTCCAAAAGTTGGGTTTTCTTTACATTAATATACATAATGAACCCTAATACATGATTATACATTGAAAATAGGAAAAGTGGATCTTGGATTACCTAGAAGTGGTGAAAGTGAATAATTGAAATCAATATGAAAGGTATGTTCTTTCCTTACACCTAAGTTGGGATATTTGCAAACCTAACCCTAATTTCCTTAATGAGTTATGAAAAGAACCTTATTTCCTTCATTATTATTTCTCTTGTTCTAATTTCTTCAAAATCATATTTGATATATTATTTCTTGGTTCTTGGAACCCCACTTCCATGTTGCAATTATATGAGTATTTATTTTCCACTTTACTATTTCTTGAGCATGATGGTTTATTTGGCTAGTTAGATATAGTAGTGGTACTTATGTACAACCACCCATAGTTTAGGGCATGTGTTATTTTTTTTTTGGTCGGTCAAAAGGCGTGTTACTATTAAAACCAAAAACTTTGGGCACTAAGTATCCCATTACATCAACAAGAGCTAAAAGCTTGTTTAATAGTCAAAATCCCCATGCTGGGGGACACACAAGAAAACTAGGTGAAAACAAAACTAAGAAAACCAAAAAAACTAGACAAGCCAGGTCCAGGAAGACCAACCAGAAGAAGACTACAACAAACCACTATTACATGCATTCTGCGTACACAAATAGTGATAGCAACTTGACATAGAGCAAAGACTAGCAGGCCAACCTATAGCTAGACATGAAGTTTCTGGCCATCTCAGCTATCCAACTCCAAACCAGAACCATCACGTATAAACAACAAATATTGGGAAAGAAAAGCCAGCTCCACATCACTCCTTCCTGCAAATCACAACACCAACTATCTAATGAAAGTACCCACAAAATGTGGTACTAAGCCAAGAATAGGGAGATCCTTCGAGCTACCATCCCACTACACCACCTGGTTGCTCACTCACAAGGTTCATGAACAAATAGAAGAAGTTGTTTACACAGCACCAAACCACACACAACCCCAAAAGGCTATGCCAGATGCAACAACAAATCAGGCAAAGGAGAAGAGAAGTAGATACTCCCCTCTTGAGCCCAACCCCTTGAGATACCTGAATGCAATAAGGCATTTCGTCGAACACCTAAAAGGTGTTCCATTCTAGCAGAATCAAAGACACTAGGAAAGGGCGTCTGACAGCGATGAAGCCCGACAAATTGGGTGCTACCCATTCCGCGGTAGCAGAGACAGCCAACCCAGGATGGGAGGAGCGTCGCCGAACACCGAGCCAGGGCTAAAGCACCTTCACAGTAGGGAGGACGCTGCCGACTAGGGAGCATCGCCGTCAGACAGGAGGTGCCCAAACCCGCCTACAACACCTTGAGGACGTTCATAACCCCTGGGTAGAAGACCCTCTGTGGATGAACCAACGATGCTGGAAAGTGGAGAAGAACCATCACAGGGTAGGAAAGAAACATACCCCTACCATCCTGCGATAGTGATGACACCCTCCATGGTCTCCAAGCATGTTTTCCCAAGCCAGAGAAGAACCTGAGCATGGAAAATTGGGGGAGACCTCCTGGAGGACGTACATGACGCAAGTCCCGCCGCCCAGTAGGAAGCTCACCCATCACCTCTATCTTCAGGGGAAGAACTAGCTGCCACCAGGCCACCAACTCCATAACAGGCTGCATCACAGACCAAAGAAGAACAAACGCAGTGAGGAGACGGGCAGAACTCAAGCACCAGTGGCAACGATTAGAGAAACAACTAGCAAGCACCAAATCCATGGGGAAGGCTCTTCTCCATCCGTCTCGCTTGAATGGAATGGAGTCAAACAACGTCGAAATGCCGACCCGCATCAATCTGACTCTACACGTTGCCTCTCAACCCTCTTCGATCCAGGATGCCGAGTAGGGGACCTGGTGGAGATGGGAGGGGCTACTTGTTTGAGACCCTTTCTCCATCGGATGTTGTTGCCTAAGTCACTAAGGTCATGCCATTTTCGATGGCCAAGGGAGGAAAGCACCGAGGAGGCGCTCCCTCCCCCCAGCGGTAGCCGCCAGAGAAACCCTAGAGAGAGGTGAGAGCTCCACTAGAGAGAGAGCTCTACTAGGCATGTGTTATTTCACCCTGGGGAATGTATTATTTCTCCCCAATATAAATATTTTATAGGTGACTGGGAATGTGATTACTCTCCCCTCATCTATAAGTTGAGGTCAGGTAGGTGCCTCAACCCTACTTAGTTAATGTAGTCCAATTAATATCATGCATGCTACTTCTTATTATTTATTTGTTTTGGAAAGAATCTTTTGTTTAGGCCTCATTCTCTTGGCCCTCTCATCTTATGATGAATCTATAACCTTAAGTTGCATTATCATTTTTATCTTATTTCTTGTTCATTATCTCTAACACATACCTTGTTTTCTTTCCTTTTTGCTGGGTGCTTTTCCAACCACCCAGGGTTAGATCAAGGAGGACTTAGCTTTTGGCATGGACCTAGATCTTGGAGATGTTTCTTCGAGACAAAGTCTATGTAGTTTAGACTTCCCTCTATCTAGATCCTTTTGTTGTTGTAAACCCTATATGTGAGAATGATGATGTACTCTTTTATCAAATTGAATATAGTCATGAAATTATATTGTGTTGCATTACTTATTGGTCTTTTGTATACCATATAAATAAAGATTTGAAAATTTTACACTCGTTTCAACATACCTTTTGAGTATGTTGGGAATGGAGGTTTCATTTTTCAAATTTTTAGTGAAGGGGTGATTTCACTCTTTTACAAATTCATGGTAAAACTAAAATTTGCTTGAAATCATGAAAATTGATCAAGATGATAAGACCATGATCTGACCTTAAATTGAAAACCCTATTGCATGTAAGAAAGTACTATTGAAAGTGTTGTACTCATGTGTGAAGTATACGAAACCTCGATTATACCAAATCACATATAAATGTTTTATATGTTTGAGGTAAACTCTTGATATGGTGAAATAAGGTGAAACTCAGGTTTTACACCTTATGTTTGATGAGGTCCTTATTGATTAAACACATGTTGCACTATTGTTAATCAAACCTAAAAAATAGTAATAAAATCTCCCCCAATTCAATATGTGCAATGATCATGCCACAAAATGACTAAATCTTTGGAACCCTAGATCATTATGTGAAGAGTGGGTACAAGAGGCACCTCCCTGTTGACTTTTATGTCTATTTGTAAGCTCAATTTTAAATAAACGTGATGGACATGGATATCACTCTTTCCCTATTATGCTAGGCTCTTGAGTTATCAATTTGACTTCTCAATTTCAAAGATATGCCCACCTTGATCTTAAAAGGAAGGGAGAATGATTATGACCTTGATTTTGTAAAATATTGAATATGGTTGCCCTATTATGACCTTGATCTTTGATTGCATGACCCTATGAAGTACGATATGAAAATTGTGACTCTCCCTATTTGGACATGTCTGATGGCACACAAGTAATGTAGATTAATGTGCTAGATTAGCATAGTAGTTGACTTTTAACTCCCCTAACCTAGGTCACACTCCATTGTGACTAACTCTACATTGTCATCTTGTTGATTATTTAGAGTTTCAAAAGGCGACTCTTTCCACATGATTCTGATTTCTTGATCTAAATCCCTAATAGGTTATGTGTATGATGATATTGATACTCGACCTCAAAATCTCAATTTAAGGATGATCTTGGAATATGACGACGTTGACTATAGCTAGTGGTCAAGTTCCTAGAAAGACCTAGGCCTAGATAATTCATCAACCATGAATACCATACAAATAAACTCAATATTGATGGAATGAAAGGTTGAATAATGCTCAAAATGTTACTTGATTGTTGTGTATGGATAAATGATCACCCCTAGAAGGGTGAGTTAATCAATCAGTTTAAGAATTGAGATAACCTCGAATGTCACCTAATGTTTGGAGGGTTAAGTATACAAGTATGAAAGAACAAATATTGAGTATAATTCTATAAACCCAACCATGACATCTCTAAGGGATGTAAGGAAAAGTCACTAAGGAAGCGACTGATAGTAGGTGACGAAGCCCAGGAGGGAAGGCTACCAAGAGGCCAAGACCAGGAGGGAAGGCCAACATGAAGACTGAGCCCAGGAGGGAGGGTCGCCAATGGGTCAAGCCCATGAGGGAAGGCCAACATGAAGACCAAGCCCAGGAGGTAAGGTCCCAAAGAAGACCAAGCCCAAAAGGGAAGGTCACCATGATCCCAATGTTGGGACATAAAGAAAATGATGTGCACCCAAAGATATGGAGAAAATTTGAGTTAAAGAATTACACAGAAAATAATGTTCTCAAATGTTGTTGGAGAAACTTCAAGAAAAGAAAGAGAATGACATCTCAATAAAAACCTTAGGAAGGGTAGATCCCTAAGTCATCCTTAAGGTCTAAAATAAGAATCTAAACCCTAGCTTCAAAATGTTTAGACCTATGCATTTTTCCAAACATGGCTCTATTATTGAATAAAAAAATCTCGACTAATGATCAATGATCTTGATTTGACTCCAATGATCACCCTATTTGGATCTCGAGATCACCCTCGATATATGACTATCAACTTTCATGTTCTAAATCTCAAAAATGTAAAATGATTATTTTGTTAACTCGCTTGATTTATAACTTAGGGTTAATCTCCATGTGGACTAGGGTGGGCCCTTCTATCAATTTTGAGTGTGAAATCACGATGTTGAAATATGATGTTTGTCTCAGATTGTTGAAATATGAAATCTCAATCATGGATGTATAACCCCACCTAGGCCAATGTAGAAGCTAGAACCCTAAATGTTGGAAATCAAAGTCATGTCTTAATCTTGAACTCTATCCAAGTGACTTGAAAGGTGATCTAGCCACATTGAATGCTATATATAGGATTCTCTCTCTAAATCATGACTCACATGATGATACTTCAAATTTGACGATCTTTGAGACTATGTGTTTATAGTGATACTCGATTGCTTGATTTTTTGAATGAAACTGATATTGTAAGTGGTGATGATTACTTATGGGAGCACAATGAAGTTTTTTATGTGGAATAGAAAATCCCAAATCTTGACTTATGGTTTGTACTAATTTTGGGGACAAAATTTCTTTTAAGGTGGGCAGGATGTGATAACCTAGATTTTTGTCTGTCATTTATGTCATAGTTCTTACTACACTAACAAACTCACCTAAGGCTGAAATCCCTGAGTTTTTACCAAAACCTTGTGCAATAATACCACTCGCAAGCAGACGAGTATTATCGTAGTATAGTTAAGGATCGAATCCTAAAGGACAACATTTTTAAGAATCTTTTCTAGTCGGATCTAGCTCAATCAAGACTAATATTTAGAACAAAGATTGGTTTGGGTTTAATTAAACTAATTGCAAGGAAAGTAAAGAGAAGGATTAAAAGTTGATTAAAGATTAATGATGGGAATCACTGGGATGGACTCGGGTTTCACCACCACTACGCATGCAAACATATCCAAACACACACATCTAGGCTAGATATAACCATCCAAACGGAGCTGCTGCAAACCCTCCATACAGACGTTAGTTTTGCATAAGCATCACCTTAGGCATCAGATGTCTCGTCGCCATCCAGATCACACACTTACGGCTCTGAAGATACATATATCCAACTAAATTTGTGGGTCCCCATATGGGCGTTAGGCACACAAAAGCATCATCGTGGGCTAGATGTCTCGTCACCTCATAGATCACACACTTACGAATTCAGGGAATCCCATCAGAAGTTCTCATCAGGGAGTTAACCACATTAATCGATATTTAAAACCTATGCATTGAAGTTCTCACAACATAGGAAATAAAAGATCATGCAAGGCAGGTGATCAATCCACAAATCATGCATTAAACAATTAACAACAAAATTGAGAGTAATATACAAGCCATCAGATGTTTAGTAAATGAACATGTAAGCAAGGGTAGCGGGGCTAGTCCCCACACCCCAGCGAAAGGAAACTACTCGCTCATAGTGAGAGAAACAAAAAGAATAAGAGCAAGGAAGATTCCACCATGGTCATGGTGAAGAAGATGATAACAACTCGGTGGAGAGACGGTCTTCCATAAAACATCGGGGTAGATCTAGACGAGGAGGGAAGAGCACCACGACAGATGGGGTAGATCTTCTTTCTCCACCTTCCTTCTCTTCTCGTGCTCCTTGCTCGCAACAGGAGGATCATCTCATGGATGTGTTGGCATATGCAAGGCATTGGAGATGTAGATGGATGGATGTAGATCTGGGTTTCCACCTCAGATCTAGATGAACGGAGGCGCAAGAACGCCACAGGGGTTGGATCTTGGCTATGGAAACCATACTCCCTAGGCTGGGCATAGAGCGGCAGCCTAGCGGCGTCTGGAGTCAATCCTTTGACAAGACAGGTGTGTGGCCTATTTATAGGCACACTCCACTGACTTACTTCCGCAGTCACAGTACTGGCCGCGGTCGAGGTTGTATACCATGGTCACGGTGTGGTGTCGATCGCGGTCGAAGTCAGGTTGTGGAGGAACACTGACCGTGGTCACGATTAGCATTGATCGTGGTCACGGTCCTCAGCAGGTCGTGGGCCTCACATCACGGTCTCCCATGCTGGTTACGGTGACCACATCTGGGTCCACGGTCTCCATGCAGGTCGAGGTGTAGGCATCTTCTAGCACCACGGTCATGGTCGCAGTCCAGTTTAGGTTGCGGTCTGTATACCGCGGTCACAGTGGTCATCTCCTTGGCCGCGGGAACGATCATCATGAAACAAACCCACCCCCGCGGGGGGCGGGGGGTATTGTAGAGGGTCGAATGGCCTACGTTGATGAATCCTCCGGCTTTAGAGGATGCATTCTGATGAAGGACCACCATCCCCTACACCTCCTACACTAGCACACTAGCATGATGTTCAATCCTACAATAGAGGCAAATAGATTTGATCAAAACTCTAAATAATGATATGGAACTGAGGAAACTTGTATATGAAAATATTCAAGGGGTGAATATTAGCATTTAGTGCAAAACTGGGCCAAAAGTGGCGACTAAAACTAAGATGAATATGCATTCATCAATTTAATTATGCACATATTGACTCATAAGATGCTCCATTATGTGTGATAACTTCCCTCACCTCTATTGGATGACTTAGAGTCATAATGTACTCAAATTGATGATATGTAATTGAAAAAATGCCGCACTATGTTGGATTTACTAAAGTTGGGTACATATTTACACTCTTTGATAGTAAATATTCAAAATTGAGTACGCTCATCATTCTCATATATAATCCAAAATTTTATGTTGAAAACTAGAGGAAATTTTTTAACCAACGGTGAAAATTTCATATTAATTGGAGTTATCATTTGAGAGATATGGATTTTTCAATCTTTGCAAAGAAACACAAGTTCAAAGGTCTGGGTGTCATGTTAGCCATCCACGGGTATCCTTCCCAACTAATGGGAGGGCCCGTTTGGATTGCTTCATATACTCATTTTTTCTTCTCTCCTCTTTTTGTCATGCCCTTTTTCTTGGCCCTTAGATCTAATCTAGTCCACCCTAGACCTTAATCCAACAACCATGGCTTTACCTACTCCCCCTACTGTACAAGGATAGAGTAGGAGGCCGACCATGGCTTTCCAGTCAGCCAATGCCTGTTGCAAGTGATATCCCATACTTATTTGCCTCCCATCCTCTTCTCCTTCACTCCCTCTCCCCTTCCCTATATTTCTCCTTCTGGTTTCTTGTGGTTTCGAGTCTGAGAATGTCCTCTTCTTCCTTTTCCCTTTCTTTTATTTTGTTGACGGAAGCACCACGATTGAAAAGGGGCATTTTTGCTTGGTCAACCTTAACAAATATGGGCTATAATGTTATTTTTGTTGGGCCCTGGTGAATTAGAACAACCACATTATTTGGCGCCACAACCTCTCTACCTCTCCCACCTACCTTCTCTGGAAAGACTGACACTGTGTGAATAAAGTGAAATGGAGAAGATGAGAAAAGATCATTGGATGAAGATCCAACTATCCTATACAACTGAGTCTGTCCTTCCACCCTCTCTCAACCTCCCATTCTCTCACTCTCTATCTCTCACACACACACTCTATTGTGCTAGAGCCGAGCAGTCACTCCTGGCTCACCACAGATCCTCAGGCCCGTGAGCCGTGCCCACATGGAAACACCACACCCGACCTGCTCTTGATCACTCCCCTTCATGTTAGGATGCAACCAACTACTCCTGCAAACTGCCTCATGTCACTTTCAATCACCGTTCACCATAGATCCATGCCATTGGCCACTGGCTACCATCTGCAAAAGGCCCTTGGGGTGCCCTTCAAATGTGGGCCAACCTCCTACTCTAGAAATGATTCGGCCCATTAGGGTAAATCCCACTCATAAAATCCCTTTCTCTTATCCAAATCTTCAAAGGTTTGTATCTTTTTTGTCTCTTACCCAAATTTAATGAAGTTATATACCATTTTGATCAGAAAAACATAATATTGCTAATGATTCTATTATATCATACTGATTTTATACCATCTTCTACCATTTTGTTAAAAATGTCTCTTTGATGACCTTTAGAAGATTAATCAACCTCTACCCTACTTAACATGTACGTTTAATGACATCTAACCCTGAATACATGCAAATCAGTAACTTTTGCTTACTTAGGATGTCAATTGATGTTCTATCTCTTTCAATTGTGCCTGAATGTCATCTTGACCTGTCATGACTAACCTTTTTCCAAAAAATGGTTCTTTATGAGCATACATGATCAAGTTTAGGACTTTGACTTAAACTCTCATCATCTAATCTTGAAAATAGTGACCCCTGTTATGATTTGTGACATAATTAACTAGGATCTCATGCTAAGTAGTCCATGTTTGACTCATGATACCTCAAGTACCCATTTGGACATTAAGATGATCTAGTTGACCTAGTTTATCTTATGACTAGTGAAATTTGACTTTTATGCTAATATAATGCTCTATCTAGTTCAAAGCAGTAGATTCATAATACTTGTGGCACTAAATGCTAGCTTGATCTATCTTATGGTCCCTTGTAATCTTATGACTTGAAAAGTGACCTTTTTGTATAGAATTGATGTTATATGAGTAATTTTGATCTTGCATGATCAGATATTGATGATAACCTACATATCATGATTACTCAATTATCAATCAGATCTTAGGTCTATATTGTAGTACTTATAGTGTGGATGTTTCACCTAGACCTAGAGCTTAATGTTTGATCCTTGAACTATGTTGATTATGACATGCATGTATGGAATTTGGAAACTATGTGTGAACTATTTCAGACCTAGGGCTAGGGGAACATCCACATTAATCTTATGATGTTTAGATTATCTAAACTATTCTGATCTAAGACTCAATACTATGCCTTTTTATGTGTTAGGTCCCCTCAGGGTTGGACCTTCTCTAGAATCTACTAATGAATCAAAACTTGTACGATACCCGCAAGGTACATGTTCCTCTTGACCCTACTATGATATTGGCTTTCTTGTATGTATGCTCGTATGAATGCTTGGATACTTACTTACTTGGTTGAGCTATTGTTCCTATGATTACTACTTCCATTTTTTAGTATACTACAATGACAAACCCTGCATATAATATATATAAATCCATTACGAAACCTAATGTTGATGTAATGTATAAAGGAAACTAAAACATGCTTTGTATGAAATGATATCGTTAAGTGTTCTCTCTATGTTTATTCTTCTTAACAATGATCATGTTTCTAGCCAAGAAAGTTTTGTATTACTCTTGAATTGTGTTTAATTACCCTTTTATATCATACTTAATGCTTTAGCATTAATATGTTTTTTTTATAGGAATTTTAGTTGCCAAATGGAGAATCGCCGCACTCAAGACTAATGATCCTAAATGAAATAAAAATGGTAACTCTTGACATAGAAATGGGTACATGCTTCTCTATAACCTTTTAGTATCTTGTTACATCTTGTTGTTACTAATTTTACATATATATTTCCTGTGTGAAATATTTGTGCCCCTCTATGGATGGGCACCCAAACCCTACTACCACTGACTCTGTAGTCAATGGGGGTAACAAATGGTCCCGTGACTCTAGGTTCTTCATCAGTTAGCATCAGACCAAGGTTTCCATTAGACAAGAGTTTATATAGTCATATATAGGTAGATAAATATCCACTTATCATCGACTGGTGTAAAAACCAACCACTAATGAAACTTTATTGGTTAACAAGGAGCTCCAACTTCATTGGTCTAGACCCATGGCAGTTTTCAATAGTAGACATGTCATCTACTAGTGAAAACTTGATAGTTGGACAATGCAGACATTGTCATCGACCAACAACCATCCACAACCAATGAAAGTCTAGTAACTTGTAAAATCAAGAAAGACTCGCCAAACCAAGCTAAATCAAGAGAGATAAGTAGCACAAATTATATTAAGCATGTAATTAAAGCACATAGATCCTAAAGAGAAAACATCAACCAACAAAATGAATCAATATACTAAACATGTAATTAAAGCACCCAAGAACATGATTAAGATATCATGATATGTTTGTAGGGTGAGCTATTTCAGGTACTTACATTAAGTATATGGGTTAGGATAACCCACATAATGTATGAAACTAACTAGTGCATGACGATGTTACAAAGATGAATCTAATGTATGTCTCTGACTATATCTATTTGATCCATGATTCCTAGATTCATAGGAACTCTAAATTGAGACATGTGGGATTGGCTCCCTTGATATGTGATTTAGGGCCTGCTTGGATCAAGTGTATGTTACACATCTCTTTATAGGATGCTTTAAATATCAAATACAAGATAATGCTTGGTATATTTTTTTGAAGGTATATATTTTCTACATACCTAGAATCTTCATAGTATGGTGTATTATTATTTTAAGTTTTGAGACCAAAAGTCAATTAAAGATGCTGATTGTATCATACTTGTCGTGTATACCTTGAAGATGGCCTACAAGAAGACGTATACCACCCTTTAAGAAGTACTTAGTGCCACGAGGCTTTCCTTGACTTAGGTAGCTTCAAGCATGCTGGGAACATGTTTTACCCTCAAGTAAAATATTTTAAGTCTAATATTGTCATTCACTTATAAAACTCATATAACATATGAAAAGATAAGGATTTAGATTCACCACCTCATTTTAAGAGAAAAATAAGGAAAGTTGTAGCTAAAATTTTACATCACCAACAAAACACAAGAAAGGTTGAAAAGTGACTCTACTAGTGGGCTGATAAAGCATGGACAACATGGCCAAAAGATTGAGATTTATGATCCTATTATGATTGCAAAAGGTAGTAGGCACCTCCGTTTTACCCAAAATCAGTGTCTTCGTTTGAAATTTTGATTTTAGGAAAATCGTAATGTTTGGGTTAGTATAAAGAAATAAAAATAAGAAAAAAGGAAAATAAACATTATTATGGTGTACAATTGTTTGCGGACTCGAGATGTTTGTTATTTCCCATCATGAAACCCAAAAACTCTAATAATTTTATGGGATTCCAATCCCCTGAAGATATCCCATGACAAAATTCCATCTTGGGCAATAGGGAAGAGATGAGGGAATATGTAGGGAGGATGATTAGAAATGCATTCAATATGAGCAAGACCTACTTCCTTTCATGTAATCAAGAAAAAGAGTGCAAAAATAAACTACATTTACATGGTAAAGAAGTATTTAATAAATTTTCAATTAAACAATGATTGGACTAGAAAGCAATATCTACTTCAATTAATCATGGTAATTTTCATTACTTGAGTTATTAAACAACTGGATAATTAGTCATGTTGTAGCAGTTAAAATAGTCAACCACTTTTTTGATGAATAAGAAAGCTGAAGAGCAGTTATGAACAAGTTGAGGTCAAGATAAATGATTAACAATTAAATAAGATGAACATATTGCCTTCTAACAATATCCACAACCTTCCTCATAGGGGAGTTGATGTCCAAGAAGGAAGATCTTCTAGGCATTGGTTAGTAGAGTGTTGCAAAAATATGGGAAGTATTTATAATTGTGGATTGGTGTTTAGGGGTTTCAAATCTTGAAAAGAAGTTTTGAGAATAAATCACTATTATACTAGAGAAAAGAAAATCCAAAAGTTGAGATTTTGTTACCTAGGGAGAAATCCTGACAGAACAATGTGTTCTACAAGGATTTCTAGTGGTGAAACTTGGGACTCCTTCATGTGGCATCTCTGGAGAATATCAGAGGTGTCTACATGCATGAAACAAAAGTCCTCTACACATTTGAGTTTGTTATTTTCTGCATTATAGAGATATCTCAAGTAATATAAATTTTTTGCTTACGGGATTCTATCATTGAGGAATAAAACTTGATTGAAAAGTGAGAGGAAAAGGAAGGATAAGACTTAAAGGCAAGTGTTCCAATTTTCTCTTTCTTTATGAAAAATGTATGAAATTGATTGAA
Source organism: Alisma plantago-aquatica (assembly GCA_963693085.1). Lineage (NCBI taxonomy): Eukaryota > Viridiplantae > Streptophyta > Magnoliopsida > Alismatales > Alismataceae > Alisma > Alisma plantago-aquatica. Next base: position 566,369,070 of record OY856410.1, on the reverse strand, counting down.
TTGAAAAAGGACAACTGAATTGCAAACAAATGGAAATTGAATAGTTTATTCAAGATAATTATTCTAGGAATGTGATGAAAAATGCTTACAAAAAGCTCAATATAATGGCAAATTGCAACTAACATCTAGTTTTCTATCCACGGAACTCCAAGTGATTGGAAAATTGGTGAATATGGGTGGACATTTAGAAATTTGGGGTGTCAATAATTTACCCATCTCATGAACAATGTCCAAGAAAAGAGTGAAAACTGTATGATTTTGCCAAGTGTGGTCCACATTTTTGGTCATGAAAGCCTAAGAGGTGAGACCAATCAAGGTATTTTCTATTGAATCATTAGGTTAGTGGTGTGTGTGATATCTTCTCCTTTTAGGAATGATTTAGTGGAACAACAATTCATGGTAAGAGTAAGGTCGGGCACCATGTGGTGTTAAGGTTAACGGTAGCATGGCCAAGGATATAAATTGTATTTGGTTAACCTCTTACTCTTAGGGTGATACCAAATATTCATGGGGGAGGTGATGCATTTTTTTTTGAAATTATCATTATTTGATGTGCTAAATGGCATCACACTAGCATTTACTTAATTACTGTCTGGTTCTCTTGTTGATTCATTACCTAGTTAGGGAAAGGTGAAGACAATGAAGGAACACAATGACCATTTTGAAGATTAAAAGGTTAAGACTCATCAAAGGATATCTTGTTGACTCATGAGTTTTATAAATGCTTAAGTTTCAAAGATTATGGGCTTCTATTTGTCTTGTGATTAGATGTTAGAGAATTAGGTCAATCAGAAAGATGTGAATATGGAGCAAGTTAGAGCTAGAGTCATAACCCTAAGATGGTGAACATGGGATTCACCCATGCAAAAGAGAACTTTCTAAAATTTAAAAGTGTTTATTTGGGATATTGCTTGAAATAAATCACACAATGCCTACCAAATGTAAGATTTTAAATGGAAAATGAGGTACCTACCAGTTGTATGATTTGAAGTAAAAGACCAAACTATGAGGTGTCTAATTTAAAGATTAGTTAGCTACACGATGTATGATTTTAAAGTAATATGGTTTGCATACTCAAGGTAGGTCTTGAATACATGGAAGTTTGGCTACTTTAGTGTAGGGTTTAGATGCAATAAAAAAACATGAGGTTTGAATACCTAGGGTAGGGTTTGAATGATTCATGCAAATGTAAGGTTTTCCTACTCATGGTAGGGCCTACATGCAAATGTAAAACATTGCCTACTCAATTTAGGGCTTTATGCAAGGAAATGGTACAATTTAAAGTCATAATCCATGACCCAAATTAAGGTACCTAAATAACGTCGGGTTTTGAAGTTTAAAGTGTATGAAAACATGTGCTATAGTTTAGGGTCATGGTCAAGGACATAGGTGGTATAGTTTAAGTTTGTGATCTAAGACCCATACAATACAATTTGAGGTCATGATTCAGCACCCCTATGAAGGTATGATGCCTACCTATAGTAGGACACGATTTAGGACCCATAAGGTTAAGATGACTAAGGATCAGATATGATTATGGGATTTGGAAAGATCAAATCTTTGATAGTGGTTCATATTAGAACTTTTGAAATTGATTAACGTGGACCACATTCTAAGATTCAGGATCCAAAAGATGATTAGGCCTTAGGGGTGGTCAATATATTTTATGTTACTTTTAAGAAAATAATATTTAGATATAAGGAAATATTGGAGATATTCATACTTCTACGATTCCTAGGTATTTTGTAAGTATTTTTTGTTTTATAAATTGGTACAAGGTATCCAAAAACTATCCATCAAACCCAAGGACCTATTTGCAACTTTAAAATATTTGAATTTTAGAGTGAGAATGAGGGGATGAGGTTGATTATGACACAAAGTGTCATATTGATAGCACCCAAATTTAGGCATCTATGCTAAGCATTTATTTATGGTTTTGTGTCAATATAGCCTTAGTATGCCCAAAATAACCATTGATTCTTATCTTTTAGTCATTTATATCTTTTCATAGAGAAAGTTTCTCGACTAGCCAATTTTGGAACTTGCAGGCACCGAACCTGAAAAGACATCTACTCTCTAAGATTTCTCCCCAACACATGTTTTTGCAGTAGCTAGGCTTTCCATCCGTCACGACTGTAGTGGACTAAGCATCACAATGTGTGAACCATCTTAGGAGACGGTGGTCCCGCAAACCAACTAGCAGGCCCAAGCAACTTTTGATTTCTTGGACCCTATTTTCGATGGCCAGACCTTTATCAGAATACCCCAAAACTACATATTTGGGATCCAAGTGTAGGAGTTGTAGGGCAGCCACCCCCTACTACCTATACAATTCCTCTTTAATTTATAGTTTTAAAATTTTGCATAATAAAGTCAATTCAAGTTTTACCTTTCCTCTAACTATTCAAATTTATTTTCCTTTGCATCATCTAGGTTTCTTTTACATTTTAATTCATGCATTTCCTCTCTTTTAGCCCTAAAAACTGCTTTTGGTCTATCTTTTTATAAGAAGTTATTTGGTATATCTTGTTGCTCTCCCGTGGTGTTTGATTCTAAAGATGTTTTCAATACCTTCCACCTTCGTTTTATCCACTTATGGCGCTAGAAGGTGTTTCTTTTAGATTTCTCGCTTGGCAGTGCAAGGACTGCGACCGCAGTCTGACAATGACCATAGGGATGACCGCAATTGCGGGCTTGCCACAACTGTGACTGTGGGTCAGCGCAACTGCTACTGCAGGTCTGCCCGTGCAAGACCTGGGTATGCCTTGTCAGCTTGACTGACTAATATGTCGGTCTGACCCGACCTTTTTCACCGACTATCGCACTTTTAACCGAATATATTTCGTTTTTTGACCAACTTTCCACTTTTGACTAGGTTTTTCTACACCTTTTCCAATTTCCCCACCACCCTAGCACGCAGCCTAGAACGGCCAAGCCCCAGGTGGGATAATGCACCCCACCTATAAATACCCCCAGGCTGAGCCATTCTTTCCCACGCCCACCGCCCGAGTTCTCTCCTCTCCCTCAAAGCCCTCATGAGCCCTCGAATTGTTTCCCTCTTCCACTTATTTCCCTCGCTATCTAGCAGACTTGAAGCAGGCACAGAGGCAATTGCAGTAGCAACTACCCCAAAACCTCCACCTCCACCCGCGACCACAAGCCGCTACTCTAACACTGTCGCCATCTACGCCAGGTTGCACCAGATCCCACGATCACAGTCGCGGCCATCTAGGTCGCAATCACCTTGGTTGTAGTCAGGGTACAAGCAGTGGTCACAGCCGTCTAGGTCGCGGTCGCCTCAGTCATGGTCGGGGTGCAAGTCAAGGTCACCGCGATCGAGGTCACCTCAATTGCAGTTGCCTCAGTTGCAGACGGGGTATAAATCGTGATCGTTTTGGTCGAGGTGATTGAAGTCACAGTCAACATCATGGTCAATATCACGGTAGAGGTTGATGTGCTTTGGCCCAACTGTGCCAACCCTGGACCTGGTCGCACCGACCAGATCAACACCACAAAATCAGCACCATGGACACAATGAGAAATAGCATTAAGAAGCTCAAGAAGACTATGTCGTGAAATAAAGGGGAAGGAATCTCCTTGTCACTGGTAGAGAACGGGGGTCGATATCCACTCTGTGACACATAAACCACAAACTTAGTGTACGAAGATGAGACTATGCTTTCTGCTTCAGCAGGGTTTGGGTTACAGGAGGCCGATTCAGACTACCACCACATGTCTGCCACTCCGATGGACATCTACAATGGTGATTCATTGTAGAAATTCTCTAGTGAGAGAAGGTCGAGAGCACACCGCTATGCTGAGCTCCATACTTTGATGGGCCATCAGGAGAGCCGTTAGTGTTACACAGAGCTTCATCTACAGGGGACTAGCACCGACAGTCAGCAAAACGGTCGATGTCCTTACATTGGTCAACTTCATCGTGTGATTCAGTTTAGGGGAGCAGACACCACCCCACTCCTAAATGTGTTAACTAAAGCTCCCTCCCTTCTCCCATGTTCAGAAGTATGAAGCAAAAGTAGAAATTTGATGCTTTAATTAAAGACAAGCACAGACTGGTAGGCCCAAGATATGCTGACCCTACAACACTGATTAGGCTCGAGATACAAGCACAAGTCAGCAGATATCTTGCAGTTGTTGGCCTAGATGTCCTTGCATATACGCAATGTGATTCTTATCATAGACTCACCTGTGAGTATGATTCTACGCTCGAGACCCCAAGGGACCACCAGCACACTGTCATGCAGTTTCACCTACTGAACCAGACCCATGAAGTCACTAAGGATCACCTCACTAGATAGTTGTGACACTCTTTTGAGGACTACACTGAGATGTTTAGGGTCGGCTGGAGATAGGGGACCGTAACTTTAATGCTTCTCAAGCATGGAAGATGCTTATAGAGGAAGATAAATATGTTTCTAGAAGCACCAAAGCTTTACACATCCACAACCTAACACTTTGTTATCTGCATCGAGTTATCGTGAACTTCATTTTTTGAGAAGCAAGACCGTCAAGGGGTGCTCAGTTCAATAGACCTCTACATTTTGTGGTATGCATCAATAGGAAGAAAAGTGAATGTGGGGAACTTCATAATCTTCCACTTTCAAAACTCTTTCAAGAAGCAGGTCCAATTCATGCTGATGGTAGGCATTATCACTTTCATAGCGTGCCATATTGGAATTGGAGATAGACACCTAACACTTATGCAGGAAAAGGCTGAGTGGTCCAGGTTGGACATAGATCACTTGATTCACGCAGGGGTAATCAAGTAGTGTAGTACAGGATATCTTTATATCTTTGGTTACAGTAAGCACAAAGTACTTCTGCCAGCAAATGCAGAGTTTGCATGTAGGACAACACTCATGGACGTTTCTCTATTGGATGCCCAGGGAAACGTTCGTCGGGCGGGCGGAACTGCAAGAGCATCTACTTCAGCACCACCAATGCCAAAGACTTAGGAGGCCAGACAACAGACATGGGAAACCTTCCATGACATACCATATTAGGGAGAACCCTACACAGATATGCCTACAGTAGATTACCAACAACCTCCTCAGTAGGAGAAATACACCCAAATCTCAACTCGGGGAACCTTTATGAGTTCATGACTGATTTCAGGATTGACTCCGACAGACGATTTGATATGCTGTAACAGGATGTGCGGTACCTCAGATAGAGGTTCGACATAGCCTTCCCTCCACCGCCTCCACTGAATTTTCACCAACCATTTCAACAACCCATCTAGCCTTTCTATCAGCTGACCCAGGATTTCAGACAGTCATTCCACTTTCAGTAAGGAATACACCAGGACTATGAGAATCCACCAGGCAACATCGACGATCTGAACCAGTATATAAACAGTGACTACCGGCAGCATCGAGGATGAGCAAAATTTTTAAGCTTGGGGTGGTGGGAAGGTGTACCATCATCTATCTTGTACTTTTCCCTTTTATTTCTTTGCATGCACGTATGCTTATTTTCTATGTTTCTTAAATTTAGCATAAATTTTCAGCTTTATAAGACTTTTTTTCATAATTTGTAGCGTTGCAATTAAGGCTATGTGATGCAAATCATAGAACTAAATGCTTATCTTTATGCCTAAATGCACAATTTTCATCTTAAACTGCTTGATCTTTTGCTTGGCTTGCTCATTGACTCTTTCCATAAGTCTGGTAATAAATCTAAGTTTATGCACCTTTTTCATAGCTTAAAACATTATTCCCTTGATCTATGTTGTGAATGACAAACCTAGGATATAGGACCGTTGGAAAGAGCTATAGTTTGATCAAAACTCCAAGCTATGTTTCTCATGAACTTGACTCTATTCTAAAGGACCCTTAAATCATAATTACTATCTTTACACACAGGTATCAAGTAGATAATGATGAGTTTTGAGCTATAATCAAGTTGAAGTGTTTTTCCTTGATGGCCTGCATGCCCTCTCACCTTAGATTGAGTCAAAAAGATGAAAAATTAAAAAATTGCAAAAGAGGCATGACCACCCACAAAATCCCAAAAATATAAAAATAGTTCTCACCCAAGCCTATAAAAATAGAATGTAGGGAATAAAATATTGAGTGTGAATAAATGAGCATTGTTTTATCTTTTAGGAGAGTTGAGGATGATGCCCAGTCGGTGTATGAATGCACTCATGAACATGGGTATGTCGTGCCTGGTAATGCCACCCTAAGGCTCATTAGAGAGTCACTAGGAACCCCTAGGAGACCTATGAGATCATCCCAGTAGCAGGGTTGGTTTGAGAACAATACAAGGAGTTTGTCTCACTGCTTTGGACCAACTGACTTGGACTGTAGGGACTGTTACTCGTTACATGGACCAACCTGATGCAGATCGGGATCCTCAGAAGTCATTAGTCTTTTTGCTTTTGTTGCTTCTTAGGACCTGAATAAGTGGGAGGCGTGTTGTTCCTGATTGGTCTACATGAATACATGATGATGGCTCATAGCTCATCACATGTGTGACCACCTATGTGACAATTCTTTTATGTTTTATAATTATGATTCAAACCCTCATGAGTATCGACAAGTTGTAGTGAATTTGCTTAATCTTGTATGGATGCTCTTTGACCATAGTTTAGCAAGATTGTGCTTGATTGGTGGGGATTTGCTCTAAAACGACATAGGTCAAGAGAATTGATGTTTTAAACTATTTTTTTTAAACTTTAGCATTTATCACCAAGCTTAATTTGGATGTTATCTTTTTTTTCTTTGAGAATAGTCTTTCTTAAGGACAACCAAAGGTTTAAGCTTGGGGTGGTTGATAACACCCAAATTTAGACATCAATGCTAAGCATTTATTTATGGTTTTGTGTTAATATTGCCTTAATATGCTCAAAATAACCATAGATTCTTATCTTTTAGTAATTTACATATTTTCATATATAAAATTGCTCAACTAGCCAATTTTGGGACTTGTAGGCACCGAACTTGAAAAGACATCTATTCTCCAAGATTTCTCCCCAACACATGGTTTTTGCAGCAACTAGGCTTCCATCAGTCATGACCACGGTGGACTAAGCATCGCACTATGTGCACCAACTTAGGAGACAGTGGTCCCACTAACCAACTAGTGGGCCCAAGACACTTTTGATTTCTTAGACCCTATTTTTGATGGACAGTTCTTTATCAGAATACATCCTCATCACTTAAAAGGTTCATCGACGCGGGCCCCTCACCCACCGGTAATAGCACCCCCCCCGTGGGGGTGGGTTTGGATGATGATGCCATGACTGCGGCCAAGAAGGCAACACCACCACCACCACTGCAGAGTTGACCGTGACCGTGACACAATCGTGACCATGGGATCTTCCATGTCCAAGGCAGGAGTCGCGACGATCTTCTGCCTTCGCCTATAAATACCCACCCCTCGCGACCTAGAGGGGGGTTCAGAGATCACGAGTTCCAAGTTTCAAATTTTCTTGGTCCCCATAACCCCGTAGGAGAGTTCCAAAGTTTGGAAAGGCTGAGGTGCTCATCCTACGTCTGTTCCTCCAGTTTTCTTCCATCTACCACCATTTTCCACCACCATTCACCCATATCCTACTATTTCTAGCCATCTTCCACCTGCATACACCCACCAAGCTATTGTTCGGGGCAGAATTGAAGAGAAAGGAGGCCAAGGAGTCCAGAAGACCAAGGAGGACGAACCAAAGATGAGATCAAGCCTATACGAAGGCTAAGGAGCATGAGCCACCTCTCCTCTATGGGCTAAATCTCTTCTTTTTCTCCTTTCTTCGACCGTTATCCTTTGATTATGTATAAATGATGTTCTTCCACCTTTGTTCGGTGCCAACTATTCTTGTCCATAGCTAGTTGAGCTCCTTCTTGGCTATGTAGCCCGTCTTGGGCATGTTTATGTACTACCTTAAGCAAGCCATTTTATTTCCGATCTAGTATGTTTGATGTTCTATCTTCTCTTTCTGGTTATGATTGCTAGTTTGGTTGATATCTTTCTTACTTGAACTTCTATTTCTACCTATATAGAGAGATTCGTTGTTGAAATAGATAAGAGAAGGTGGTTTGGATCGGAATTTGAAAAGAGGTTGGTGACCTATGCAAAACTGTAGATCTAGGCTCGGTCGGGTCCACTACTTGGTTCTGCCCAGATCATGCCTATTCCTAGCATCTCAAAGTATCCTAGACCTGAGAGGGTATCTAGAATATTCTAGGGTGTTGATTGGTCATCTTTGAAAAAGGTTTCACATCATTGATGGGTTTTAGTCATGCTGTGTGAGAGCGAGTGGGATGACCCCACAAGAATAGATACCACAGTATGTACCATGTTTGGATGTAGGTTGTTTGCTCGGGTGTTTGAGGGTTGTCTATGCTCGAGAATGGGTGCATACACTTCCCAACTTGTGGTTACATAGCCAGGAACTCCTTCTCTCCAATTAGTAGAATCCTACAGACTCTATTTAGTTTTCTTTTCTTTGTTTTGTTTTATTTTGTGACAACCTGCTAGACTAGTTCTAGCTCCTTAGCTTTATTGACTATCGGGTTGTCTTACCTGACTTAAGAGTGAGATCTTAAGCATCCTAAGGGTCCCTACATCCCTATGTTCGACCTCGTATATCTACGTTGGCCCCGTAATAAAGTTGTGGGGGTCCTTGAAGGTTTTAGGTTATAAATTTATAGTTTGATCCTTCTGAGTCTGCCTCCTTTCAGATGTGCTATTTAGGCTGCATCACTTATCAACACTAAAAACTCTACCATCCACAATATAATATGTCAACAATAGTATAGTGTTGGTTTGAATACAAAGCGAACCAATGTAATTCAACTCTATACAATTTTAATAAATCATGCCATCCATGTAGAATAGGTGGTTGATTGATTTAGTTCCAATCTATAGTAACATTGTAACAAGTTATCTTTCAAAATATCAATTCAAACAAATGTATTTGGTACCTCAAAGCCTACTAATCACATGATGAATAAGTTCACAATACATATTAGTCCTCGCTATTATCCACATCTCACACTACATTACTATTAATAGTATCACCTATAATTGCTTAGGTGTCTATAATACATATCTCTAAACCCACAATTCTAGCACAATTTATTAATATCTCTTATATAACTCCAAAGAGAGTCATAAATCCTCCTTCATTATACAATCAAGGAGACTGTAGCATGCATGAATCTCAATTAACTTTCATGTAATAGAATATAGAGTTCTATTTATCATCTACTAAATTTGTACCTCTCTCGAGATACAAATTTAGAGACTTAGAAATATGTGGCCATCTATTCTCATTAACAAATAAAAAAAACAATAGAGAAAATTCGTAATATTAAAAATTGTTGTTCATCATATGACTAATAGGTGCCATTTAGCACCAAATATAAGGAAACTTATTTCATATCAATTGGTGATACACAAACAATGTTGATATCATGAACAAGTTTCATGGAGTAACAACAAGAAAATTGAGTATAGGAAGACAAAAAATGAATACAACACTTGTAGAGGGGTTAACTTGTACAATAGAGATGCACTTGAAGCTTCTCAAGCTTGGATAGAGATAGAATTTGCCTCAAACGCATTCTTATTCTCCCTATCAACCTCTTTGAGAGTTGAGTCACCTCTCCTCCTTTTTTCCAAGTTTGTACAGATTAAATGAAATATATCCCTCAATTACCACCCCCACTCTTATATTTTTTGTACTTAAGGAGAGATGCATGAGAAGTGACATGTCATGCACCCCAATAGTTGCCAAAGACAAGGCTCAAAATAGTTTACCTCAATGTGCAGTTGAAGATGCATGCACATGCTTAAGGTCGTAGGGAGTGGTTTCTTATGATATTGCACAATATATCATTGACTGTATATGTAGTGCATGATGATCGTGAAAGCTACTACTACTAATGTACCACACATCTTGCAGATATGTGGCACGTCATGCATGTTGGAGTTGTGTTTATCACCAAGTTCTAGAATCAATTATGGTGTGCGCTACATGTTATGCAACAAACTAGGAAATAGAAGAGCGTTCTAGATGCATGCATATGTAGGTGTATGATGTGTTAATATGTATAAAGGTATTGCCTTCATTTTCTAGGGTTCCTTCATTAGTGATTAAAGTTTCAATAGTTCCATATGAACTAAGCTTAGTAATATGTGCAACAAAATATCTTTGGTCCAAGTAATAGAAAAAATAATAATTACCCTTATTATGCAATTACGAGCTTAAAGTATTACTAAAGCGTGAAATTTGGATCATTAAACACATGATATTAGGGCATAAAATAATATGAGTTACATTCATCAAAACATGCCAAGCTAAAATAATTACTTATCCTCAAGCAATAAGATACAAAACAAGATTCAAAGAATATAACATGCTTTCAAAATATGAATTGAACTATTTTGAACCAATTGATTTTTTTTCTTCAATGGACTACTGACATGAATGACAAATCCTATTTTTAATGTGTGGTTCTTTTCAAATTGAGATAACAATCAAGATCTCCCCCTATATATGGGAATCTATTGTCCTATATGGTTTCCCCCCAAACAACAACCAAAAGATTCCCATCTAGGAACTCTTCATCTTAGCCCAACTATTCCTTCATGTTTTCATATGAACGAAATCTAGAATTTACATTTGTGACATATCAGAACCTTTTTTTCAATTAAGCTTTTGGTAACAACCATCAAGACCACATTGATATTTTGAATTAGTTTGGTATACCATCGAGCTATTATTGCCCCTTTTCAATGTTTGGAGGATTTTCATTTTAGTTCTAAGGATTTTTTTTAAAGCACCTAGCCATCATGAACACATTGATTCTTTAATCTAGGATAGCATACTAAATGGGGAATCTATATCCTCTTCGCTACTTGAATGAAAAAAGAAAAGGGTTGATGCTTTAGATGAGTTTCTCTAAGTAGTATAGTCCTTATGTTCCGTAATGAAGCACACTAGATTGGTTAATTCAAGATGACTCCTTATGTGAAGAGATGTCATTATTAAATTAAGTTATTAAAAAATTACACTAGCCATTTTCATCGTTCATGTCATTGAATCAATTACAACAATACAATAATTTCAAGTTTATCAATTTTAAAGTATTTCACAGTGCAACATGATTATCTCTTCATTATCTTAGAAAAAGAGTGGACAAGATCATGGTATTAGTAATGGATAAAATGATGAACTAGTTCAACAATGAAACTAGATGCCCATTTTACATTGTAAATTTATCATAAAATGGAAGTCCATGATTTTTTTCACAAATAAACATACAATTACACAAAAATAAAAAAATAATAAACATGCTTACATTAAATTCAAAATCTAGAAAGAAAGATGGCAAAGTTTACAAATGATGCAAACATTGAATATAAAGATAAGATGCTTTACAACATTTGATACACATCAAGTCCTCAATTGTTTTATCTGGCTACCCAAAGTGAGGTTGCATTGTCCATCTTGGTGAGGTATGAGGTAAACGTGTGTGTCTGTCAAAGCATGGTACAAGGTCTTATCGATATTGACGATTGGGTTTAGATTAACTATGTAACTTAATAGGATTAAGCACCTAGAGGCATACATATGGGTGTTCCATATGACGTAATTTAACAATGGTTGTTCCCCATTCATCCAACAGTTGCATGGGATGCAATTAGTAGAAGTTTCCTACCTAAATAACTTCATTTGTGAGCTGGCAACCAAACTTTGACTTGTGATTCAATGAAATATGGACCTTGATCCACTAGAAAGTTATTCAATGTAACTTTTTGCATTAAAAGTGAGTGATATTAATTCGAATAAAATAGTGGGAGTAAATGTTTAATTAAAGGTCTAATTAAGTACAACTATATTTCAAATAAAAATTTATGTTCGTGTAATATCATATAAATAAAACATGAACCACTTGTCATTGTGACCAATTTGAGAATTCGTGCTTGATGAGACAAATTCTGAGGACTAGTACATCAACTTGAGAAGTGTTCTCAAGCTAGAGTGTGATCTCAATATATTGGAACATGTTTCTCTCATGAGATCACTCCCATTAGATTGTTATATACTCAAACAAGTTGAGTACATAAAGGACCCAAAGAGTATGTGACTTCCCTTGGCCAAAAGTTGACCATGGCCTTGATTATTCAAAATGCTACAGATATCACATAGACAATCATTATGAATAACGTGGTTATACAATTTCTATCATGTCTCATTATATTTTGAAACCAAGCCTTACAATTTATATTTCTATTTTGAATGTCAAAATGAGAAGTTGGGGTATAGCTATAAATGATAAGACTAAGATGGGATCTATGTCAACCTTAAGTCAAAATCCTTTGTGAAAATAAGGTAAAGGAATTAATGTACACATAGGAAACTTCATCAATACTGGACATTGGATGATTCCTATCTTACCTAGAGGAATTGAGAGGTACAAGGAGATAGAGATCTCCATCTCATGTTGTTACATTATCGAGATAAATTTAGTCCTTTCTTAACCATGTTTATTGGATATGATATGAGAGTCTTATGTGAATGTAACATAATAAGAGAAGTATATCCTTAGAGAAGGAACATGTTGACCTAAAAGTGGAAGAGTTGTTATTGCTACTATGGGGTACATACCATATCTCAGCAAATTGGGAATGTAATAGAATTAAATAATTGCTATTACTTGTATGACATTAAGTTCTTGTGACAAGAAAGGGTTCTTCATTCGTTGTAAAGAATTTTTTTGTTCAATTTGCTTAGATGAATTCCTATATGGCATTTCTTGATATCTATACAAATTGAGGACTATAATAGCATTGTAGAATTGATACGAATCATATGCTATTAAGTTTTTGTTTGGACAAGAGAGAGTACTTTTTTCCTTGTAAAGAACAATTATTGTTCAGTTTACTTGGATGACTTCCTATATGGCAATTCCTGATGTCTTATGATATTGGATCCTAAGACACGTGTATATAACATAAACACCAAATGTATCAAAATGCATGACCCAAACATGGCATACCTCTAGCATTGTCACTTGAGCCATATAAATGAGAAGCTCATTTCTAAACTCCACAATGATGAATACTTAGACTCATTTGATTCTGAATCTCTCAATAAAAAGGTGCCTTTTTACTAGAAATAATGAGAGGGTGATTGAACTTGTAGAACTCATACCAATTGATGTATGTGGTCCTTCTAGTTGAATAACTAGAGGAGGGTATCAATGCTTCATTACATTTATTGATGATATCAATAGATATGGAAATTGTTGGCTAAATGGACATCTGTAAATCCCTTTGTTTTGATAATGACAAACATTTCATTCTTGTTGATCTAACGTGCTACTTGAGTGTTGCAGGAATAAGGTGAATGACAAAGCACTAGGGAATCTATATGCTTGAATGATTGTAAATGTCATGAAATGTAATCAATTGTAAACTTGTACAAATATATAATGTACAAGTACTTAGACTTCATGTAAATCAAGCATTAGATCTTCCCTAGCTAAACATCACATTTAGATAGGTCATCTCCTTCAATAGTGTCACATATGCACACTCATACACACACTTAATGTCTTCATTTGAAACATTGAAACAAGGTCTATCTCGGTCGACAAAATCCTCGACCGAGACACTCTCGGTCGACAAACTTCTCGACCGAGAAAGACCCAAGTAGCCGTTAGACACAGCTGACAAGGTAGTTGGAAGTTGGAGATAAACGTTGCAAAACACTTGATCCAGAGAGCCTGTCGGTCGACAAAACTTCGACCGAGTAGGTGTCTCGGTCGACCATTTCTCGACCGAGATGGACTCTGACAGCAACTGCAGAATTAATTAACTAGACGTTGTTAAAACTACTAACTTATATCTAACGGCTAGTTAAGCACTTAGAAACCCCTAGAAAGTGTCTAGAATGTCCTTAAGCACTTGTAGGACATTACTATAAATAGGACATGCCTTAGGACACCTAAACTTACTTGTTTTCACACTTGAGCAATCTTTGAGCATACACTTACATTGAGCAATCTATTTGTGAGCAATTGAGCATATTGAAATCTGGCTACTTTTTCTCTCAGCTCAAATTTCGTGTCCTATAGGCTAGCATCTCCTATCCACAACAATCACAATTCCATACACATTGGTTAGGAGATCTACACGCTTGATCTAGGAAAATCAAGCCTTGTGCTTCAAAGGATAAGTTGTAATTTCCTTTTTCCTTTCTTGTTCACTATTATTGTTTGTACTCTCCTTGCTACTCCTAGGTTGGAGGCTGCAGATTGGAGAGGTTGGAGATCTTCTTGGTGAAGAAGGGGACCTTGAGCTACTTCAAGAAGGCTGGTGCAACAGGAGGTTACTTCTAAAGAGGAAGGCTACTTCAAGGGGGAGCTTGGAGTTACTTCAAGAAGGATACCTCGGGTTGGTGCATCTACTTCAAGTGAAGGTTGTTCAAGGGGTGTAAGAAAGTATTGTATTTTGTGTAATTCCTTGTGAAGGTAATAAAATTGATACTTTCAAAATCCCAGTTGGGTAAGCAACCGGGTAGTGGACTGACAACCTTAGTATTTGCTAAGGTTGGAACCACTCTAAACACTTGTCTCCTTCTTCCATTTTCAATTGTGGTTGTTTGAGTTAAATAATTGTTAAAATATCTTTAAAACTCTATTCACCCCCCCTCTAGTGTTTTTCAATTGGTATCAAAGCAGGCTTCAAGGAACCTTAACAAGGTCTTGAAGAATGGGTGATGGGGTGCTTAACAACCTTAACCTTGAAGGGACACTTGTTGCTAGACCTCCAGCGTTTGATGGAACAAACTACACATATTGGAAGAGAAGGATGCAGTTCTACTTCCAAGGCATCAATTGGGACTTATGGAGGATGGTGTCAACCTCATACGAGCTTCCTTAAACACAATATGCAGAGTGGGATGCAAATACAGTAAAGTTGGCTCAAATGAATGCCAAAGATGCAAGCATTTTATATTGTTCAATTTTAGTAGGAGAATTTAATAGAATATCAAACTGTGACACAGCCTATGACATTTGGCATAGATTGTCCATAACTTATGAAGGTACAGTTCAAGTCAAGAATTCTAAGATTAGTATGCTTAAACAAAAGTTTGAACACTTCCATATGGATCCAAATGAATCTATTAGTGAAATGTTTGCAAAATTCTCTTCTATTGTTAATGGTCTAAATGCCCTAGGAAAAACTGTTCTTGAAGAAGATCAGGTATCAAAAATCCTTCAATCACTTCCTCCTAAATACAAGCCTAAGGTGACAGCCATTGAAGAAGCTAATGACCTCACTCGACTGAAAATGGAGCAACTCATTGGCAATCTAGAAGCTCATGAAGCATCCCTAGAAGAGGAAGAAAGAAGAGAACGTGAACTTCATCAAGGAAAGAAGAAGGATGTGGCTCTAAAAGCTTCAAAGATCATCACACCAGAAAGTGAGGAGTCAAGTGAAGAAGAAGGGGAAGAAGCCTTGATCGTCAATGGTAAGAAATATAAAAGATTTAAGTCTAACAAAATTTCTCATTCTTCTTCCCCTCCTAGGTGCTTTGAGTGTGGAAAGAAAGGACATCTCAAAAATGAATGTCCTAAAGCAAAGAAAGGAAAGAAAAGCTCACACAAGAAGAAGGGAGAAAAAGCCTATAAAGTTGCATGGGACGAGTCAAGTGAAAGTGAAAGCGGAGAAGAAAAGGTGGAATGTCTATGGCAAGAGAAGATGATGAAGACTCTCAAGAGGTAAGCCTTCTTGATCTTCCTAAAGAAGAGTTAATTACTAGTCTACAAGAAACTCATGATAAGTATGTTGATGTCAAGAAGAAACTAAAGAAGGTTATCAAAACAAATGATGAGCTATATGCTAAATTAAATGATCTCTCTTCTGAAAATAACAACATTGATCTTGAGAATGTGTCTTTAAAAACATCTTTAAATGACTGCACTAGAAAGCTACTCACTCTAGAAACAAATGTTGATCTTCTCTCTCAAGAAAAGACTGAATTGTTAGCTAAACTAAATGATTTTCAGACTCAACCAATTTTGTGTAACCATCTAGACTATGACAATATTGTAAAAGAAAGAGACTCCCTATTATCTGATTTAGATCAAGCAAGAAAAGATTTACACAAGAAGATGGATGACATTAGTAAGCTACAAAGAAACCTACATGATTTAAGAAGAAAAGATATCCTTGATAACATTCTAAAAATCTCCTCTAGTTTCAATGGAAGAAAAGGTTTGGGATATGCTCCAAAGAAAAATCAACCCAGAAGAACTAAAGCATCTAAGACTCAGATTATGTTTGTACCTAAGAATACAATTCCTAGAAAAAGAAATGAAGTTGATTCTATTACTTGTCATTTTTGTCTACGTCTTGGACATTATTCATTTTCATGTCCTTATAAGACCAAGGATTCCGACTTAGTTTGGGTCCCAAAACCCCAAACTTAGTAGAGTAAAATAAAAAACAGTTTAGATATGATCAAATGCTTATTTTTGCAAATTATATTGTCTTATCTCAACTTAATAAAAGGTTTCATGCATTATGATAATTTTCTGAAATGTTATACTGAAACAGAAACTTGGTCGGTCGAAGTATTGTCGACCGAACATAAAATCGGTCGAACTTTTGTCGACCGACCAGACGCCTGTAACAAATTAAATCTACAACAACAAAACAGCAACTCCCTCGATTGACGATTGGTCAACCGAGAGAGATGTCGGTCGAACAGTTGTCGACCGACTGAAGTTCTGAGTCAGATTTTTTATTCAGTCTGTAATTAAATGCTTCTAACCATACCGGACCATCACATGGGTACCAAAACCTACATTTTAATGCAGGATTGGGTGGTTGACAGTGGATGTTCCAAACATATGACAGGGAACAAGGATGCATTTCAAACTTTTGAAGAAAAGAAAAGTGGAACATTCACTTTTGGAGACAATGGTAAAGGTAAAATTGTTGGAATAGGTAATATTGGTACAAACCTCGAAATAAAGAATGTTCTACTCGTTGATGGTTTGCACCATAATTTGATAAGTGTTAGTCAATTATGTGACAGTGGATATGATGTTCTATTTAACAAAAACTGCTGCAAATTATTAATAGAAAACACTACAAATGTTGTCTATGAAGGAAAAAGAGTTGGAAATCTTTATATTCTTAGACCTAACTCTATGAAATCTGTAGTAGGAAAATGCTTGCTTGAAAATGAAAATACTTTACAACTATGGCATAAAAAGCTAGGACATGCTAGTTCACATGTTATCAAAAAACTAGTAAAATATGATCTTGTTCGTGGTTTGCCTACTTTATCCTTTGATCAAGTTGAAAACTGTGAACCATGTACTTTGGGAAAGCAAACAAAAACATCTTTTAAACCTAAACATGTACTTAACACCAGTAGATCTTTAGAATTAATTCATATGGATTTATTTGGACCCATGAGGACACAATCTATTGGTGGCAAAAGATATTGTTTTGTTATTGTTGATGATTATAGTAGATATACATGGGTACAATTTCTTGCAACCAAAGATGATACTATTCATGTTTTTATAAAATTTTGTTCCAAGATTGAAAATCTATTACAAAGAAAAATATGTACCATTAGAAGTGATCATGGTGGAGAATTTGAAAATCATGTATTTGAAGAATTTTGCACATCTCATGGGTACACTCACAATTTTTCTGCTCCACGCACTCCACAACAAAATGGCGTAGTTGAAAGGAAAAATCGATCATTACAAGAAATGGCTAGAACTATGATGCTCGAACATAACACACCCAAAACCTTTTGGGCTGAAGCTGTAAACACTGCATGCTATGTGTTAAATAGAGTAACGTTTCACTCCCATTTGAAGAAAACTCCATATGAAATAATACATTCTAAGAAACCTAGAGTTGACTATTTTCATACCTTTGGATCCACATGCTATATTTTAAATACCAAAGATGATAGAGATAAGTTTGATTCTAAATCACATAAAGCATTCTTTTTGGGATATTCTACCTCTAGCAAAGCATTTAGAGTCTACAACACTATCTCTAGAAAAGTTGAGGAATCTATTCATGTCTCTTTTCATGAAGAATCCAAATCAGAAAATTTTGAAATAATCGATCTCACTAATCAATTCGAAAACTTAAACATACCAAATGATAGTGAGAAAGATACTACAAACAATAACCAAGCTAAAACACAACCTATACCTAGACTTACTAAGGATCATCCTCAAGAATTAATTATTGGCAATCCAAATGATAAAGTAAAAACTCGGTCTTCCTTTAAGGATGTTGCAAACATGGCCTTTATTTCTATTATTGAACCTAAGAAGATATCTGAAGCTCTTAAAGATGACTATTGGATAACAGCAATGCAAGAAGAATTAAACCAATTTACTAAAAATGATGTATGGGATTTAGTTCCTAAACCACAAGATAAAACCATCATTGGAACTAAATGGGTTTTTAGGAATAAGATAAATGAGGCAGGAGAAGTAATAAGGAATAAAGCTCGGTTAGTAGCACAGGGATATAATCAACAAGAAGGAGTAGATTTTGATGAAACGTATGCACCAGTAGCTAGACTTGAAGCTATTAGAATGTTACTAGCTATTGCTGCACATAAAAACATCAAACTTTACCAAATGGATGTAAAAAGTGCATTTCTAAACGGAATCATTTAAGAAGAAGTATATGTTGCCCAACCACCTGGTTTTGAAATACCAGAAAAAGGTGACTATGTTTATAAACTTAAGAAAGCACTTTATGGTTTAAAACAAGCATCCAGGAACTGGTATGAAAGGCTCAAGACATATCTTTTTAATAATGGTTTTTCTATTGGAAATTCAGATTCTACTTTATTTTTCAAAACATATACATCTGATTTTCTAGTTGTTCAAATATATGTTGATGACATTATTTTTGGAGCTTCTAATGAATCATTGTGCACACAATTCAGTGACATTATGCAAAAAGAATTTGAAATGAGCCTCATGGGTGAACTAACTTTCTTTCTTGGTTTCCAAATTAAACAAACCCCTGCTGGGATCTTTATAAGCCAAGAAAAGTATACTAAAGAACTTTTAAAACGTTTTGGGATGGATCAGTGCAAACATGATACTACTCCTATGGCCACTTCTATTAAGATTGATAAGGATGAAAATGGGGAACCTATTGATGATTCCTTATATAGAGCCATGATTGGTAGTTTGCTTTACTTAACTGCTTCTAGACCAGACATCATGTTTTCCGTTGGTCTTTGTGCTCGATTTCAATCACAACCTATGCACTCTCATTTTCAAGCAGTTAAACGAATTCTTCGATACTTAGCCGGCACTACATGTTTTGGTTTATGGTATCCAAAAGGACAATCCTTGGATTTTAAAGCTTATACTGATGTTGATTATGCTGGTTGTCGACTTGATCGCAAGAGCACTAGTGGTGGCTATTTCTTGTTAGGGAGAGCTTTAATATCTTGGTTTAGCAAGAAACAAAACATGGTTGCCCTCTCTACAACTGAAGTTGAATATATGGCAGCTGGATCTTGTTGTGCTCAAGTGCTTTATATGCAACAAGTGTTAAACGATTATGGTTTTACTCTTTCATTTACGCCTATCTTTTGTGACAACACAAGCGCTATAAACTTAGCACACAATCCCATTTTACACAGCCGAGCTAAACATATTGAAATCCGTCATCATTTTTTAAGGGATCATATTTCTAAGAATCATGTTTCCCTTCATCATGTTGATACGGAAGATCAATTGGCTGATATTTTTACAAAACCGCTTCCACTAGACCAATTCAACAAAATAAGGAAGCAACTACTTATCACTCCTTTGGAAGATGTCTTCTTTGATATTTGTGCTTCTTAACAATGTCGTTTATTTGCATCATTTTGGCTTTTAATGGACATTTTTTTTGAAATTGACGGGCCATCTAATTAAGGGGCAGTTTTTTTCTTAGACGGATATCTTTTTGAAATGACAAAAGGGGAGAAATAAATATAAATGAAAAACTCAATCAATGAGTTTCATAAACAAACTCTTGGCTTTACATTGAAAGTTGATATATTCCCTAAAGAATTGGATTTCATGTTCCATAATTCATGGGGAATAATAAGCACACATTTTATAAACAAGAGAAGAAATTTACAAAGGTAATCTTCAGGTATGAAACTCACATGTTTTATATTTTCTTATTTTATATTTAGGAAATGTTTGTCATCTTCAAAAAGGGGGAGATTGTTGGCTAAATGGACATCTGTAAATCCCTTTGTTTTAATAATGACAAACATTTCATTCTTGTTGATCTAACGTGCTACTTGAGTGTTGCAGGAATAAGAAGAATGACAAAGCACTAGGGAATCTATATGCTTGAATGATTGTAAATGTCATGAAATGTAATCAATTGTAAACTTGTACAAATATATAATGTACAAGTACTTAGACTTCATGTAAATCAAGCGTTAGATCTTCCCTAGCTAAACACCACATTTTGATAGGTCATCTCCTTCAATAGTGTCACATATGCACACTCATACACACACTTAATGTCTTCATTTGAAACATTGAAACAGGGTCTATCTCGGTCGACAAAATCCTCGACCGAGACACTCTCGGTCGACAAACTTCTCGACCGAGAAAGACCCAAGTAGTCGTTAGACACAGCTGACAATGTAGTTGGCAGTTGGAGATAAACGTTGCAAAACACTTAATCCAGAGAGCCTTTCGGTCGACAAAACTTTGACCGAGTAGGTGTCTCGGTCGACCATTTCTCGACCGAGATGGACTCTAACAGCAACTGTAGAATTAATTAACTAGCCGTTGTTAAAACAACTAACTTATATCTAACGGCTAGTTAAGCACTTAGAAACCCCTAGAAAGTGTCTAGAACGTCCTTAAGCACTTGTAGGACATTCCTATAAATAGGACATGCCTTAGGACACCTAAACTTACTTGTTTTCACACTTGAGAAATCTTTGAGCATACACTTACATTGAGCAATCTGTTTGTGAGCAATTGAGCATATTGACAACTGGCTACTTTTTCTCTCAGCTCAAATTTCGTGTCCTATAGGCTAGCATCTCCTATCCACAGCAATCACAATTCCATACACATTGGTTAGGAGATCTACACGCTTGATCCAGGCAAATCAAGCCTTGTGCTTCAAAGGATAAGTTTTAATTTCCTTTTTCCTTTCTTGTTCACTATTATTGTTTGTACTCTCCTTGCTACTCCTAGGTTGGAGGCTGCGGATTGGAGAGGTTGGAGATCTTCTTGGTGAAGAAGGGGACCTTGAGCTACTTCAAGAAGGCTGGTGCAATGGGAGGTTACTTCTAAAGAGGAAGGCTACTTCAAGGGGGAGCTTGGAGTTACTTCAAGAAGGATACCTCGGGTTGGTGCATCTACTTCAAGTGAAGGTTGTTCAAGGGGTGTAAGAAAGTATATATGTGTAATTCCTTGTGAAGGTAATAAAATTGATACTTTCAAAATCCCGGTTGGGTAAGAAACCGGGTAGTGGACTGACAACCTTAGTATTTGCTAAGGTTGGAACCACTCTAAACACTTGTCTCCTTCTTCCATTTTCAATTGTGGTTGTTTGAGTTAAATAATTGTTCAAAATATCTTTAAAACTCTATTCACCCCCCTCTAGTGTTTTTCAGAAATGTGTATCTCGTACAACACAGATCAGAATCGTTTGAAAAGTTCAAGGTATTCATGAATGAAGTAGACAATCAAATTGAAAAAATATTAAGATGCTTTCATTTAATCGAGGTGGTGAATATATGAGCCAAGAGTTTGAGGACTTCTCGTGGAGTGTGGTATTGTTTTACAATTGACTCCACCAGGAATGTCACAATCTAACGATGTTTTGGAGAAAAGTAATCACACATTGTTGGACATGGTGCGGTCTATGATGAGCCAAGCTAAACTTCCTGATTCTTTTTGGTGAAACCCTCTAAAAACTATCATGTATACACTTAACCACTTTCCCTCTAAATCAGTTCCAAAGACACCATATGAGACATTGTAACATCCCTGACCTGGGTTATGAGTTAACCCTAGGTATTTTGCCTAAATATGTAATTAAATCTTTGTGATTAACTCTGAGCATGTAATTAAGTTTCTCAGAAACATATATTTCAGTATTTGCTCCTTTTTATTTAAAGTTGTAGCATTGTTTTGTTATATAGGGACCTATGTGCAATTTACCCATTTAAAAGGGTTAGCTTGCAATTTGCACATGTTGAGATGTTCCTCTGATGATGAGACATCATGAGAATCTTTTTGGTAAAGTTTGAGGGATTTCCCAAGCTAGGGCACCAAGGTGCAGCTGTGGAAGCAATCCCGATGCTTGAAACCCTAATTTAGGGTAAAATGCAATTTACCCAAATTAAGGGATGCAAATTGTAAAATATGTCATCTAATGTATCTTTTTAGACTCTTGCCATCATTAAGAGAAGAAATGATGAGGGAGTCACCTCAATTGAATTATCAAGTTATGAAATATACCTTGTGATTGAATAATCAGGGTATATGTGCAATAGTTCTTTATGTACGTACCTTATTATTAGGTTGCTCTCCTTTACCTTCTTTTTCTAAGACCTTAAGAGAAGGTTTGTCCTTAGAATAAAGAGGAAGGGACGATCAAGTAAAGAAGGAGGGACCTAGTTGGAATTATGGACAACTTATGAACTAATGTTGAAAATCCTACCCCTAGTATATATACCCTCAACTTCTCTAAGCAAGGGAACTTGCCCTTCGTTCCCTTCGCTGTTCCATTTCACCAAAGACGACCAAAGACTGCTTTGGAGCTAAGGAGGACGACCAAGGGAAACAACGTAGGTTTGGGACCCTTCTTTTGCCTAATTCTATGGTTAGAACTCGAATTCAAGGTCAACTTCATGGCTAACTCTTGAAACCCTACCTTTCTAGCCATCTATTTTTGTTCTTCCTTGGATTTTTCACCTTGGCCAACCTGTGGGAACTCAAGGAAGCCATTAGAGCTTGGAGTTTGAAAGCTTGGAGCTCAAGAAGCAAGTTTTAGGCGGGTTTTATAACTCTAAACCCATGCTTTACTATGTACATCTTTTATATGCGGTTTGATGATAGCTCTTAATGTTTCCCTACTTTCCCTGCTATTTTTGCAAGCAAATCCATGGGATATTCGCACTGTTCTTGAGCTAGGAGATGAAGGCGTGATTTCCAAGAAAAACCCACCGCTTTTCACTTTCTTAAACGGTCTCACCAGTTTGCTCTCTCGGTCTCAAGACCGCGAGGTGAGCAAACGGTCTCGAGATCGTGACAGGGCAAACGGTCTTCAAGACTGTTTGGCCCCATTGACCGAGCGTGGACCGTATAAGAAATCTGTTCCTAATTATATAGGCTAATTACCCTCAACATTTGGGAGTCTAACTCCAAAGGAATCGGGAGATACGACCTTTTTAAGTAACAACTTTAAATGAATTTATTCCTGATTCTCAAACGGTCTGAAATTGCCTTTTTGGGCAAACGGTCTCAAGACCGTGTAAGGTCGTTGACCAGGCGTTGACCGTATGAGATTACTGTTCAAAATTATGTTAATTAACAACTCACCAAGTTTGATGGTCTAATTCCAAACGGGCTAAGAGTTGAAGGGTGAATACTAGGGCTAACCCTAGGTGAAATCAGTACTAAAATTATGGTGACCTAATTAGGCTTTTTAGGGTTGATTGACCTAAACGGTCTCAAGACCATTTAGGGGTCACCCAAACGGTCTCAAGACCGCGAGAGAAATCAACCATGACCGTTTGGAGGTCTGGGGTCAAGATTAGTTGACCAATTAAAGGTACAATTACACCAAATTACATTGCAATTAAAGTATTGATATAATCATCAACTCAATTTGTTCAACCTTGTTGAATTTCCACTAGAATCCAAAATTGGATGGGCAAACGGTCTCAAGACCATTTGGAACTCATCCAAACGGTCTCAAGACCGAGAGGACAATCACCCAAGACCGTTTGAAGGTCTAGGGTTAAACTAATTTGACCAATTGAGGACCTAATTGCAAATAAGTTATCAATTTAATCAAAATTCTATATTGTGGCTCAATCATGGTTCAACCCCTATCAAATCACCTTAGACTTTGATGAAATCTTGGGAAAACGGTCTCAAGACCATGTGGGGTCCACCCACATGACCTCAAGACCGTTTGGGCCAAGTTGGGGCCCAATTGGAGCTCAATTGAAGGGTTCAACCTTGTGTTAATGCACATTGTTGAGTGTTGATGGGTGAACATTGATAGACCCTAATTGAATCGATTTCAATCCTAATTGGTCAACAATTGAGGGTCAATTGAATGACCAATTGGTTAATCATAACCTTAATTGACCCAATTCATAAGTGGTCAACATAACTCTGATCTTTTGAGGGCTTCAACATTGGTTGACATTATCGGTTGTACCATTGAATCTTGTTGATGGTCCAAGTGGTTGAGACCATGTGAGCTCACGGACTCAAGGTCGTGAGGAGGCTCGCGGTCTCAAGGTCGTGAGGAGGCTTGCGGTCTCAAAACCGAGAGGGGGCTCATGGTCTCAAGACCGCGAGGGGCTTCGCGGTCTTGAGGTCAAAGAAGGGCAAACGGTCTTCATGATCCTCGCGGTCTTAACCTCAATTTGAGTCTTCGCGGTCTTGAATCAATGGAGGGCTCGCGGTCTTGGAGGAGGAAGAGGCCTCGCGGTCCTGAGGTCAAAGGTGACCAAACGGTCCACACATCCTCGCGGTCCTGATGTCAATTGGTCATAAGGTCAACTCAACCAATGGGTCTCAAATCGATTGAGGGTCGATGGTTGAGATCGATCAAGATAATTCAAGGTTGACTTCTTTCAAACAATTGATGATATAAATGGTTCAATGTTGCCCTAATCAAACCCTAATGATAACCTAGGATATTAAGGGGTTAATGGACTAAGGTTTTGACCATGAGGATGATCAATGGGGTGAATTACCAAAATACCCCTGAAGGGTAAATTAAGTAATACCTTGATCAAATCAAACCCTAATCGCATGATGGTGATGTTTTGGGCTATGTTAGCCTATGATGACTTAATCCGACCTGATCTAGAGTGATGTTGACATCACCTAACTTTATGATGAGAGAGAAAGTACTTCTAGAGAGAGAAAGTACCCTTTTCAGGTGAAAACTCAATTAAAGCATCTCCAATGCACAGGAATGAGCATAATTAGGGTATGATCCACCTGTGTGAGATCATAGAAACCCTAATTATGATAAATGATGAACCTTTAACTAATCTAAGAGCATCAATGAAGATGTTACTCATACATGATGATGTTATGAGTTTAATTCACCTTAATGTGAATAGTAAACCCTAATTCAAGGGTGATGACATGTAATGTGAATAGTAAACCCTAATTCAAGGGTAATGGCATGCTTTTGAATATTAAACTCTATTTGATGTGAATTAGAGATTTAACTCTTATGATAAGAGTAGGAAGTATATTCCTTATTTTTGTACTACCTTTATCAGTTGTATTAACCATGCAGGTTCTGATATGAAGGTAATCATATCCAGGTATGGATGTTGATGTTATATTCATTAAAGGCATGTTGTTAGCCTTATGAATAAGTAAAGTAATCTGATGCCTTGTCAGTGGCATCCTATGATGATAATAGGCTGTGAGAGCCATGAATACCATCAATGTCATGCCTTAGAGATGACTTGTGATGAGGATAATGAGAAATGATGATTGATATGAGTTAGACCTGTTACATTTAGTATTCTTCTTTTATAGCTGCTATGCTACTGTTATTGTTTGGAGAACAATGTATGCTGTTAAAGAATACTGAATGTACCTAACTAATCAAGTATAATGTAGAGCCCTAATAATAGATCCATCATTGTCAAAGATTAAGTGATGGTGAAACAGGTTTTCCTCAGGGAACTCCGGGAGCACATACTTTTGAGTATGTGGGGTACATGGATGTGTAGAACCTTACATCCTAGTGTAGGAAAGTGATGTAGATGTGTAATCCATCCATCCTTCACTATAATTCCATACCGTATCAGTGGTAGGTAAACATGAAACCTCCTGATGATAAAGAAAGCACAGATATCTGTATCAGTGGTAGGTAAATATGAAACCTCCTGATGACGAAGAGAGTACATAACGCCACTGTGACTCTAGAATAGCGAAGGACCAGTTTACCCTGGTGAGCTATAGTAGTAGAGACACGAGATGTCCTACAAGTGATCCTCTTACTGACTGAGGAAGGTGAAGGTCATGAGAATCCGGCTCTCTTAATGACCTATGTATGATACTGATGTGACTTCTCAGCGATCAGTTGGAGTATGAGTGGTAAGCCTCATCTCCACAGGGCATAATGTTGTTTGTAAAACATAATCAACCATGTAGTATAACTTGTTAGAGATAACTCCAAGTTAGTTGATTGATGTTACATTGCAATAGTGTTTATATTCTCCATATCTCCTAAATTGTAGAGATCTTGTTATACCTGCAACTGTTATAGAATACTTTGAAGGCTTTACTGCTTAAGATATTCTTTGATGTTATAATAAAGCTTCTGGCGAAGAGTTATAACTCTCGCTGGGACAATTATGTATAATTGTCTCACCCCGTAGACTTCAACATTTTTTAGGTGGACGTCGGAGACGAAGAAACCAGCCTTCAGGTGACCAGTCTCAGTAGCAGTAGCACCAGGAGCAGTAGTAAAATCTCAGGTGGAGATTGTCCTGCCATATGGTGTAGTTAGAGTCAGTCCTATGTGTCCTCTGTACTCTCAGGTCTTGGAGTCTTTTGTTATGTGATCTTGAGATTTTGTATTTTGATGTATGTAATTACTCAAGAAGTAATTATCCTGAGATGTAAATAGTTTATCTCTCTTTATGAAAGAAGTTTTTATGGATCCAAGTTCTTATCTCGAAAAGTTTTAATTTCCCGTGATTTTTGTCTTCCGCTGATTACCGATTCACTTCCGCTAAGTTTTAATCGTGTTTATGTCACGGTTTGGAGATCAGAGCCCACAACTAGTGGTATCAGAGCTCTAGGTCAGTTGAGTCTACAGAGGCATAGGACTTAGGATGTCGAGTCTACCTTTAGTACTCCTTCCTTATCTAATAGAATCTTCTGCTCCTCAGGAGAAGAAGATACATAAGAATGTCAGAACATCACGGTGAGTACGTGGCAGAGAGTAGTGCTAGTGCACCTCGAGGCGGTGCAAGAGTTCCGAGAATAGAACAACATGCACCTGAGTCACCAAGAGAGCCACCCCAGTTCGACCCAGCTGACATGAGTAACCCAGCTGTACAGATAATGTTTGGGCAGTTCATGACTGCCATGACACATATAACTAATAGGATGCCCATTCCTGCACCTAGGGCACCTGTCCAGCCTGAAGCACAAGGTATCGGTAAGAAATTCGAACGACTTCGTCGTGTCGGAGCTACCGAGTACTTCGGAACTGCCGACCCTGCAGATGCTGACTTATGGTTGACAGAGTTGGAGAAGGCTTTCAGGATTCTTATGATTCTGGAAGCTGAGAAGGTTAGACATGCTGTCTATCTTCTCAAAGGCAGTGTTGGTCACTGGTGGAACATGGAAGAGCAGAAGAGGCCTGGAGTAGAGTTCTCATGGGAAGAGTTTCGTCGGGAATTTATCAAAAGATATTTTCCAAAGACCTTCCTAGATAAGAAGATCTCTCAGTTCGAGAAACTAAGGCAGGGTATGATGAACATTAGCGAATATGAAGCTAAGTTCATGGAGTTGTTGCGGTTATGTCCGCACATGGCTGCTACGGATGAGGAAAGAATCAGAAGATTTGAGAAGGGTTTGAATTCTGATATGTCAACCCCTGTATCTACCTTAGAGAACCGAGAGAGATTCTCTACCTTCGTTGAGTCAGTCCGAAGGATAGAGAGATCTGTGGTTGAGAAAAGACAAACCCATAAAAGATATCCACGGTTCCAGGGTTCTTCATCTAGGGATTCCAAGAAACCCATATTCTCTGCACCTAACCCTCCACCACCCAGATCGAGTTTTCAAACTCAATGGACACCAAGCAGAGGTAGAGGACGGAGTCAACCGCTTCAAGGGATGCACAGTTCTGCATCAGTGTCAGTCACTGGACCACCCAGACCACAGCAACAGGAGAGGAGTTGCTACAACTGTGGTAAGGTGGGACACTTGATGAAGGATTGCCGTTCTAGGCCTGCTAGTATGACACAACAACCTCCGAGACAGAATCAACAGGGATCTCAGAATAGACAACATCAAGGAGCAGCTCGAGGACGTGGACAAGCGTCTCAAGCTGGATCATCAGCACCACCTCAACACCAGGCGACTGCGAGGTTCTATGCTATGAACCCACCTGAGGCAGTGGTCAATCCACGGGTAGTGGCAGGTCAGATGAAACTTTTATATTCTGATATGTCTACATCCTGTGTTGTATCCATTCTGATTGATCCGGGTGCTATGCACTCTTTCATCACTCGTGAAGTGATTCGTAACTGCAATGTGATTGTTAGTCATAGGACAGTTAGTTTGTTGTTGGAGACTCCGTTGAGTGGGTCTGCCGTTTTGCAGGAGGTATGTTCTCCCTGCATCCTCTTCCTTTCTTACCATCGCATTCAAGTGGATCTTATACCACTTGATATGCAGGGATTTGATATAATCCTCGGGATGGATACCTTAGAGAGGTATAGAGTTGTCTTGGATTGTGAGTCCAAGTTGGCTGTGTTTGCTGACGAAAGCAGCACATGGATCTTTCAAGGTGAAAGAAAGATTCTGCCCACCTGTCTTGTATCAGCTATGGTTGCTGATAAGATGTTGAGGCAAGGATGTTATGCATTCTTAGCCCATGTGGTAGATGTTACCAAGGAAAGTTCCAATCCTACTGAAGTTCCTATAGTCAGGGAATTCGAAGATGTGTTTCCTGAAGAACTTTCTGGTATACCACCACCTCGGGAGATTGATTTTGAATTCAATCCGATCCCAGATACGAAACCCATAGCTCAAACTCTGTATAGAATGGCGCCTGCCGAGATGGAAGAACTCAAGAAACAGCTTCAAGAGTTACTTGAGAGAGGTTTTATCCGACCGAGTACTTCACCTTGGGGTGCTCCGGTCTTGTTTGTTAAAAAGAAAGATGGGTCAATGTGGTTGTGCATCGACTACAGACAACTCAATAAAGTAACAATAAAAAATAAGTACCCTCTGCCGAGGATTGATGATCTCTTTGACCAGTTGCGTGGTGCAACAGTCTTTTCAAAAATAGACTTGAGGTCTGGATATCATCAACTCCGTATTAAGGATAGTGACATATCCAAGTCTGCCTTTAGGACAAGATATGGTCACTATGAGTTCACGGTTATGTCGTTTGGACTAACCAATGCACCAGCCGCATTTATGGAACTCATGAATAGAGTTTTTCGACCTTTCCTTGATCAGTGTGTTGTCGTCTTCATAGATGACATTCGGATCTATAGTAAGGATGCTCAGCAACATGAACAACATCTTCACCAAGCTTTGACCTTGCTAAGAGAACATAAGATGTATGCTAAGTTTAGCAAGTGTGAGTTTTGGCTACCAGAGGTATCTTTTCTTGGACATGTAATATCTGCCTCAGGAATTCGTGTTGACCCTAAAAAGGTAGAATATGTTCTACAATGGGAACAACCGAAGACACCGACGGAGATTCGAAGTTTCTTGGGGTTAGCTGGCTATTATCGAAGGTTCATTAAAAACTTTAGTTCTATAGCTTTACCTTTGACCAAGTTAACCCGGAAAGATGTCCCTTTTTCTTGGAGTAATAAGTGTCAACAGTCTTTCCAGTTGCTGAAGGAGAGATTGACAAGTGCACCTGTGCTAGTGCTACCTGAACAAGGAAAAGGATATGTAGTCTTCTGTGATGCTTCCAAAAATGGACTAGGATGTGTGTTGATGCAGGATAAACAAGTGATTTCTTTGGCTTCCCGACAGCTTAAGAAACACGAGGAGAATTATCCAACACACGATCTGGAGTTAGCTGCTGTGGTTCATGCTTTGAAGATCTGGAGGCATTATCTCTACGGAGAGACATTCCAGATTTTCACAGACCACAAAAACCTTAAGTATATCTTCTCTCAGCATGAGCTCAACATGAGGCAACGTCGCTGGATGGAGTTAATCAAGGACTACGACTGTACAATTGATTACCATCCAGGCAAGGCCAACGTTGTTGCAGATGCCTTGAGTAGGAAATCAGCAACACCAACCATGAATAGAGCACAACTAAACTCTTTAGTATGCTCTAGGAGAGATATGCTTATCTCTTTAAGGCAAGACAATGTACAGTTGAAGGTGTCATTGTTAGCCGGATTGTTGGCTGAGATGCATATTAAACCTACCCTAAGAGAGCAGATTAAAGAAGCACAGCTAGGTGATGCTGCAGTTCAGCAGATTAGATCTGAGTATGGAAATGAGAAGCAAGATGGTTTCCATGACTCAAAGGATCAAGTAGCTTGTTATAATGGGAGAATGATAGTGCTGGATGTGGACAACTTGAGGAAGTTAGTCCTGGAAGAAGCCCATTCTTCCATGTATGCTATGCATCCAGGGAGCACCAAGATGTATCGGAATTTGAAAGATCTGTATTGGTGGCCTGGGATGAAAAAGGACGTTGCAGAGTTTGTTCTGAGGTGTCCTGTGTGTCAGCAAATTAAAGCCGAACACCAGAAGCCTGCAGGAACAATGCAACCTTTACCCATACCGCAGTGGAAGTGGGACCATGTGACCATGGACTTTGTGGTTGGCCTACCCAGGACAAGCAAAGGACATGATTCCATTTGGGTAATTGTTGATAGGTTAACTAAGATAGCACATTTCTTACCTGTCAAGACAACCTATTCTGCTGAAAGGTTATCAGAGTTGTATGTTCAAGAGACAGTGCGTTTGCACGGAGTTCCTGTCACAATAGTTTCTGACAGAGGTCCTCAGTTTACAAGTCATTTTTGGGAACAGTTGCACAGAGCCTTAGGCACTAAGCTGAGGTTTAGTACGGCCTTTCATCCACAGACTGATGGACAGTCGGAAAGGACCATACAGACCTTAGAAGACATGTTGAGAGCATGTGTTCTCCAGTTCACCGGAAGTTGGGATCTACACCTAAGCTTGATAGAGTTTGCCTATAACAATAGCTATCAGCATAGTATTGATATGGCACCTTATGAAGCCTTATATGGTAGACGTTGTAGATCACCCTTGTGTTGGTTTGAGACTGGTGAGCACCAGTTGTTAGGTCCTGACCTGGTGCAGAAAACCACAGAAAAGATTAAAGTAATACAACATAAGGTTAAGATTGCTCAAGATAGGCAGAAATCTTATGCTGACAAACGTCGTAGACCTTTAGAGTTCCAGGTTGGAGACAGAGTGTATCTCAAGGTCTCACCTTGGAAAGGGGTCCTTCGTTTTGGAAGGAAAGGGAAGTTAGCTCCTAGATTTATGGGACCTTATCCAATCATTGAACGGATTGGGAAGGTAGCATATAGACTAGATCTACCACCTGAGTTACAGCGGTTACATCCTGTGTTTCACATTTCTATGTTGAAGAAATGTCACCTAGACACCGAGTCAGTTCTACAACCTATGGAGGTAGAATTGAATGATGATGTATCCTATGAGGAGGGACCAGTGTCAATCCTTGATAAACGAATTAAAAAGTTAAAGAAGAAAGATATAAGTCTTGTGAAAGTCCTCTGGAACCATCGTGGTGTTGAAGAAGCCACTTGGGAGTTAGAGGATGAGATGAGAAGGAAGTATCTTGCCCTTTTCTCTTAGTATGTTTTATCGATTTCGGGGACGAAATCCTTGTAAGGGGTGGATAATTTGTAACATCCCTGACCTGGGTTATGAGTTAACCCTAGGTATTTTTCCTAAATATGTAATTAAATCTTTGTGATTAACTCTGAGCATGTAATTAAGTTTCTCAGAAACATATATTTCAGTATTTGCTCCTTTTTATTTAAAGTTGTAGCATTATTTTGTTATACAGGGACCTATGTGAAATTTACCCAGTTAAAAGGGTTAGCTTGCAATTTGCACATGTTGAGATGTTCCTCTGATGATGAGACATCATGAGAATCTTTTTGGTAAAGTTTGAGGGATTTCCCAAGCTAGGGCACCAAGGTGCAGCTGTGGAAGCAATCCCGGTGCTTGAAACCCTAATTTAGGGTAAAATGCAATTTACCCAAATTAAGGGATGAAAATTGTAAAATATGTCATCTAATGTATCTTTTTAGACTCTTGCCATCATTAAGAGAATAAATGATGAGGGAGTCACCTCAATTGAATTATCAAGTTATGAAATATACCTTGTGATTGAATAATCAGGGTATATGTGCAATAGTTCTTTATGTACGTACCTTATTATTAGATTGCTCTCCTTTACCTTCTTTTTCTAAGACCTTAAGAGAAGGTTTGTCCTTAGAATAAAGAGGAAGGGACGATCAAGTAAAGAAGGAGGGACCTAGTTGGAATTATGGACAACTTATGAACTAATGTTGAAAATCCTACCCCTAGTATATATACCCTCAACTTCTCTAAGCAAGGGAACTTGACCTTCGTTCCCTTCACTGTTCCATTTCACCAAAGACGACCAAAGACTGCTTTGGAGCTAAGGAGGATGACCAAGGGAAACAAGGTAGGTTTGGGACCCTTCTTTTGCCTAATTCTATGGTTAGAACTCGAATTCAAGGTCAACTTCATGGCTAACTCTTGAAACCCTACCTTTCTAGCCATCTATTTTCGTTCTTCCTTGGAGTTTTCACCTTGGCCAACCTGTGGGAACTCAAGGACGCCATTAGAGATTGGATCTTGAAAGCTTGGAGCTCAAGAAGCAAGTTTTAGGCGGGTTTTATAACTCTACGCCCATGCTTTACTATGTACATCTTTTATATGCGGTTTGATGATAGCTCTTAATGTTTCCCTACTTTCCCTGCTATTTTTGCAAGAAAATCCATGGGATATTCGAACTGTTCTTGAGCTAGGAGATGAAGGCGTGATTTCCAAGAAAAACCCACCGCTTTTCACTTTCTTAAACGGTCTCACCAGTTTGCTCTCTCGGTCTCAAGACCGCGAGGTAAGCAAACGGTCTCGAGATCGCGATAGGGCAAACGGTCTTCAAGACCGTTTGGCCCCGTTTACCGAGCGTGGACCGTATACGAAATCTGTTCCTAATTATATAGGCTAAATACCCTAAACATTTGGGTGGCTAACTCCAAAGGAATCGGGAGATATGACCTTTTTAAGTAACAACTTTAAATGAATTTATTCCTGATTCTCAAACGGTCTGAAATTTCCTTTTTGGGAAAACGGTCTCAAGACCGTGTAAGGTCGTTGACCAGGCGTTGACCGTATGATATTACTGTTCAAAATTATGTTAATTAACAACTCACCAAGTTTGATGGTCTAACTCCAAACGGGCTAAGAGTTGAAGGGTGAATACTAGGGCTAACCCTAGGTGAAATCAGTACTGAAATTATGGTGACCTAATTAGGGTTTTTAGGGTTGATTGACCTAAACGGTCTCAAGACCATTTAGGGGTCACCCAAACGGTCTCAAGACCGCGAGAGCAATCAACCATGACCGTTTGGAGGTCTGGGGTCAAGATTAGTTGACCAATTGAAGGTACAATTACACCAAATTACATTGCAATTAAAGTATTGATATAATCATCAACTCAATTTGTTCAACCTTGTTGAATTTCCACTAGAATCCAAAATTGGATGGGCAAACGGTCTCAAGACCGTTTGGAACTCATCCAAACGGTCTCAAGACCGAGAGTACAATCACCCAAGACCGTTTGAAGGTCTAGGGTTAAGCTAATTTGACCAATTGAGGACCTAATTGCAAATAAGTTATCAATTTAATCAAAATTCTGTTTTGTGGCTCAATCATGGTTCAACCCCTATCAAATCACCTTAGACATTGATGAAATCTTGGGCAAACGGTCTCAAGACCATGTGGGATCCACGCACATGACCTCAAGACCGTTTGGGCCAAGTTTGGGCCCAATTGGAGCTCAATTGAAGGGTTCAACCTTGTGTTAATGCACATTGTTGAGTGTTGATGGGTGAACATTGATAGACCCTAATTGAATCGATTTCAATCCTAATTGGTCAAAAATTGAGGGTCAATTGAATGACAAATTGGTTAAGCATAACCTTAATTGACCCAATTCATAAGTGGTCAACATAACTCTGATCTTTTGAGGGCCTCAACATTGGTTGACATTATCGGTTGTACCATTGAATCTTGTTGATGGTCCAAGTGGTTGAGACCATGTGAGCTCGCGGACTCAAGGTCGTGAGGAGGCTCGCGGTCTCAAGGTCGTGAGGAGGCTCGCGGTCTCAAGACCGAGAGGGGGCTCACGGTCTCAAGACCACGAGGGGCTTCGCGGTCTTGAGGTCAAAGAAGGGCAAACGGTCTTCATGATCCTCGCGGTCTTAACCTCAATTTGAGTCTTCGCGGTCTTGAATCAATGGAGGGCTCGCGGTCTTGGAGGAGGAAGAGGCCTCGCGGTCCTGAGGTCAAAGGTGACCAAACGGTCTACACATCCTCGCGGTCCTGATGTCAATTGGTCAAAAGGTCAACTCAACCAATGGGTCTCAAATCGATCGAGGGTCCATGGTTGAGATCGATCAAGATAATTCAAGGTTGACTTCTTTCAAACAATTGATGATATAAATGGTTCAATGTTGCCCTAATCAAACCCTAATGATAACCTAGGATATTAAGGGGTTAATGGACTAAGGTTTTGACCATGAGGATGATCAATGGGGTGAATTACCAAAATACCCCTGAAGGGTAAATTAAGTAATACCTTGATCAAATCAAACCCTAATCGCATGATGGTGATGTTTTGGGCTATGTTAGCCTATGATGACTTAATCCGACCTGATCTAGAGTGATGTTGACATCACCTAACTTTATGATGAGAGAGAAAGTACTTCTAGAGAGAGAAAGTACCCTTTTCAGGTGAAAACTCAATTAAAGCATCTCCAATGCACAGGAATGAGCATAATTAGGGTATGATCCACCTGTGTGAGATCATAGAAACCCTAATTATGATAAATGATGAACCTTTAACTAATCTAAGAGCATCAATGAAGATGTTACTCATACATGATGATGTTATGAGTTTAATTCACCTTAATGTGAATAGTAAACCCTAATTCAAGGGTGATGACATGTAATGTGAATAGTAAACCCTAATTCAAGGGTAATGGCATGCTTTTGAATATTAAACTCTATTTGATGTGAATTAGAGATTTAACTCTTATGACAAGAGTCGGAAGTATATTCCTTATTTTTGTACTACCTTTATCAGTTGTATTAACCATGCAGGTTCTGATATGAAGGTAATCATATCCAGGTATGGATGTTGATGTTATATTCATTAAAGGCATGTTGTTAGCCTTATGAATAAGTAAAGTAATCTGATGCCTTGTCAGTGACATCCTATGCTGATAATAGGCTGTGAGAGCCATGAATACCATCAAGGTCATGCCTTAGAGATGACTTGTGATGAGGATAATGAGAAATTATGATTGATATGAGTTAGACCTGTTACATTTAGTATTCTTCTTTTATAGCTGCTATGCTACTGTTATTGTTTGGAGAACAATGTATGTTGTTAAAGAATACTGAATGTACCTAACTAA
Organism: Alisma plantago-aquatica; assembly: GCA_963693085.1. Classification (NCBI taxonomy): domain Eukaryota; kingdom Viridiplantae; phylum Streptophyta; class Magnoliopsida; order Alismatales; family Alismataceae; genus Alisma; species Alisma plantago-aquatica. The sequence goes on along the minus strand of OY856410.1, from coordinate 566,333,330 downwards.
TCAAGTATAATGTAGAGCCCTGATCATAGATCCATCATTGTCAGAGATTAAGTGATGGTGAAATAGGTTTTCCTCAGGGAACTCCTGGATCACATACTTTTGAGTATGTGGGGTACATGGATGTGTAGAACCTTACATCCTAGTGTAGGAAAGTGATGTAGATGTGTAATCCATCCATCCTTCACTATAATTCCATACCGTATCAGTGGTAGGTAAGCATGAAACCTCCTGATGACGAAGAAAGCACAGATATCCATATCAGTGGTAGGTAAATATGAAACCTCCTGATGACGAAGAGAGTACAGAACGCCACTGTGACTCTAGAATAGCGAAGGACCAGTTTACCCTGGTGAGCTATAGTAGTAGAGACACGAGATGTCCTACAAGTGATCCTCTTACTGACTGAGGAAGGTGAAGGTCATGAGAATCCGGCTCTCTTAATGACCTATGTATGATACTGATGTGACTTCTCAGCGATCAGTTGGAGTATGAGTGGTAAGCCTCATCTCCACAGGGCATAATGTTGTTTGTAAAACATAATCAACCATGTAGTATAACTTGTTAGAGATAACTCCAAGTTAGTTGATTGATGTTACATTGCAATAGTGTTTATATTCTCCATATCTCCTAAATTGTAGAGATCTTGTTATACCTGCAACTGTTATAGAATACTTTGAAGGCTTTACTGCTTAAGATATTCTTTGATGTTATAATAAAGCTTCTGGCGAAGAGTTATAACTCTCGCTGGGACAATTATGTATAATTGTCTCACCCCGTAGACTTCAACTTTTTTTAGATGGACGTCGGAGACGAAGAAACCAGCCTTCAGGTGACCAGTCTCAGTAGCAGTAGCACCAGGAGCAGTAGTAAAATCTCAGGTGGAGATTGTCCTGCCATATGGTGTAGTTAGAGTCAGTCCTATGTGTCCTCTGTACTCTCAGGTCTTGGAGTCTTTTGTTATGTGATCTTGAGATTTTGTATTTTGATGTATGTAATTACTCAAGAAGTAATTATCCTGAGATGTAAACAGTTTATCTCTCTTTATGAAAGAAGTTTTTATGGATCCAAGTTCTTATCTCGAAAAGTTTTAATTTCCCGTGATTTTTGTCTTCCGCTGATTACCGATTCGCTTCCGCTAAGTTTTAATCGTGTTTATGTCATGGTTTGGAGACCAGAGCCCACATACATGTACTAAGAAGTGTCCCAACATGTCTTTCATGGAAGTTTGGGGTTGTGAAGCTTATGTGAAGCATTCATTTCTTGAGAAATTCGGACCCAAAAATAACAAGTGTTATTTTGTGGGGTATCCTAGGGAAACCAAAAGATACACTTCTACATTCCTTCCCTTAACAAAGTGTTTATTGCTAGAACTAGTACCTTCTTAGAGAAGGAATTCATATCTACATATACAAGTGGGAGGAAAGTATAGGTCAAGGAAGTTCAAGATACACAAAATGTTAGTGAACCTGAAGAGGGACATGAGGAGGCACCACAAATTGTTGTGGCACCACTGTCCCCTCAACAAACACATGAACTTTGTAGATCTAGTAGGACTCACCATGAGCTACATAGATTTGGATCTCTCATGAATCAAGATGGTGAGGTGTTTGTCATGGATTGATGGGTTAATCACCTACAAGGAAGATATTGAGGGACCCTAATCTTGTAAATGTCTTGAGGACATGAGATCCAAAATGGACTGCATATATACCAACAAGGTATGGACATTAGGGGAACAACCTGAAGGGGTAAATACCATTGGATGCAGGTGGGTCCTCAGAAAGGAAATTAACATGGATGGACTGGTATCTAAAGGTTTCAAACAAGTTCAAGGTGTTTACTATGATGAAACTTCTTCACCAGTCACCATGGTCAAGTCCATTAAAATCATAGTTGCCATTGCATCATACCATGACTATGAGATCTAGTAGATTGATGTCAAATTGCATTCATTAATGAGAATGTGCTTGAAGATGTATATATGACACAACATGAAGGATTTGAATCTCAATATGTAAGATGCAAAGGTCAACATATGGATTGAAGCAAGGATCCAGAAGTTGGAATTTTTGATTTGATGTATCAGTCAAATAATTTGACTTCATCAAGAATGAAGATGAACCTTGTGTTTACAAGAAGGTTATTGGGAGCATTGTAGTATTCCTCATATTATATGTGGATGATATACTACTCAACAAAAATAATACTCCATCTTTACAAAAGGTGAATAAATGGTTGGGAAATAGCTTTTTTATGAAAGACTTGGGATAAACTACCTATATTCTAGGTATCATGATCTATATAGATATCTCTCGAAGTCTTCTTGGATTAATTCACAGTACATACATTGATAAAGTGTTGAAATAATTTAGCATGCAAGAGTCTAAGAAAGGGAACTTACCCATGTCTCATGGGGTGAGTATTTCTAAGCCCATCTGTCCCAAATCTTTGGAAGAAAGGGGCCACATGATTAATCTTCCATTTAGTATGGAAATTGGACATCTCTTAACATGAAATGTTATGTACCCATCTAGATGTCTCATGTGTCTTGAGAATGATGAGCATGTCAAGCAGATTTGAGTAAAGGACGTTAAATTGCAATATAGAATGTCCTGAAGTAATTATGAAGAATTTAGGATGAATAGGTGAGTAAGATTTGACTGTAAAGAGTTACAAAAATTCAATATTCCAAACTCAAAAGGATGATTACTAACTGCAATATAGTTCTATTTTTCCCTCATTGGTAATATTGTCAATTAAATGAGTTCCAAGCTAGAGACAATGACTGGTTTTAAGAAATATAGTGAATATGATGTTGCATTAGATGCTACAAAGGAAGTTGTATGGATCAAGGAGTTCATTTGATGAACTTAGAGTTATTCCTATAATTGATGACACAATATGGCTTACCGTGACCACAATGGGGCTATCACACAAGCCAAGGAACCCAAATGGCTAAACAAATTATTTTATGCTTCCATTTCATATGAGAAATTATTCAATGAGAAGATGAGAAGAACTACATGATACCAACATATATCAAGTTTGTTGATCCCCGACTAAGGCACTATCATAGCTAAAGTGTGATGGTCAGACTATTGCACTTGGTATAAGATATATTAGTGATTGGATTTAGTCCAAGTGGGATAATGTTGTGTTTATGCCCTAAAATCCAATCATTAGATGATGGCTATGGGGATATTTTGTACTTTTGATTTGATTAATAAAGGTGATTCTAATTTATTGATGCTCATTTGATACTTACTATATTAATGTACATAATAAATATCCTTAGAGTGATTCGTTCAAATCCATGGGACTTCAGGTACGTGACTTGAACATGAGATCCTAATGGATGATAAGAATAATATTCTTAAATGTACCTAGTAAACTATTATTGAGCATTGGACAACAATGATACATGTGAGACTAGTATATTTTGTGAATAATGACCATGCCTCATAGGTATGGGATACCAGTTAGACACATAGGTACTTGTTAGAGAACAAGTGTAGTGAACAAAACCAGATTGAGAGTGATTCATGCACCATTATATGATAGTCGTAATCAACTCTCAAGTGTGATAATGGTGTTGTGGTCCTTCAACTTGAAGTCACTACAATGGTGATATGTTAATCATCATGCTTTAACACTATTTGACATGACCTTGAAGAAGCTTACCATAAGCATAGTGATTGGATGTGATGAGAATCATGCTACTCATTATGACTGATGTAGAAGGAATTTGTCCCTCCCATATAACGAGAGAAATATCTAAAGCTTCTTGATAAGTGAGACTAGAGAAATGCATGGCCAAGCAAATGTGAGTCAGTTTATAATAATGGATCATAAGTATCATGTTATTCTACTTTGAGATCAAGGAACTTATATTGAAAATAACAAGGATTACGTGTACATGCCCCTAGTTCAATATGGATATCTATGACAAAAGGATTATACAACATGGTAACATTGGTCATTGTTGGTTTAGTCTTGTCCGAATACTACTACTTGGGTAGCAATGATGTGTATCTAGAGACCGCTCATTGCTTGTGGATTTTAATATTTATTAGTGAATCCATCACCAATGTAGTATGGTACTTATAGAGTCACACACACAGAGATAGCTTGAAGAAAGGCAGAACTGAACATTATTGTAATTGTTATAATAAATATAGGCACCAAAAAGAAAGTCTCAAGGACCTATACAAAATATGGAGCGAAACTCTAAAAATAAGTTTCTATAAGCCAGGGATTCCACAACCTGGAAAAATAGGATTTAGGAAACCCTAGCTCTCCACTCCTCTATATATATGATATGAGAGGACGTCTTTAGGACATGGACTTAAATTCTCTCATTGTTGCCTCCAAGGTTTGAGAAACCCTAAGAGAAACTTGGAGAGAGAAAGTGGTAGATATAGAGATTAGAAACTCTAGCATCTTGTTTTGCATCATGGTGGCAAGAGCACTAGGGGATTGACTCTAAGTGTAGGTAGAATCAAATCTATTTGATCACTTGTGTGGATACCATATAGATGAGTTAACAAAAAGGATTCATTCTGGATGAAGAATATTCACTAACATCACACGAGTTGAGGTGACAGTAGAATGACACAATTTTCCACAACATGGATGGAAGAATGAAGTGATCCACCTAGCACACAAAATGAGGAAGGGTCTCCCATGAGCATTCCCATGATCCACCACCTAGGCATGCAAATCGAGATAGATCCTCTATGGTTGAACAATGTGATCTTTTACACACATGCATGGTGGAATTGTACAATCTGCTAGAGGTGACTCTGGGGTAAGATATGTGATCAACATAGACATACTTATGACCTTAGGATCCATGCAAATCATTAGCACATTTTTGAGATTAGATAGTAGAAAAATAGTTGTATGTACACATCTTGAGGTGATTCCCAGAGTGTTAAAATCCCCCATAAGGAGTTTTGATTGCCAATCTAGAGAGATTTGAAGAAGATGTAGATTGGAAGGTCTAGATCTACATTGAGCATTACAAGTTGAAGTGTTGGAACCTCTTACATGATAAGGTATAAACTTATAAACCCCAATCTAGTTTTGTTGCATTAGATGGAGCCTACTCAAAGGATTCTCGGGAAAAATGTTATTTTGTTGTATTTTCTACTCCCAATATTACAACAATAACATCACCATATCTCCTCTTGTATAATCATACCATTGTCTCCCCTCTTAGGTAACTATTAATATATGTTTTTAAGTTAAATTGGTGTACAAATAATGGTCATGGTTTGGTTTTGAGACTAGTTTTTTCATTCTAGGTCAACTCTATATTGAGAGGTTTCAATAAATTTTACATCTGGGTCTGGGTTTGTGTAATGCCCATGCCCATTTCCCAAGGCTCTAGTAGAATTTTATGAACCATAATTGATTCCTTAATGTACACTTTATTCTCAATCACCCACAAGCCAAGATCAACTTCTTGACTGCTCACCCATCCTAGTACTACTCTGGGATGAGCACACTTAACCACATAATTCTTAGTGATGGGCTCCCTAAAAAGAAAGTGCACCTTGGTGATATGGACAATATAATCATTCCTTTTAAGATCATTTTATCAGAGTCCTCAAGACCTACGAGATTACAATATCCCCCACTTTGACTCTTGACGTCCTCATCAAGGCTCAACTATAAGGCCTCATAATCATTTCCCATTTCAGTGTAGACCTAGGATGACCCATGTGCATCCAACTTCAAATCACGGATACCAGTGCAAGGATGGATGCATCACCATGGATATCCCATTCCAACATGCCACATACCCATTTGGGCCACACCTACTAGAGGGGTTTTGTATCTCATATCATTTGTAATATCTGAAACCACCAACCAAGACTCTAGTAGAGTTTCAAGAATGAAGATTGGCCCCGAAGACCACCACTGGCCACTTTTTCCTCACTCACACACAAGTTATTATTGACTTCCCAATTGGTCACCCATCCTAGTATTGCTTTGTACTGAGCAAGCTTAACCACAAAGTTCTCAGTGATGGGATCCCTAAATACAAGGTTCACCTTGGTGATATGGTATCCCATTCATTCCTTTTAAGATCATTTTATCTGAGGCCTTAAGACCCGAGACATCATTCACAAAATCCATGTAGATTTTATTGACTTGTAACATATTTTTTAAGACTCCTATTGAATTGATACTTTTTACTGTAATGGTTGAAATTAGGTTCTAAGGTGATTGGAGATGACTAATGCCCCCTCCACCCTTTATTCCTTTGTCCTCAAAATGAGTTCATCTCCTAAATGAATATGGAACTAGATGTGGTGGAAGGAGCACCACAATTTCCATACAATTGTTTGGATTTAGACATGTGAGTTTCTATATTTCAAAAGAGTTGGATCTTCTTACAAACATGGTAGTGTGCTTATTTGTGAATATCTTTTTAGAAAAGTGAGTAGTTTGGCCGTATAATTTTTTATAGAAAATTTGGTAAGCCCTTAACGTACCAAAATTTAAGGGGAATTTTGAATTTTATAAAGAATCCTTGGTAAACATCCTGGAGAGCTCTAAGAGTAAATCTATGGAAACTAAAACAATCTCTTAAATAGTTTACAAATAATGGAATAATGTTGTTTTAGTTAAAATAATGTGAAGAAAAGCTAACAAACATTTCTTTGAGGAACAAAACCGCTCATCTGAAAGTAGGTTTTGTTTTAAGTTAATTGTACTTCATATGACCAATACCATTGTATTCGAAGTGAATCATGTATCCACTTTAGATATTATTATTTTTCCCATTGATGTATTTTCCTCCTAACCTAGTTACTGGGTCATTATTCTTGCTTGGCATCACATGTTTTGGAATTGTTGTCATCTCTCCTCTTTAGAATCATATTCATAATGCTTAACTATTTTCATTTTGGCATGGTTATAAATGATATATATGTTTAACACCACACATTGAATTGTGGTTATATATAAGTACTTTAGAACTGCAATGAAATTATTCTTCCTTCTTGGCATTTAAACCCCACTTTGGCATGATTTGATTCTATTAAATATCCATGATGAACTCGTAACTTCCCTTGTTTTTTTTCTTATTGCTTTTTCCTATGATTATTTCCTACTTTGAGTCCAATTCATGACTAATATTGGCATCTTCCCATGCATTTATAAATGGAAAGAATAACATGGTAAAAGTAGCATGATGTTAGTTCTTCAAGGATGAGTTGATTTAATGTGGACAATTTTGGTACATACCCCACATTTTTCCATCTCAAACCTCGATAGGATAATATATATAGCCATTATATGATTGTGTCAAAGATCATAGAGTGAAAGATTATGTAGTACATAATCATCAAAAAATTCACCCCATAACATCTTGAAAGCAGATATAAGTTAAATGACTTGTTCAAAGTTAAATACATATCTATAGTGAACTTTTGCATAAGAATGTGTACCTGACTGTAAGGAATGTAAATAGAGATAAGCATATACATTTGATAAATAACTCTATTGCTAAAATAATGCATCCTAAGATATCCATGAAACAAACTTATAAATCTTAATAATCAACATGGAGGTGCTGGATAGATGGATTAAAACTGTAAGAGGTACTTTATGATTGGCAGTAAAAAAACTCACAAAATTTTGTTTCAAACTTCTAAAGATATATATTTAATCAAGTTTTTAGTTGACTAATAATACAATGATAGAAAAGTACCCTAAATATGTATGTGGGTACCCACTCGATTCAAGTGTTATTAGATCTAGGTCATATTATTAATGTCACACTTTCATTTCACAATTGCCAATACATCACGAGTTAGAGCATAATATGAGACTATCAATAACTACACAATCACCCTTATATATTTTGTAAAGAAGTTTGTAGTATATCAAAGTCATCTACATGAACCAAATTAAAATAAGTAACAAAACATGGTTTTGTCAGTCCGCTAACAAGCATAATGGAACACATTCAAACTTTCATACTATCTTTTTGCACATACATGATCACTAGCATTGGCTTTCAAATAACAAAATTTCATAAGGAAATAGAATGACAACAAATATGTATTTACAAGAATCTATACTTCTATACAAGAACCAACAATATTAAGAACCATCTAATCTAGAATACTCTTGATATGTTATTTTTGTAGCATAACTTCTATGATGAGTCTAGGTCTCCATACATTGTGGTTAGCCTAAAATTATTTCAAGTAGAGGCGTGAGATACATAACATAATACGCCTCCATTCCAAACCTCCAGGGACCAAAATGAGAACAACACAAAATGTTAACATCAACTAATATCAAAGTCCACACACATCGGAAGACTGCGCATGCTGATGAATAATCACAATCCACCAAACAATATAAAAATCAACACACACACACACAGATATATATATATATATATATATATATATATATATATATATATATATATATATATATATACTGACATGGATTTATTAAACATATTGATTACATACTGAAGGTAAATTTTCTATGGAACATGTATAAGACTTTTAATCAGATATATGAAGTACTTTTTTTTAGTCATGGATATTGATATTATGTGACATATCGTGGTGGTATAATGTCACAAATAAATTTGTTCACATTGATTATGCATACTAAATTTTTAGTAACCCTAATCTAAGTAATTTTTGGATGATTACATGAGATGAATCTAAATAACCCCAATATCATTGTATTCCATCTATAATGGCCATTGTGATATGCAACGTGAAATAGTGTAAAATTTTATGTCACACAACCACAAGATCAAGACTACTCAAAATAAAGATCAATTAAAACCAAACATCTATCATTACCAAAAACATTACGACATTGCAACATGGAATAAATATTCTAAAACAACATGACATAGTATTATCAATAAGATCCTTGCAGTATATTAATATTCCATCCTTATAGTTATATATAGTTGTTCTCGTTGACCTCAATCATGCCTATCGCCTAAAGGGATAATATGCATGTGCGTATAGATTACAACATGTACAACTAGTATTACATATAAAAAGGCATGCATGTCAAAATCTCAAGTTTGATATTACAACTTGATAAAACTTCATCACCATTTGTTGACTACTTGGACGACTCTACAACTAACCAACTCAAAGATGCAATCATCACCTATCTCGAAGTGATGTCACAACAACACCAATTCTAGATTACATACAAACATCATCTACCTGCAGGTGATTACCATTCCCAAAGATTGATTGTCACCATTGCAACCTTGGTATCTCGGCTGGTCACCTAAGAGGATGTGGAAAACCATGGGGTGAAACTTGAGTCCCATCAATATGATTTAAAAGTTGAGAACATTTATTACTTACAACCAACATTATAAGTAATAAAATAGAGCAAGTAACATTAAAAATTATATAGCAAGTTGTATAAAAAGAAACATATTTTGTTGAGATTATACATGTATCACTATGGATGTCTGTGTAGCATACAAGTCACACACACACACACATATATATACATATATATACATACATATATACATACAAATACATGCACACATGCACATACACACACACAAATATATATATATATATATATATATATATGCCATTTTTTTATTGCCCGCATGATTAGCTTGGAGTTTCGCTACCCGACAGCCAAAAAAGTAACTCTTCTGGCCAAAAAAGTAACTCTGCTTCAAAAAAGTAACTATGGTGATAAGAAAGTAACTACACGACTAAAAGCGTAACTCGATACAATATATACAACAGATATATATATGGATGGGTTTTTTTTATTTTGGTGGGAAAAATGATATTATTTTTGGATGAAATTTTTTTGGGAAGATAGATAAATACTCCCCTACAATTGCAATTTTTTTGGAAAAAAACTGACAGGAAGGGTGGGCGGGTAGCTACGCACGCGGGCAATAAATATGGGCCCATATATATATATATATATATATATATATATATATATATATATATATATATATATATATATATATATATATATATATATATATGTGTGTGTGTGTGTGTGTGTGTGTGTGTGTGAGAGAGAGAGAGAGAGATGTATAAAGAAACACCACATCATAAGTGCATACATGTTATTTGTTATATACATCTAAAAAAATATAATACAAGTCTGAATTACACATTTAGTATGCATTGGTAGTTTAAGACATAGCAATCAAACTACTACATAGCTTCTACTAATCCTCTTTAGGATCATACAAGATCTAAGGATATCTCTTGAATCCATTAAATCTTTTCACATATCCTTGGGTTGAAGCTAGGGCATCAAAAGGTCAAGTTTTCATATGTCAGTCTATTTTGGAATTGCTCAGAAGCAAATTCACACATCTTGGTCCTTCCTCAGTACACATGACACAAATCCACATCACATGGTATCAAATCCTATCAACATTGAGACATGACAAAAATCATTCTCCATCACATATCACATATTACTATACCATAGGTCATGACCGAGTCTCAAGTAGATTTAAAGACATTGAGTTATACTAAACAAAATTGTCCCTATATATTCACTAATATATGGTTCCAAGCATCTCCTCACAATTCTCAAATTGCTACAAGATTAGCTCATTTCACTATTCCCCCTAATGAATTTGGGAAATAGATCTACAGACTTAGGGTGATATGTGATTAGGGTTTTACTTGATTAATTATAACAAATACTCATTTAATATTGCATCAATCAAGTTACATGTAATCAACAGTAAGATAATAAAAAAATCAATCAAGCCCTTGCAACTTCAAAAAATATAAAATGTATGACCATCCTATTCCATCCTCTCAAAACATGTTGTACTATAACACCTCTTGGCCACATAAAGGCCCTATTATTCATCACATACTATACTAATGTCCAATCATTTTCATATCATATCAAGCCATCACTAATTTCACTCGGGAACATCACAGTCACCTACACTCTCTTTATCCTAACAAGATTGCATCCAAAATTTTAGATTTAAAACTCTAAATCATGCAAGAGTTATGGTAATTCTCAGTTTTAGGACACAAAAAGATCAAACTAAGTATAAGTCAACTACTTGAACAATGTAACAGGGGATAAAAAGTTGTGATAGAACACATCTTGTTTATCTTGATGAAATGGGAGGGATATCTATCCCAATGCCAAAATTATTTACCCTATTCAATAGTTTTTCCATGGCTTCTCTTGCATGACCGGGAATGAGTGGTTTTGTTGCAGAATCAATAGTATTCTTTGGAATAATTATGAGTTCAAAATATCTTTTAATGCCAAAAATAATAAATACTTTTGTAAATTCAATTGGAATGATATTAACTCCTATTTATTTATTATCTATGTCACGTCAGATGTTCTATGGATACAAGTTGTTTACTATTCCAAAGTCTTATTTTGTGGATTCTGGCCCTTGAGAATTATTTTTTTCAATCTGTATCTTTCTTCCCATAATAACAATCAATATTTATCCTGATTTTGTTTTCTCATTATCAGTTGATAAGGTAGAAGATATTCTATATAATTATTTTTATAGATAATCTTAATTAATTAAATTGAAATTCAAGTAAAAAATAAAAAAATGTATATGATTTTTCATTTTGAAAATAGTTCATTGTGCAATGAGAAATAAAGTAAAGTGAATTAAAATATTTTTTTTGAGTTTTTGATAAATATTTAACCTCATTTCATCGTTTAATAAAAATATGGTTAAATCAATATAAAAAACTCACACAAATTTTCCTTTTTTTGCCAAACATAGAGATTAGTTTTTATTCATCCCGCTCTCTAGTGCAGGCCATAAATTATATAGTCGATCATTAACATCCTAGGTAAGCCAATGTGGTTTATAGGAAAAAGTAAAGGACAAGACAAACTTTGCAGAGAAGCGAGCTATGCTATCAGCTACACAGTTGAAGGATATAGTGATAAAGGTGATGTGTAGTTTCCCAACACCCTCACAAAGCATCCTGAGACACCCCATGCATGGGGTAAAGGTTTTTTCTAGTGGGATGGTCCCAATGATAGTTTGAACTATCAGGATTGCATCCAACAAGATGGTGGGGGATCACCATCCCATAATTTTGTAGAGCTCCAAGGCACTGATGATACCTTGAATTTCAGCATCCAACACTGAGTTTGTGTGGTTGGGCGAGCCATGACCCATGATGAACTTATAATACACATCCACTATATTAATCCCAATGCCAGTTGAGGAAGATAGTCTAAACTTACCGTACGCATCCACACGAATTTTCCTTATGTGTGAAAGTTATATAGAAAAGGGTTATAGAGATATTCTTTAAGTGGTTTATTCAATTAGATGAGAGTACAAATGAACCATAACTACGTAGACCTATTCCTAATATAATGACACCAAAGTAGCATATCCAATTTATAAGAAATCCTATAGAAGCCACAATTGCTGAATTCATACCTTGAAAATTTTGGTTTGTTCTAATCTATAAATAAATAACATATACAATCCAAGTAATAAAAGCCCTAGTTTCTTTACAGGTTGATGGGTGAAAATGAAGGCTGGTAGCACGGCCGTGTTGGGGACTAGGTAGAACGGTCGTGCTGGGTAGAACAGCCATGGTGGAAGGGTTGTGATGAGGTTGTTCTTAGCAACATGCCCATTCCATCTTCATCTAGCACGGCCATGCTGGGCAACACGGTCGTGGTGGGGTCTTCATGGAACAGCCGTGCTGGGTAGCACGGCCGTAGTGGTTGATTTTCTGAACTTTGAAGTTTTAACATTCAACCTGTAATCTTTGCTTAATTGATAGCACGACCGTTCCATGGTACCACGGCCGTGTTGGGGTCTTCAAGTAATGAAACGGATTCAAACTTCATTATTAATGGACTTGTTTGCTTGGAGTCGAAACTTGGCCATTGGGGTAGGTTGAGGGGGCTATTGGGATCTTCTTTGGACCCCTCCATAAGTAGAGGGACCCTCAGACTCCTTCCTTCTCTCTCTTCCATCCAAAGTATGGTCCAAGTACCTGAAAATAATGTAAAGAACATCCATAAGTGCATTCGATAGTAAAACACACATTGGGGTATTAACTTGCAATCTAACAAGTATAGATGTGATTGAAGAGCAAAAAGACACAAGATGAAGCCCTAAAATAGGGCTGCATCACCACCCTAAACTTGAAACATACTTGTCCTCAAGTATGCTCCAACTCAATCTCTTTACAAAACTTCCACAAAAAGAAATAGCATATGCAATGTGAAAGATGGTTATTGTTGAATGGTATCAAAGATGACTAAGTACATGCATTTCTCTCTCTCCTCTCCTACTTTCACAAACCAGTCATGAAAAGAGCACAAAGCATATGAACTTCAAATATAGTGCATAGAACACACAAGTCATCCATATTTCTTTCATAAAGTTCCGGGTAAACCATTTCATGATGGTGTTAATCAAGGATGACTAGGAGTATTGTTTCACCTTCATGCATTCAGTATTATGTTTCAAATCACACCAAATGACCCACGTGGCTGTGAAAAAGGGCAAAATGAGCTAGGTTTGGTGTTTCCTAGCTCAATAGGTATGAAAGTGGAAGAAAGGGTTGCGGTAAGATTTTTGGAGTGTTTTTACACACTCATCTTTTCTTTATTTGAATGCTCTTAAACAAGAGCATCCTTTTATTTTGTTTTTGCTTTTCTTTTTCTTTTTTTTTCTTTTTTTTTTTGCCCTTGGTGTAGATAGGGCATATGGTGAATAGAGTGAAGCGAGGGGGTAAAGATATGGCCACCCCAAACTTTTGGAGGTGGCCAAGGCTGATTATGTGCACTAAGGCATCTTTTTATGAGGCGGAGGGGTATGAAGGTGGTGGAAGAATAATCGGATCAAAGAGGGGTCATTGGTATGATTCTCCACATAAGACATCCTACATGAAAATGATTCCAATACTTCATCCTAGATATCACACCACATGAATGAACAAGATGAAATTGATGTATCAATTAAGTGATTATACAAACATTAAGCGTTCAAAGCTTGCTCAACTCACAATTCAACCAAATCAATATTCACAATCCTAAGAGACGTGATGCACATGTAAAAAGTCAAACATTGATACCACTTAGAAACAAACAATGGTAATTCACTTGCATTTGTCAAAGGTCATCATTTTTACTTAAAATAGTAGAGATTGGGTCAAAGCACACTTTTTAGACAAGAAAACTCAAATTTGGGCAAAATTGGCCAAAACTGTGCCAAGTTGCCTACAATCACATCTAATCCTATATTATTAAACTTAAAGCAGCAAACAAGCAAATCCTAGCCAAAACATGCAAAAATTACCAAAAATCTACATGATATGCAATGCATGGCAAAAATATCAACATTTTTTAAAATTACGCAAAAATAGTAAGGAAGCAAACTACATGGCATGCAAGTATGCAAAACAAGCACACAAAGTATGGATGCACAAATATGAGAGATGGTTATATTGTTCAGTCATCTTGAGCAAAAACTTAGAACAAGGAACATAGAAGAAAGTGGGGTAAACCGGGGCTTACCGCCCTACCACCCCAAACTTTTAAACCATGTTGTCCTCAACATGAAATAGAAGCTCAGAATGGTAGGGTAGAGGGCATGGAGTTGTGGTAGATAAATTCCAAGAGGGGAGAGAGATCCCAATGTGTCCATTGAGAAAGGGATATCCTCCATGGCCGTGGTGTGCACCATGCCCGTTTTGGAATGCATGCAACACGGCCGTGTTGTGTGGCACGGCCGTGTTGATATCCTTTCTGTAGCTTCTCTACTAATTTGCAATTTTCTCTTCATTTTTGTTCTCCTCCTTGTCAATATCATCCATGCATCACTCTCCTTCCAATGTACCTATCCTAGGTGGGTTGCCTCCTACAAGCGCTAAGTTTCATGCCTTCAGCTGGACTTGTTGTTCTTTCACCATCAACCATGGTCCAAAAACAAAATGTTTTCACCCCCATCATAAGAAATCCTCTCAAATTCTTTCCTTGATTGATCTTCCTCCCAAGGGTCATGCTAGCTTCGTAAGTCTTTTTTAGAAATTCTCTCTCCTTAGGGATCATCATCATAGATCTTAATCAGCCTTAAGACCCTCTAAAATCTCATGCCATAGGTTTTCTCTCTCTTGAGGAATGGGTCTTCATAGGCATCAAAGAGAGGGGTCTCAATCATATCCATTTACTCATGGGAAGTAGGGGGAGCATGTGATAGTTGTGGTGGTGGAATCAATGTTGATGGTCGTTGGACTTTAGGTGGAGGAAGGCATTGAGGTTGGAAGGTGAATTGGTGGGAGGGTTGTGGTGATGGAGGTGGTAGAATGAATTGAGGTTGGAAGGTGAACTAGTAGGAGGGTTGTGGAAATGGAGGTTGTGGTAGTGTGTAAGGCTTAGGATAGCCTTGGAGGTAGGATAGTGGAGGAGGGAATTGAGGTTGGAAAGTGAAGTGGTGGGAAGGTTGCAGCAATAGAGGTGGTGGAGGTGTGTAAGGCTTAGGATAGCCTTGGAGGTAGGGTGGTGGAAGAAATGGATGGGTTTGTGCATTTTGGCCTTCCATCTTGTCTTCTCTGAGTGGCTTGTCACATGCACAAGGCACAACTAAACAAAAGAAAGCAAGTTAGCAAACCAATATACACAAAGAATGCAAAGAGTAATGAATAAAGAATAGCAATGATGAGGGTAGTAGGAAAAGTCAAAGAAAAACTAACTTGCTAGGCCAAACACCTCTAATCCCTGGCAACGATGCCAGAAAGCTTGGTGTGATTCCGCTAGAGGTGCAACACACTAGTCGATTTGACCCGACTAGATGCGCCCCACGAGGTCGGAACACACGTGATGGGAATTTGCTTTCAAAACTTATAAACCTAAACTAACACACCTACGTATACTAAAACAACTACATCTGCAAGTGCACTGGGTCATGTCATAGTATAGGAAGGTGGCAAGTATAGGGTCAATCCATAGGGAAAAGAGGGGGCGCTAGAGCTAGGTTAGTTTTGTTGGGTTCCTACTATGGAGACTATGGTTAAGGGTTTGAAGGTTGATTTGATTGTTAAACTACTATGAACAAACGAGGAATTAAAGTTAAGAATGAAATCTACGTTAACCCTAGGTTAGATTAAGACTAAACACGCAAGGAAAGACTAAGCTAGGTATGAAAAGGCAAGTTACACTAGGACAAGCAAGAGTGGATCGAAAGTGCAATTAAAGAACTAAACTAACGTGAACAAGGCAATAACAAAGCAAGAAGCTAACTAAGTAAGGAAAAAGCTAATTAAGCTAAGCAAGCACAAAACTAGGGTTTTAAGCAGTAAAGAGATGTGTGGGATGTTTAGGGGTATGAACTTATCACTTAAGTTGGGGGTGACATATGAACATTATGATTCCATTTAGATTATCCAAACCAAACAACAAGTTAGAGTCTAATGAATTAACCTAAGCTACTAATTGGCCATGGATATGCTAGGTTGTGCATAGGGGAACTAGTCCCTAACACCCCCTACTACCCTTACGAGGCTCAATTGGGTTAGGGATTAGCTTCAATTAAATTAGAATCTAATCAAGTCTAGGTTTCTAGATTAGGCATTCCTAGGGCAATTAGGGGCCGAGGGTAGTAATGGGGAGGTGAGATTAGGGTTTTGGACCCCAATTTCCCCACATTCTAGCCTTGAGAAGGCTCCATGCTAATTGCACTAGAATTACCTAATCTAGCTACTTAGATCTCTCACTTAGGTTTAGGGAGGTTTATTAGGATGTAGGAAGATGGGAGGCAACCTAGGGATCCAAGAATTTGACCTAGGGGAAAATCCCAAAATTCACACATATAAGCAATTTGCCTAAGTGATTTCACACACAAACCAACAAGAAATCCATGGAGAATGAGATGCAAATAGAATACAATCATTAACAAATGGAATTACAACATTTACATGTCATTTTCCCCCAACATGGTATCAAAGTAACATAATATCCCCAAACTACCCACCCACAGGGGCCTAGCTACTCATAGAAATGGAAAATATAAAAAGGAAGGAGAAAGAGGTAGAAGAAGCCATGGAGCTCAAAGTAGTGGCTAAAATCCTCCTCTCCAGTAGCTACAGGTCATCCTCCTCCCTCCTCTAGGGTGCAAGGGTGAAGAATGAAGGGGATTATGGGTAGGAACTAGTCTAAACTAGTGATTTGGTGGTGGAAATGGTAAAATGGAGTGGAATGGAGGTGAAAATGCAGTGGAATATGGTGGATGGTGATTTGGGGAGCTAGGAGGTGGTGGAAGGTAGCTGGCCTCTGTGCCCCAGCCCATCTAGGTATAAATAGGTGTCTAGGGGGTATAGGGTTAAGTTAGGGGTAAAATTGGAAAATCAATGTGAAAAAGTTAGGTTTTGAGGTGGTAGCACGGCCGTGCTGGGAAGCACATCCGTGGTGGGTAGAAGTGAGCATGACTGTGGTGGAGGAGAATGGTTGTGTTAGTTAAGTGTAAAATCAACAAGTTGATGGGTGAAAATGTAGGCTGGTAGCACGACCGTGTTGGGGACTAGGTAGAACGGCTGTGTTGGGTAGCATGGACATGGTGGAGGGGTTGTGATGAGGTCATTCTTAGCAGCATGCCCATTCCATATTCATGTAGCACGACCGTGCTGAGCAGCACGGCCGTGCTGGGTAGCACGGTTGTGGTGGCTGATTTGCTGAACTTCGAAGTTTTAACATTCAACCTGTAATCTTTGCTTAATTGACAGCATGGTCGTTCCATGGTACTACGGCCGTGCTGGGGTCTTCAAGTAATGAAACGACTTCAAACTTCATTATTAATGGACTTCTTTGCTTGCAGTCAAAACTTGGCCATTGGGGTAGGTTGAGGGGGCTCTTGGGATCTTCTTTGGACCCCTCCATGAGTAGACCTGTCAAACGGGTGGGTGGGTTGGGTTAGGGTTGGGTCATTGCGGGTTTGGGTCTAGCGGGTGCGTGTCAAAAAGATACACTTCTAAACGGGTGGAAGAAAAGCACACCCAAACCCGACCCAGCGGGTTGTGGATTGCCCGCGGGTGCCCATTTAAAATGTGTCCAGTCAACAATAAGTTGCTAGTTTATTTCCCTAATACTAAAAACAACATTTAAAACATCTTGTAACTGTTATTTTTATGTCAAATATAGTGCAAAGGAAGAAACCAACTACTATGTTTGATGTCAAACTATTGGATTAGTTGTCGATATATGTTTATGCAAACTTAAAGAAAAAATAGCAGCTAGTTGTTGTATGTCGATGTAAAATAGGAAAATCGATGTGGTTTTTATAGATAAATATCACAAAAATAACACATAATTTTATCATGTAACATTAAACATTTCTAACATTACAAGTACTTGCTATTGCCTATTGCAAACACAAAATAAAGAGCATACAATTATTGTTTGTAAAGGTAAAGAGTTGACTTGTATGAAACAAGTAACATCTTTTAAAAAGTATATGCATATATTATGTATATAAATATATTTGCTTTAGTTAACTGGGTCACCCGTGGGTGCTTGCGGGTCACCCGTGAAACCCGCTAAATAAACCGGTGGGTATAGGTTTGGGTGATTTTCAACGGGTGGCAAATTTTGCCACCCAAACTCAACTTAAATGGGTCGACCCGTGGGCGCCCGTGGATTTTGACCCAGTTTGACAGGTCTATCCATGAGTAGAGGGACCCTCATACTCCTTCCTTCTATCTCTTCCATCGAAAGTATGGTCCAAGTACCTGAAAATAATGCAAAGAACGTCCATAAGTGCATTTGACAGTAAAACATGCATTGGGGGTATTAGCTTGCAATCTAACAAGTATAGATGTGATTGAAGAGCAAAAAGACACAAGATGAAGCCCTAAAATAGGGTTGCATCACTTAACTCCAATATGAAATTTTCATTGTTAGTTCACAAATTTCCTCTAGTTTCTAAGATAAAATTTTAGATCCTATATGATTTTGGTGAAGGTACTCAATTTTGAATATTTAGTATCAAAGATTGTAAATATGTACCCAACTTTTGTAAATCTAGCATAGTGTGACATTTTTTCAATTCCATATCATAAAGATGAGTAAATTATGACTTGAAGGCATCCAATAGAGGTGATGAAGTTATCATAGATAATGGGGCATCTTATGAGTCATGATGTGCATAATTGAATGAAAGAGAAAAATACACGTTATTACATCTACCTATGGCCAAGATGAGATACTAGTGTGTGAACAAATGGTGAGGATTGATGGTGTCATTCCCGGTGCCACACAAAGTGAGATTACTCAAAACCAAATGTGGAAACAACATTAATCATGCAGATTACCAGAAAACATAGGAAATTAAAACCAATCTTAGCAACAACACCATAGGCTGAAAACTTTCACATGTAGGTCCTCAACAAGACACCTGGATCACATAACACATATCATAAGGTGCTCACATCATTTTTTTCAACCTTCCTATCATTAACCCATTACATGAGATATTTGTTCCATATATACATACATGTACACATGCCATATCTATACAATAAAAGTCACACAAGGCAAAACCTCATATCGGTGACATCTCTACAAAACACATCGAAACATCCCCAAGACCTAAGTGTACAGGGATAACTCTAGGACTCTAACACCAAAAGACTAGCAGCACATCCAACCTTATCAGTGAGTGATCTTGTTGTTGCTCTTCCTCAGCTGCACGGACTCCACCTTGTTGTGTAAGACCACGTAAAAGATGTGGAAACCCATGGAGCGAGACAAAACATCCTAGTAAGAGATATAACTCTCCACCAACATTTATTAAATCACAGATAAATTGAAGCTTATGGATAACATAATTACCCACTGAGTAGATTCAGCTAAACGATATGTATTCATTAGGTAAAGTAGGTTAAGAAATAGTAGGCAATTATCACTGAGCAGTAGAACAATTAACATTTTAAAAAGGAATATGAAGAACGTGTATATTTTCTATCACTAAAACTATAGAAAAGAAAGGAAAGACTTCAACCAATGTTCTTCACATTTTGTCCCTATGCAAATACACTACACAGTTGTATTATGTCTTTTATTATGCCCTGAGGAGATGAGGTATACCACTCATGCTTCAACTGATCATTGCTAAGTTGAAATCAGTGCCATACAAGGTCTATGAAAGAGCCAAAATCCATGACCTCTCCACACCTCCTGGTCACCATGAGAGAAACACCGTAGTGACATAGCATATGAGTCAGTTGGAAATAGCCTAACCTACCTTGGTATATAGGCACAGCGCTAGTGAAATTAAGATATGACCCGTAGTCAAACTCCTATCACTGTATGGCCAACAGCCAATCCTGTGAAGGTATCATGAGTATATATTGAGTCACATCACTAAGATAAGGCACGTAGTGTCACTCCTGCTAGGGTATGGTCTGCAGCCAATCATGTGAATGTGTATACTCAACAACATACGACTCAGAGCTTCCACTAGGGGAGACCTCATTTCACCATCCAGCACTAAGACTGACATTGAAATGGATCTATGGCCAGGGCAACTACATGATTAATATCCAACTTGATTAGTTATGCCAGTTAGGTGTCTTCAGGCATCAATCAAGTTACAACATTCAAATCCAAAATAAACTCTATAAGAATAAGAGCATGGTAAAACTTCAGAAGATATAAAACATATAAGGTGTGAACTTATCACATCATCACATAGCACTATAGCACTGCCATTCACAAGGCTATCACTAATGTCACCTCATTGTGGAATATTGATCCCTCAATCACATCTCTAGAGGTTATCACCTCAAATCATGCCCTAAGCACCTTCCAGATCATTAGACCCAATAACATGATCCCTACATATACCACATTACATTATGCCTCAACATTACTCATAATCACCATACTATATAATATGGGATCCACCATAGCATCCACATAGCTAGGTCATTCAAGTTCATATCACCTACAAGTTAGGGATAAATAAGAGATAGATAACAGTGACCATGCATTATGTATATATATCAACCATCCATCACATGCATGACTCGACCACCCTCATGCATGGTGTCTCGACCCTAACACACCAACTTAGGGTCACAATGGAAACACATCAACACATGATTGTGACCGTTACACACCACCACCCTGGTCACGACCACAACACACCCACACATGGTCGCAACCATGACGCGCCATAGCTAGGTGTCACGACCTCTCCACAATTGGGCGTTACGATCATCAAAGCAAAATGTAGAGTCTCGACTGTCAACAAAACATGGTGTCGTGACCACTCAAACATGGCATTGTGACCATAACCAAACCAAACATTGTGACTAGAATCAAGACTTGACGTTTCGACCCACATAATGAGCATTACGAACTGAACAAAAATAGGCACAACATCGCGACCACCCCACAATGCAACATCGCGACCGTGACACAATTAGACTAGGTGCTAAATTGTGGCGTCTCGATCCATAAACCACGATATAAACTCAGCGGAAGCATTCGATTAGAAGCAGAATACAAAAATCACCGGAAATTTAAAAATTCTTTTACAGAAACAAGATAAACAGTTTACATCTCTGTTAAATCACTTCTAGAGTGATTATACACAACCAGATACAAAAATCTCAAGATTCAAAACCAAAAATCTCAGACCAACTAACTCCAAGGACCTGAGAGTACAGAGACGGTCATAGGACTATCTAACTACAAGACTCAGCAGTCAGTATCTCCACCTGAGATTCACTGCTACTCCTGGTGCTACTGCTGGTATTGATCACCTGCATACTGGTTCCTTCATCCTCGACGACCACCTAAAAAGTTGAAATCCACGAAGTGAGACAATTTTAAATAATTGTCCCAGCGAGAGTTATAACTCTCCGCTAGAAGCTTTATTATAGCAATCAAAGAACAACATGAGCAATAAAAGCTTTTAAGGTAATCAACAACAGATTGACTTAAGTGGAACAACAACATTTAAGAATATGAATAACATACGTACTAAGAAGTGTAATCATCAATCATTGTATCTCGTAGTTCAACGTAAGCAGATATGCTACGCGGTTGATTATGTTTTACAAACATCATTATGCCTTGCGGAGATGAGGTATACCGCTCATACTCCAACCGATCACTGTTAAGTCGCATCGGTATCATACTTAGGTCATCAAAAGAGTTGGATTCTTATGACCTCATCTTCCTCAGTCAGAGTGAGGATATACATGCAGGACATCTAGTGTCGCTGCTACTATAGCTTACCAGGGTATTCTGGTACTTCGCTATTAGAGTCACAGTGGCATTTTGTACTCTCTTCGCCATCGAAAGATTTCTTGTTTATCTCTCATCGATGTGGTATAAAGGATTTCCTCAGGAGAATAGTGTTACATCACCCCGGTATAAACATATAGTGAAGGGTTGATAGATTAAGATACATCTACATCAATTCCTACACTAGGATGTAAGGATATACACATCCTTATTCCCCCACATACTCAAAAGTATGTGATCTAGGAGTTCCCTTAGGAAAACCTGTTTCACCATCATTTAGCATCTGACAATGATGGATCTATGATCACGGCTCTACATGGTATGATTATATTTGATTAGTTAGGTACATTTCAGTATTCTTTTACCATCATTCATGTTCTCAAACATTAATCATTAGCATAGCAGATATGAAAATAGAATACTAACTGTAACAAGTCTAGCTCACATCAATTATCATTTCTTAATCATCTCATCACAAGTTATCTAATTAGCATGACCTTGATGATACTCATGGCTCTCACAGCCTATCAATCTCTTAAGATGCCACTTACTAGGCAGGAGGATATATCACTATTCATAAAGCTAATAACATGCTTTCAATGAATATGGTATCCTAGTCCTTACCTGGATATGATCATCCTTATATAAGAACATGCATGGTTAATTCAACTAATAATAGTAAACAATTCAGATCAAGAGTTGTACCTTCATACTCTTACAAGAGTTAGGTTCCCTGATTTTCATCAATTAGGGTTTACTATACACATTACATGTTATCACCCTAGAATTAGGGTTTACTATTCACTTCATGGTGAATTGAACTCATAACATCATTATGTATGAGAAACATCACCATTGATGCCTTAAATTAGGTTAAGATTCATCAATTATCATAATTAGGGTTTTCATGATCTCACATAGGTGGATCATACCCCAATCATGCACATTCATATGTGTTGATGGTACTTTACTTGAGTTTCAATCATAAATGGTACTTTCTCTCTCCTCATACTAATAGATTGTGATTACATCACTCTAGATTAGGTTGGGTCAAGTCCCCATTGATTAACATAAACCAAATCACCACTATCATATTATTAGGGTTTGATTAAAACAAGGTATCATTTAGTTGAACCCTTCAAGGGCATATTGGTAAAGTACACCCTTGATCACTATTATGGTTCAATCCATTATTCACTTAGTCCCTTAATGTCTTAGGGTACCATTAGGGTTTAGTTTAGACCACCATTGGACCAATTACACCTTCAAATGATTAAGCAAAAACAACCTTAAAAGTCTCCAAACAGTTTCAACCTTCAACCTCCAAATGGTCTTGAGACCATTTGGGGGCGTTGACCGTTTGGATAGTTTGACCATCAAGACCGCATGGATCACCAAGACCGCATGGGTCACCAAGACCGCATGGGTGTGTTGACTGTTTGGGAAAGTTCACCTCCAAACCGTTAGAAGCTATGCGACTTGAAACCGTTTGATCTTAAACGATCGTGAGATCAATTGGTCCAAATGACCTTGAGATTGTTTGAGCCCAAACGGTCTTGAGGTCATTTGTCCCTAAACGGTCTTGAGACCGTTTGGTCCAAATGGGTTCAAAATCGCATGGACCTCAAAGGTGAAGCAAAGGTTATAATCGATTATGGTTGTCTATGTTGAAGCCTCCACTTGGCCATAATCTTGTTAACCACTTGTAAATTGAGTGAATTAGGGTTAGTATTAATCAATTGGACACCAAGTTGACCCTCAATTGAAAGCCAATTGGGGTTGAATCCAACTCAATTTGGGTTTTCAATCGACTAATCATCAATGTTCAACAATGTGAATCAAATTGAGGTTGAACCCATCAATTGACATCCAATTGGGCCCAAACTTAGCCCAAACGGTCTTGAGATCGTTTGGACACCCTCCAAACGGTCTTGAGACTGTTTGCCCAAAGTTTCATCAAAATCTAAGTTGATTTGATAAGGGTTGAACCCTAATTAGGTCTAAAATCAGCATTTTTAATCAATTCATCAACCTATTGTGATTGGACCCTCAATTCATCAAATTACCTTAACCCTAGACCTCCAAACGGCCTTGGGTTGTCACCAAACGGTTTTGAGACCGTTTGAGTGAACCCCCAAATGGTCTTGAGACCGTTTGGGCCCTTCAACCCAAAGTTCATCAAAATCTATCTTTGAAATCAGCAAATCAACCCGATTAGGGTTTAGGAGGTTGAAGTGCCTTCAACTTGTGATTGGTTTGGAATTAAGTTATGATTATTTGTAGAAATTAAATTCAACATGTTTACAACAGACCCTTAAATGGTCTTCCCTTGGTCAACCCTATCAAATGGTCTTGAGACTGTTTGATTCTAAACGGTCTTGCAAGACCGCATGAGATCAAACAGTTTGAGACCGTTTGATTTCAAAAGGTTTGCAAACCGTTTAGACTAAAAAGGTCCAAGGTCATTTGATAAAGTTGCCTAGGAATTCACGCCCATCATCTTCAACCTCTGTTCAGGTCGGTTACTCCACGTATTGCTTGCAAAGATGCAAGGAAGAATGGGGAAGAAGAAGAACTAAGTATAAATTTGCAAGAACACAGATATGCATAATAAAGCAAGAAGTTTAGAGTTATAAAACCCGCCTCAAACATTGTTCCTAGAGCTCCAAGCTTCCAAGATTCAAGCCTTTAATGGCGTCTTAATCTCCACAGGTTGGACAAAGATGATTCCCCAAGGAATGGTTGGGGAAAGTCGGCTAGAACAAGAAACCTAAGTGAGTTAACCATAAAACCAACCTTATACAAGGAATTCCTCCATGAATCCGAGCTAGGAGATGGTCTCTTCTCACCTTAGATCAAGTTGGTCATCTCCTTGAGTTCCATAGCTCTGCCTTGGTCGGTTGAGCAAGATGAGAAGTGAAGAAGAGAAGAGAATACGTTTACTTGGTTTGCAAAGGAAGAGGCTTATATAGCTTAGGTTAGTTTTCACCATAAGGACCTCTAGTTTATGGATTTCTCATCAAGGTCCCTCCTTCCTTCTAAGGCACGTTCAAACTATCATAACTTAAGCAAAGCCCATCAAAAGTAAAGATCTAAGGGTAAAGGAAACCAACATGCAACCTAAGGTACATATATGAAGGGTCTCCTTACTCATACTAAATGATTTTACTACAAAGGTCATTCTTCTTATCTAATTATTTAATTAAAGTGCCCCTTTCATTATTCCTACTCTAAATGATGTCAAAAGTCATAAAAGATATTCTCGAAGGTGTATTTTACAAGTTTCACCCCACATTTTGGGTAATTGCACTTTACTCCAAAATTAGGGTTTTAAGCACAAGGATTGTTCCACAAGCTGCATCTTGATGCCCAAGCTTGGGAAATCCATCATACCTCATCATATTCACTCATATGAAGTCTCATCATCAGAGGAACATCTTAACCTGTCTGATTTTGTAAGTTAACCCCTTTAACTGGGTAATTTGCACATAGGTCCCTGCATTACAAAACAATACTACAACTTGTTTAAAAATGGACAAAATTGAAAGTGTATGTTCCTGAGGAACTTAATTACATGCCCAAAAGGTAATCACAAGTATATAATTACATATTTAGGCAAAACATCTAGGGTTAGTTCATAACCCAGGTCAGGGATGTTACAAATTATCCACCCCTTACAAGGATTTCGTTCCCGAAATCGATAAAACATATTAAGAGAAAAGAGCAGGGTATTTCCTTCTCATCTCTTCCTCTAGTTCCCAAGTGGCTTATTTGACACCACGATGATTCTAGAGGACTTTCACAAGGCTTATGTCTTTCCTCTTTAACTTTTTAATTCTGTTATCAAGGATTGACACTGGTCCCTCTTCATAAGTTATATCTTCATTCAATTCTACTTCCATAGGTTGTAGAATTGACTCGGTGTCAGGATGACATTTCCTCAGCATAGAAATGTGAAACATAGGGTGTAACTTCTGCAACTCCTGAGGTAACTCTAGTCTATAGGCTACCTTTTCAACTCATTCAATGATTGGATAAGGTCCCATAAATCTAGGAGCTAACTTCCCTTTCCTTCCAAAATGAAGGACTCCCTTCCAAGGTGAGACCTTGAGATACACTCTGTCTCCAACCTAGAACTCTAAGGGTCTACGTCGTTTGTCAGCATAAGACTTCTGCCTATCCTGTGCAGTCTTAAGTTGTTGTTGTATCACTTTAATCTTCTCTGTGGTCTGCTGCACAAGATCAGGACCTAACAACTGATGTTCACCAGTCTCATACCAACATAAGGGTGATCTACAATGTCTACCATATAAAGCTTCATAAGGTGCCATATCAATGCTATGTTGATAGCTATTGTTATAGGCAAACTCTATCAAGCTTAGGTGTAGATCCCAACTCCCGGCAAACTGAAGAACACATGCTCTCAACAAGTCTTCCAAGGTCTGTATAGTCCTTTCCGACTATCCATCAATCTGTGGATGAAAGGTTGTACTAAACCTTAACTTGGTGCCTATAGCTCTGTGTAACTGCTCCCAAAAATGACTTATAAATTGGGGACCTCTATCAGAAACTATAGTGACAGGAACTCCGTGCAACCACACTATCTCTTGAACATACAATTGTGATAACTTTTCAGCAGAATAGGTTGTTTTGACAGGTAAGAAATGCGCTGTCTTTGTCAACCTATCAACAATTACCCAAATGGAATCATGTCATTTGTTTGTCCTGGGTAGGCCAACAACAAAGTCCATGGTCACATGGTCCCAATTCCACTGTGGTATGGGTAAAGGTTGCATTGTTCCTGCAGGCTTCTGGTGTTCAACTTTAATTTGTTGACACACAGGACACCTCAGAACAAACTCAGCAACATCCTTCTTCATCCCAGGCCACCAATATATATCTTTTAAGTTTCGATACATCTTGGTGCTCGTTGGATGCATGGCATACATCGAAGAATGAGCTTCTTCCACGACTAACTTCCTCAAGTTATCGACATCTGGTACTATCATTCTCCCATGATAGCATGCCACCTGATCATCTGAGTCATGGAAACCATCTCGCTTCTCATCACCATACTCAAACCTAATCTGCTGAACTCTAGCATCAACTTGTTGTGCCTCCTTAATCTGCTCTCTTAGGGTAGGTTTAATATGCATCTCAGCTAACAAGCTGGCTAACAATGATACCT
This sequence comes from Alisma plantago-aquatica, assembly GCA_963693085.1. NCBI lineage: Eukaryota > Viridiplantae > Streptophyta > Magnoliopsida > Alismatales > Alismataceae > Alisma > Alisma plantago-aquatica. The sequence continues at coordinate 566,305,858 of OY856410.1, read as the reverse complement.
TCAACTGCACATTGTCTTGCCTTAAAGAGATAAGCAAATCTCTCCTAGAGCATACTAAGGAAATTAGTTGTGCTCTATCCATGGTTGATGTTGTTGATTTCCTACTCAAGGCATCTGCAACCACATTGGCCTTCCCTGGATGGTAATCAATTGTACAATCGTAGTCTTTGATTAACTCCATCCAACGACGTTGCCTCATGTTAAGTTCATGCTGAGAGAAGATATATTTAAGATTCTTGTGGTCTGTGAAAATCTGGAATGTTTCTCCATAGAGATAATGTCTCCAGATCTTCAAGGCACGAACCACAACAGCCAACTCTAGATCGTGTGTCGGATAATTCTCCTCGTGTTTCTTAAGCTGTCGGGAAGCAAAAGAAATCACTTGCTTATCCTGCATCAACATGCATCCGAGTCCATTCTTGTAGGCATCACAGAAAACTACATATCCTTTACCTTGTTCAGGTAGCACAAGTACAGGTGCACTTGTCAACCTCTTCAACAGCAGGAAAGACTGTTGGCACTTATCACTCTAGGCAAAAGGAACATCTTTCCGGGTTAACTTGGTTAAGGGTAGGGCTATAGAACTGAAGTTCTTAATGAACCTTTGGTAGTAGCCAGCTAACCCTAAGAAGCTACGAATCTCCGTCGGTGTCTTCGGTTGTTCCCACTGTAGAACAGATTCTACCTTTTTGGGGTCAACACGAATACCCGAGGCAGATACCACGTGTCCAAGAAAAGATACTTCCGACAACCAGAACTCACACTTGCTAAACTTAGCGTATAGCTTATGTTCTCTTAGCAAAGTTAGAGCCTGACGGAGACGTTGTTCATGCTGCTAAGCATCTCTACTATAGATCAGAATGTCATCTATGAAAACGACAACACACTGATCGAGGAAAGGTCGGAAGACTCTATTCATGAGTTCCATAAATGCAGCTGGTGCATTAGTTAGTCCAAAAGACATAACTGTGAACTCATAGTGACCATATCTTGTCCTAAAAGCAAACTTGGATATGTCACTGTCCTTAATACGGAGTTGATGATATCCAGACCTCAAGTCTATCTTTGAGAAGACTGTTGCACCACGCAACTGATCAAAACGATCATCAATCCTCGGCAGAGGGTACTTATTCTTTATTGTTACTTTATTGAGTTATCTATAATCAATGCACAACTGCATTGACCCGTCTTTCTTTTTAACAAACAAAACTGGAGCACCCCAAGGTGAAGTACTTGGTCGGATGAAACCTTTCTCAACTAACTCTTGAAGCTGTTTCTTGAGTTCTGCCATTTCGGCAGGCGCCATCCTATACGGTGTCTGGGCTATGGGTTGTGTATATGGGACCAAATTGATTTCAAAATCAATTTCTCGAGGTGGTGGTATACCTAGAAGTTCTTCAGGAAACACGTCTTCGAATTCCCTGACTACAGGAACTTCAACAGGGTTGGGACTCTCCATGGTAGTATCTACCACATGGGCCAAGAATGCATAACATACTTGCCTCAACAGCTTATCAGCAACCATAGCTGACACAAGATAGGTGGGTAGAATCTTTCTTTCTCCTTGAAATATCCATGTGTTGCTTTCATCAGCAAACACAGCATGCTTGGATTCACAATCCAAGACAACCCTATACCTTTCCAAGGTATCCATCCCAAGGATTATATCAAATCCTTGCATATCAAGTGGTATAAGATCCACTTGAATGTGATGATCAGAAAAGAAGAGGATGTAGGGAGATCATACCTCCTGCAAAACAGCAGACCCTCTCAACGGAGTCTCAAGCAACAAGCTATCTACCCTATGACTGACTGTCATATTGCAGTTACGAATCACTCTTCGAGTGATAAAAGAGTGTGTAGCACCCAGGTCAATCAAAACAGATACAACACAGGATGTAGACATATCAGAATATAACAATTCCATCTGACCTGCCACAACCCGTGGATTGATCACTGCATTAGGTGGGTTCATTACATAGAACCTTGTTGTCACCTGAGGTTGAGTTGGTGCTGACGATCCAGCTTGAGACGCTTGTCCACGTCCTCTAGCTGCTCCTTGAGACTGTCTTCTCTGTGATCCTTGTTGATTCTGTCTTTGAAGCTGTGTCACACTGACAGGCCTAGACCTGCAGTCCTTCATCAAATGTCCCACCTTCCCACAGTTGTAGCAGCTTCTTTCTAGTTGTTGTGGTCTTGGTGGTCCTGTGATTGACATTGATGTTGAAATGCGAGTCTCTTGTAGTGGTAGGCTTCGTCCTCTACCTCTACTTGGTGCCCACTGTGTCTGAGCAGTAGATCTGGGTGGTGGAGGTGTAGGTGTAGAGAATCTAGGCTTCTTAAAGTCTCTAGATGAAGAACCCTGGAACTGCGGATATCTCTTATGGGTTTGCCTCTTCTCGGCTACAGATCTCTCTATTCTTCGGACTGACTCAACGAAGGTAGCGAACCTCTCCCAATTTTCTAGGGCAGACACGGGAGTAGTCAAATCGGCATTCAAACCCTTCTCGAACCTTCTAATCCTTTCTTCTTCTGTGGCAGCCATGTGCAGATAGAACCGCAGCAACTCCATGAACTTAGCTTCATACTCGCTAATGTTCATCATGCCCTGCCTCAGTCTCTCGAACTGAGAGATCTTCTCATCCAGGAAGGTCTTTGGAAAATATCTGGGGACAAATTCCAGACGAAAGTCTTCCCATGAGATCTCTATTCCAGGCCTCTTCTGCTCTTCCATGGTCCACCAGTGACCAGCACTTCCTTTGAGAAGATAGACGGCATGTCTAACCTTCTCAGCTTCAGGGATGTTAAGGATTCTGAAAGCTTTCTCCAACTCGGTTATCCATAGATCGACATATTCAGTAGCTCCGACACGATGAAGTCGCTCGAACGTCTTATCGATACCTTGTCCCTCAGGCTGGACAGGTACCCTAGGTGCAGGCATGGGCATCCTGTCGGTGATGTGTGTCATGGCAGTCATAAACTGCCCGAACATAGTTTGAATAGATGGGTTACCCATGTAAGCTGGGTCAAACTGAGGTGGCTTAGGTACGGGCTGCTCTATTTCTGGGTTCCTTACACCTTCCCGAGGTGCAGCGACGCTACTTTCTGCCACGTATTCCTCATGTGGCTCAGACATCCTTATATATCTTCTTCTCCTGAGGAGCAGAAGATTCTATTAGATAGGAAAAAACTCTAAGGATAGACTCAACATCCTAAGTCCTATGTCTCTGTAGACTCAGCGAACCTAGAGCTCTGATACCACTAAATTGTGGCGTCTCGATCCATAAACCACGATATAAACTCAGCGGAAGCATTCGATTAGAAGCAGAATACAAAAATCACTGGAAATTTAAAACTTCTTTTATAGAAACAAGATAAACAGTTTACATCTCTGTTAAATCACTTCTTGAGTGATTATACACAACCAGATACAAAAATCTCAAGATTCAAAACCAAAAATCTCAGACCAACTAACTCCAAGGACCTGAGAGTACAGAGACGGTCATAGGACTATCTAACTACAAGACTCAACAGTCAGTATCTCCACCTGAGATTCACTTCTACTCCTGGTGCTACTGCTGGTATTGATCACCTGCAGACTGGTTCCTTCATCCTCGACGACCACCTAAAAAGTTGAAATCTACGGAGTGAGACAATTTTAAATAATTGTCCCAGCAAGAGTTATAACTCTCTGCCAGAAGCTTTATTATAGCAATCAAAGAACAACATGAGCAATAAAAGCTTTTAAGGTAATCAACAACAAATTGACTTAAGTGGAACAACAACATTTAAGAATATAAAGAACATACGTACTAAGCAGTGTAATCATCAATCATTGTATCTCGTAGTTCAACCTAAGAAGATATGCTACTCGGTTGATTATGTTTTACAAACATCATTATGCCTTGCGGAGATGAGGTATACCGCTCATACTCCAACCGATCACTGTTAAGTCGCATCGGTATCATACTTAGGTCATCAAAAGAGTTGGATTCTTATGACCTCATCTTCCTCAGTCAGAGTGAGGATATACATGCAGGACATCTAGTGTCTCTGCTACTATAGCTTACCAGGGTATTCTGGTACTTCGCTATTAGAGTCACAGTGGCATTCTGTACTCTCTTCACCATCGAAAGATTTCTTATTTATCTCTCATCGATGCGGTATAAAGGATTTCCTTGGGAGAATAGTGTTACATCACCCCAGTATAAACATATAGTGAAGGGTTGATAGATTAAGATACATCTACATCAATTCCTACACTAGGATGTAAGGATATACACATCCATATTCCCCCAAATACTCAAAATTATGCGATCCAGGAGTTCCCTTAGGAAAACCTATTTCACCATCATTTAGCTTATGACAATGATGGATCTATGATCAAGGCTCTACATGGTATGATTATATTTGATTAGTTAGGTACATTTCAGTATTCTTTTACCATCATTCATGTTCTCAAACATTAATCATTAGCATAGCAGCTATGAAAATAGAATACTAAATGTAACAAGTCTAGCTCACATCAATTATCATTTCTTAATCATCTCATCACAAGTTATCTAATTATCATGACCTTGATGATACTCATGGCTCTCACAGCCTATCAATCTCTTAAGATGCCACTTACTAGGTAGGAGGATATATCACTATTCATAAAGCTAATAACATGCTTTCAATGAATATGGTATCCTAGTCCTTACCTGGATATGATCATCCTTATATAAGAACCTGCATGGTTAATTCAACTAATAATAGTAAACAATTCAGTTCAAGAGTTGTACCTTCATACTCTTACAAGAGTTAGGTTCCCTAATTTTCATCAATTAGGGTTTACTATACACATTACATGTTATCACCCTATAATTAGGGTTTACTATTCACTTCATGGTGAATTGAACTCATAACATCATTATGTATGAGACACATCACCATTGATGCCTTAAATTAGGTTAAGATTCATCAATTATCATAATTAGGGTTTTCATGATCTCACATAGGTGGATCATACCCCAATCATGCACATTCATATGTGTTGATGGTACTTTACTTGAGTTTCAATCATAAATGGTACTTTCTCTCTCCTCATACTAATAGATGGTTATTACATGACTCTAGATTAGGTTGGGTCAAGTCCCCATTGATTAACATAAACCAAATCACCACTATCATATTATTAGGGTTTGATTAAAACAAGGTATCATTTAGTTGAACCCTTCAAGGGCATATTGGTAAAGTACACCCTTGATCACTATTATGGTTCAATCCATTAGTCACTTAGTCCCTTAATGTCTTAGGGTACCATTAGGGTTTAGTTTAGACCACCATTGGACCAATTACACCTTCAAACGATTAAGCAAAAATAACCTTAAAAGTCTCCAAACGGTTTCAACCTTCAACCTCCAAACGGTCTTGAGACCATTTGGGGGTGTTGACCGTTTGGATAGTTTGACCATCAAGACTGCATGGATCACCAAGACCGCATGGGTCACCAAGACCGCATGGGTGCGTTGACCGTTTGGGAAAGTTGACCTCCAAACCATTTGAAGCTATGCGACTTGAAACCGTTTGATCTTAAACGATCATGAGATCGATTGGTCCAAACGACCTTGAGATCATTTGAGCCCAAATGGTCTTGAGGCCGTTTGGCCCCAAACGGTCTTGAGACCATTTGGACCCAAACGGTCTGGAGACCGTTTGGTCCAAATGGGCTCAAAACCACATGGACCTCAAAGGTGAAGCAAAGGTTATAATCGATTATGGTTGTCTATGTTGAAGCCTCCACTTGGCCATAATCTTGTTAACGAATTGTAAATTGAGTCAATTAGGGTTAGTATTAATCAATTGGACACCAAGTTGACCCTCAATTAAAAGCCAATTGGGGTTGAATCCAACTCAATTTGGGTTTTCAATCGACTAATCATCAATGTTCAACAATGTGAATCAAATTGAGGTTGAACCCATCAATTGACATCCAATTGGGCCCAAACTTAGCCCAAACGGTCTTGATATCGTTTGTACACCCTCCAAATGGTCTTGAGACCGTTTTCTCAAAGTTTCATCAAATTCTAAGTTGATTTGATAAGGGTTGAACCCTAATTAGGTCTAAAATCAGCATTTTTAATCAATTCATCAATCTATTGTGATTGGACCATCAATTCATCAAATTACCTTAACCCTAGACCTCCAAACGGCCTTGGGTTGTCACCAAACGGTCTTGAGACCGTTTCAGTGAACCCCCAAATGGTCTTGAGACCGTTTGGGCCCTTCAACCCAAAGTTCATCAAAATCTATCTTTGAAATCAGCAAATCACCCCGATTAGGGTTTAGGAGGTTGAAGTGCCTTCAACTTGTGATTGGTTTGGAATTAAGTTATTATTCTTTGTAGAAATTAAATTCAACATGTTTACAACAGACCCTTAAACGGTCTTCCCTTGGTCAACCCTATAAAATGGTCTTGAGACCGTTTGATTCTAAACGGTCTTGCAAGACCGCATGAGATCAAACGGTTTGAGACCGTTTGATTTCAAACGGTATACAAACCGTTTAGACTAAAAAGGTCCAAGGTCATTTGATAAAGTTGCCTAGGAATTCACGCCCATAATCTTCAACCTCTGTTCAGGTCGGTTACTCCACATATTGCTTGCAAAGATGCAAGGAAGAATGGGGAAGAAGAAGAACTAAGTATAAATTTGCAAGAACACAGATATGCATAATAAAGCAAGAAGTTTAGAGTTATAAAACCCACCTCAAACGTTGTCCCTAGAGCTCCAAGCTTCCAAGATTCAAGCCTTTAATGGCGTCTTAAGCTCCACAGGTTCGCCAAAGATGATTCCCCAAGGAAAGGTTGGGGAAAGTCGGCTAGAACAAGAAACCTAAGTGAGTTAACCATAAAACCAACCTTATACAAGGAATACCTCCATGAATCCAAGCTAGGAGATGGTCTCTTATCACCTTAGATCAAGTTGGTCATCTCCTTGAGTTCCAGAGCTCTTCCTTGGTCGGTTGAGCAAGATGAGAAGTGAAGAAGAGAAGAGAATACGTTTACTTGGTTTGCAAAGGAAGATGCTTATATAGCTTAGGTTAGTTTTCACCATAAGGACCTCTAGTTTATGGATTTCTCATCAAGGTCCCTCCTTACTTCTAAGGCACGTTAAAACTATCATAACTTAAGCAAAGCCCATCAAAAGTAAAGATCTAAGGGTAAATAAAACCAACATGCAACCTAAGGTACATATATGAAGGGTCTCCTTACTCATACTAAATGATTTTACTACAAAGGTCATTCTTCTTATCTAATTATTTAATTAAAGTGACCCTTTCATCATTCCTACTCTAAATGATGTCAAAAGTCATAAAAGATATTCTAGATGGTGTATTTTACAAGTTTCACCCCACATTTTGGGTAATTGCACTTTACTCCAAAATTAGGGTTTTAAGCACAAGGATTGTTCCACAAGCTGCATCTTGATGCCCAACCTTGGGAAGTCCATCATACCTCATCATATTCACTCATATGATGTCTCATCATCAGAGGAACATCTTAACCTGTGTAATTTTGTAAGTTAACCCCTTTAACTGGGTAATTTTCACATAGGTCCCTGCATTACAAAACAATACTACAACTTGTTTAAAAAGGGACAAAATTGAAAGTGTATGTTCCTGAGGAACTTAATTACATGCCCAATAGGTAATCACAAGTATTTAATTACATATTTAGGCAAAACATCTAGGGTTAGTTCATAACCAAGGTCAGGGATGTTACAAGGTGTTATGACCCAAGTCAAAGCACACTCATGTCTCAACCTAAAGCAAGTAATAGGGTGTATTTCATGACCTCAAACATCAAGCCCACATCTTTATCGGTCGAGAGAAGGTTAAACAGTAAGAACACCAACTGTCATAAAGATCAAACCCATGGATCCAAGATCATCAAACTCTAGAATGAGCACCAAGAATATCATCTAGCAAACATGCTTAAGAGAGAGAAACCCAAATTTAGATTAGGGATAGAACTCATTCAAAATAGAAGATGAAGCCTAAAGAAACTATCATCATCATATAGGAAATCATCACACATAAACGGTCATCAAACCCTAAACATGTGTTATGGAAAAACCACCATGGAGGGCCTTATGCAAGAGAGATAAACCCACATTTAACACCTCCAAAATAGAAACCAAACTCCAAGGAATATCAAGGTACATGAGCATCATGCGTGTATCTAAAACTAGGATCATAGGATAGGAGAAAACCATCATGACACATCCATCTTCCACAATCAGGTACTAAGAATTAGGGTTTTGGATTCTAAGAAAATCAAGCATGACAACCACCATCATCCAAGATCTAAAACACGGTATTATCTACTAGAATGATAGGGGTACATTTTACAGAGAGAAACAACAACATGCAAGTAAGGAAAAGTGTTGTAATAGAGAAGGTAGAGGGTTATATCATCCGCCTTAAGGATGATCAACACCAGATCACCAAGGATGATGAAGCTCCACCAAAGGATCCACTTTCAGCCACAAGATCACCTCAAAAAGAAGAAGACACCAAGGTCAAAGATTTCTCAAGAAAAGAGAGAAAAGAACTCTAGTCTGAACCTAAAGAAAGAGGATAAAGAGAGAAGAAAACTTCCTCACACTTGGGTCCACCTTGTTAAAACATGGCCCATGACCATTGTGATGAGGGGTTCACTTCTCAAGAATGACCGCCATGGAGGATACATGGTCTAGGTCTAAGATAAGTGAAGAAGATGCGGTGTAAGTTCAAAAGAAATGCCATCAAGGAAAGGCAAACAATTACCAAGGTTGAAGATGACCCAGAGTCACCACATGCGAGGGATCCAACCACCAAAGCTTCAACGATCAACTCACCTTGCTCCACCAAGCTCCAACAATGAGAAAAGGAGAGAGAAGGATAAGGGCCAAAAAGGGTCACTTGCATGGAGAGAAGAGGGTTTATATAGCAAAGGAATAGGGAGGTAGGGTGAGATATGATGTGTCAACACTAAAATGCAACAAAGGGACACTTGTCCACCCAAGAAACCAACATGCAACCACTTAAAACACACATGCATGAGATGGTGATACAACCTATGTTGGGTCTCGACTACTTGAGGTCACCCAACGTATGGTCATAGTCACGACACACCAAGGACCACCTCATGGTTGAGACAAGGCACCAAAACATCATTTGGTCAAGACAAAAGGATCACCACATACACTAGGTCAAGACAGTTCACTAGAGACAACCATCTCAACCTAAGACAACCCAAGATCATCATGGTCGAGACAACAACACATAGAGAAGGTGTCTTGGTCAAGACACTCACAAGAAACCCTCTCAAGTTCGATACAAAGGGTCACCACCTTCAACAAGGTATACATGGTCAAAACCAAGCAAACCCTAGAAACCCTAATCACCACTAGGGGTGTCACCACTCATCGAAGGACAAACTAAGGCTCCCCAAAGCACCACACACACACACTCTCTCTCTCTCTCATGAATCCAAGAGAGAGAAGGAATACTGTATAGGTGGAAAATTGCAAGATAACCCTCTCAACTAGGTAATTGACCCAAAACAAGCACACAAAGCATAAACATCATCCAAGCAAGCTCAAATTGGATACTTAAGCTCTCCACAAGCTCTAAGATCATCTCAAATGATTAGATTAATGCTTTAAGTACTTAATCAAGCCAAAACTAATGGGGTCAGCCCAAAACCCAGGCAGGAGGTCTTACATATGGAATCTCTTCTTGACCTCTAGTCAATGAAACCTATGTAGTCATGTACTGATGAGAGTTTAAGGTAACCTAATGATGGTGTTGGTGGTCAATAAAGTTATTTGTTTGAAATAGATGGCTTGGAAACTTTGAACATTTCTTCTCTCTCCTATTATCTTTCCCATAGGGCTACAAAACACGTCTGCTCCTTCTCTTTCACATCAATCATGTATGTTACTTGCGAAGAGTTGGAGCAACAGTGAATCATCAGCAATTGATGAAAACCAATCAAATTTCTACTTCCATTGACCATCAAATTGATTGTTACTCTTCCCTTATCCTTATTTGAGTATATGTGTTTCTCCTTGCATACTAAGGATTTAGATCCATTTTCTCCTGGATCATGAATTTAGGGATGACGAGATCTTTGAGGATGGAAAGCTTGTATATTGGGACATATTGTGGTTTGCTTGAGGTTCGATGTTTGTTGGAGATTGAAGAGTAAAGCTCAAGGCTTTCTACTATTCCATCTTCATCAACAAGTGGACTTGATTCCACTACTTGTAATTTGAGTGATATAGCATATGATGCATTTAGGACCTACATGTTACATGTTGACCCTAATCTTGTTTCTAATCCATTAATATACTAGGATGGAATTTTTATGTTGACTTAAAAAAATAAAAAAGGTAATACATACTTGCATGTTCATCTTGATATCTTAAACAAATTTCTTGATGCTAATGATATGTTTCGCTTGACATGAATATTCTTAAACTCGAGCTATTATGAAACATGAACTTGAAGGTAGTACTTTTATGGTATGTTTATACTCCTTACAATGAAATACGAAGTACATGATCTATATTATTGGAGAAAATTCATAAAACGTTGTTAAGGCTTTTTATTAGCTTTACATTGTTGTAAATTTGTATCACTAGGTTGAAAGAGATGATTTATACTTAGTTTGGTCTTCTTGGGCCCTAACATTGAGAATTACCATAACTCTTGCATGATTTGGAGTTTTTGATCTAAAATTATGGATGCAATTATTTTATACCATAATTTATATGTTTGTGATGATCCGAAGTGAAATTTGATGATGGCTTGATATGATAAGAAAAGGATTGGACCTTGGTATGGTCTGTAATGATTAGTAGGGCCTTGATGTAGCCGACAGGAATTATAGTACACCCTATTTTGAGTGGATGAAATAGGATGGTCATACATTTTATATTTTCTAAAGTTGCAAGGGCTTGATTAATATTTTATTTCTTGTTGTTGATTGTATGTAACTTGATTGATGCAGTCTTAAATAAGTAATTGTTATAATCAATCAAGTAAAACCCTAATCACATAACACCTTGAGTATGTAGATCTACTTCCTTGAGTCGCTTGGGGAATAGTGAAACGAGCTAATCTTGTAGCAATTTGAGAATTGTGAGGGGATGCTCAAAAGCATATATTAGTGAATATATAGGGATGATTGTGTTTAGTATAACTCAACATCTTTAAATCTAGTTGAGACTCAATCGTGACCTATGGCATGGTAATATGTGAAATGTGATGGAGAATGATAGGCTTTGATAGCATGTGATGTGGTTTTGTGTCATGTATACCCCAGGTAGGACCAAGATGTGTGAATATGCTTTAGAGAAATTCCATAACAAACTAGCATATGAGCACTCTACCTTTTGATGCCCACACTTCAACACAAGGATATGTGAAGAGTTTAATGAATTCAAGGGATATCCTTAGATCTTGTATGATCCTAAAAAGGCTTAGTAGAATCTACCTAGTAGTTTCATTGGTATGCCTTAAACTACTCATGCATAATAAAATGTGTAATTCAGCCTTGTAGTATATTTGTTTAGATGTATTTGACAAATAACATATGTACTTGTGATGTGATGTTTCTTTATACATCTCTCTATCTATCTATCTATCTATATATATATATATATATATATATATATCTTTCAAACACACACACATATATATATCAGAATCATGTAGATATATTCCAACTTCCTCCTAAAAATATAGGAGGTCAAAGAGTTACATATATCCCAACACTACATAACATAATATAGCACAACTCACCCATCCTATTTAATGTGTAGCTTGCGCTTCACACATTTATAATTTTTTTTATAAATACAACTCACACCTTTGGTTGTATCTTCATGTTTCCTTTCGTTTCTTTCACTCCAATTATGGTAGCAAAGTGCAGAAAACAATAGCCTCTTCTTGTCCCCTTTACCAAAGTAAGCAGGTGTCTTCTTTACTTCTTCATTCAGGTATCATTTGTAGGCTGAAATCTCTACATATGATCCCCCATATTTCATTGGTAAATTTGTATCTCCCAAATAGATGATTATGAGATTCCTCATCTTCATTACATAGCAAGCATATGGTAGAAATATCATTATTCCATATGTGTACCTTTTCCGGTGTCGCTAGCGCCCCATGTAAAATTTTGAAAACACACATAGACCATTTAGGTACATGTTTTCCCATTCATATATGTTCCACCATTGGGTCCTTTGAAACTTTGGATCTTATCACCTTCCATAGGTCTGTCTTTGGATTCTTTACTTGCCAACCACCTATAGCTTTGGGTTCAAAGATATGCTTCACTTGTTGCCATAATTCTTTCATCACATTAATAGCACGTGAATATCCTTCTCTCATTATTGGATGAAAATCTAGTCCACGTTGATATCTTTCTCTCATCCACTTTCCCCACACCAAGCTTCCTTCCTGATAGATAATTATTCTTCTCAGTGTCCCCCATTTGGCAATATTTCTAGGTGTTTTTAAATTAAACCGAACCTCCTCTTTTGGTAATGCCAACCTTGCATACCTCATTGGATGACACTCACTTGCCCATAAAAAGTTTGAGATTTTCATCTCCATTTTGTCCAGCACCGCTCCCGATATCGCCCCTTGTTCAACCCAGAAAATCAAGTCCTTCAATAGATGCCTTGGTGAGGGTCTCTCTACCCGCCACAGACGTCTTTTGTGAAGGCCATCTTACAATCATCTCGTCAACCCTGTCTATGCAATCAGCAAAGTCTTTCACCTGTATATTGCCATCGGCAAGTTGGAATCTCAAGTATCTAGTAGGGAATTTGCCCAATTCTACTCCCATCACTTCCCACAGCCCGGCTTCATACTACTGGTAGTTCTTGGACAGAAACAGTTGAGTCTTATTTGCATTAACACACAACCTTGTTTGCTCTTTAAAGCTTCTAAGTAAAGCATTTAGGTTTGTAAGCATGATGGTTTTGGCTTCAATAAACACCAAGATCTCATCAGCAAATATTAGATCGCTCATCACCTTAATCCCATGCACTATGTATGCCTTTATATCTCTTTTTTCTTCTACCTACATCATGCTTTGTGTGAAATATTCCATGATAATGGTGAACAGTATAGGAGATAGGGGGTCCCCTTACAACATCCTGTTGTTCCCTCTAAAAATACCTTCCGAAGTGCCATTCACAAGAACAGAGAAGCTCATAGTACTCACACACTATTTCATCTGGTCGATCCAATTTTCAGAGAATTCCATTTGTTGCATGATCCACCATGGCTTGTCCCATCTGACGCTGTCATATGCCTTTGGCATATCTAGCTTTAAGCATGTCTTTTTGTTACCCCTCATCACATTATAATCAAGGAACTCACCAAACAAGAGGGCGCAGTCATTGATACTCCTCCCTATAATGAAATCTCCTTGGTTCCCAGAAATAAGAGATGGGAGAACCATCTTCAGTCTTGATTCTAGTATTTTTCCAATGATTTTATATTGGACAAAATAGAAAGCAATAGGTATAAAATCAGCAAGAGAAGCACTCACCTTCTTCTTTGGAATAAGGACTAAGAAAGCATGGTTAACCTACCTTACCATGTTGCCTCCTTCTAGAAACCACTTCACATATTCCACCAAATCCTTCTTTATAATGTCCCACATCTTTTTATAGAAGAAAGCATTGAATCCATCTAACCCTAGAGATTTGTTACAGCCTATACTCCATAGAGCATCCTTAACCTCCTATTCATTCACTTCCCTGGTAAGAATATTATTATGTGCACCATTGAGATTGAACTTCCAATCTATATATTCTTCCTTCATTGCCACTTCAAAATTCTTGTTGTATAGAGCACTATAGAATTGTATGGCTTGATCTTCTAGGTCCTCTTGCTTGATGACCACCCTTCCATCTGCATCAATAAATTCAAAGATTATGTTACTTGCTTCTCTTATCTTCACTTCAAGGTGGTACAGATTTGTGTTTCTATCCCCATCCTCCATCCACTTCTCTTTGCTTCTCTACCAATAGAACTTATCCTCCGCCTTTTTGAGATCCTCCAACATCATACACAACTCCTTATCTCTTCTAATTAGTCCTCATCAAGTGATTTTGTAAGAAGTATCCTCCTTACCTCTCTACATTTTTGTTTTGTCTATGAGATCAGATTTGGGATGTTCACCTCCTCCTCAGACCATCTCTTCAGGACAGCCTTTGTGCTAGAAAGTTCTTTACAAATATGAATGTCAGTTTCCATACACCTGCAAACTCCAGCTCTCTCTGACAATATCATCAAATTCTTTCCAGTCTACCCCGTAGTTTAGGAATCTGAATGGCTTCCTCTTCTATTTCTTTTGTGTAATATACACCAACAAGGAAGCATGGTCGCTCAGCTCCAAAACACTTGCTTTTACTTGTACACTCGAAAACATCTTTAGTCATTCCTCATTCACCAACGCTCTATCCAGCTTTCTTGCTACTTTGACCTCTGGTTTCTATTCATTATTCCATGTGAACAAGTCACCACCTATCATGGGAAGCTCAATCAACTCTTCTCTATCAATATCTATATTAGAAGCATCAATAACATCTTTCAAAGTTGGTCTTCTGCCTATCTTTTCTCCCTATACTTTTACATTGTTGAAATCTCCAATCACCATCCAAGGAACCTCCATATGTCTAGAAAGAAAAGATAATTCATGTTAGAGCTCTTGTCTTCTTCTTACATCATTATGTGCATACATTGTTGTCAAAAACATGTAAGCTTGTTGTATTCCTACAATCCATTGTGATATGTTGATCAGACATCTATTTCATTGTCACCTACCAGGCATTAGGCTTCCACGTCAGGCACACCCTTGCTAACTCAGCATGCTCCAGGTTGGAAATGTGTTCCCAACCTTGTGGAAACAAGTATCTTATGTGTTGTTTATTCTTCTCCCTTCATTTGGTTTCAACTAGTGCCACAAGTGAGGGCCCATTTTTAGCAATCCATTCACGAACCTCCTTCTTATACCAATCACACCCCCTTTAATATTCCATAGGAGTATTGACATATAAACAGTTTTGTTCTCCTCTCGTTCACCTAGCAGGCTCCTACTTATTGGTATTTTTCCCCTTCTCTTCTTCCTTTTTGTTTGAAATCTCCTCACCTTCTATGTCAAAATCACTCAGTTCTTCAAAGTTGTTGGCTATATCTAGAATCACCCTGACTCCTTGACTTGTTGGGATTCCTGTCCTCTTGTACCCATTCTTCTTTGAGGAGGAGGAGGTGAACTCTCCTTCTTCTTTGTCATCACCCTTGCTTGATTCAAGAATCTACTTACTTGGTACCTTTATAATCTGGTCAATTTCTAGTACAACCTTACCCGTTGTCTCCTCGTCCTTCAAGCTTTGTGTCTTCTCAACCCATTGATTCCTTGATTCAGCCCTAGTTTCTATGGATTTCATTGTTGTGTCCACCTCCACACAAGTTCATGTCTTGTTCCCAAAGGCATGACATGTACTGCATAATGGTGGTACATAGTCATGCCCCACTGCTAGCGGAATAGGTTGTCTACCCTTCACATTCATCCACACCTTGTCGATGATTTCTTCTACTATTGACAGTTCCACAAGAACCCAAGCATCCTCCTTCTCCAATGAATGAATGTTGATGTGAAGGACCTTCCTGACACAATTGGCAATGGTGCCAACCGATCGTCTTGTCCATGCATAGCCAAAGGATCGTAGGGTTATCTAGGCTGGTACAGTGGAGAACACAGCCCTCCTCAGTTCATCGACATGCCTATATTCTTTAGCTACGACCAGTTGAGCATTAAACCATCTTGTCCCTAGGTCGAGAATGTTCTTCTTGTCATTGGCATTAGAAAATTGGACAAGAACCATCCCAGACTCCCTAGACAGTAGTTCAAATTATCCTTTCAGCTTCCATGTCCTCTGTATCCATGCTTGGAAGTGTGGAAAGAAGGGTCTTTTCCCGAGGATGTACATGGGGATAGTGAAATCCCAGACATTATGCATCCTTATGAATTCCTCTTCTTCTATATTGATGAGGATCTTCCCCTACTCACACCTGGGCTCTGGGAAGTACTCCTCCTCTCTGTGCACCTCAAGTTGCTTCAACACCTAGTTCCAAGCTTTGGCCTGTGTCACTAGTTCCGCGCATGCCTCCATCACTTCGATGGGTACGATAGACCTTCTATCACTTCCAGTAGAAGGTCATGCTTGACCTTCATGATCTTGGGTGGATGGGGTTTCTGGGGTTGGTGGTTTGGTGGTGGTGGGAGGGTGGACGATGGGGTTCCGACACACCGATGTGGTCATCACCACCTAGGTCACTCGGCCGATCGCCAATACTAACCCTAGTGAAGAGACATGTTGTGTATTGTATTGTGTGTGTGTCTATATATATATATATATATATATATATATATATATATATATATATATATATATATATATATATATATATAGGGTATATATTCACTATCTGCATGGGTAACTAACTTTAGTTACCTGTGGATCTATTTTGTAATAGAAAGGTACATGTTTGCAATGAGACATATAACATTTGTAATAAGATGACCAAATTTGTAATACAAACACTCATTTTATATTACACGTCTGATTACACTAAAAATGATATTTATGATAGTAGTTTACATTGTAATATAAAATGAGTGTTTGTATTACAAATTTGGTCATCTCATTACAAATGATGTCTGTCTCATTACAAATCGGTACCTTTCTATTATAAAATAGATCCACCGGTAACTAAAGTTAGTTACCCATGCGGGTAACGAATGAATGACCATATATATATATATATATATATATATATATATATATATATATATATATGTATATATATATATATATATATATATCTTCAGTATTTGTGCGGGTAACTAAGATTAGCTACCCGTGCAGTAGTTTTGTAATAGGAAGGCTTGCATTTGTAATGAGACAGTCCAAATTGTAATAGACAGACTCATTTTGTAAATACAACGTGATGTTTGTATTCTCCGTATGGAAAAAGTAAAATATATATTTATGACTATAACAGCGTTGTAATACAAAATGAGTCTTTGTATTACAAAATGAGTTTGTCTATTACAAATTGGACTGTCTCATTAGAAATGCATGCCTTCCTATTACAAAACGGATGCACGGGTAGCGAAGATATACCCTATATATACATATATATATATATATATATATATAAATATATATATATATATATATATACATATATATATATACATATATATACACACACACACATATATATACATATATATACATATATAACATATACATATACATATATATGTATGTGTATGTATGTATGGGATTAAGAGAGAAATATCCCCCCCCACACTCATGGCGGAGGCCGAACGCCTGGGAGGGTGGTAAATCAAGGCGGAAACTGGGATTCGAACCTGGGTCCCTTTGTTATGAGACAACATGCTTGACCACTTGAGCCACTCCTTGTCGGCATGTATGTATGTATGTATCAGAATCAGGTAAATATATTTTGACGTCCACCTAAAATTATAGGAGGCCAAGAGTACATGTAGGCCCAACAACATACATCCATAATAGAGTTACAACTCACTCTTCTATCTAATGTGTAGTTTACGTCTAACACATTTACATATTTTTACATCAATACTTGTGGAATTTGTAGCATCTCCTTTGTGTCTTCTGCCATTTCTCTCTTCCCATATATGATAGCATAGACCAGCAAACAGAAGCTTCTTCTTCTCATCATTACCGCACCTAGACGACATTCTTTTTGGGTCCCCTGATAGCTACAAATGTAGTTTGAATTCCTTGCATAAAAACTCCCATATCTCTTTAGTAACATTGCATTCACCCACAAAGTGGCTATGGGATTCTTCCATCTCCTGGCATAGAAAGCATAGAGTAGAAACATCATAGTTCCAACTCTTTATCCTATCCAGAGTAGCAAGAACATTGTGTAGAATTTTATTAACACACATGCTCCACTTCGACACATACCTACTAATCCAGATCTATTCTCTGAGTAGGTCCTTTGTACCTTTTGAATGAGACACCTCCCAAGTGCACATATTCTGATCTCTAAGTCTCCATCCACCAGAATCGCTTGCAGTAAATAGGTGTTTGACTTATTGTCAAGTCTCTGTCATGACGTTAATGGTATGTGAGTAACCTTCCCTTTTCTTCAATGTGAAATCCAACCCTCTTAAAATATCTTTCTCTCATCCACTTCCCCCATGTAGAAATACCTTCTTGGAATGTGATGATTCTTCATATAGTCCCCCATTTTTGAAATGTCCCTAGGGGTTTTCAAATTCCGCCCTCCTTCATCACTTGGGAACGCCAGTCTAGCATATTTTATAGGATGGTGATCGCTTCCCCATAAAAAATTTGCGATCTTCATTTCTATTCTATCCAAGACAGAACTCAGAATCTCACCATGTTGCACCTATAAAATAAGAAGTCCTTCTATGACAACCTTTATCAGAATCTTTCATCCCACCATGGATGTCTTTTGTGTCAGCCATATGTTAATCATTTCCTCCACCTTATCAATGCAATCAATAAAATTTTTGACGTGCATGTTACCTCTAGCTAAAGGAAAGCCTAGATTTTTTGTTGGGAAGTTTCTTCTCTCCACCTCCATAACCTATACAAGCCTGTCCTCCATCTGGTAGCAGTTCTTAGACAAGAAGATATGGGTTTTGTTTGCATTTACACACAGCCCCATTTGTTTTCAAAACTCACCAAGCATATTTTTAAGATTTTCCAAGTAGTGTTGTTTGGCTTCTACAAATACCAGAACATCATATGCAAAAATCAAATGTGTCATTACCTTTGTCCCATGAACTATATATGGCTTGATTTCCTTCTTTTCCTCGTCTTGTTGCATCTTCCGTGTAAAATACTCCATTATTATCACAAAAAGAAGAGGTGACAGGGAGTCACCTTGGCGTAGCCCATTGCCCCCTCTGAAGAGACCTACAAATGTGCCATTTACTATAACATAGAAGCTTGTGGTTCCCACACATTGTTTCATCCAACCAATCCATTGTTCATTAAACCCCATTTGCTGCATAATCCACCATAGTTTCTCCCATCTGACATCGTCATAGGCTTTTGAAACATCCAGTTTTAAGCAGGCTTTCCTACTTCCTCGCATGACATTATAGTCCAACAAGAACTCCCCCGCCAAAAGAGCACAGTCACTAATGGTTCTACATGCCACAAAGGCCCCTTGATTTGCATAAATGAGGTAGGGAAGGACCATCTTCAATCTAGCAGCTAGTATTTTTGCAATGATTTATATTCAACCGAACAACATGCTATGGGTCTAAAATCAGCAAGAGAGGAGGTAACCTTCTTTTTTGGAATAAGAACAAGGAAAGAGTGATTAACCTATCTTACCATATTTATCCCCTTCTAGGAACCAACTCACATAAGCAATCAAGTCATCTTTAATAATATCCCAAGTCTTCTTGTAAAATAAAGGATTGAAGCCGTCGGATCTGGGCAATTTGTTGCCTATGCTCCAAACTGCTTCCTTTACCTCTTTTTCATTAGTACTTCTTGTGAGGATATTATTGTGTGTGCTTGTAAGCTTGAACTTCCATTTCACTTGCTCTCCATCTTCTACGTCATTGCTGGAATTTTTTTATATAGTGACGTGTAGAAATTTGTGGCTTGCTCTTCTAAATCCTCTTGTTTATTGACCACCCTCCCATTAGCATCAATCATTTCAAAAATAATATTACCTGCCTATCTCCTTTTCACTGTAGTGTGATAGAGTTTTGTGTTTCGGTCCCCATCATCCATCCACTTCTCCTAGCTTCTTTGCCAGTAGAATTTTTCCTTTGCCTTTTTCAGCTCCTCAAGAATCGTTTTCAGTTCCTGACACGCTTTTTGTGTGCATAGAAATGCAAGTGTACGTGTCAATGTAATATAGGCCTTTGGAGGCCCAAGTCAAACTCAGGGATACGTGAATTGTCGGAGAATACTACTAACTACTCGCAATCAGCTAGACCGATTAAAAAGTTGGGAGTTGTTCTTATAATTAAAAGAAAATAAAAATAAAACAAAACAAAGCAATCGATTAAATGTTTGGTTTAATCAATTCAAAATGAGATCTTTAGGATTGCGGTTTCACCACAGGTTTTCATTATATTAAATTCTATGTAGTCACTCAAATTTATCTCTCTATCTGGGTAGTGGCCTGAAATCAGAATTGCCCACTGCCGTGGTACAATTCACTACCTATGTCTAGGTCGGTTCCACCGTCGTAGTAACCTATACCCTAAACTAGGTGCATTAAAAATGATCTCTCGGTATCCACCATTAACCTTACACCACCTTGTTCAAGGGATTTGTCAATTAATGTAAATTCTGTCTCTTTTCAACCATTAATTCTTCTTTCAAAGTAATTAAGGGCATTAGATTATTATTATGGTGATCAAGCATTACAATATAATTGACAAAACGAAATTATACCACGGATTTAAGAGATAAGGTATGAATTACTATGATAAAATTGTCATACAATGAATTCTCGGGCTACTCCCGGTCCTAAAGACAAAGGGGATTATCCCCACATGTTCATCTCAGAGCAAAACGTGGAGTAGAAAAAGGGAAACATGGAGAAAAACGTGATTGAGTGGTGAAACCCCTGAACAGAGAAGATCTAAGAGATCCTTGGTGTAGAATACACGTTCTCCCGCCTTTCGGTGGTGGAAATCGTCTTATTCGGCATCCGGATCGGCTGGGGCGTGCTTCTGGGCTCCGTTCTTCTCTCCCCCCTTCTCGAGACATGTGTAGCGCCTAATGACGTGATTCCTCCCTCTTGGGCGCCGTCATTAGGTTTAGTCACCGAGTTGGGTCCAATTAATCACAGTCATCAAATCTAAATCAATCTAAAGCAAACTCATATCTGACGGTGTCGATACCATCGACACGGGTCGATGGTATCGACCATGCACTGTATCGACTGGATTTCTTTCCTTTTCTTTGTCGCAACTAATGCCACCTCGATACCATCAACGCGGGTCGATGGTATCAACATTCATAGGCGTCAGTTTTGTCCTTTTACCGTCATTGTAGCTCCACTAGTCAATAGTATCGACATATGTGTCGATAGTATCGACTCACTCTTCGCTAGAAACCTGATGGTATCTCGATACCATTGACATCCCTGTCGCTAGTATCGACTTATGTCTGGTCCTTGCGGATGGCAACTTGTGGTCTGGTCAATGGTATCGACCATCATCGATGGTATCGACAGTAGCAGATACTTGTTTTTCCTGAAATTACAATACGAGACCACATAAGTCTACACAAAACATATTCGTGTGATAATTTAAGCTCAAAATACTGAAATAAGGGAGATTTGACATAGAGAATGATCATAGACCAAAGTAAATGAATTATGTAATATTAACCACCAAAATGACTAATAAATGCATAAAAATCAAATAAAACAAGTCTATAAATGCGACTCAAAATCATCACATCAAACTCCCCTAAGCTTGAACATTGCTCGCCCTCGAGCAACAAAACCTTAGAATAGAATTGCCAGAGTCAACTAAAGAACAAATCATCACAACAGACAT
The DNA here is from genome assembly GCA_963693085.1 of Alisma plantago-aquatica. Lineage (NCBI taxonomy): Eukaryota > Viridiplantae > Streptophyta > Magnoliopsida > Alismatales > Alismataceae > Alisma > Alisma plantago-aquatica. Next base: position 566,284,179 of record OY856410.1, on the reverse strand, counting down.
CCCATATGATCCCCACCAGACATTCACATTCCGGCCCTCACTAACCACAGAATGATAATTACCCTAAAGGTGACCGTAATCATCCATAAAAGATTTCTACCTCAAAACTGATGAACACTATCACATAAAGCAGTTAACATAATACAATTCGCCAGTTCAGACTCGGTGCATCTTGTGATCTCCTATACTATGTTGCTCGTCCTAACTACCATCTACATGGAAGCAGCTCTCCTGATATTCACAAGTGAGGAGAAAATCACGGTGGCCTGCCAATTTGAGCAACGGGTGGATGAAATGGGTGGTTTATGGAAGAAATGGAAGCAGTATACATTTTCAACATGCATAAAACAAGAATGCCCTAAATGATGCATTTGCACATGAACATGCCCTAATGCCTAAGATTGGGTGGAATGATGCATGCATTAACATTCCGTCTCAAAATGAGATGGATATCTAACTGAGCTACATCATGTACTTACTCATCTTAAGATGCAGGTGATCATGTTCCTTTCTCCCTCTTATTCTACTTGCTTCTTAATAACTTTCTTTTTTCTTTCAATTTCATTTTTTTCATATTTTTTTTACAAATGTTTTCTCTTTTTTTTCAAGCCCTTATATCCACAAATGACAATGAATAATTTATTGGGCTTACTTTTTCTTCATAACTCAAATATTTAAACTATTTAGAAGGTGTGGAACAATTTAATTCACCATCATAGAAGAAATGAGGTACATGATATACTCTATGCATAAAAATTATGAATGCAACTAAATGACATGCACCTAAGGGTAATGTGCATGTATAACTATTCTATTTTTTTTATTTTTCATGCAAAACATATGAAAGTGGTTGCAATGCAAAACCTATCTACATGATATGCAATCAAAAAGGTTAAAATCGTACTTTACTTCCAAATCTTATGGTGGATTGTGAAAAGCAATGAGGTGGACAGATCACAAGACTAATTGACTGAACCTTTGAAAAGTATTATGTGTCCCTCCTTACTGACCTGTGTAAAAGTTAAGAGGTTTCTCTCTCTTACTTCAAATTAGCGACTCATTATCATTTGGTCAGTTAAGGCTCAAACAACCAATTCCGTCCACTTTTCATGAATCATTAGCAATGTACAATTGTGATTTCCTATTTTAAAGTTGACAAAACCAATCATTTTCTTAAGTTAGGTGCTCAAAGTTGAACAACACTCAAGCTTGCGAACACTCAAAATTTTTTTATTTTCCCTTAATTCCCAAGTACATGCAACTAAGATGACACAAAACCTAAGACATCCATGATTACACTAGATAGAATGTGGATCCTACAAACAAACTAAGATTGTAAGAAATAAATGACAAGAACAACAACAATAAAACTAAAAATAGAGAAAATAAAAGATAGAGTTGTTCCAACACCCCCCCAAGCTTGAATTCGACTATGGCCTCATAGTTAAAAACAATCTTAAAGGTTGGAACAGAGATACCAATTTACTCTTCAGGAGGAGGCGGGTATTGTGGAGTCGTGGGGTCCCAAGATGGGTACTCCCCTGGAAGCTCGGATCAAACTGGGCCCGGGGTGGAGGTTGTGGATAACCTCCAAAGTAGTTCTGGCTCCAATAGTGATCGTAAAAGGGCTGTTGTTGCATCTCCATCCTATGCAACCGGTCATGAATCTGTTGTTGGTTGTCAAGGAGGAGATGCTCGTTCTCAAAGACTGCCCTTTGATTGTCCAGTAACCGGTTCGTAGTCTCTTGAACACCGGTGTACGCTGCAGTATGATGCTGCTGCATCTTCTGTATGTCTTGCAACATAGCATACATGCCCTGCATCGAATCGACATCCTCGCTTGGCTGCGAGGGTGGTGGTGGTGGCGGAGGCTGTGAAGATGAAGATGCACGCGGATCCATGTGAGGATGCTTCTGTGGTGCCACTCGTGCCCAAAGAGGAGTGTAGGCCTCCTCTTCCTCTTCATCCTCGTCTTCATTGTTATTGTCGTCATTGTTGCCGCCATCTTCATTGGAGTCAGCAATGGCTATGATAGGCCATCAAAAATGTTGCACCCCTTCGATATTGAAGACAGTATCGGGAAGCGAGCATTCTTGGTAAGCATGGTTTACATGGCAATGAGCATAAGGTAAACCATCCCAAAGCAAGATCAAATTTGATCGGTGAAGATGCTACACTTTAACCTTGCTTCGGCTGGAGAGCGGGGTCAAAGTTGAGAAATTCAGCTAGAGGTAGTGTGGCAGCAGAGTAATGAGTCCTCCAAAGTGAATTGGAGCCCTCTGCGTACTCCTCTTTACTGCCAAGACCCGCTGCAGAAAGAAAGCTCCCCAGTTGCATTCTTGGCACTTCATGAGTTTATACAAGAAAAATAGATCCGAATCCTGGAATTTGCTAACGGACAGATCACCCCTAGCAAACAAAGTAGAACTCGACATCCAGTGGAGAATCCGTACGAATGGATGCTCGAAGTCGGCTACTGCAGCATTGTGGTAGCTCACTAATTTGCCTGGCGGCACCATCACAAGCTCGGCGAAGATCGTGTCGTAGTCGGTACGGTTGTCCGGCCGCCAGTAGTCGTGTCACGAATGATTCCAGTTGTAGATCTTGTTGAATTTCCGGAGTGTAAGAGTGTAGTCGTTGTTGTATAGCTGGAAAGACACCCAGCCCTTGATCCACTCGCGGTCGGTGGATATGACGTCGTTGGGTACGACGCAGACGTCCAGCGATGCCATAAACTCAACCATCAGCTCCTTGTAAGTCGGCCACTCACTGAAGAATGGCTGGCCATCGACATGGAACTCCAGCTCGTCAGGCCTTCTTCCCGTGTGTCGGGCCTACCCCTTTAGAACGTAGGCAAGGTTGGCTTCGAACCCCAAGTTGCGGATTGTCTCACGTTCAACATAACGGGTCGGCTCGATCTTTCTCTTCAAGATCTCCTCGTAGATCTTCTTGAACTCCGCGGATGGATGAATAAGCTGCAACTGTGAAATCGAAGCGGTAGGTGGTGGCACGAACTCCGGAATTTCCATTTGGTCGGCGCGTGAAGAAGATGCACCAGCAACATGCACCATGGTTGCGATAGAAGGAGGAGTAGAGAGACAGCTCGGTGAAGATCGGACAAAGAAATCTCCGCTAGATGAAGAACGTGCTCTTTGTTGCTCGTCGTCGGGCTCGGATCGCTCTGGAATACGCTTAACAGAGGTGGAGGAGGATTTCTCTGGAGTTGTGACGTCATATGACGACAATCCTTCTCATATATAGCTGTGGCCGGCGCTGTTGTATGCCCGTCGATACCATCGACGCGGGTCGATGGTATCGACATGGGTACCACAATCCGTACTGCCGCTAGTATCGACGGTCGTTGATGGCTAGATCTGCGGGTCCCGGATTGCTGATGTGTCGATACTATCGACCCGTCCCCCGGATCGACATTCTGGTTGCTGCGATCGCCGTAGATCTCTCCTCGCGGATTGTTGACGTGGCTCGTCGATACTATCGACGTGAGTCAATGGTATCGACCCTCTGATTAGGGCAACTTCCTCGCGAGGCCGGCCGCCACCTTCTGTATGTGAATGTGTCGATATGATCGACAGGCCCGTCGATGGTATCGACTTTACTGAGACTATTTCTTCTGAAAATCTCCAGAGATCTCACGAGTATCGACACCCATGTCGATACTATCGACCTCTGCTTGCGATCTGCCTGTTGTTATGTTGATACCATCGACAAGGCCGTCGATAGTATCGACACAGTGCAATTTGTGCAGTCGCCAACCTGTACCACGGTCGATACCATCGACACAAGGGTTGATGGTATCGACTCTTCCTCAGTCCTGCACATGTAGCAAACGATCACGGTATCTTTTTTACACTAAAAACTAAGTTAAAACAAATCAAACTATGAATGTAGAAGAACTAAACTAAAGTATCGATGGTTGGGTTGCCTCCCAACAAGTGCCCTTATTTAACATCTTAGGCTAGACGACTTGAAGCTCGTCATGCATCCGGAAGTGCAATGAGTTTGACCTCATTCACATTCCTTGTATATTCTTCACCATAATACAACTTCAACCTTTGTCCATTGACCAAAAATGTGGTCTCGCCATCGTGCACCATGATTGCGCCATGTGGTCTGACCTCCTCTATCGTAAATGGTCCACTCCATCGGGATTTCAGCTTCTCGGGACGTAACTTTAGCCTCGAATTGAACAAAAGAACACGGTCTCCTTTCTTGAAGGTGCGCATCTGAATGTGGCGATCATGAATCAACTTCGTGCGCTCCTTGTATATCCGAGAGTTTTCATATGCATTCATTCGCAGCTCATCAAGTTCATTTAATTCAAGTAACCTCTTCTTCCCCGCTTCATCATGACTCAAATTTAGCTTCCTAAGCACCCAATGTGCTTTGTGCTCTAGTTCCACCGGTAAGTGATAGGCCCAACCATAAGCCAACCTAAAAGGCGTGGTGCCTATTGGTGTCTTGTATGCCGTCATGTATGCCCACAACGCGTCCGGTAGTAGGGCACTCCAATTCTTCCTCGTGGAAGCTACAGTATGCTCCAAGATCTTCTTAATTTCTCGATTGGAGACCTCCACTTGTCCTTGAGTTTGCGGGTGGTACGGGTACCAATGTTATGTTTGACCCCGTACTTTCTCAATAGTGTTGAGAACTTTTGATTCTGAAAGTGTGTACCCCCGTCACTAATGATCATTCTGGGCACACCGAACTTGTAGAAGATATTTTCTTTAACAAACCTGCACACTACAGTGGAATCATTAGTCCTTGTGGGTATTGCCTCTACCCACTTCGACACGTAATCAACAGCCAATAGGATATACAAATTAGAATTTGAGGACATAAAGGGTCCCATAAAATCTATACCCCATAAATCAAATACCTCAACCTCCTGAAAAACATTAAGGGGCATCTATTGTCTCTTCGAAATCTTACCCGCCCTTTGGCAGGAATCTCATTGCCTCACGAACTCATAAGCGTCCCTAAACAAGGTAGGCCAGTATAGGCCACTTTCCAGTACTTTGGCTGTCGTACGAGAGCTTGCATGGTGTCCGCCCATAGGTAGTGTGTGGCAATGACGAAGAACACTCTCGTATTCCACCTCAGGTACACACCTGCGTAGGACACCATCCATGCATTGCTTTAAGAGAATAGGGTCATCCCAAAAATAATATCGTAGAGAATGGAAAAAATTCTTCTTCTCTTGATATGTCCAATCATCCGGGATGATTCTGCAAGCAAGATAGTTCACAATATATGAAAACCACGGATCTTTAGAATTCACTTTCAAAAGATGTTCATCCGGAAATGTCTCGGTAATGGGTATGTGTAAATATTTTTCATCTACCCTCTCTAACCTAGACAAATGATCTGCTACAACATTTTCAATCCCCGCCTTGTCTTTGATTTCGATATCAAATTCCTATAAAAGCAAGATCCACCTAATCAATCTAGGTTTGGCATCTTTTTTCTCCATCAAATACTTAATAGCGGCGTGGTCCGTCCAAACTATGACTTTCGATACAACTATATATTGTCGAAATTTTTCAAAAGCGAACACAACGACAAGCAATTCTTTCTCAGTAGTCGTGTAATTGAGTTGGGCGTCATTCAAAGTCTTAGAGGCATAAAAATTCACAGCGGGTTTATTGTCCACCCGTTGTCCCAACACAGCTCCAACGGCAAAATCGGATGCATCACACATGAGTTCAAACGGCTTGGTCCAATCCGGTGTTTGCACAACCGGTGCGGAAATCAATTTTTCCTTAAGCACGTTGAACGTGTGTAGACATTTTTCATTGAAGTCAAAAACAGCATCCTTTTCTAAAAGCTCAGATAGAGGTTTGGCGATTTTTGAAAAATCTTTTATAAAACGACGATAGAAACCGGTGTGACCTAAGAAACTTCTTACCCCTTTTACCGAATTTGGTGGGGGCAATTTGGAAATTACTTCAATTTTTACCGGATCGACCTCCAAACCTTTGCTAGACACTCTATGTCCTAGCACTATTCCTTCACTCACCATCATGTGACATTTTTCCCAGTTGAGGACCAAATGTGTGTCCTCGCAACGTTGTAACACCTTATCCAGATTGTAAAGGCATTCATCAAAAGATGCACCATAAACTGAGAAATCATCCATAAAGACCTCTAAACAGCGTTCTACCATATCAGAAAAAATAGCGAGCATACAACGCTGAAAGGTCTACGGTGCATTACATAATCCAAAAGGCATACGGCGGTACGCAAACATTCCATAAGGACAAGTGAATGTGGACTTCTCTTGGTCCTTAGGATCTATCAAAATCTGATTGTACCCCGAATACCCATCCAGAAAACAAAAATGTGATTGGCCAGCTAAGCGCTCTAGAATTTGATCAATAAACGGAAGAGGAAAGTGATCCTTTAGTGTAGCGGCATTCAGTCGTCAGTAATCTATGCAAACATGCCACTTGGTTACCAAGCGGGTGGTGACAGGTTCATTTAAGAGATTATAAGTAACAGTGATTCCCCCCTTTTTAGGGACTACCTGCATGGGACTCACCCATGTCAAGTCAGAAATAGCATAGATGATACCTGGGGAAAGAAGTTTAATCACCTCCTTCTTCACAACCTCCATCATGCTCGGATTTAGTCGACGTTGCGGTTGAATCATCGGCTTGGTTCCCTCCTCGAGCCGAATCTTGTGTTGGCACAAGGTAGGGGAGATCCCCTTGATATCTGCAACAGACCACCCAAATGCTCCCCGGTGGTTCTTCAGCACTATCAACAACTGGTCCTCCTCCTCAGCACTCAAATAAGCAGATATAATCACAGGCAACTTTTCTTCCTCATCTAGAAATGCGTACTTGAGGTGTGGTGGCAGCGGCTTCAATTCCAATTCCGGCAGTTTGATTAAGGATGATTGAAGCAGTGGTAGGAGTTCGCCTAAATCTTCATAGTACCTCGCATAGAAACACGACAACATCTGAAGCATCTTGGCGCACTCCTTCAATGATTTTCTTCTCATCCAATCATGCGTGATATTGACTAAGCAGGCCTCAAGTGGTAATTATGGATATGCATCAAAAACTGAATTTGCTATAGCCTCATCTTCAATAGAGGGAGGAATGTCCTCCTCCTCATCATTCGGAAAACCTACAGCCTTGCAAAGGGATACCACCTTGGTCTGCTCCATGATGTCCACAGCCAAAGTCCCTTTTTCCACCTTAGTCATTACATGGGCCATATCTAAAAATGGCTTCCCTAGACAAAGTGAGATATTGTTGTCAAAATGTTTTACCATGTGGCATTGCTCCTTGGATTTAGGTGACGTGGCGCTAGAAGGCATGACCATCTCAAATCGGTCATCGGCTATACCTAAGGTCAAACGACCTCTCCCCATCTCAAGTATCATGTCAGTTGTAGCTTGGAAGGGTCATCCGAGTAGTAGCTCATTGCCTTGTTCATCTTGCATTTCCATGACGACAAAATCTACTGGAAAAACAAATCGATCCACTTTCACTAACACGTCTTCACAAATACCGTATGGCTTTACCACTGAATTGTCCGCCAATTGGATTGTCATGTTGCTCGGTCGTGACTCTTTTAATCCCAACTTCTTGAATGTAGATAGGGGCATCAAGTTAATGCTCGCCCCTGAGTCACATAGCGCTTCACCAAACTTAACTTTCCCAATGTAACATGAGATGTTGAAACAGTATGGATCCTGCCTCTTTGGTGGCAATGTTCCCATGATGAAGGCACTCACCTGCTCCTTAAGCACAACAACCTCTGTGTCTGGGATTTTTCTCTTCTTGGTGATGATGTCTTTCAGAAATTTTCCGTAAGAAGGGATTTTCTCAATAGCTTCCAATAAAGGGATGTTGACTAAAAGCTTTCTGAAACTGTCTAGAAACTTTTTTAATTGGGCATCCACTTTCCTTGCCTTAGCACTGTTCGGATATGGGACCGGGACATCCTGTGCCCTTTGATGCGGAGGCACATAAGGTGTCCTTTTCTGTGTCTCCTCCTCATCTACAATAGGATCTTCTGTAGCATCCACTGCTATGTCCGCAACTGGTTCTGTGACCGGTATGGGCATCTCCTCAGTGGCCTCACCTTCACTTTGTACTTGGGGTTTGCTTGGTTCATCGGCTCTGGGATTTAACAGTTTCTTGCCACTCCTTAGCAAGATGGCCTTCGCCTGCTGGTTTCCTCCTGGAACATTAGTATTACCCAGAAAACCTTGGTGTGTCGGCTTCTTCAAATTTGCTATCTCCGCTGCCATTTGTGCCATGGACGTCTCTATTGTCCTCATTTGAGCCCCATGGCTCTACAGTGTCTGCCCAAATTGGTTCATAAACTCCCCTTGTTTCTTTATTTACTGGCCAAAAGTAGTCATGAGTTCTTGATTTTGCTTTATCACTTGATTGAGCAGCTTTGTGCTCTTATCTTCCGCTACTGGCTGGGCTTTTGCATCTGGATCTTGCAAGAAGTTGTTTGGATCCTTCCAGGAGAACTTCTTGTCTTTCCTCCATGAATAATCATTATTTCTGTAGCCTTACTGTTGCCTCATGAATTTAACTTGAGCCTCATCCTCATACTCAATATCCTCCTTTGCAAGTAGTTTCTTCACAAGAAGATCCATCTTCTCATTCAGCTCCTTGATTGCTTTAGATTCCCCTGCCACTCGAACATGCTCCACGGCGTCTCTTTCGCCCCACGATTGCTTCTTGGCCATGTTCTTAAGGATTTCCCAACACCTGGTGTCTGTGATGTTCAAGAAGAATCATGAGCCTGTTGAATCGAGGTTGCTTCTATCATGCTCAGAGAGAGCAAAATAGAAGATCTTGTCTTGTGTCTCTTTGTCAAGCCTGTGATGCGGGCACTGCCTGAGCATGATCTAAAACCTTTCCCAGGTCTCAGAATAGGTCTCTCCTACTTTCAGGGTGAAGTTGTGGATCTTCCTGATCATGTCATTGGTCTTCTCGGGCATGAAGAACCTTTCAAAGAAAACCTCCACCATGTGGTCCCAGGATTCCACATATTCATCGTCCAGGTTGTGCAACCACTCCCGTGCGTTTCCCGCTAGAGAACTCAAGAAGAGCTTCAAGTTAAGAACATCTTATGGAAATCTGTCTATTTTTATCATATCACAATTCTCCACAAATTGACTTATATTCGCAAATGGGTCTTCATTCTTGAGCCCATGGAATGCATTCGATTTAACCAAGTTAATTTATGCAGGATCAATCTTGTATGTCAGAATATTAACCGCCTGCTTCTTGATCGGCCCCTTGGTAGCAGATGAAGAAGAAGCTTTGATCTTCTCCCATATTGTCTGTGGTTCTGCCATTTCTTCTTGTTCGGATTTTGAATCTGTTTCTTCTAAGTAGACTTGATTGTGGCCTTCCTCGTCGTCAGGTCCCGTCAGTGGAACCTCTGGTGCCTCTTGTGTGTAGTTGGTACACGCGTCTGCACCATACACAGTACCTGCAAAGTGAAAATTTAAGGTCGGTACCGTGCTTGACGATTACAAAATTTAGAGAATATACTATGAATTTTTAAAATGATAAAAAAATGTGGCCTAGAGTGGCCGCTTGCAGCACTCGTAGTGTCGACAACTTGCCATATCCCCGACAATGGCGCAAAAAACTTGACACACTTTTTGCGTGCGTAGAAACGCAAGTGTACGCATCAATGTAATATAGGCCTTTGGAGGCCCGAGTCGAACTCAGGGATATGTGAATTGTCAGAGACTACTACTAACTACTCGCAATCAGCTAGACCGATTAAAAAGTTGGGAGTTGTTGTTAAAATTAAAAGAAAATAAAAATAAAACAAAACAAAGCAATCGATTAAATGTTTGGTTTAATCAATTCAAAATGAGATCTTTAGGATTGCGGTTTCACCGCGGGTTTTCATTGTATTAAATTCTATGTAGTCACTCAAATTTATCTCTCTATCTGGGTAGTGGCCTGAAATCAGAATTGCCCACTGTCGTGGTACAAATCACTACCTATGTCTAGGTCAGTTCCACCGTCATAGTAACCTATACCCTAAACTAGGTGCATTAAAAACGATCTCTCGGTATCCACCATTAACCTTACACCACCTTGTTCAAGGGATTTGTCAATTCATGTAAATTCCGTCTCTTTTCAACCATTAATTCTTCTTTCAAAGTAATTAAGGGCATTAGATTATTATTATGGTGATCAAGCATAACAATATAATTGAGAAAACGAAATTATACCATGGATTTAAGAGATAAGGTATGAATTACTATGATAAAATTGGCATACAATGAATTCTCGGGCTACTCCCCGTCCTAAAGACAAAGGGGATTAGCCCCACATGTTCATCTCAGAGCAATACGTGGAGTAGAAAAAGGGAAACATGGAGAAAAACGTGATTGAGTGGTGAAACCCCTGAACGGAGAAGATCAAAGCAATCCTTGGCGTAGAATACACGTTCTTCCGCCTTTCGGTGGTGGAAATCATCTTCTTCGGCGTCTGGATTGGCTGGGGTGTGCTTCTGGGCTCCGTTCTTCTCTCCCCCCTTCTCGGGACGTGTGTAGCGACTAATGATGTGATTCCTTCCTCTTGGGCACCGTCACTAGGTTTAGTCACTGAGTTGGGTCCAATTAATCGCAGCCGTCAGATCTAAATCAATCTAAAGCAAACTCATATCTGACGGTGTCGATACCATCGACGCGGGTCGATGATATCGACCCTACACTGTATCGGCTGGATTTCTTTCCTTTTCTTTGTCGCAACTGATGCCACCTCGATACCATCGACGTGGGTCGATGGTATCGACATTCATAGGCGTCAGTTTTGTCCTTTTACCATCGTTGTAGCTCCACTAGTCGATAGTATCGACATATGTGTCGATAGTATCGACTCACTCTTCGCCAGCAACCTGATGGTATCTCGATACCATCGACATCCCTATCGCTAGTATCGACTTATGTCTGGTCCTTGCGGCTGGCAACCTATGGTCCGGTTGATGGTATCGACCACTGTCGATGGTATCGACAGTAGAAGATACTTGTTTTTCCTGAAATTACAACACGAGACCACATAAGTCTACACAAAACATATTCGTGTGATAATTTATGCTCAAAATACTGAAATAAGGGAGATTTGACATAGAGAATGATCATAGACCAAAGTAAATGAATTATGCAATATTAACCACCAAAATGACTAATAAATGCATAAAACTCAAATAAAACAAGTCTATAAATGTGACTCAAAATCATCGCATAAGTTCCCTATCTTTCTCAATCAAGGTTGGATTCAACAGATCAACCAGCAATCTTTCTCTAACTTCTTTGCATTCACCCTTTGTCTCCTTTATCAGATTTGGAATGTTCACCTCTTCCTTGGCCCACTTCTTAAGTACAGTTTTAGTGTTCTCCAGCTTCTTAACAAAGACATACATTTAGTTACCTATCACCTGTGCACCCCAGCTATTTTTTCAAACATCATCAAATCCTCTCCATTCAGCCTAGGAGTTTATAAATCTGAATGGCTTCCTCTTCTATTTCTTTTTTGTGATCTGAATTGAGATCGGTGCATGGTTGCTTAATTTTGAACCTCCTACCTTCACTTGTACATTAGGGAAAATTCTCAGCCACTCATCATTCACTAGAGCTCTGTCAAGTTTACTTGGTATTCTATGTTTTGGTCCTCTTTCATTATTCCATGTGAACAAGTCACCTCCACCATAGGTAGTTCATAAAGACCCATTTTATCAATAGCCTGATTAAAAGCATCTACCTCTATAGCTAGTGCAAGTCTTTTTCCTTTTTTTCTCAGTCTGTAAATGAATCGTGTTGAAGTCTCCCATCACCAACCACAGTACATTAACATGCTTGGATAAGAAAACCAAATCTCTCTAGAGATCCAATCTGGCTTTTCCATCATTATGGCCATAAATAGCAGACAACCATATATGTAATCCTCCATTGTTCCTGCATTCCACTGTAACATGATGATCTAACATTTGTATCACTACCACCTGCCAAGCATTGGGCTTCCACACCAAACAAACTCTAGCAACCTCATTACATTCCACATTAGAGACATGGTTCCAACCCTGTGGAAAAAGGTATTTAATACTCTTGTAGTTTTGTACCTTTATTTTTGTCTCTATCAAGGCAACTAATGAATGCCCACTAGCAGCAATCCACTCACGGATTTCCTTCTTCTTATTCTTGTCACACCCTCCCTTAATATTCCAAAGAAGCATGGACATATCAAGGGTTTTTGGTTGACCTGGTTCACTTGCTCGGCTCCTTCTTGTTGTCTTTCATTTTTGCCCTTTTTTCCTTCACAATCTCTCCCTCTTCTCTGTCTGAGTCTGTAAGTGCTTCAAAGTTGTTTGCAGTGTCGAGGATGGTACCTATGCCCACCTTCACTGGAATTCATATCGCCCTTGCACCCTTCTTCTTCATAGATGAGACAAATGTATCTTCATCTCCCTTGTTTCCCGGTGTCGTGCTACTTTCTTCTCCCAAAACCTACTGTTCATTCACTATTGATTCAGTTGACATCATCTCTGGTATCTTTTCTTTGTTGTTGGATTCAGTTTGCTTTGTTTGGGCTTTCTTCCTCCACACCTTTGTTGGTTCCTCCTTAGAAGTCTCCTTCACAATATGTTTATCTTCCTTACACTCTCCCTCACCATGACCAAAGCCATGGCACTGGCTGCATCATGGAGGTACATGATCATAGGCCATCTTGACTGGTAAGGGCTCGTGCCCTTTCACGTTAAGCCAGACCTTCTCTGGTTCTTTCTTTTCTTCTTAGAGTTCAACTATTATCCTCACCTCATCACTTTCTAGATATCTGTCATCCACATGGAGTACTCATCCAACATCTGAAGCCATCATTCCAGCCGCCTTCCTTGTCCACGAACTTCCAATATATCGCAATGTAATCCATGCCGGGATCGTGTTGAATAGATCCTTCTTTAGTTCGTCTCCATACGTATACTCCTTGGAAACAACTAGTTGACCATCAAACCATCTAGGTCCCATACTAAGGGTTGCCTCCTTATTAGCCGTCGTCGATAATTGAATCAAGAAGATATCGTGTTCACAAGATAATAGTTCAAAGGAACCCTTCAGCTTCCAAGTTCTATTGATCCATACTAGAATATGGGGATAGTATGGCCTTTTTCCCAGAATATACATCAGAACTGTGTGTTCCCAGATGGTTTTCATCTGCTTGAATTCATCGTACTGCAGTTTGATGTGAACCTCACCTTATACATCTTTTGGCTCTGAGAATTTGAGGTCCTCCTTGCTGCTCGGTGCAGGTTGCTTCAAAATTCTTCTCCAGTCCATCCCTACTTTGGTAGAGTCATCTGAAACTGGTTCTCCCTCCCGCCTAGGGTTGCGCTTGGCATTGGGGATCCCAGTCACACTGTTGGACATCGTGTGGCCTTGTGTGGCGCTGCCTTGCTCGCTATCCGTCATAGGGTTGCATCTCCATGACCTCCATGTGCACCCACTACTGCGGTGGTTACTTCCACAGATTGGGTCACAGAGGTAGCAATGGCCTCCTCTCTCATTCCTCACATGGTGTGGGTGTGCATGGGGGTTAGGGTTTGGGCTTGGGTAGTGGTGGATGTGAGGTGGACGATGGGAGAGGGGGGCTCTCCCACTGTGGTCATCGCCCTAGATGGAGTCGCCTGGCCCACGCCCGTGGTAGAGGCCAAACACTCGGGTTTGGGCTTGGGTATGTATGTATGTATGTATGTATGTATGTATGTATGTATGTATGTATGTATGTATGTATGTATGGGATAAAGAGAGGCATTCTCTCCCCCTCTCCCACGCCCGTGACGGAGGCCGAACGTTCGGGAGGGTGATAAACCAAGGCGGCAGCTGGGATTCGAACCCGGGTCCCTTCATGAGGAGACACCGTGCTTGACCACTTGAGCCACTCCTTGTCGGTTGTATGTATGTATCGGAATCAGGTAAATATATTCCGACTTCCCACCTAAAAATATAGGGGGAACACAGGTACATGTAGGCCCAACGCCATACATCAAGCTCTTACAACTCACGCCTCAACTACACAAGTGGCTACGTGTAACCAAACACTCAGCTAGACTATCTCTAATCTCTTTTTTAACTTTTTACATATTTTTACAGCAATGGAGTTCACACTACACTCTCTACCATCGTGTCTACGAGTGTTTCTTTCATTCCATATGTGGAAGCACATGGCCGTGAACAGAAGCAGCTTTCTCTCCTCATTGGCGCATCTTCTTACCATCTTTCTGGTGTCTTCATCCAGGTCAATTTCCAATTGGAATTCTTTGCAGATTATCCCCCATATGCTTTTTGTGAAATCACAGCTAGCAAACAGGTGACCATGGGATTCCTCCTTCGTCTTGCATAGGAGACATGTAGCCGAAATATTGTTGTTCCATTCATGTACTCTATCCAAGGTAGCAAGGGCGCCATGTAGAATTTTGAAAACACATATAGACCATTTTGGTATGTGCTTACCAAACCAGATTCGTGCCATGGTGTCATCTCTCACCGCCCTTGTCCTAGTGATTTCCCATAGATCAACTTTTTGATTTATCAAGTGCCATTGCCCCTCCTCCTTTTGTATGAAGAACTTCTTTACGTGTGGCCACATTCCTCTCATCATGTGGATGGTGCGTGAGATGCCTTCTCTAGTCCGTGGCTGGAAATCCAGGCCCTGTGGATATCTTTCTCTCATCCATATTCCCCAAATGGAGCTTTTAGATTGGTACATAATGATTCTCTTAAGAGTTCCCCACTTTGCGATGTCTCCTGGAGTTTTGAGCTGCAAACCCCCTTCCTCTTTTGGTAAAGCCAGTCTAGCATATCTCATCGGGTGGTACTCCCCGGCCCAAATAAAATTTGAAATCTTCATCTCCATTCTATCTAGCACGGCTCCCGGAATTTCACCTTGTTGTACCCAGAAAATAATGAGACCTTCAATGGCTGCTCTAACAAGGGTAGCACGTCCTGCCATGGACGTTTTCTGTGTAGGCCATCTGGCAATCATCTCATCTAATTTGTCAATGCAATCAGCAAAGTCCTTGACCCGTAGGTTGCTGCCCGCCAGGGGAAAACCAAGGTATTTTGTTGGAAATTTGCCAAGTTCCACACCCATGATATCTTGTAGTCTATCTCCCATCTGATGACAGTTCTTTGAGAGGTAAAGTTGGGTGGCTGTATGTATGTATGTATGTATGTATGTATGTATGTATGTATGTATGTATGTATCAGAATCAAGTAAATATATTCTGACTTCCCCCCTACAAAAGTAGGAGGGTCAAGAGTTACATATAGCCCTATGCTCGCTATACAACGTGTACGTGAGCAACTCACACAACTAGCTAAGACATAATCTCTTTTTCACATGTTTACAGTAATAGTACTCACACTACTATCTAAACCACCATGATTGTGAGCATTCCTTTCATTCCAGACATGGAAACACAGGGTAGCAAATAGAAGAAGCTTATTCTCCTTATTGGCATAGTGTTTGACCATCTTTTTTATGTCTTCATTCAGCTCTATTTGTAGTAGGAACTCCTTGCATATTTTCTCCCATAAGATCTTTGTGAAACTGCAACTACCAAATAGATGGCTATGGGTTTCCTCCTTTTCTTTGCATAAGTAAAAGGTGAAAAAAATATTACTATTCCACTCATGTACTTTGTCTAGAGTCACCAAAGCTCCATGTAAAATTTTGGATACACATGTGGACCATTTAGGAACTTGCTTATCATCCCATATCTGAGCCATAGTCCCATCTTTTTCAGCCCTTGTCCTAGTGATCTCCCACAAATCGGCTTTTGGATTTAGCATGTGCCATTCTCCAGCATGATTCAAACAAAAAAGATGCTTGACCTGCGGCCATAGACTCCTCATCATATGAATGGTGTGCGAGATGCCTTCTCTGGTATGGGGCTGGAATGTCCTTGTGGGTATTTGTCTCTCAACCATCTCCCCCATATAGAGCCACCTATCTGGTACAAGATAATTCTCTTTAGTATCCCCCATCTGGCGATGTCCCTTGGAGTTTTCAGTTGCAAACCCCCTTCATCTTTAGGCAAGGCCAGCCTAGCATAGCGCATGGGATGGTACTCGCCCGCCCAAATAAAGCTTGAGATTTTCATCTCCATCCTATCAAGCACTGCACCCAGAATCTCACCTTGTTGCACCCAGAAGATAAGAAGAGCCTCTATATGTGATCTAATAAGAGTAGCTCGGCCCGCCATGGATGTCTTCTGTGTAGGCCATCTCACTATCATCTCATCCAAAATATCAATACATTCAGCAAAGTCTTTGACTTGTAGATTACCCCCGGCAAGTGGGAAGCCCAAGTATTTAGTCGGGAACTTGCCCAACTCCACACCAATGGCTTTTTGTAGTCTAGCTTCCAAGTGGTGATAGTTTTTTTAGAGATAGAGTTGAGTCTTATTCACATTAATTCGCAGCCTCGTTCACTCTCCAAACTTTCCCAAAAAAAAATTCAGCTCCTTTAACATTTCAACTTTGGCCTCAAGAAATAGTAAGACGTCATATGCAAAGATAAGGTAGATCATTACCTTCATACCATGGACAGTGTATGCTTTAATCAATTTTCAATCTTCTGCTTCTTTCAGCTTCCTTGTAAAGTATTCCATAACAATGGTGAAGAGGATTGGAGAAAGGGGTCACCTTGTCGAAGGCCATTGCTGCCTTTAAACAATCCTACAAATGTACCATTCACAAGCACTGAGAAACTTGTTGTGCCAACACATTGCTGCATCCATTGAATCCATGTATCAGAAAAGCCCATCTTTTGCATGATCCACCACAATCTATCCCATCTGACACTGGCATACGCCTTTGAGATATCAAGCTTTAGGCAAGCCTATCTGCTCCCTCTCATCACATTGAAATCATCTAGGAACTCATCAGCAAGAAGGGCACAATCACTAATACTCCTGCCAGTAATAAAGGCTCCTTGGTTTTCAGAAATAAGGAAATGGAGGACCATGTTCAGTCTTGTGGCTAAGATTTTTGCTATAATCTGGTATTGAATAGAGCAACATGCAATAGATCTGAACTCAGCAAGAGAGACAGTAATCTTCTTCTTTGGAATGAGAACCAAGAAAGCATGATTGACTTGTCTAACCATATTATTGCCATCAATAAACCATCTCACGTACCTCAGAAGATCATCTTTAATAGTTTCCCAAGCCATCCTATAAAAGAAAGCAGTGAACCCATCTGACCCGGGGGATTTGTTGCAGCCTATGTTCCATAATTCATTTTTAACGTCTTGCTTGGAGACCTCCCTAGTGAGAATGTTGTTATGGGTGCTAGAGAGTTTGAACTTCCAGTCTATGTCCTCCTCCTCAATTGTATCTTCAAGATTTTTGTTGTAAAGCTCATTATAGAATTGCACAGCTTGGTCCTCAATGTATTCTTGTTTATTAACCACCTGCCCATCTTTGTCAATTAGCTCACATATGATATTGGAAGCCTCCCTTATTCTCACTTCCATGTGGTAGAGTTTGGTATTTCTATCCCAGTCTTTTAGCCATTTCTCCCTACTTCTTTTCCAGTAGAATTTCTCCTCAGCCTTTTTTAAATCAACAAGCATCAATCTTAACTCTCGTTCCTTCTCTATTAAGTCCCCATTGAGCGGGTCAGCCATCAAGAGCTTTCTAATCTCACTACATTCCGTTTTGGTTGTTGCAATCAAGTTGGGAATATCCACCTTCTCCTTTACCCATTTTTTCAGCGTTGTTTTTAGCAATGACAACTTTTTTGCAAAGACAAACCTAGGATTCCCATGGATGTGTGTATCCCATGCCTCCTTTATAATATCGTCAAAGCCCTTCAACTCTGCCCAATAATTAAGAAACCTGAAAGGTCTTCTCTTTTTCTTTTTCTCTATGATCTGCACAAGGAGAGGAGCATGGTCACTAAGCTCGGATCCACCAGTTTTCACTTGTACATTAGGAAACATCTTTACCCATTCTTCATTAACCAAGGCTCTATCCAGCTTTCTAGTTATTCTATCCTCTGGGTCTTGTTCATTATTCCACGTGAGAAGGTCACCACCTATCATGGGAAGCTCAATCAAATTTTCTTTATCAATAGCCCTATTAAAGGCATCAATCACAGCCCGTAGCGCAAGTTTGTCCCCAATATTCTCTCCATGTAGTCTAACATTGTTGAAGTCACCAATCACCATCCACGGTGTCGTCACCTGTATAGACAATAAAGCCAGATCATGCCAGAGTTCCTTCCTTCTCTTTGCATCATTATGAGCATAGATCATTGTCAAGCACATGTGTAAGCCAGTTGCATTCCTACAATCCAATGTGATATGTTTATTAGACATCATCTTCACTGTCATCTGCCATGCATTGGGCTTCCACACCATGCATACCCTAGCCAGTTCAGAATGTTGTAGGTTGGATACGTGTTTGCACCCTTATGGAAACAAATAACCAATGCTTAGTTTATTGTCCACCTTGATCTTAGTTTCAACCAATGCTGCAATAGAGCATCCACTAGCACCAATCCAGTCCCAAATTTCTTTCTTCTTGTTCCTGTCACACCCCCCTTTAATATTCCACATGATTATGGACATATTAGAGGTTTTTGTTTGCCCGAGTATGCCTGGGATGCTCCTTCTTCTTGTTTTCATCCTTCTTCTTCTTGGGTGCAACCTTTTCAGGTTCCTCCACATCGGACTCACTCAAAGCCTCAAATCTGTTGGTGGACTCAAGAATGGACCCTACACCTTGTGTTTTTCATATCCCACTCATGCATTTCCTCCTGGATACGGGTGTAAACTCACCCTCTTCTTTTTGTCTAGCAGAAAATGAGTTACCTTCAATAGGTTTGTTCATAGTAAATGAGTCATCTGCTGGATTCTTATCTTGTCGTGGAACTCCTCCTCCCTCTTCATCAATAGTTTGTTCAGTAGTTGTTACTGATAATTCCTTATCACTTCGCAGCGATTTCTCTTGCATTTGTGACTCATTAGCCACCTCCTTATCAGACTTTCTCGTAGTTGTTGCCGACTAATTTTCACCAGCTCTCCTTGTCTTCCCGACCCCCTGCATTTGGGCACCATCGCCATCAACACCTATGATCTGCTCAGTGTTTGCTGTCGGCTTCTCCTCATCATTCAACGGAGTTTTCTCATGTTGTTGTGTGTCGCCATTAGTCTCTTTATTTGTTCTTTCTACAGCTGCGGGCTGCTGGCTCCCACCGTTCCTCCTTGTTTTCTCGACCCATGTCATCTTTTGCAATGGCTTGGCCTTACTCTTTTCTTCCGTTCTTTCTTTCTCTCCCTCCCGGGTGGCCTCCTCGTAGTGTTAAATACCATGCCCAAAGGCACGAAATTTGCTATAGCTGATCGGAATATGATCATATTCAATCATCACTAGGATTTATTGCCTTCCCTTCATGTTAAGACACATGTGAGGGCTTCTCTCCATCAACCTCCAGTTCGACCAACACCCTAGGGTCATCACCTTCAAGAGATTTGTCATCGACGTGTAGAATGTGCCCCACCCCCGCCGCAATCGTGTCGGCGACCATCTTTGTCCAAGAATGTCCAAAGGACTTCAGTATGACCCAAGTTGGAATTGTCGTGAATGAATCCTTCTTCAACTCATCACCGTGGTTGTAGTGCTTGGCGATCACAAGTTTATGATCAAACCAATCAGGTCCCATTGCCAACACATCCTTTTTGTATGTCGCCGTCAATAATTGAACCAAGAAGATACAATTATTGTAAGAGAGCAGTTCGAAAGACCCCTTCGGCTGCCATGTCCTCATTATCCAATCCATAAGATGTGGGTAGAATGGATGTTTTCCCAAAGTGTACACCATTACGGTGTGCTCCCAGATGTTTGCAAGCCTGTTGAATTTGGATTCCTCCACGTCGATGTGTATCTCACCGTCATCAACCCTGGGCTTTGGGAATGTCAGTTCCTTCTCCTTGCTTGACAGTTGTTTAATAATCTGGTTCCACACGACCCCTCAGGATCCAGGGCCACCTGGCTTCCCCGATTCAAATGTTGTGTTTTCTGCTGTCTTTGACGATCGTTCATTTTCAGCTTGGCTCCTTCCTTTCTCAGTTTGGTTTTGTTCAATCCCCACAGCAAAGGTCGTGGACGTTTTGCTCATTCCTTTTTCCGACCCTGCATCATTCTTCTTTCCGCCCATGTGTTCTTGTCCGCTAGGGCTCAGGGCGCCGTCGTTCCTTCTTACCTCTTTCTCCTAGTTCGATTGCATGTGGGTGGGTCGGGGAATGGTGGTAGGGTTGCGGGATGGGTGAGGGTGGACACTGGCAGCTGGAGTGGCCGCCAATGTGGGCGTCATGCCCTAGGGTTGACAATCGTTGGGGTGGATGCCCCAAACAGACCCTAGGAGACAAACGATGGGTGTGTATTCAGTATATGTTGTATGTATGTATGTATGTATGGGATAAAGAGAGGAATTCTCTCCCCCTCTCCCACACCTGTGATGGAGGCTGAACATCCAGGAGGGTGGTAAATCAAGGCAGCAACTGGGATTCGAACCTGGGTCCCTTTGTGAGGAGACACCGTGCTTGATCACTTGAGCCACTCCTTGTCGGCGTATGTATGTATGGATGTATGTATGTATGTATGTATGTATGTATGTATGTATGTATGTATGTATGGGATTAAGAGAAAAATATCCCCCCCTTTCCCATGCCCATGGCAGAGGCTGAACACCCGGGAGGGTGGTAAATCAAGGCAGCAACTGGGATTTGAACCTGGGTCTCTTTGTTAGGGGACACCATTCTTCACCACTTGAGCCACTCCTTGTCAGCTGTATGTATCAGAATTAGGTAAATTTATTCTAAAACCCTCCATCCAATTAGCTTTTGGGGCAAAGATGCATTGTAGTCCAACACTACAAAACTCACACTAAAGTACATAAAGTATCTATGCACTCATTCTATTACAAATAATTTTGTAGATTTTGCACGCCAGTTCTTCTTCTTTCCTCTTCTTTGCATTGTGTCTCATGTTGTTCCTCTCTTTCCATACATGAAAATGTATTGCGGACAGCATCACCATCTCTTCCTTGGACATATCAGTGATCATGTCTATTGTCTCTTTCAACTCCCGTCAACTGTATGTATCGGAATCAGGTAAGTATATTCCGACAATCTCCCTAAAAATTATTAGGGGGTCAAGAGTACACGTAGGCCCGATGCCATACACCCAAATCATCATTACAACTCACGCATCTAATCAATACATACTCTACGTCTAATGCTTTTACAAATTTTTATAGCAATACATATAGCATCCATGGACTTTCCATGGTGTTTCCTGGTATTTCTTTCTTCCCAAATATGATAGCATAGGCCAGCAAATAGTAGATTTTTCTTCACGTCGGCTCCACATCTAGCAAGCATCCTTCTCGGTTCAGCAATGAGTTGGATCTGCAATCTGAAATCTCTACACAAATACTCCCAGATCTCCTTTGTGAACTTGCATTCTCCTACAAGGTGGTTGTGGCTTTCTTCCTTTTCCCCACAAAGCAAGAAAACAGTAGAGATATCATAATTCCAGCTCTTAATTATATCAAGAGTGGCAAGGATATTATGTAGAAATTTATAAGTACATATGCTCCATTTCGGCACATGCCTATCCATCCATATATGTTCACCCGTTGGGTCCTTTGTGCCTCTTGTCCGGGACACCTCCCATATGTTTATCTTCTTGCCTTGTATGTATGTATGTATGTATGTATGTATGTATGTATGTATGTATGTATGTATGTATGTATGTATGTATGTATGTATGTATGTATGTATGTACGTATGTATGTATCAGAATCTGGTAAGTATATTCCGACATTCCCCCTAAAAATATTAGGGGGTCAAGAGTACATGTACGCCCAAAGTCGTACACCCAAAACAGCAATACAACTCACGCATCTAATCAATGCTTAATTTACATATAATGCATTTACAAATTTTTACAGCAATACTAGTTGCACTAGTGGACTTTCCGTGGTGTTTACTCCCATTCCTTTCCTCCTAGACATGGTAGTAAAGGCCCGCCAACAGCAGATTTTTCTTTGTATTTGTTCCACATCTTTCTAGCATCCTCCACGGTTCCGCACAGAGCTGAATTTGAAGGATTAAATTGCTGCATATATTCTCCCAAATCTTCCTCGTGAACTTACATTCACCTGCTAAGTGGATTTGATTTTCCTCCTCTTCCCCACATAATAAGCATACGGTATATATATCATAGTTCCAACCCTTAACTTTGTCCAAGGTAGCAAGGATGTTGTGTAGAAATTTATAAACACATATGCTTCATTTCGGTACATGCCTCTCACTCCAAGTCTGTTCACCCACTGGGTCCTTTGCATCTCTCATTCAGAACACCTCCCACATGTTTATCTTCTTGTCTTTAAGCTACCAACCCCCATTGACATTAGCCACAAACAAGTGCTTGATTTGTGGCCAAACTTCTCTCATGCCATTGATAGGTCTAGAGTAGCCTTCTCTTGTCTTTAGGATGAAATCCAGCCCCCTGGGATATCTATCTCTCATCCATTTCCCCCATGTAGACGTGCCCTCCTGATAAGAAACAATTTGTCTCATAGTTCCCCATCTAGCAATATCTCTAGGGGTCTTTAGATCAAGCCCACCTTCATCTCTAGGAAAAGCAAGTCTGGAATATTTCATAGGATGATGTTCATTCCCCCATAGGAAATTAGCCATCTTCATCTCCATTCTTTCAAGAACCGAAATGGGAATTTATCCTTGTTGCACCCAGAAAATAAGAAGACCTTCAATGGCCGCTTTGATTAGAGTTATGCATCCCACCATGGAGGTTTTTTGTGTAGGCCATCTGCTAATCATCTCCTCTACTTTGTCTATACATGTATGTATGTATGTATGTATGTATGTATGTATGTATGTATGTATGTATGTATGTATGTATGTATGTATGTATGTATGTATGTATGTATGTATGTATGTATGTATGTATGTATCTATGTATGTATGTATGTATGTATGTATGTATGTATGTATGTATGTATGTATGTATGTATGTATGTATGTATCAGAATGTAGTAAATTTTATTCCAAAAGAATCCCATCCAAAATAGGAAGGGATTAATTAAAATGTAGTATGACACTATATAACTTACACAGAGCTAGAAAATAAGCTATACATTTAGTCTACTTTTTGTAACTTTACAAATTTTATCCACTATATGGTCTATATCTCTTTTCTTGTCCTCATGCCTTCGGGTGTTCCTTTCCTTAGAAGTGTAGAAGAAGACTACAGAAATAACCATGAGCATTTTCCTTTTCTGAGTTCCTATGTTTTTTCCTAAGAGAGTGATCATCTCTCTTGTCAGAACTAATCTGCATGGCCTAACCCGTAATTTGGTGCAGACTCAGGACCAAACTGTTCTTGTGAAGCTACATCCCTAAAACAAGTGGCTATGTGACTCCTATTCGTTATTGCATAGGTAACAAGTTGGATCGATACCTCGTACCATCTTTGAATCTTGTCCAAGGTGGCCAAAGATTCATTGGCCATGCGGTACAAGAAAATGCTCCATTTGGGGACTTCGAATTCTTTCCAGATGAATCTAGTGCCATTGTTGTCATATCTTCTCGATTGGATCATCTCCCATAGATTTGACTTGGAGTGTGCTTGATTTAGCTTCCATCTTCCATCCTGGTGAGGAGAAAAGGCATGTTTGATGCTTTTCCATATGGTTGTCATTCTGTTAAAGTCCCTGGAATAGCCCTCTCTGGTGTTGGGTTCATAGTCTAAGCCCTTGGGGTATCGTTTCCTCATCCAAGAGCTCCATATTGTATCGTATTGTTGGTAGTTGACGATTCTTTGTATTGTGCCCCAGTTGGCTATCTCTGTAAGTGTCTTAAGGCCTACTCCTCCTTCTTCCTTATAGAGAGTGAGCGTAGAATATTTCATAGTGTAAGACTTGCCTATCCATATAAAGTTGGAGATTGTCATCTCCATTATATTAAGGACTACTAGAGGTGCTTTGCCTTGTTGAACCCAGAAGGTGAGGAGACCTTCCACTATATATTTTACTAGTGTGACTCGACTAGCCATTGAGGTTTTGGTGATTGGCCATCTAGCTATCATTTACTTGAGCTTGTTAGTGCAGTCTGTGAAGTCTTTTACCTGGAGGTTGCCTCCAGCAAGGGGAAATCTGAGATACCTGGTCAGTATGCTACTACTATCAATACCCAGAATGTATGTGATGATAGGGTGGATATGTGAATAGTTTGAGTAGAGGAATAGCTTGGGGTTTTTTCATTTATGTGTAATCCTGATTGATCCCCAAATTTGATTATGAAATGTTTGAGGTTCAAAACATATTTGGGTTTGGCTTTTAGGAATACCAGGACATCATCAGCAAACACAAGATGGCTCATGACTTTTGTGCCATGTACAGAGAAGCTATGAATAGTCCTCTTCCTTCTTCATTAGCCTGGTGAATTATTCCATTATAATGGTGAAGAGCAAGGGTGATAGAGGGTCACCTTGCCTTAGACCATTGGAGCCTTGGAAGATGCCATTAGGTGTACCATTGACGTGAATAGAGTAGCATGTGGAGCAGACACAATGCTTCATCAGTGAAATCCAATTCATATTGAACCCCATTTTCCCCATAATCCACCAAAGCTTGTCCCAGTTTATACTATCAAAGGCCTTGGAGACGTCTAGTTTCATACATTACTTCTTGAATCCTCTCTTAACTCTAAAGTCCAGCATGAACTCTCCAGCAAGTAGAGCACAGTCTGAGATACTCTTGTTAGGGATGAAGACCCCTTGATTCTTAGATATGAGGTGAGGGAGGACTATCTTCAGTCTTTCAGCCAAAAATTTTGCTATTATCTTGTATTGGACATTGCAACAGGTGATGAGATGAAAGTCAGAGAGGGAAGTTGTTGTCTTCTTCTTGGAGATGAGAACTAGGAAGGAGTGATTGACTTGCCAAAGCATGCCCCCCCTCCATGAACCACTTTACACCTTTACATAGGTCATCTTTAATGATGTCCCATGTTTCTCTGTAAAAGTTTGAGTTGAAACCATCCAGACCCAGATATTTGTTTACACTTATACTCCAGAGGGCTGCTTTGATATCACCTCATTAACAGGCCTGCAAAGAATATTGTTATGTGTATAGGAGAGTTTTTACCTCTAGGATAGATCTTCATCTTCAATTTCTAGTTTGTATGGTTGTTCTTTGTTATAAAAGCTTCATCGAAAGTCATGGCTTGCTTTTCTAAATCTTCTTGTTGATTGACAATCACTCCTTCATTCACCAGTTCATATATAGTGTTTTGTGCTTCTCTTTTTCAAATGGCATTGTGATAAAGGATGGTAATTCTATCTCCATCAGCAATCCAACTTTTTCTGCTCCTCTGCCAGGTGTATCTCTCCTCTGCTGCCTTGAGGTCATTCAACATCACTTTGAGTTTTGTTTCCCTGGCAATCAGTTGCGTTGACTGGATCATGTAGAAGACCCGATCTTTTTGTATCAGTTCGGGATATTAACTTTCTCTCTCAACCAAGTTTTAAGGTTTTTCTTCAGCCTCATCAGCTTCCTAGAAAAGACAAATAGAGGGTTTCCTTCTATAGGCGTTCTTCAGGATTCTTGGACAAGGTCCCTGAATTCGTCCCATTTAGTCCAAAAGTTAACGAACCTGAAGGGTTTTGGTTTTCTTATGTTATCTTGAAGGTACATGATGAGTGGAGCATGGTCACTGATGTCTTCCCTTGCTGCCCTTATTCAAGCATTGGGAAGCAGTTGAAACCATGATTTGTTAACGAGGGCTCGGTTGAGATTTCTTGCGATGCGTTTCTCAGCTTGTTTTCCTTCATTGTTCCAGGTGAAAGTATTTGATCCATTCATGGGAGGCTTGCACAGATCAGTACCATTGATCATGTTATTAAATGACTTTATTATAGCTTCTGGTACCAACTTGCCTCCACATTTCTCTTCTTGTAGTGTCACGTTATTAAAGTTCCCCATTAGTAATCAAGGTTCATTGATATTTCTTGAGAAGTTTCAAAGTTATCCCATTACTCTTTCTGTTGAGCGTGTAGGTTAAAGGCATAGATGGTAGAGAAATAAAACCTTATTCCAACCTTATTGACACACACAGTGTTGATGCATTACTCCATTTTTCTATGGATTTGTATATCCCAAAGATTTGGATTCCAACCCAGACAGATCCTTCCTAGATCAACTTCTTCCAGATTGGTTACATGAGTCTAACTGTTGGGGAAGATTGATGATACACTTGATTTTTTACATCATCGTATTTTGGTTTCTAGGATGGCCTCTATAGAAACTCCACTAGAATGAATCCAGTTCTTCACTTCCTTCCTCTTCGCAAGTTTTCATATGCCTTTTACATTCCAAATCATTATTGACATAATGGTTTATTTATTGTTCGTGGTGTGCCTATGTGGCTCCTTCTCCTTCCCTTTTTTCCCTTTGTCTTTCTTTTGCTTATCTTGTTTCTTGGAATTATTGATTTCAAGAATCTCATCTTCTTCTTTATCAAACTCCCCCATAACGCTAAAGGAGTTCGTTTGATATGGCTTTGTGGTTGTACCTTCCTCTATGGCATCCCTAGTGTTTGTCTTCCAATTCTAGGGTTGGTGGGAGATTTGACCTTCCAAGTCTTCTTCGGTATCTGAAACTACTGAGGGTTGATTTCAAGAACTTCATCATGGGGGTTTAGTGGACAATCTTCCTCATTGTGTCCAAAGACAACATTTGCAGCACTTCTTGGGTAGATATTCGTACTTTATTTTGAAAGGGATTTCATTTTTCCAAGAAACGTTCACCCAGACTATATCTGGTGTCTCCTCCTCAACTTTGATTTCTACTAGGATTCTGGCTTCATCAGTACCAGACGCCTTCATCGATCTAGTTTCAACATGAAGAACCTTCCCTACACCTGCATTGATTATGCATGCGGCCTTTCTCATCCAAGTTTTCCCATTGGAAGGGATCCAGATCCAAACGGGTAAGGACGAAAGGTCTTCCTTCATCATAGGGTCTCCATAGCTATAGAGCTTAGTGATGACTAAGTGGCTATCAAACCACCGAGAACCACTATTCAAGCATCCCTTTTTATCCAGTTCATTAAAGAAACAGATGATGAAGAACCCATTCTCCTTTGAGACAACATCAAATCCCCTTTGGGTTGCCAGACTCTCGTGATCCACGCAAGAAGGTGGAGATAAAAGGGACGCTTCCCCATGATGTATAGGGACACTGAGAATTCCCATACATCCTTCATACGATTGTATTCTTCAACATATAGATTCATGATGACTCTCCTATCCTTCTTGGTATGTTTGGTGAATGCTAACTCGGAGCATTCCTTCTCCTAGGTAGGTGTCCTCTTGACGACTTATGTCCATGTTTTCTTCTTTGCAGTGACGCCATCTCTACTAATCTCTTCTGAGTTCCTGGTATTTGTTTCCTTGGTTGGTGGGGGTGAGTTGGGTGATGGTGGGGTGGATGTGGATGGGGTGGGGAGGCCTGGCCTGAGGTGGAGGTGGTCACCATGGCCGCCAGTCCTTCTCAAGACTGCCTAGCATACACCAAAGGAACCCTAGAAGAGGGAGGGGCGGGTCTGTATGTATCGGAATGTGATAAATTTTATTCCGAAGTTTTTCTCTTTCCAAAAAAGATCAAGGATCAAAGTACAATGTAGTCCACAAACACTACATAACTCTCTCCAAAAAGTAAAAGTAAAGAGAGACTAACTAAGTAGTCTACCTAAGATAGCTTTACAGATTTTCTTTACAATACTCTGTATATCTCTCTTTCTATCACTATGTCTTCTTTGATTTCTTTCTTTCCAGATATAGAAGTAAGTTGCCAATAATATGAAAAGCATCTTCCTCTTCTGTGTGCCCGTGTTCTTTCCTAGTTTTAAGATCATGTCCTTTGCATCAGAAAGCCTGCAAGGTTTGAAGTGTAGTTCTTCGCATACCTTTTTCCAGATATTGGATGTGAAACTGCATTTCTGAAAGAGATGACACTGTGATTCATTCTGATCATCGCATAGGTAGCATGTTGTTGGAGAATCAGGATACCACTCATGGATTTTTTCCATAGTGGGTAAAGTGTTGTTGGTTGCTCTATAGAGACAAAGAGTCCATTTTGGGATTTCATAACACGTCCATAGATATCTGGTACTAATGTGATCTTATGCATGGGGTCTAACCAAATCCCAGATGTTGATTGAGTCCTTAAGGAGATAACGCCCATCTTTGTAGGGGGAAAAATCATGCTTGATACTTTTCCAGATGGTTGTCATTCTATTTATGATTCTTGAATAACCTTCACGGGTATTAGGTTCGAAGTCCAAACCGTTAGGGTATCTCTTCCACATCCATCTTCTCCAGACTGAGTTCCTAGCTTCGAAGTTGATGATTCTTCTTGCCGTCCCCCAATCAGCAATGGTGCTAGGGATCTTGAGCCCAAGTCCTCCTTCTTCTTTGGGGAGAGCAAGTCTCGAGTATCTCATAGGATGGGTCTTTCCTGCTCATATAAAGTTAGAGAGGGTCATCTCTATCCTATCGAGAACTGCTGCCGAGATTTCCCCTTGTTGTGCCCAGAATTGCAGCAGACCCTCCACAGCTAAAGATATCAAAGTGACTCTTCCAGCCATGGAGGTCCTTGTAATAGGCCATTTAGCAATCATCTCCTCAAGTCTGCCCTTGCAACCAGTGAAGTCCTTTACCTGTAGTTCACCCCCAGTCAGAGGGAAGCCAAGGTATTTGGTAGGAAGTTGACTGATCGTGCAGCTCGAGATATCCACAATTGATGGGTTTAAAGCAATGCAATTTGAAGAAGTGAATAGCTGTGTCTTTTCCTCATTTATGTGAAGACCCGTTTGGTTACCGAAATGTGTAAGCAGCTGCTTGAGGTTACTGATGTATTTAGGTTTTGCTTCAACAAAGACGAGGACGTCATCAGCGAAGATGAGGTGACTCAGGACCTTTGTATCGTGGATGGAGTAGGTAGCTATGTTCTTTGACACCTCTTCTTTGTGCATCATCCTGGAGAAATATTCCATCAGGATGGTGAAGAGCAATGGCGAAAGGGGATCCCCTTGCCTTAAGACGTTTGAACTCTAGAATATACCATCAGGTGTGTCGTTCACTAGGACTGAGAAACTGGGAGTGCATACGCATTGCTTCATGAGAGAAATCCATTTTGACGAAAACCCCATGTTGTCCATGATCCACAGATCTTAGGCCAGTGGACACTGTCGAAAGCCTTCGAGACGTCAAGTTTCATACACAGCTTTTTGTAGCCTCTGTTAACATTGAACTCAAGAAGGAATTCGTTGGTGAGGAGAGCGCAATCGGAGATGCTCCTTCCCTCGATGAATGCTCCTTGATTGTCAGAGATGAGGATTGGTAGTACGAGCTTCATCCTTTCAACTAAGATCTTGGCTATGATCTTATATTGGACATTGCAACAGGAAATTGGTCTGAAATCGTATAGGGATGCAATCGTCTTCTTCTTTGGGATGAGAACTAGGAAAGAGTGGTTAACCTGCCTAAGCATACATCCTCCTTCCATAAACCATGTAATGTTGTCGTAGAGGTCTTGTTTAATGGTTTCCCAGGAAAAATGATAAAAATGGGAATTGAAGTCGTCTGGTCTTGGAGATTTGTGCACTCCAATGCTCCAAAGGGCACTCTTTATCTCATCCTCCATGACCTGTCTGCATAAGATGTTATTGTGAGTAGAAGTGAGCCTATACCTCCACGTTAGATTGTCATCTCTGGGATAATGTTCCTCAGTGTTCGACTTGTTATAGAGACTTCTGTAGAAGTTATTATCTTGAGCAGCAAGATATGTAGGATCATTAATAACAGTTCCTTCTTCATTGATGAGTTCAGAAATTCAGTTAAGGGCTTCTCTCTTTCGAATGACATAGTGGTATAACTTGGTATTCCTGTCTCCATTAGTAATCCATTTATGTCGGCTTCTTTGCCAGGCGAAGCTTTCTTCTGCAGCTTTAAGATCAGCGAGCATTCCATTTAGTTTCTCTTCTTCGGCAATCAGAAAACCATTGATCGGATCAGTCACGAGGTTGTCCTTGACAGAAATGAGTTCAGTTTTTGTTTCTTGTAGAAGGTTAGGAATATTAACATGTTCTCGGGACCAAGTTTTGATCTCACCTTTTAATCTAATAAGTTTCCTTGTGAAGATGAACATGGGATTGCCTTCGATCGGTATTTTCCAAGAAGATTGGAGCAGGTCTTTGAAACCCTTCCAATTTGTCCAAAAATTGACAAACTAGAAATGTCTGGGTTTGTTCTTCTTGTCTAAGACATGCATGACAAGGGGGGCATGGTCACTGATGTCCGCACCACCTACTCTGACATGAGCTTGAGGAAGGGTCTGAAGCCAAAGGTTGTTGATGAGGGCACGATCAAGTTTGCTCGCAATCCTTTTATCAGCTACCTTGCCTTCATTGTTCCAAGTGAATACATCTGCTCCATTCATAGGAAGTTCACATAGATCAGCAGTATTAATCATGTGATTGAAAGACTTAATGACAGCTTCAGGGACCATTCTTCCTCCACGTTTTTCTTCTTGCAACCTAACATTGTTAAAATCACCCATTAATAGCCATGGGATGTTAACCCTTTTGTTGAGTTCCAGCAGATCGCTCCAAAGTTCCTGTCTTTGAGAGTGAAGATTGAAGGCATAAATGGAAGAGAACCAAATAGTTAACCCCCCTTTATTGGTGCAGATAGAGTTAATCATCTGCTCCGATTTGTTGTGGACTTGTATATCCCAAACATTCGGGTTCCTGCCTAGACAAATTCTTCCAAGATCGACCTCTTCATGGTTGGATGTATGCGACCAGCCACTAGGGAATATCGAACTAACACAGTTTTGGTTACCTCTTCTGATCTTTGTTTCTATAATTGTTGCTAGAGAAACTTTGCTAGATTTAATCCAGTCCCTCACCTCCCTCCTCTTGGCAGGATTGCAAATACCCTTCACGTTCCATACCAAGATGGACATGGATTATTATTTCTTTGGTCTGGTGCTCCGCTGAGGAGCCTTCTCCTTCTCCTTACCCTTTGCGGCTCTTATCTGGTTTTTTGGATTTCTTGTTTTCCAGAATTTCTTCTACTTCTTTGTCGGAGTCACTTAGGATACCAAAGGAATTGGGGTCTAGTATTTCACCCTCCTCCTTTTCCTCCGGTAATCCTGAAGTGTTGGGTTTTGGTGTAGCATCTTTATCTTCAACCTCTGGATGACCTGATGTTCCTATTGCAGGGATATTGGCTTTCTTCAGTTTCCATGTTTTCTTTGGTTTTTCAAAGACATATGCATCTTTCTGATTGGAGTCAGGTTTGTCAACAGGGCACTCTTCCTTGTCATGTCCAAACACGCAGCAGGTGGGACATTTCTTTGGAAGATGTTCATATTTTATATTGAACGATATGTCCTCCTTCTTCCCTGGAATGTCCACCCATATGGTATCAGGAGTGTCATCGACTGCGTCAACTTCCACTAGTACCCTGGCCTCGTCAGTGTCGGCAGTTTCAATGGATCTAGTTTCCACATGGAGGACTTTGCCTACTCCAGAGGCGATCATCCCAGCAGCTTTTATGGTCCAAGTTTTGCCTTTTGAAGGGATACAGATCCATATTGGAAGAGATGAGAATTCCTCCTTCACCAGTGGATCACCGTACTGGTACTGATTGGCGATCACTAGATGCCCATCAAACCATCTAGGACCGCTGCTCAGGCAGGCTTTCTTGTCCTTCTCATTAGAGAATCAGATGATAAAGAAGCCTTGTTCTTTGGAGACGACATCAAAATCACCGCTTGGCTTCCAAACCCTCCTGATCCATGCTAACAAGTGAGGATAAAAAGGATGTTTGCCCATCACGTAGATGGATACAGAGAACTCCCAAACATCCTTCATGCGTCCATATTCTTCAGCCTCTAGGTTGACGACGACCTTGCCATCACGGCGGATGGGTTTTGGAAAAGCAAAGTCTGAGCATTCCTTTTCCTGTGCAGGGGTCCTCTTAACAACCCGAGTCCATGGGTTCTTCTCTTTGGGTGGTGTCGTTGTAGAGCTTGAACCTTCTCCGGTGTTGAGGTTGGTTGCAGTGGTGCTGGTTGGTTTGGTGGAAGGGTCGGTGGTGGTGGCCTGGCCAGGTGTGGCCGCCATGGCTGCCGGTCCTCTCCGGTCGCCTGGCTGATCACCAGGAAACCCTAGGAGACGGAGGGGGTGGGTGTGTATGTATGTATGTATGTCGGGGTCTGTATGTATGTATGTATGTATGTATGTATGTATGTATGTATGTATGTATGTATGTATGTATGTATGTATGTATGTATGTATGTATCGAAATTGGGTAAATTTTATTCTGAAGCACCTAACAAAGTTAGGTCAAATTACATAATAGCCCCTCACTACTATACTCCTCTCAAATAGAAAAAACTATACATTAATCCTATTCTTATAGAATTTACATATTTTATTTGCAATAGATTCCACACTCCTTTTGTTTTTGTGCTTTCTGTCATTTCTTTTGAGCCATGTGTGAAAGAGGATAGCTGAGTATAGAATTAGCAGTTGTTTCTTCAGAGGGTCAGTTCCCTTTCCCAGCATAACGTCATCTCCTTCGGGTGCTTTAGTTGAAGGCGAGTGAAGTTGAGATTGTTGCAGGTTGTTCTCCATAGCTCATTCATATAGGAGCAATCTTTGAATAGATGGGTGTGGGATTCTTCATCCTCACATAAATAACATTTTTTGACAGTTCCTGGATACCACCTTTCGACTTTGTCCATGGTGGATAGAGATTCATTACCCACTCGGTACTGACAGAGGGACCACTTGGGTACTTCGTATTTAGTCCAGATATACTGCATACAACTGTTGCAGTCACCTCTATTGCGAATTAGCTTCCATATATCCAGATTTGGATCAATTTGCTTCCATGCTCCATCTTTCAGGTAGAAGCAATGCTTGACTTGTTTCCAAAGAGAATTCATTCTATTAATAACTCTATAATAGCCCTCTCTGGTATTAGGTTTGAAGTCCAGCCCTTTAGGGTATCTTCTTCTCATCCATCTTGCCCAGGGATAAATACCACAATTGTATCTTATGATCCTCTTCACCGTGGCCCAGTTTGCAATTTCAAGAGGGGCCTTTAAACCCACACCCCCTTCTTTCTTTAGTAGTGCCAACCTTGAGTACTTCATGGGATGTGTGCCTCCTACCCATATGAAATTAGACAAAGACATTTCCATGCAATCAAGCACTACTTTTGTGATTTCACCCTGCTGGACCCAGAAGATGAGTAATGCTTCTATAGTTGACTTTGTTAGAATGATCCTACCCGCCATTAAGGTTTTTGTAAGAGGCCATATGGAAATCATGTATTCTAATTTATCAGTGCATTTCATGAAGTCTTTCACCTGAAGATTACCCCCTGTCAGAGGGAATCCCAGGTATATCATGGGTAGTGTACTGATTTCAATCCCAAGGGCCTCCACTACAGAGTCCTTGATGTGGTGGAAGTTCACTGATGTAAAGATTTGCATCTTTTGTTGATTTGTATGCAGTCCAGTCTGCGTTCCAAATCTTAATAGAAGCTTCTTGAGATTGAGTAGATAATTGACTTTGGCTTCTAGTAAGACTAGGACATTGTCCGTAATGATCAAATGACTCCATGCTATGGTCCCATGGATGGTGTAAGTCTTTATTTCTTTTCTCTCTTCAACTTCATTCATAAGCTGAGTGAAATATTCCATCAGATGGTGAAGAGGATGGGAGAGAGAGGGTCTCCTTGTCGTAATCCATTTGCTCCATGAAAGATGCCATTAGGGGTACCATTGACTAGGATCGAGAAGCTAGTTGTGCAGAAACATTATTTGATCAGTGTTATCCAGCTCTCTCTAAATCCTAGTTGCTTCATTATCCACCACAGCTTGTCCTAGCGGACACTATCAAAAGCCTTTGACACATCGAGCTTCATGCAAATCTTTTTATTGCCTTTTTGACATTAAAATCAACCATGAACTCCCTAGCAAGTAGTCCATAGTCAGATATGCTCCTTCCTGAGATAAAAGCTCCTTGTTGTTCATATATAAGAAGTGGTAGAACCATCTTTAGATGTTTAGCTAGTATTTTTGCCATTATCTTGTACTGCACATTGCAATAGGGTATCGGCCAGAAATTAGTGAGGGACAAGGTAGTCTTCTTCTTTGGGACTAGGACTAAGAAAGTGTGGTTAACTTGTCTTAGCATCACTCCACCTTCCATGAACCATTTGACCCCTCTACAAAGATCATCTTTTATGATCTCCCAAGCATCATGATAGAAATGTGAGTTGAAACCATCTGGTCCTAGAGATTTTCCAGTGCCTATGCTCCCAAGGGAGACTTTTATTTCAACTTCATTTACGGGCATGTAAAGGAAATTATTATGAGAATTAGTTAGTTTTTCCTTCCACTTCAGGTCTTCCTCCTTGACTGGTTGATCTTCCTTAGGTTTGTTATACAAGTTCTTGTAGAACTCGTTAGCTTGGACTTCCAGTTCCTCCTAGCTATTGATTACTACCCCTTCTGAATTGATAAGTTTAGTAATTGAGTTTTGTGCTTCCCTCTTCTGTATTGCATTGTGGTATAGACTGGTATTACGATCCCCATCTGCTATCCACCTTTGCCTACTTCTCTGCCATGCAAAATTCTCCTCAGCTACTTTTAGATCTTCTAGCATTCTTTTGAGACTCAGCTCTTCTTCTATGCGAACTAGGTTTGGGGGGTCAGTTAGTAGATCTTTTTTTACCTTAACTAGTTCCCTCTTGGTGTCGTCCAGTAGTTTGGGTATATTGACATGTTCCTTTGACCAGGCTTTGAGTTTTTGCTTTACATGCATAAGTTTCTTGGAGAAGACATAGAGTGGGTTACCTTCCACTTCTAGCTTCCATTCTTCCTCCAACTGGTCTATGTACCCCTTCCAAGATGTCCAAAAATTTGCAAACCTAAATGGCCTGGGCTTCCTGATCTTCTCATTTAATTGCATAATTAGTGGAGCGTGATCACTGATGTCTGTAGTGACTACTTTGATTTGGATAGTAGGTAGTTGGTTGAGCCAAGAAGCATTAACTAGAGCCCTATCAAGTTTACTATTTATTTGTTTGTCTGGATTCCCTTCATTATTCCACATGTAGATTCCTTCCCCCGTCATTGGGAGCTCACAGAGGTCTTCCACATTGATGGTATAGTTGAATGATTTTATGATAGCTTCAGGGACTAGGCATCCCCCCTTCTTCTCCTCTTGTAACCTGACATTGTTGAAGTCCCCCATTAGTATCCATGGATCATTAATGGTTTTTGATAGGTCCAAGATGTCCTTCCATAGTTATTGTCTTTGGTTATGATAGTTGAATGCATATATTGTAGTATACCATATCTTTAGACCTCCTTTATTGGTGCAGCAAGTTGTAATCATCTGCTCCGTTTTCCTAACTACTTGTACCTCCCATACATTAGGATTCCATCCTACACAGATGCGTCCTAGGTCCACTTCCTCTAGATTATTGTCATAGATCCACCCTCCTGGGAATACAGTCTCCATGTAACTAGCATTACATATTTTTATTTTTGTTTCTATAATCATAGATAGTGAAACTCCACTTGCTTTAATCCAATCTCTTACCTCCTTCCTCTTCATTGGTTTATAGAATCCCTTCACATTCCAGGCTAGTACTAACATAATTAACCTTTCTTGTTATTCCTGGTTTGTCTGGGAGGCTCCTTTTCCTTCTCCTTCCCTTTCTCCTTGTCCTTCGTCTTCTCTTTATCTTTTTCTTGATGTGATTCATTGGAATTCTTATCAATCTCTAGGATCTCCTCCTCTTCCTTTTCAGAGTCACTTAGGGAATTGAATGGGTTTGCATTATTAGTGTTGAGGATTTCTTCCTCTTCAGTGTCCTTCCTTCCAGAGGTGCTCGCTTCCAGGAAATTAAGGTTGCGTTTCTCCTTCCAGGTCTTCTTAGGAATCTAAAAATCATTAGTTTCTGTGTTGTTGTTCTTCTCCTTGAGTGGGCAGTCATTGTTTCCATGCCCAAAGACACGACAATGAGGAAATTTCTTGGGTAGGAAGTCATATTTGATTTGGAATGACATCTCCTCCTTCCCTGGGATGTTCACCCAGATCTTATCTGGAGTATCATCCTCCGCTTCAATCTCTACTAGAACTTTTGCTTCATCGGTGCTGGTCACCTCCATCAACCTAGTCTCCACATGTAGGACCTTCCCATGCCCGACGCGATGGTGCCAGCTGCTTTCTTCATCCAGGTCTTCCCATTTGATGGGATATGGATCCATACTGGGAGGGAAGACATATCCTCCTTCACCTGTGTGTCACTATAGGTGTAGTGCTTGGCAATGACGAGGTGACCATCAAAACATAAGGGGTCGCTTGTAAAGCAGCCTTTCTTTTCAATATCATTGGAGAAATGGATTAGGAAGAACCCATTTTCCTTTTACACTACATCAAAGTCTCCTTTAGGGTTCCAAATGCGTCTAATCCAAGCTAGAAGGTAAGGGTAAAAAGGGTGCTTTCCCATGACATAAATTGATACTGAGAATTCCCAGACATCCTTCATACATCCATATTCTTCTGCATCTAGATTCACGATCACCTTGCCATTCTTCTTGGTTGGTTTTGGAAAGATCAGTCTAGAGCACTCTTTCTCCTGGGCTGGCATTCTCTTCACAACTTATGTCCATGATTTTCTTATAGCCTCGTCATTCCTCACATTTTTGTTGTCTGGTATAGGGTTCCTGGGTGGCAGTTGGTGGGTGGGTAGGTTGGGTTGGGGTGGATGGGGTGGCCTGGCCAGAGGTGGCTGCCATGGCCACTGGTCCTTCTCAAGATTGCCCTGGCAATCGCCAGAGAAACCCTAGGAGACGAAGGGGGCGTATGTGTATGTATCTATGTATGTATTTATGTATGTATGTATGTATGTATGTATGTATGTATGTATGTATGTGGGTGGGTGGGGGAATGGTTGAAGGGTTGCGAGATGGGTGAGGGTGGACGTTGGCGGCCGGAGTGGCTGCCAATGTGGGCGCCATGCCCTAGGGGTTGAGGATCGCCAGGGTGGACGCCCCAGATGGACCCTAGGAGACAAACGTCAGGTGTGTATTCAGTATATGTTGTATGTATGTATGTATGTATGTATGTATGTATGTATGTATGTATGTATGTATGTATGTATGTATGTATGTATGTATGTATGTATGTATGTATGTATGTATGTATGTATGTATGTATGTAGGTAGGTATGTATGTATGTATGTATGTATGTATGTATGTATGTATGTATGTATGTATGTATGTATGTATGCAAGTATGTATGTGTGTCTGAATTATATGTTGCACAAACATCCATGGTGGTGCATGTATAATCTCTACAAAATTATGTTTCTTTTTAAACAAATTGCTCTATGATTTTGAATGTTACATTCTTTGTTTTATTACTTATAATGTTGGTTGTAAGTAATAAATGTTCTCAAATTTTATATCATATTTATGGTACTCAGGTATCACCCTATGATTTTTTACGTCCTATTAGGTAACTGGTCGAGATACCAAGGTTGCACTAGTGAGGATCAATCTTTGGGTGTGGTAATCACCTGCAGGTAGGTGATGTTTGTATATAATCTAGAATTGGTGTTGTTGTGACATCACTTGGAGATGGGTGATGATTTCATCTTTGAGTTAGTTATTTGTAGAGTCGTCCATGTAGTCAACAAATGGAAATGAAGTTATGTTAAGTTGTAATATCCATCTTGAGATTTTGACATGCACTCCTTTGTAAATGTAATACCAGTTGTACATGTCATAGTTTATAGGTTCCTGCATATTATCCCTTTTGTAGATAGGCATGACTAAGGTCACCAAGAATTACTATATGTAACTATAAGGATGCAATATTAATATATGACAGGGATCTTGTTGATATTGTTATGTGATGTTGTTTTAGAATATTTATTCCATCCTGCAATGTCACAATGTTTTTGGTAATGATAAATGTTTGGTTCTAATTGATGTTTGTTTTGAGTAGTCTTGATCTTGAGGTTGTGGGGCATTACATTTAACACTAACTCACATAGCATATCACTATGGCCATTATATGTGGGATACAATGATATTGGGGTTATTTAGATTCATTTCATGTAATCCTTCAAAAAGTACTGAGATTAGGGTTACAAAATATTTAATATGCATAATCTAGGTCAATAGATTGATCTGTAACATTATACCTCCAAGATATGTCATATAATATCAATATCCATGACTAAAAAAAGTACATCACATATTCCAATTAAAAATCTTGTACATGTTCTGTTGCAAATTTACATTCAATATGTAATCAATATTTGTAATAAATCCATGTAAGTTTGTATATATGTTTGTTTGTGTATTGTTTGGTGGATTGTGATTACTCATGTGCATACACGGTCCTTCGATGTGTGTGGACTTTGATATAGATTGATGTTAAGATTTTAGGTTGTTCTCATCTTGGTCCTTAGGGATCGGTAATGGAGGTCCATGATGTTATGTATCTCAAAACTCCACTTGCAAAAAATGTAGGTAAACCACAATGTATGAAGACATAGACTCATGATAGAAGCTATGCCACAAAAATAAGATATTAAGAGTATTCTTGATTATATGTCTCTTATTATTGTAGGTTATTGTATAGATGTAAAGAGGCATGTAAATGAATACATGTTTTCATTATATTTCCTTATGAAATTATGTGCATTTGAAAGCCAAAGCTAGTGATCATGTATGTGCTAGAAGATAGTATGAAAGTTTGAATGTGTCCAATTATACATGTAAGCGGATTGATGAAATCATTTTTTTCTACTTATTTTAATTTGATCCGTGTAGCTGCAAACTTCTTTTAAAAATAAGCTAAGGATGATTGTGTAGTTATTGTTAGTCTCATATTATGCCCTAACTCATGATCTATTAGTGATTATGAAATGAAAGTGTAACATTAGAAGTATTAAAGAGATCTGCTAACACTTGAATCAGGTGGGTACCCACATACATACACATTTAGGGTATTTTTATGCCATAATAGTATAGGCCAACTAAAAACATGATTAAATATGAAGTTTTAAGAGATCAAAACATTATTTTGTTAGTTTTTTACTGCCAATCATAGAAGTTCCTCTTACAGTTTTAATCCATCTATCCAACACATCCATGCTAATTATTCTGATTTATAAGTTTAGTTTCATGGATATCTTAGGATGCATGACGTTAGCAGTGGAGTTAGGCATATGTATATGTTTATCCCTATTTACATTCCTTATAATCAGGTACATATTATTATGCAAAAATTCACTATAAATAAGTAATTAACTTTTAACAAGTCATTTAGCTTTATATCTACTTGCAAGATGTTGTAGGGTGAATTTTTTGAAAATTACATACTACATAAGATTTCACTCTATGATCCTTAACACAGTCGGAAAATGGTTTTAGATCTTGTCCTCTAGGGGTTTGGGATGAAAAATGTGGGGTCTCTATCAAAATAGTCCACATTAAAGCAACTCATCCTTGTAGAGTTAACACCATGATACCTTTACCATGTTAATATTTCCATTTATAAATGCATTGGAAGATGCCAATATTAGTTAGGAATTGGATTCAAAGTAAAAATTGGAATCGAAAAAAGCAACAAGCAAAGAAAAGAGAATATAAATCAAGGGAAGTTACAAGTTCATCATGGATATTTAATAGAATCAAATCATCCCAAAGTAGGGTTTAAATGCCAAGAAGGAAGAAAAATTTCATTGCAAATCTAAATTACTTATAAATAACCACAATTCAATGTGTGGGGTTGGACATACATATCATGTATAACCATGCCAAAATAAAAATAGCTCGACATTGTGAATGTGATGCTAAAGAGGAGAGATGACAACAGTTCTAAAACATGTGACACCTCGTGCGAATAATGACCCAGTAACTAGGTTAGGAGTAAAACACATCAATGAGAAAATAACAATATCTAAAATAGACACATGCCTCACTTTAAATACAAGGGTATTGATCATATATAGTACAATTAACTTAAAAAGAAACCTTATTTCAGTTGAGGGGTTTTGGTCCTCAAAGAAATCTTTCTTCGATTGTATTCACATTATTCCAAATAAAACAATACTATTCCATTATTGCTAAACAATTTAAGATAGTCTTTTAGTTTCCATAGATTTACACTTAGAGCTCTCCAAGACGTTTACCTAGGATTCTTTATAACATCAAAATCCCTCCTTAAATTTTGGTACTTTAAGGGCTTACCAAATTTGCTATAAATAAAATTATAGGGTCACACTACTTGTTTGTCTAAAAAGATATTCACAAATCAGCACACTATGGTGTTTTCAAGAAGATCCAACTCTTTCAAAACATAGAAACTCACATGTCTAAATCCAAATAATTACGATGGAAATTATTATTTTTCCTTCCACCACATCTAGTTTCATTTTCATTTAGGAGATGAAATACATATTGGGTACAAAGGAAGAAGTGTGGAGGGGTCATTGGTCATCTCCAATCACCTTAGAACCCAATGTCGACCATTGTAGTGAAAAGTATCAATTCAATAGGAGTCTTAAAAAATATGGTATGAGTCCATAAAGCCTACATGGATTTTTGAATGATGTCCCAAGTCTTGAGGCCTCAGATAAAATGATCTTAAAAGGAATGATTGGTATACCATATCACCAAGGTGAACCTTCTTTTCAGGGAACCCATCATTGAGAACTTTGTGGTTAAGCTTGCTCAATCCAAAGCAATACAAGGATGGGTGACCAGTGAGGAAGTTGATCCCATCTTGTGCATGAGTGAGGAAAAAGTGGCCAGTAGTTGTCTGTGGGGGCCAGTCATCATTCCTAAATATCTACTAGAGTCTTGGGAACTGGTCCCAGGCATTACAAATGGTATGAGAGCCAAAAATCCTAGAGTAGGAGGGGCCCAAATGGGTATGTGGCATGTCAGTCTTGAGATGTGCGGTCCAAGTGTGTTGGAAAGGGTTGTCACGGTGATGCATCCACCCTTGTGCTGGTATCTGTGATCGAGATCTACATGCACATGGGTCATCCTAGGTCTACACTAAAATGGGAAATTATTATCAAGCCTTATAGTTGAGCCTTGATGGGGATGTCAAGAGTTGAAGTGGGGGAGATTGTAACGTTCTAGACCTTGACGCCTCCAATAAAATGATCTTAAAAGGAATGATTGGACTATCCATATCACCAAGTTGCACCTTATTTTTAGGGAGCATGTCACTGAGAACTATTTGGTTAAGTGTGCTCATCCCAAAGTAGTACTAGGTTGGGCGGTTAGTCAAGAAGTTGATCTTGGCTTGTGGGTGTGTGAGGAAAAAGTGTACATTAAGGCCATTGTTGGTTTGTGGGATCAATTAACATTCATAAAACTCTACTAGATCCTTGGGTAGTGGGCATGGGAATTACACAAACCCAGACCCAAATCTAAAATTTATTGAAACCTCTCAATATAGAGATGGCCTAGGTTGGAAAAAAATTGAACTAAAAACCAAACCACAACCAAGATTTGTAGATGATTTTAAAATAAAAAAACTTATATTAATAGTTATATGAGAGGAGAGATGATGGTATAATTAGTCAAGATAAGAGATGGTGATGTGATTGTTGGAATATTAGGAGCAAAAAACACAATGGAATAACATCTTTCCCGAGAATCCTTTGAGCAAAATCAATCTAATGCAAAAAAATCAGATTAGAGTTTACAATTTTAAACCTTAACATGGAATAGGTTTCAATGATCAACTTGTAATGCTCAATGTAGATTTAGACCTTATCATATACATCTCCTTCAAATCTTGCCACATCGGAAATAAAAACTCCTTATAGGGGTTTCGAGCACTCTAGGAGTCACTTCAGGATGTGTGCATACAACTATTTTTCTACTATCTTATCTTGGAAATCTGCCAGTGATTTTACATAGGTTCTAAGATCACAAGAATGGCTATGTTGATCCTAGATCTGACCCCAAAGTCACATCTAGAAAATTGCTTTGTTCCACCATGCATGTGTGTAGAAGATTGCACTATTTTACCATAGAGGTTCTTTGTCTCGATCTGCATGCCCTAGGTGGTGGATCATGGGAATCCTCCTAGGAGACCCTTCCTCATTTTGTGTGCCTAGTGGAACACATTTTTTGTCATTCTATCTTCACCTCAATTCGAGTGATGTCGGTGAAGATCTTCGTCCAGAATGAATCCTTTGTG
This sequence comes from Alisma plantago-aquatica, assembly GCA_963693085.1. Taxonomy (NCBI): domain Eukaryota; kingdom Viridiplantae; phylum Streptophyta; class Magnoliopsida; order Alismatales; family Alismataceae; genus Alisma; species Alisma plantago-aquatica. The sequence continues at coordinate 566,241,735 of OY856410.1, read as the reverse complement.
CTAGCTCGTCTCTATAGTTTCCATGCAAGTGTTCAGAGACACTAGAGTTTCTAGTCTCTATATCTCCCACTTTCTCTCTCCAAGTTGCTCTTAGGGTTTCTTATACCTTGGAGGAATCAATGAGAGGATCTAATTATATGCCTCAAAAGCCTCCTCTCATATCATATATATAAATGAGTGGAGAGCTAGGGTTTCCTAAAGCATGTTTGTCTAGGTTGTGGACTCCCCGACTTATGGAAACTTATTTCTTGAGTCTGGCTCCACATTTTATTTACATCCTTGACTTACTTGTAGGTCCCTAGATTTATTATAACAATTATAATAAGGTACAATTCATCCTTTCTTCAAGCTATCTCTATGTGTCTTACCCTATAGGAACCATACTATATTGGCAATAGATTCTCTAATAAATATTAAGATCCATAAGCAATGAGGGAGGTCTATCTACACATCATTTCTACCCAAGTAGTGGTAGTATTCAGACAAGACTAAACCAACAACGACAAATGTTACCATGTTGTATTATTCTTTTGTCAAAAATATCCAGATTGGACTATAGGCATGTACACATCATCCTAGTTATGTTCAGTCTAAGTTCCTTGATCTCAAAGTAGACTAACAAGATGCATATGAGCTAGTATCATATACTGATTCACATTTGTATGGTCATGCATTTCTCTAATATCACTTATCAAGATTCTTTGGATATCACACCTATTATAAGGGAGGGACAAATTCCTTCTACATCACTCATAATTTGTAGCATCATTCTCATCTCATCCAATCACTACCTTCATTGTAACCTTCTTCAAGGTCATGTTGGATAGTGTCAAAGCATGATGATTGTCATATCACCATTGTAGTGACTTCAATTTGAAGGAACACAACAACATCATTGTACTTGATAGATGATTATGACTATCATATAATGGTTCACGAATCACTCTCAAGGAGTATATGTCCACTACACTTGTTATCTAACAAGTACCTATGTGTCTAACTTGGTATCTCATACCTAGGATGCATGAGACATGGTCATGAATCACCACACATACTAGTTATCATTGTTGTCCAATCCTCAATAATAGTTAACTAGGTACATTTAAGAATATTGTTATTAGCATCCATTAGGGTTTCATGTTCAAGTCACAAACTTGAAGTCCCATGGATCTGAGCCAATCCTTGTAAGGATATTTATTGTGTACATTAATATTGTAATAACTAAATGTGCATCAATAAATTAGAATAACATTTACTAATCAAACCAAACGTACAAAATATCCCTATAGCCATCATCTAATGAATGTAATCTAGGGCATATACACAAACAATATCCCACTTGCACTAAATTAAATCACTCACATATCTTATACCAAGTGATATAGAATGACCATCATTCTTCAGTTATGATAGTAACTTAGTTTGGGGATCAAAAAACTTGATCTCTATCAGTATCCTATGGATTTTGTCATCTCCTTGTTGAACAATTTCTCATATGAGATGGAAGCATCAAAGAATATCTTTGGTCATCTGGGTTCCTTGGCTAGCGTCGCAACCCCATTGTTGTCACAGTAAGCCATATTGTGTCATCAGTGTTTGGAATAACTCTAATATTATCAAATGAACTCAATAATCCATACAACTTCCTTTTTAGAATCTAATGCAACATAATATTCACTATATATATTAAAATTGGTCATTATCTCTAGCTTGGAACTCTTCCAATTGACAATACCACTATTGAGGGGGGGAAATAGAACTATATTGCGATCACTAATCGTCCTTGTGGGTTTGGAATATTGAGCTTGTGTAATTATTTACAACCAAATCTTTCTCACCTTTTTTATCATAAGTACTTTAGGATGTTATATATTGCAACTCCATGTCCTTCACTCAAATCTACTTGACATTCTTGTCATGCTCAAGACACATGAGACATCTTGACGCATATGTAACATTTCATGTTATGGGACATCCAATTGTTGTACTATATTGAATCTTAATCATGTGTTCCCTTTCTTCTAAATATTTGGTACAATTGGCCTTAGAAATACTTACCCCGTGAGACATGGGTAAGTTCCCTTTCTTAGACTCTTGCATGCTAAACTGTTTCAACACTTTGTTAATGTATGTACTTTGACTTAATCCAAGAATCCTTTGAGATCTATCTCTATGAATCTTGATACCTAGAATACATGTGGTTTCTCCTTAGTCATTTGTTAATAAGCTATTTCCCAACCACGTCTTCACCTTTTGTAGAGATGGAATACAATTTCCTATGAGTAGTATATCATCCACATATAATATGATGAATACTACAATGCTCCCACTAACCTTCTTGTAAACACAAGATTCATCTTAATTATTGATGAAGCCAAACTCTTTGAATGATTTGTCAAATCAAAGATTCCAGCTTCTAGATGCTTGCTTCAATCTATATGTTGACCTTTGTAGCTTACATACCTTACCAACATCAAACGGAGATTCAAATCCCTCATGTTGTGTCATTTATACATCCTCAAGAAGAATCCCATTAAGGAATACAATTTGGACATCCATCTAGAAAATCTCATAGTCATGGTATGATGCAATGGAAAATACGATCATAATGGACTTGACCATGGCAAGTGGTGTGAAAGTTTCATCATAGTCAACACCTAGAACTTGTTTCAAACCTTTAGACACTATTCAATCCATGTAAATATTATTTTTGAAGACCCACTTGCACCCAATGGTATTTACCCCTTCAGGTTGTCCCACTAAGGTCCATACCTTATTAGTATATATGGAGTCCATTTTAGATCTCATGGCCTCAAGCCATTTGCCATGTTTTTATCCCTCCATATCTTCCTTGGAGGTGGTTAACTCATTACAATCCATGACCAATAACTCACCATCTTGATTCGGGAGACACCCAAATCTATCTGGCTCATGGTGAGTCCTACTAGATCTACAAGGTTCTTATGTTTGTTGAGGGGGTGGTGGTGGCACAACCATTTGTAGTGCCTCATCATGTTCCTCTTCAGGTTCATTGTCATTTTTTGTATCTTGAACTTCCTTGACCTATATTTTCCTCCCACTGGTATATCTAGATATGAATCCCTTCCTTAACAAGGTACAAATTCTAGCAATAAACACTTTGTTCTAGGAAGGAATATAGAAGGTGTATCCTTTGGTTTCCCTTGGATACCCCACAAAATAACACTTGTCAAATTTGGGTCTCAATTTCTCAAGAAATGAATGCTTCAGATATGCTTCACAACCCCAAACCATCATGAAGACATGTTGGGACACTTCTTAGTACATATTTCATATGGTGTCTTTGGAACGGATTTAGAGGGAAAGTGATTAAGTGTAAAGGTGATGATTCCTAGAGGATGTCCTAAAAAGAATCTTGAAGTCCGGAATGGCTCATCACAGACTGCACCATGTCCAACAATATGTGATTCCTTCTTTCCAAAACATTGTTATGTTGTGGCATTCCTAGTGGAGCCAATCATTACACAATACCACACTAAATGAGAAGTTCCCAAACTCTTAGCTCATATATTCACCAACTTGATCAGATCAAAGCATCTTCATGTTTTTGCCAAGTTGATTCTCTACTTCATTCTTGAATACTTGAACTTTACAAAGGATTATGATCTATGTTTCATGAGACACACATTTCCATATCTATGGATATCATCAGTAAATGTAATGAAGTATTGATACCCTCCTCTAGCTATTGAGCTATAAGGACCACATACATCAACACGTATGAGTTCAAAAAGTTCAATTGCCCTCTCATTATTTCCAATCAAAGGCGCCTTTGTCTTGAGAGATTTAGAATCAAATGAGTCTAAGTTGAGAGATTTAGAATCAAATGAGTCTAAGTATCTGTGACAACCTCGATTTTTTCTCTCCTTTATTATACCATTCCTCTCTCTATAGGTGACTCACATCACTCAGTATGAGTTCAATTTCATGACTTGTCTTATTGATGACCTATTCTGATCACTATATGCATGATTTTCACAATGTGTGACATCAATCAACACTTTGAGCTTAGTATTATCATTTATTACATCATCCTCTTGAATCCTTTTTTTTGAACCCCATCAATATGATCATACTGCTCTCATTTGTATACTATGTTGTAGACGATTCAATTACAAATCCAGCGGAACAAAAAGCACATCGATCGGACCTTTGTAGCCCAAGTTATGATATTTTGAAGACACTTTGATTTGCTTTGATTTAATTTTGTTTACTTTTACCCCTTTGTTGTAGCTTTGGGCCGGCCCATCAGGGTCCTTGAGAGGGCGCGCGGCCCAGCTGCCACCTCTCCCACTCCCAAACCCTAGTGCGCCCCTATTCTCAACCGTCAGATCTCTCCTCCTAGGTTTGGATTCAATCTAACGGTAGCTGGCCTGCCGCCTTCATCCGAACCTGGAGCCGATGCAAGGGGGCGGCTGCATCTTTTGACGCTGCCAATCAGCCTCGTTCGGCCTTTTGTTTGATGATTTAAGACCCTGAAATCTCTTCGCTCTCTACTCCGGTCCTTTTCCCCCTCTTTTCACTCATGTTCGTGCCCTAGAGCGCCCTCCCCAACGCTGCTTGCGGCGGCCGCATCTATGGCGTCGCCATAGCTCCGGCGGAGCACAGCTCCTAACCCAGGCCATGTGCAATGGCGTTTTGGGTTCCTTTAGCTTCGCCAGCCACCCGTGCAACCTGCCATCTTCTCCAAACCTGGGCCCGACTTCACCTCCTCCATCTCCCCTTCTCCGGCAGCTCAGCGTCGTCGCACATCAGGTTGCAGACGCGAGCAGGGTTGCCCCACCTCACGCGATCGCTTGCAAGAGAGAAGACCTCGCTGGGCTGGGCCAACATGCCCTGAGCGTGGACCAAGGCTGGTGTTACTGCTACAATCGGACCCGGCCCAGGTCCAGGAGGCCAGCGTGAGGCGCCCTCCAGAAGGGAGCGTGTGGTGCATCCATAGCCTCTGATCTAGAATCAAACGGCCCAAAAACAATCACATCAAGGTAATCTTGCTAAAATCCTAATAAATGCAAGGAATGTCCGATTTCTACAAATAAATAGTCCTTTTTGGTTAGAAGAAAAAGATCTACAATATGAGCATAGTTCCAGACCCTACCTTCATATTTCTCAATTTTGTCAAATTTTTAATCCTTGACTCTTTTGACCATTATGTTATTGATAAAACTTGGATCTTGATTACTCAATCTACCCTATGATCCTTAAATTGTACATGTGATGTATACTTGAACTAAATGAAGATCCTACTCTCCCTATTTCTCATAAATGACTATTTTTGTGCATATGTGACTAGTTGTGACTATAATGGTGCCTTTGCCCTAGTTTGCTAATACTGTTTCTAATGAACACCCAGCTAATCTTGTTATGTGTTTCTAATGACCAAGTGTTGCTGATCTAAAAACCATCCCTTATGCTTGGCTCTTCTTCCTTGATGATACTTGATCTTGGTTTCCCTATTGTGAGTCTTTTGACCCTAGAATACATGTAAATGCCTTAAACCTTGTTATGATCATAGAAAGTGCATGGAACGTCATAATGACATGGACCTTGAACCACACTCCTATGTTGACCCCTAGATCAATACAATATCATATAATGAACCAATAAGCAACTTGGAACCCACCTTGGACAAAACCATAAAATAAAGATAATCATGGTTATTGATGAGAATCTAATGTATACATGTAATCTTCTTGTCGATCAGGTTTGGCATGAGACTAGATGGTGAAGGATATGTTAGTTTATGAAATCTCTGAATCAGGTATGGGCCTTATCTAGTTATATGACTACCGCTTTCTTGCTTGAAAAGACATATATTATATGCTTGTTTGTCTATTTTCTCAAATATTGCCATGTAGTATTGATATGTCATACTCGATGTTTGCTTCGTATGTTTTATAACTTGAACACATATATATTTGGAACTCCATTATAATATTGTTGATAAAGGGCTCTTGGTTACGACCTTGAGGTCCCTCTCGTATAAAAGGGTTAGCTAAGCTTGAGCACCCTTACGGACCCTTCCGACGGGAAGTTGGTCAAAGGCCTTAAACATGTTTGATATTGTTGGTATAATGGAGTGAAATGACATAAAATATGATTTCGCATTTGTTAAACAATTAACATGTTTATTCTTGTTCGTTTAATCTTGAAATCTTTTCAAAATTATGCAAAGCTTATATATATGTGTATCTTTCGGCCCCATACTCAACACCTCGTGTGTTGACCCATTTCTCGTATGTTGTTTTTAGGTTCAGAGATGGCTAGAAGGTTGAAGGGCTTGGTGAGCTATGCTAGGTATACTTGTTGTAAGATCCAGATATAGTATACATGAGCAGACTTGTACAAAGTGACTCTTGAACATGTAATTCAAATCATGTAATATAAAGATGTTTCTTAATATATATTGTTGATTGTTGAGATTATGTTGGTGCCTTTATCTTGTTATCTGTTCATGTGTGCTAAGCTTTACGCTTCCGCATTTCGCCTTTGGTATACGTTTGGTTCATGGGACTGGGATTCCAGTTCTGTGACAAATGGTATCAGAGCATGAACAATAACTACACCAAACATTGCTCACATCAAACACAAACTAAATTCACTTTACATCTCAACCCTAGAAACTTAATAATATGTCCTTTGTGGACTAGGTTGACTTAGCCTCTAGGTTAGAACCTATATGTTCTAGAACTAGGTGTAGACTTGTGTAAGTTACCTCCCTAGACATGACTCGCGACATGTGCTTAGGATGTCTACACAAGTGTGCACCATGTTCTTGCTAGTTCTCTAGGTGTCATGATACTAGACTGCCTAATGAGTGTGGTAACTCGTTTTGGTTTTGGTTTTATTCGAATGGAGTATGGTGGCTTTCATCGCCTGTTTAAACGTTGGAGAAAACATATTTCAAATATTATTATATGTACATATGAAAAATGTTACCACACGCAGAAAGGCAGTGAGTTTCCATGCAACCTAGGAGAAAGAGATGTAACATCAAGTCTATATGAGAGAGTTTAGTTGATAATGATAATCTCTAGAGTTGTCTAGAGCCATGATATAGGTTAGGCATGTGAGTAACCTAGAAACCTAAGATGATGATTATGATATTGATGATAATGTTGATGTTGATAAGACCCAAGTTGGTTGAGGAAGGTCGAATATGTTTAACGATATGAGATGAGTTTGACCATGCAACCCTAGCTAAACCTAGCACCTTGTATGATACATACCACTTAGTTGATGTGCTAAACATAGCTAGTGGGTTGACATGCTTGCTTATACCTAGTCTTGTAGATGTGGAGATATGATATATGGTTCGAGACCAACACGGGCCTCAATCTCTTTACAAAGGAAGACCTCTAGCATGGGACATATGAATAGGGTTACCTGTTGATATGAGTTGAACTCCAGAATACCTGAACTCCAGAATATTTGAAATGTTGAATAATATGAATGATGAAATACTTGATGATGAGTCCCTAGCTAGAATACTTCTAAGTATATGAGTTGAGTGACCTAGTGGACGGTTTCCTTGAAATGTTGAACCCTAGATTTCCTATGAAAATATCTAACCCTAGAGAAAGAGGAAATTGAAGATTTGATGCTTGATATATATAGGTGAGGGCGATGTCCCAAGACCTAAGATGATGTATATGATGTGTGATATCCATGATGAGCCTCATACTCGGGTTAGTAGTTGTACATAAAGGAATCTAGTGGTTATCCTTGTTTCTCGAAAGATGGGTAGAAATTTTTGTTACAGGTAGAAGGTTGTGGTTAAAATGCATTATTGGACACATATATCTTAGCTTGAGTGGCTTGAACTTGTGGAGCTCTTTCTAGATATAAGTGAGAGAATTTGAAAATTATGGCGTTGATGATAATGGTATTCTTAGAATGATGCTTGTACATGAAATATCTCGCTTATGTTTAAAAACTTGAATATGCACGATAAGACACTCTCATAAGCTAGACCTAATATGAAATCATACTATACATAAAAGATGTAACCTTGAAATCATGAACCGGATCTGATGATGTCTAGAGATCTTACCTTGAATTATGAGGGTAACATGTCTAACCTCATACCCTAAATGAAAAAAAAATGATGATTAACTTGATATGCCAACGATCTTGGAATCATAGAATAAACATGATGAATAAATTGTTTAATTTTAGATTTGAAATAGAAAAGAAAGAACATAATTGAATAGAGTTGGTAGAAATTTTGGGGAAAACAAAACCATGCTTGAAATCTAGAGTAAAGACGAGATGCACACTTGATGATAGTCTTGTTGGAAGTCATGTCCATAAACATGATTCTTTTGAGAAGTGATAACATAGATTTTGATAATACACCCTGGTCGTGTATGAAGATTAGTACAAAACTCTGATATATGGATACTAAAGAATGAGTACACCCTTGATAAGGATAACCTAGTGTGCATCCATCATGTGAAATTCCTTGATAACCATGGTTGGATACCTAGACTCGATGGTTTTTGGCTTGACTCTTAACTATGATCTTAGTTGAATTTTGGGGACGAAATTCCTTGTAAGGAAGGAAGGATGTGACAACCTCGATTTTTTCTCTCCTTTATTATACCATTCCTCTCTCTATTGGTGACTCACATCACTCAATATGAGTTCAATTTCATGACTTGTCTTATTGATGACCCATTCTGATCACTATATGCATGATTTTCACAATGTGTGACATCAATCAACACTTTGAGCTTAGTATTATCATTTATTACATCATCCTCTTGAATCCTTTTTTTTTGAACCCCATCAATATGATCATACTGCTCTCATTTGTATACTATGTTGTAGACGATTCAATTATGAATCCAGCGGAACAAAAAGCACATCGATCGGACCTTTGTAGCCCAAGTTATGATATTTTGAAGACACTTTGATTTGCTTTGATTTAATTTTGTTTACTTTTACCCCTTTGTTGTAGCTTTGGGCCGGCCCATCAGGGTCCTTGAGAGGGCGCGCGGCCTAGCTGCCACCTCTCCCACTCCCAAACCCTAGTGCACCCCTATTCTCAACCGTCAGATCTCTCCTCCTAGGTTTGGATTCAATCTAACGGTAGTTGGCCTGCCGCCTTCATCCGAACCTGGAGCCGATGCAAGGGGGCGGCTGCATCTTTTGACGCTGCCAATCAGCCTCGTTCGGCCTTTTGTTTGACGATTTAAGACCCTGAAATCTCTTTGCTCTCTACTCCGGTCCTTTTCCCCCTCTTTTCACTCATGTTCGTGCCCTAGAGCGCCCTCCCCAACGCTGCTTGCGGCGGCCGCATCTATGGCGTCGCCATAGCTCCGGCGGAGCACAGCTCCTAACCCAGGCCATGTGCAATGGCGTTTTGGGTTCCTTTAGCTTCGCCAGCCACCCGTGCAACCTGCCATCTTCTCCAAACCTGGGCCCGACTTCACCTCCTCCATCTCCCCTTCTCCGGCAGCTCAGCGTCGTCGCACATCAGGTTGCAGACGCGAGCAGGGTTGCCCCACCTCACGCGATCGCTTGCAAGAGAGAAGACCCCGCTGGGCTGGGCCAACATGCCCTGAGCGTGGACCAAGGCTGGTGTTACTGCTACAATCGGACCCGGCCCAGGTCCAGGAGGCCAGCGTGAGGCGCCCTCCAGAAGGGAGCGTGTGGTGCATCCATAGCCTCTGATCTAGAATCAAACGGCCCAAAAACAATCACATCAAGGTAATCTTGCTAAAATCCTAATAAATGCAAGGAATGTCCGATTTCTACAAATAAATAGTCCTTTTTGGTTAGAAGAAAAAGATCTACAATATGAGCATAGTTCCAGACCCTAAAAATCCTTCATATTTCTCAATTTTGTCAAATTTTTAATCCTTGACTCTTTTGACCATTATGTTATTGATAAAACTTGGATCTTGATTACTCAATCTACCCTATGATCCTTAAATTGTACATGTGATGTATACTTGAACTAAATGAAGATCCTACTCTCCCTATTTCTCATAAATGACTATTTTTGTGCATATGTGACTAGTTGTGACTATAATGGTGCCTTTGCCCTAGTTTGCTAATACTGTTTCTAATGAACACCCAGCTAATCTTGTTATGTGTTTCTAATGACCAAGTGTTGCTGATCTAAAAACCATCCCTTATGCTTGGCTCTTCTTCCTTGATGATACTTGATCTTGGTTGCCCTATTGTGAGTCTTTTGACCCTAGAATACATGTAAATGCCTTAAACCTTGTTATGATCATAGAAAGTGCATGGAACGTCATAATGGCATGGACCTTGAACCACACTCCTATGTTGACCCCTAGATCAATACAATATCATATAATGAACCAATAAGCAACTTGGAACCCACCTTGGACAAAACCATAAAATAAAGATAATCATGGTTATTGATGAGAATCTAATGTATACATGTAATCTTCTTGTCGATCAGGTTTGGCATGAGACTAGATGGTGAAGGATATGTTAGTTTATGAAATCTCTGAATCAGGTATGGGCCTTATCTAGTTATATGACTACCGCTTTCTTGCTTGAAAAGACATATATTATATGCTTGTTTGTCTATTTTCTCAAATATTGCCATGTAGTATTGATATGTCATACTCGATGTTTGCTTCGTATGTTTTATAACTTGAACACATATATATTTGGAACTCCATTATAATATTGTTGATAAAGGGCTCTTGGTTACGACCTTGAGGTCCCTCTCGTATAAAAGGGTTAGCTAAGCTTGAGCACCCTTACGAACCCTTCTGACGGGAAGTTGGTCAAAGGCCTTAAACATGTTTGATATTGTTGGTATAATGGAGTGAAATGACATAAAATATGATTTCGCATTTGTTAAACAATTAACATGTTTATTCTTGTTCGTTTAATCTTGAAATCTTTTCAAAATTATGCAAAGCTTATATATATGTGTATCTTTCGGCCCCATACTCAACACCTCGTTTGTTGACCCATTTCTCGTATGTTGTTTTTAGGTTCAGAGATGGCTAGAAGGTTGAAGGGCTTGGTGAGCTATGCTAGGTGTACTTGTTGTAAGATCCAGATATAGTATACATGAGCAGACTTGTACAAAGTGACTCTTGAACATGTAATTCAAATCATGTAATATAAAGATGTTTCTTAATATATATTGTTGATTGTTGAGATTATGTTGGTGCCTTTATCTTGTTATCTGTTCATGTGTGCTAAGCTTTACGCTTCCGCATTTCGCCTTTGGTATACGTTTGGTTCATGGGACTGGGATTCCAGTTCTGTGACAGTATCCATCCTTATGGAGATTAGAAATGTGCTTCTCATTTATATTGTCCAAGCGACAATGTCAGAGGTATGTCATGTTTGAGTCATGCATTTTAAGACATTTGGTGTTTATGTTATATACATTTGTCTTAGGATTCAATATCATAAGACATCAGGAATTCCATATAGGAAGTCATCCAAGTAAACTGAACAAAAATTGTCCTTTTGAATGAAATACTCTCTCTTGTCCAAACAAGAACTTAATAGCATATGAGTCATAGCAATTCTATAATTCTGTTATAGTCCTCAATTTGTATAGATGTTAGGAAATTACATATAGGAATTCATAAATTGAACAAAAAAAGTAGTTTACAATGAATGAAGAACCTTTTCTTGTCCAAACAAGAACCTAATGAAGTACAAGTAATATCAATTCTTCAATTCTATTACATTCCCAATTTGTTGAGATAAAATATGTGTCCCCATAGTAGCAATAACAACTCTTGCCATACTTATCACTTTTGGGTCAAACATGTTCCTTCTCTAAGGATATACTTCTCTTATTATGTTACATTGATGTAAGACTCTCATGTTGTATCCAATACACATGCTTAATATAAGACTAAATTTATCTCGATAACATAACTGCCTGAGGTGGAGATCTCTATCTCCTTGTACCTCTCAATTTCTCTAGGTAAGACAGGAATCATCCAATGTCCAACAATGATAAAGTTTCCCATGTGCCCGTAATTTCCTTTACCTTCTTTTCACAAAGGATTTGACTTGATTTTGACATAGACCCCATTCCATCTTATGATTTCTAGTTATACCCCAAATTCTCATTTTGACATTCAAAATAGAATATGTATACAAACTATAAGGGTTGGTCTCATTTTTTTACAACATAATGAGACATGTCAATAGTTGTCTAATCATGACATTCATAATGATTGTCTATATGATGTCTGCAACATTTGCATATTCAAGTCCATGGTCAACTTCTGGCCAAGGGAAGTCACATACGCTATGGGTCCTATATGTACTCAACTTGTTTGAGTATATAACATTCTAATAGGAGTGGGATAATGAGGGAAACATGTTTCAATATATTGAGGTCACGCTCTAGCTTGAGATTACTTCTCAAGTTCATGTACTAGTCCACAAAATTGTCTCATCAAGCATGAATTCTCAAGGACTGTTCACAATGACAGTGGTTCATGTTTGATTTCTTCAATATTACATGAACATAAAGTGTGATTTGAAAAATAGTTTTACTTAATTATACCACGAATTAAACATTTACTCCCTCTATTTTCTTTGAATTAATATCCCCACTAGTATTTTGATAAGCTACAATGAATAACGTTCTAGTGGACCAAGGTCCATATTTCATTGAATCATGGGTCAAGTTTGGTTGACCGCTCACAAATCAAATTACTTGGGTAGGAAACTTTTGCTAATTGCAGCACATGCAGCCCTTGGATGAATGGGGAATAACCATTGTTAAATTCCATCATATAGAACACCCATTTGTATGCCTCTAGGAACTTAATCCTATTAAGGTTACCTAGTTAATCCATACCCAACCGTCAATATTGATAAGACTGTGTACCATGTTTTGGCAAACACACATGTTTACCTCACACCTCACCAAGATGGTCAATGCACCTCTCTTTGGTGAGTCTAGATAAACAATTGATGCCTTGATGTGTATCGTATGTTGACAAGCATCTTAGGCTTAATATTTTAACAAGGGATTTTATTAAGTACATATCCATATCCACTGACCACATATGTATATATTATATATTATGTATTATATATTATATATTATATATTATATATATGAAAAAGCATCACAGGTGATAAAATTAAATGCAGTTAGTATGGACTCATAGCAAAATCTTTCCAAGCTGGAGGAAGATTGAGTTCATCTAAAGTTTCCTGGATCACACGCATAAACAAGATAATAAACCCTCTTAGATTCTTCAATCATGAGTGGCCACCATGGATGATGTGTTGTTCTTGATGATTGTATTGTATTCATCCTTTTTCATGTCCATCATGTTGGATATCATTGTTGGGTTTTGTGGAGGAAACATGCATGGCGGAAGCAATAAATAAATATTTCTACAACCCGCAATAGGATCTCATTGACAATAGCATATTTAGAAAGAGTGTTCATAGGATACCTTGTCACGGAGCAAGTCTGGCGACGGCCCGTTGCATGATGGTGTGCAATGTTGTTGGTTTACATGGATGGTACTTCTCTCCCATCTTTTGAATGCATCGTAGGAAGATCTGGCGGTGCTCCTTTCGTGTGGTGATGTACGTCGCTCGTAGTGCGTATGGACAATCATTGACGTCCTCCAAATGCAGGCGTCTCAGCGTCTGCGTCTCTACTTCGTCCATGTGGATGGACTAGAATTCCACATCATGCTTCCTAAGCCGGCAGGAAGGAGTACTCTTTGTATGATGATGTGCTAGCATCGTGGTGCTCTCCTTTCTCTCCTCAAGACGGTGAATTCTAGGGTTTACGTATGTGAGAGTAAACTGAAAATTTTATCTCAATATCTTGTAAAGATATAGGCCGTCAAGCCCCTTTAAATAGGATATGAAAGGAAGCATGGTTTCCTAAACCCATCGGTAAATAGAAAGACTGCATTAATTAAAATACTTGTGGATTAATTAGAATATTTTGGAATTAATTAATTAATTAACCAAATAATCGTATTAATTGATTAATTAATATCTGATTCCATGCAATCACTCGGGATGGCTCTATGGGCTTATATACCAACAGACTCCCACTTGCACTTAGAGCGAGTCACTCCAATTAATTGGCTCAACATTTTAATGTATTCCAATATTATTCTAATGGATTACATAAACATTTTAGTTATCAATGTGATTTGGAACAATTCCAATCAAATCTACAATTATACTCCTATCCAACACATCCGATGTGTGTGACCTGGTAGGCTCCAAATTACATTGGCAATGATATCCAAAATCATATTATGATTTTACAAGAAATGATTGGTACTAGCAAGATTTCATTGCCATCCAAGTAATTGGAGAAGTTGGAGAACAACTTAACCTATCATTCATGACTGATGTTATAGTGATTGTATAGTTCCTTTGTCACTGATATTTGGATTGAACTCGATTCATAGAACTGTTATCCTCTTCAACGTTCAATCCATGTTCCTTGAACAAGAGCAGACTGTCTACGATATATGTAAGCTCAATATCACATATTGACTCACATCAGCATGGCCATTCATTTCTCAGTCTCGCTTGTCAAGTGGTTGGAATATCAAACTCCCGTAGGAAGGACAAATTCCATCTACATCACTCATAGTCATCATCATGTGTCACAGTGCACCCAAGCACCATCTTTATGGCAATCCTTATTTAGGACCATGGTGGATGATGTCAAAGTACATCGAATGACATGTGATAAGTGTAGTGACTTTGGGTCTAAGAACCACAATCACCACCATCATTATAAGATGCGACTCTAACTACCAATCATGGTATCCATGTGTCGCTCTCAAGGTGAGTCTGTCTGATACGTTGTTCTCTAACAAGTATTAATGTATTTGGTTTTATATCTCCATATCATGGATAGTAAGATTCTTCCATCAACCAACAAACATTCTAATCTTATGTGTACATACATTCTAATCTTATGTGTTATTGATGTCTATGGATATTTCCACAATAACAACTGATTAGGGACAAAACAAGAATACATACTCTTATCATACATATGATCTCACTGTTCAGGTCATCAACCTGAAGACATATGTCATTGAGTATATTATTCTGTAGACATCTATAAGTTTTGTGGTCATCTCATAATATAAAACACAAACATATAGATTGGAAACTTGCCTTTATTGGTATGATCAATGTAGTATTACAAATCATTTACATAGTATCCCATTACAATCATCAAATGATAGTCCCTATGGGAATACACACCAATATATTCCCACTTGCACTTATACCCAATCACTCATGAATCTCAATCCAAGTGACCAACTTATACCCAATCACTCATGAATCTCAATCCAAGTGACCAAACATGTCCATCATGTTTCTTCTATGAAAGTGCTTTTGTGAGTGGGTCAGCCACATTGCTTTCTATAGGTACTCTACAAATCTTCACATCTCCTTGTTGAATGATCACTCATATGAGATGGAATAGCTGTAGAATATGTTTGGAACATTGGTGCAATCATGGTTCTTTAGCCTATACAATTGCTCTATTGTTGTCGTGAAACAACTCAATTGCATCACTAGTGCTTGGAACCACTCCAAGTTTAGAAAGAAACTTCTTGATCCACACAACTTCCTTTACAACATTAGATGTGGCAATATGTTCGGCCTCTGCTGTAGAATCTGCAACCATCTCTTGTTTGGAACTCTTCCAGCTCATAGCTTTGTTGTTCAGGCAAAACACAAATCCAGATTGTGATCTATAGTCATCTTTGTCAGTTTGGAAGCTAGCATCGGTGTAACCCTTTACCATGAGCTCTTCCTCACCACCGTATACCAAGAATTGATCCTTAGTTCTTCTCAAGTACTTTAGGATGTTCTTTACGATTGTCTAGTGACATTCACTTGGATCTGACTGATACCAGATCATCAGGCTCAAAGCATACGACACATTAGGATGAGTATATAACATCGTGTACATGATAGATCCAATTGTTGATGCATATGGAATCTTATTCCTATGTGTCCATTCATCACATGGACTAGGACATTGGGATTTAGAGATCATAACCCCATAGGACATGGGCAAGTTACCTCTCTTAGAACCCTCCATGCTAAACCTCTTTAGCACCTTGTCAATGTATGTGCTCTAGCTTAGGCCTAGAAGCCTTCTAGATCTATCTCTACAGATCTTGATTCCTAGTATATAGGATGCTTCGCCTAAATCCTTCATAGAGAAGGTCTTCCCCAGCCAAACTTTTACTGTCTGAAGAGTAGGGATGTCATTTCCCATCAATAGTATGTCATCCACATACAATATGAGAAATATGACTGTGCTCCCACTAACCTTTTTGTAAACACAAGGTTCATATTCATTATAACTAAAGCCAAACTTTTTGACTACTTTGTCAAAATGTAGATTACAGCTCTGAGATGCTTGCTTCAATCCATAGATTGAACTTTGTAGCTTACAAACTTTATTGTCTTCCTTCAGATTGATAAAACCCTCAGGTTGTGTCATGTACACATCCTCAAGTAAATTCCCGTGAAGCAATGTTGTTTTAACATCCATCTACCAAATCTCATAGTCATGATAAGCTGCAATGGAAAGCATGATCATGATGGATTTAACCATGGCAACTGGTGAGAAGGTCTCGTCATAATCAACACCTTGAATTTGACGGAATCCTTTTGCAATCAATCTACCTTTATAGGTTTGAACATTTCCATCCATGTCGGTCTACTTCTGGAAGACCCACTTGCACCCTATGGGTTTTACCCCTTTGGGTGTATCCACCAAGGTCCATACCTTGTTGGTGTACATGGATTCCATCTCAGATCTCACGGCCTCGAGCCATTTCTCAGATTTTGGACCCTTTGTAGCTTCTAGATAGGAAGTTGTCTCATCAACTATGCCTAATTCATCACTGTCTTGAGTCACGAGAAATCCAAATCTCTTAGGCTCAAGTCATGTCCTACTAGACCTATGAGGTTCCTATATTACATTTGGAACTTGAAATTCCATAATAGTTTGTGAGTCTTCATGTTCCTTATGTACTATCTCAAACTTCTTCGAGCTTTACATTCCTCCCACTAATTCCTTTAGAAATAAATGAAATATCTAGAGGGGGGTGAATAGAAGTTTTTGGACTTTTAAAGTTAATTAAAAACAATTAAACACTTGAACAAGAAGTAGGAGGAAACAAGGAAGACACAAGGATGTAGAGTGGTTCCTACCTTAGAAATATAAGGTAGTCAGTCCACTACCCGATTGTCTGTAACTGAGATTTTGAAAGCAACATATTTTATTACCTCACGAGGATGTTACATAAAATACAATTGCTTTCCTCCACTCTTGAAGTAGCCTTCACCTGAAGTAGCCTCAATCCATCTAGAAGCAGCCTTCTGAAGTAACTCCAAGACCCCCTTGAAGTAGCCTTCACCTGAAGTAGCTTCAATCCTTGAGGCATCCTTCTGAAGTAACTCCAAGTCATCAGGAGAAGCCTTCACCACCTTGAAGTATCTCCACAAACCTCCTTTCAACAGCCTCCAACCTAGGAGTAGTCAAGGAGAACAAAATATAATACAAGGAACAAGATTGGAAGAAAGAAACAATGTTACCAATGAGTATAGCACTTTGATCCTAAATCAAGCGTATTGATCTCCTATCCACTATAGATGAACGTGGTAGTGTGGTGGCTAGGAGATTCTAGGCAATAGGACACTAATGTAGAACTCAAAGAAACATATTGCAAGTGTGGCTTTGCTTGTTCCTCACTAAGAATGAATCTCAAGTGTAATTGTATGCACAAGTGATGCCTTGGGTGTCCTAAGGCCTCTCCTATTTATAGGAATAGGTTACAAGTGCTTAGGGACACTCTAGACACTTTCAAAGGTGTTCTTAGTGCTCAACTAGCCATTAGGTGTCTTAAATTATATTGCAACGGCTAGTTGTTTAGTGCTAAAAAGTGTAGTCCAAAACTTGTCTCGGACAAGAAGTTTGTCGGCCGAGTGTGTCTCAGTCGACCATTTCTTCGACTGAGTGGAAGGTTGAGGTAAATGTGTTGCAACGTTTGTTTCCAACTCCCAACTACTTTTCCAACTCAGTCTAACATCTATAGAACCTACTCAAAGGTTTATCTCGGTCGAGAATGTTGTCGACCAAGGACTATTCTAGTGTTACTTGAGTAGATCAACAATCAGTGTTCGAGAGTTAGACTGGGGTGATTCTCGGTTGAGGATTTTGTCGACCGAGAGTGTCTTAGTCGAGAATTTTGTTGACTAAGATTGTCCTTGTTTCAATGTGTTGAATCATATACTAAGTGTGTGTATCAATGTGTAATTGTGATTCTATCTTTGGGGAGGGTTTATCTAAGTGTTGTGAGTGGATAGGGAATATCTAATGCTTGATTTACATGATATCTATGTACTTGTACATTATATACTTGTACAAGTTTTTACATTGAGTACAATCATGAAAATGATAGGCAATCTAAGCATGTTGATCTTCCAATTTGTATAGATCTTCAACTATCCACTTCCTTATTTGTTTATCCCTGAAACACTCAAATAACAAGCTAGATACACAGGAATGAAATGTTTGTCATCATCAAAACAAAGGGTTTAATAATGTCCAATTTAACCAACAATCTCCCCCTTTTTGAAGATGACAAACATTTCTAAAATATAAATCAAGATAATTTAAATACCATGATTTCATACCTTATAAAGACATTCTCTTATTTTGAATGTGTACTAGTTATTCCCAAAGAGGTATGGAACATAGCATCCAACTCTTTAAGTAATATAGCAACAATTTATGTGAAGCCAAGAGATTATGAAACTCATACATTTTGATTTATATTATTTCTCCCCCTTTGTCATTTCAAAAAGATAGCCATATAATCAATGTGCTCCCCCAGAATGAGATACTTCCCCGTAATTGAATACTATAACAAGAATGTCAAATTTAGCCACAATTCAAAAATCATGATTTATTTCTCAATCATTTGCAAGGGATGTTAAGCCCTGAAATGACATGAGAATCCTTTAGGCTCATGAATATATTTTAATAGTTTCTCAACCGTTTACAAGGGATGTTAAGCCCTGAAATGATTTGAGATTCCTTTAAGCTCATACTAGGATCAATGAATATATCTCTAACCAAATACAAGGGATGTTAAGCCCTAATTAGTGTAGAGAGTTCAATTAAAAGCATTGTATTCAAGAACATTGTGGGCTCCCTTATAACTAAGATTACCTTAAGTATAGTAAGGTCATAACTATATTTGAAACAATGAATGGTGTTCAAACTTACTAAGTTTTAGTGAATGATTTGATTTCACAAGTAAGCATGTTGTCAGGCTTATTTTAGGTCAGCCATGACTTCGATTTGGGTGCCCCTCGGTCGAACTCTTTTTCAACCGAGAGGCATTTCTGTATCTATCCAATATATGCATTTTCATAAGTTATCCAACGAACCACTTCTTCTAGAATATGATTTGATTTTTTTGTATATGATCATTATTAGTTCTTCATTTTGCTCATATAGGAACTTGTGAATGTTAAATAATTCTAAGATAAAACCTTAAGATTAAGTTTTGATTTATGTGAGAAGGATTATCTTGTCATAATTTCTTAGAATGCTCAAACCTTAAATTTTATCACAAAATGGTGATGATTGTATTTTAACCAAGTTCTATGTATGATCACTTCTTTTGTTTTCAATTTTGATTATGTTAATGTTAAACAAAATCTCCTATGCCAATAGATTTGCCATTAGTACTTTTCTTGAATAAAACCAATCTTTTCCTCTTCTATGCTTGTTTGGGACAATTTAATCATGCAAAGTATAAAGTTTTGATACCTATATATTATTCCCTTTGATTAGGATCATTCAAATATTTAAAGCAATGTAATATGTAAAGTGCATTACATATTTGAGTCACTTAAGTTAATTGCAATTAAAGTATCTTGTTCTTATAAAACAATTCTGACAGAGTTTTCCTCAGTCGACAAAGTTCTCAACCGAGTGAGGTTCAGTCGAAGTATTTGTTAAACGGATGCTTTTCAAGTCATTGTAGGCTTAAGACAGTAACTTACTCAGTCAACCATTTTCTCGACCGAAATGTTCTTGGTCAACAACTTTCTTTGACCGATGATGTTACTGTTTCTCTAGAAAATATAGGTTTGAGACAGAAACTTCTTTGGTCGACAACTTTCTCAACTGAAGAGTGTCTCGGTCGAAGTTTTTGTCGACTGAGATTGTTGCAATTTTTGTTTTCAGTAATTATTTTCAAGTAAAACATAAGTTACTTCCAATACAATTTTACAGGAATATGCAAATTAAGCTGAATTTAGTTGAGATAAGACATTTTGAATATCAAAGTAACGTTTTAGGTCAAATCTCAACTAATCATTTTCAAATATCCTAGGTTTGAAGCCTTGGAACCCAAACTAAATCAACATCCTTTTTCTTGTATGGGCATGAAAAAGAATAATGTCCAAGATGATAGCAATAGTGACAACAAATGGAATCAATTTCATTTATCCTTTGAGTTGAGTTGTTTTTGGGTACAAATATGGCCTTGGTCTTGGGTGCTTGTGTTCTTCTAGATTTAGGATGAGATCTTCCTTTTCGAACATATCCTAAATCTTTTCTTCCAATTTGGCCAAAAGAATCCTTTAGGATCTTATCAAGGATATCTTTATTTTTTGAGCTACTTATATCTTTTTTTAACTTAGCAATTTCATCCATTCTCCTTTTAATGTCTAATTTTGCTTGATCTATATTAGATAGCAAACTATCTCTTTCTTTGACAATAGCATCATAATATAAATGAGTACATAAGATAGGTTAAGTTTGAAGATCATTCAACTTTGCAAGCAATTCAACCTTTTCTTGAGAAAGAAAATTGTAGTTTGTTTCTAGAGTAAGCAACTTCACATTGCAATCATTAAAAGATGATTTCAAGGTAGAATTTTTAGAAATAATACTTTCCTTTTCAGAAGTAAGATCATTTAATTGAGCATATAATTCTTCATTAGTTTTTGTAACTCTCTTTAGTTTCTTTTTACAATCAATATATTTATTATGTAATTCTTCAATGCTAGCAATTAACTCTTCTTTAGATAAGTCAAATAAGCTTACCTCATTATCTTCTTCATTTGTTGTAGTAATAAGGCACTCCGCTTCTTCTTATCCATCTTCACTATCATCACTTGAGTCATCCCATGCTGCTTTGTAGGCTTTTTACTTCTTCTTATGAGAGGATTTCATTCCCTTCTTGAGTTTGGGACAATCACTTTTTAAATGTCCCTTTTTGCCACATTCAAAGCACCTAGGGGGGAGGAAGAAGAAACACTAGAAATTTTGTTAGTTTAGATCTTCTATACTTCTTACCATGTACAATGAGAATCTCTTCTTCAATGTCTTCTTCACTTGTATCATGACTCATTTTGGTTGTTGCCTTGAATGTAATATCCTTCCTTTTCTCCTTTTTGTGTTCGACCACCAATCTTTCTTCTTCTTCAAGGGTGACATCATTAGTCTCTAAGTTGCTAATGAGTTGCTCCATCCTCAATCTGGTGAGATCATTGGCTTCTTCAATGGTCATCCCCTTTGGTTCGTACTTTGGAGGCAAACACTTAATAATTTTGGATACTTGATCTTATTCACTTATGAATTTTCCTAATGCACTCAAATCGTTAATGATAGTAGAGAATCTTGCATACATTTCACTAATGGACTCATTTGGTTCCATATGAAATTGTTCAAACTTTTGTTTAAGCATACTAATCTTAGAATTCTTAACTTGTATAGTTATTTCATGTGTAATAGAAAGTTTATGCCATATATCATATGCAGTTTCACATGAAGAAATTCTATTGAATTCACTTACCGAAATAGAACAATATAAAATACTTACAGCTTTGGCATTTAGTTGAGCTTGCTTTACCATATTGATATCCCATGTAGCATACTCATTTTCTAGAAGCTCATATGGAGTAGACAACATCCTCCAAAGCTCCCAACTGATGCCTTGAAAGTAAAATTACATCCTTCTCTTCCAATAGTTGTAATTGCTTCCATCGAATGGCGGTGGACGAGCTATGTAGGTTCCCTCCAGGTTCAAGTTGTTGAGCACACCATCCCCCATGCTTCAAGACCTATTAAGGCTCCTTGAAGATCTGCTCTAATACCAATTGAAAGATCTATAGGGGGGTGAATATAGCTTTTTGGAGTTTTTAAAGTTAATTAAAAACAATTAAACACTTGAATAAGAAGTAGGAGGAAACAAGGAAGACACAAGGATGTAGAGTGGTTCCTACCTTAGAAATATAAGGTAGTCAGTCCACTACCCGATTGTCTCCAACTGGGATTTTGAAAGCAACTTATTTTATTACCTCACGAGGATGTTACATAAAATACAATTGCTTTCCTCCACCCTTGAAGTAGCATTCACCTGAAGTAGCCTCAATCCTCCTAGAAGCAGCCTTCTGAAGTAACTCCAAGACCCCCTTGAAGTAGCCTTCACCTGAAGTAGCGTCAATCCTTGAGGCAGCCTTCTGAAGTAACTCCAAGTCACCGGGAGCAGCCTTCACCACCTTGAAGTAGCTCCATGAACCTCCTTTCAATAGCCTCCAACCTAGGAGTAGTCAAGGAGAACAAAATATAATACAAGGAACAAGATTGGAAGAAAGAAACAATGTTACCAATGAGTACAGTGCTTTGATCCTATATCAAGCGTATTGATCTCCTATCCACTATAGATGAACGTGGTAGTGTGGTGGCTAGGAGATTCTAGGATATAGGATACTAATGTAGAGCTCACAGAAACAAATTACAAGTGTGGCTTTGCTTGTTGCTCACTAAGAATGAATCTCAAGTGTAATTGTATGCACAAGTGATGCCTTGGGTGTCCTAAGGCCTCTCCTATTTATAGGAATAGGTTACAAGTGCTTAGGGATGTGCTAGACACTTTCTAGGGTGTTCTTAGTGCTCAACTAGCCGTTAGGTGTCCTTAAATTATATTGCAATGGCTAGTTGTTTAGTGCTAAAAAGTGTAGTCCAGAACTTGTCTCGATCAAGAAGTTTGTCGACCGAGTGTGTCTTGGTCGACCATTTCTTTGATCGAGTGGAACGTTAGGGTAAATGTGTTGCAACATTCATTTCCATCTCCCAACTACTTTTCTAACTCAGTCTAACATCTATAGAACCTGCTCAAAGGTTTATCTCGGTTAAGAATGTTGTCAACCAAGGACTATTCTAGTGTTACTTGAGTAGATCAACAATCAGTGTTCATGAGTTAGACTGGGGTGATTCTCGGTCGAGGATTTTGTCGACTGAGAGTGTCTCAGTCGAGAATTTTTTTGACTAAGATTGTCCCTATTTCAATGTGTTTAATCATCTACTAAGTGTGTGTATCAATGTGTAATTGTGATTCTATCTTAGGGGAGGGTTTATCTAAGTGTTGTGAGTAGATAGGGAATATCTAACACTTGATTTACATGATATCTATGTACTTGTACATTATATACTTATACAAGTTTTTACATTGAGTATAATCATGAAAATGATAGGCAATCTAAGCATGTTGATCTTCCAATTTGTATATATCTTCAATTATCCACTTCCTTATTTGTTTATCCCTAAAACACTCAAATAACAAGCTAGATCCACAAGAATGAAATGTTTGTCATCATCAAAACAAAGGTTTAATAATGTCCAATTTAGCCAACAATAAATTCCTTTTCAATAAATATCGCAGTCCCAGCAACAAACACTTTGTTGTCAGTTGGTGTGTAGAACTAGTATCCCTGAGTTTCCTTTGGGTATCCAACAAAATAGAATTTTTTAGATTTGTGTCCAAGCATTTCAATAAATTGTTTCCTAACATAAGGTTCACATCTGCAAATCTTTAACATAAACAAATTGGGATGATTCTTGTTCCATATCTCATATGGTTTCTTTTGAACCGATTTGGAAGGTACATTGTTAAGTGTAAACACTGCGGTTTCAACAGCATATCCCCAGAACGATATTGGAAGTTTGAATGAACTCATCATTGATTGTACCATGTCTAATAATGTACGATTCCTTCTTTCTAACACACCATTATGTTGTGGTGTACCAGTTGGAGTCCATTCTGATACAATACCACGGTCTCTCAGAAGGTCCTCAAACTCTTGGCTCAAGTATTCTCCACCTCAATCTAAATGGAGTGCTTTAATACTGTTACCAAGTTGCTTCTCTACTTCATTCATGAAAGTCTTGAACATTTTAAGAGTTTTGAATTGTGTTTCATAAGATATACATAGCCATACCTACTGAGGTCATCGGTGAAGGTAATGAAGTATTGATAGCCTCCTCTAGCATTTGATCTAAAAGGTCCATATACATCAATATGTATGATCCCTAGAAGATCACTATCTCTCTCATTGTGTCCACTGAAAGGAGTCTTGGTCATCTTGCCTAATAAAAAAGCCTCACATGTCTCTAATGATTCAAAATCAAAAGAGTCTAGATAATCATCCCTTATGGAGTTTAGACATGCGCTTCTCATTTATGTGCCCAAGACGATAATACCATAAGTATGTTTTGTTTGAGTTGTCAAGTTTTAGCCTTTTAGTATTTACGATGTATATGCTAGTCTCGAGTTCTAACTAGTAGATACCATAAGACATAGGGGCATTTCCATAAAACATCTCATCTTTAGAAATAGAAATCATTCCATTCTTAATGTGAAATTCAAATACACTCTTGTCCATACAAGATACATTATAATATTTCTATTAATAGCAGGTACATAATAGCAATTCTATAATTCTATTACAAGGCTTGTAGGCAAAGATAAACTAATAACTCCAACTGTGGTGGTAGAAACTCTTGCTCCATTAGCGACCCGCAGCTTGACTTGGCCCTTTCATAAAGGCTTACTTCTTATCACATCCTACATATTTGAATATATGTGAGATCCACATCCGGTATCTATTACCCATGATGAAGAAGTATTTAAGTTTACCTCAATAACGTACATACCTGAAGTGGATATCTCTATTCCCTACTTATTCTTCCTAAGTTCCTCCAGGTAGAGAGGACAATTTCTTTTCCAATGTCTGGCCTGGTGACAATGGTGACAACTACCTTCTTTGAATATCCCACCTTTAGCTTTGAGCACGGATGACTTTGTCTTATGCTCAACTTTACAACCTTTCTTAGCCTTGCCTTTGCCTTTTGACTTCCCCTTTATCCTACTGATCATCATCAAAGACTTGGGATTGTCTTTCTTCATCTATGCTTTAGCTATCCTCAACATGCCCAACAATTCTGACAATGGCTTGTCAAGATTGTTCATGTTGTAGTTCATGACAAAATGACTATATGATTCAGGAAACGATTGTAGAATCACATCAGAGGCCAACTCTTGACCTAGGGGAAATCCCATCTTGGATAGGCTTTCCACGTACCCAATCAAAGTGAGTATGTGGGTACTAACTGAGTCTCCCTCCTTCATCTGGCTCCTGAATAAAGCCTTGGAGACATCATGTCTCTCCTGTCTTGCATGATGTTGATACAAGTTCTTGAGATGTGTTACCATCTCCATGACATTCATGTTCTCATGCTTCTCTTGCAACTCATAGTTCATTGAGCACAACATCAGGCACTTTACATCTACAACCTCATCAAGGTGCTTCTTGTAAGCATCCTTTTCAAACTTGGGTGCATTTGAGGCGGGTTACGCTGTCTCTAGTGTTTCAAGGACATAGAGCTTATGCTCCTACGTGAGAACAATTCTCAGCGTCCTAAACTAGTTTTGAAAGTTGATTCTAGAGAGTGTGTCCTTCTCAAGGACCGATTACAACACGAATGTGTGAGTGGTGTTTGCCATTTGATTGCTATAAAAGAAAAAGTTTGCATTTAGTCCAAAACATTTTGACTTGTAAAGATTTGATAAATGAAATTAATTATGTCTTTAATTAATTATGCTCCCACTATTTTATTCAAATCGATAGCCCTCACTATTAACTTGGAATATTGCAACGTACAACCTTCTAGTGAGCCAAGATCCAAAATATTTGGATCAATGCCCAGCCAACGCCAGCGTCAAAGACCAAATACTAAGGTAGGCAACTTTTACCAATTGCATTATATTCAACTCTTGGATATATGATCATGCACAACTCCTTGCCATGATGTATCTGTGTGCCTCTAGGTACTTAATCCTATCAAGGTTCCCTAGTTAAGTCCAACCCATAAGCCAGCACAATAAGTGTGTAGCCTACGGAGGCAGACCCACACACCCTCCATCACACTTCCACGAGGTAGATAGTGTACCACGCGGAGGCGTGCCCACACATAGTCGATCAAGCTTTTCATGTGTGTTGCTTTATGTAAGGCAACTAAAACTTAATATTATTAATTGAGGGGTTTTATTAATACATATACATATCCAAACACCACATACTTGTAGTCCATATCATATACTACTATATCCACAACCACAAATGATAGACATGCAATCACAAATACAAATACATCAGTTATGGCCATACTATTGTAATCCTAAGGTCTTATGTATCTCATGCAACAAAACTTGTGAATCCACATGTAAGGATCAGCATTACAATGAACAACTTCATGGATGCTCTGTGAGGTTGGAACTTCAAGTTGCTTCATAGAATTGGATCTTCATGTTACTTCTCCATGGACGCTCCTTGGAGTTGGATCTTCAATTTGCTTCTTGGAATTGGATCTTCATGGTGCTTCTCCATGGATGCTCCTTTGATTTGGATCTTCAAGTGGCCTCCTTACATCAAGTTTACAAAGACTAACACTAATCCTATCTTTATTACACCATATGAGTACAAATATAACGAGAAATAATTAATTACACTTTGGAATAAGAGATGAGGCTCGGCATGCAAGATAAATACTTTATACAAAGGATCCACGTGCAACCATTATACATCCATAGCATTCACAAACAAACATATCCATAATATTCACAACCACATTCATTTACAACATTCACAAAAGAGGATTCTAGGCGATAACTGTGCATGCATTCACCACATAAAACAGATTTTAAAGGTGATGTGTATGATATCATAGTTATATCTACATATATGTATATACATATTAAAATTGCAGTACTTTTAATGTGGGACATTCCCCATTAAATAAATTTTTGACTCCCAGACAGTCTATGCGGGGTACACAGGGGAAACACCTCTATGAAATTTTATTTCCATGCACTTAGGAAAATCTGTATTTTCCATAGTCGACCCCACATGAAACGTCAAAAACAAAAGCATGTGGCATATGTGGAATTAGGTTTAGATATGTACATTAGCAATTTTAAGTTCGCATCGTATACAACCACAGAAATAGTATACATTGATTCGATCATATCGAAATGAATCCAAATACGTCATAGATAGATGTTGCTCTGATACCACTATTGGGCTTTGTGGAGGAAACATGTGTGGTGGAAGCAACAAATAAATATTTCCACGCAACCCGCAATAGGATCTCATTGACAATAGCATATTCAGAAAGCGTGTTTGTAGGATATACCTTGTCATGGAGCATGTCTGACAACATCTCAATACACGATGGTGTGCAACACCACTAGCTTACATGGACGGTACTTCTCTCCCATCTTCTGAATGCATTGTGGGAAGATCTGACGGTGCTCCTTAAGTGTGGTGATGTATGCTGCTCATAGCGCTTATGGACGGTCTTTAACATCCTCTGAATTCAGGAATCTCGGCATCTTCATCTCTACTTCGTCTACACAGATGGACTAGAACTCCACGTCGCACTTCCTAAGCCGGCAGGAAGGAGTAGTCTTTGTACGATTACGTGCTAGAGTCACGGTTCTCTCCTTTCTCTCCTGAGGATGGTGACGTCTAGGGTTTACATACATGACCATAAACTAAAAAGCCTCTCTCAATATCTTGTAAAGATATCGGCCGTCAAACCCCTTCAAATAGGATACGAAATGAAACAGGGTTTCCTAAACCCATCGATAAACAGAAAGACTGTGTTAATTAAAATGCTCATGGATTAATTGGAATATTTTGGAATTAATTAATTAACCAAATAATCGCATTAATTAAATAATTAATATCCAACTCCATGCAATCACTCGGGATGGATCTATGGGCATATATACCAACAGTCGTATATCCTAGATGATCCTAAAACTATTACATCATATGTAAGAGAAACCTTGAGTTACATTTGAGGGGAATCAGGTGGGAATCCTTACACATGGAGTAAATTGAGAAGGTATGACATGCAATTTGTATTAAGAATCACAAACAATCAACCAAATGCAATAAAAGCAATCACAATTAGGGTTTGGACATAATCATGCATCACACACCAAACAAAACCATTTTGAGACATCACCTTGAATTTGCATATATATACACATATATTATCATATCATAATATGATCACGATGATATAAGTCTCGACATTCTCATTAACTGTATTTTCATAGTTTTCATATGAAATATATGTACTATCATCGTCCAATGACAAAAACTCAATTCATAATTTAAAAAGTCAATAAAGAGCATTAAAAATGGCTCTAATACCATTGTTGAAATCTCGAGAGCTGAAAATAAAATGGAATAATTTTTTTAGAATCCTTTGATCATGATCCATCTAATGAAACAAAACTAGACTATGGTTTACAAATTTATACCTTATCATGGAAGAGAATCTAATGATTCAGCTTGTAGTGCACAGTGTAGATCTAGACCTTACAATCCATGTCTCCTTTGAATCTCTCTAGATCAAAACTCCTTTCCAAGGTTTTGGCACTCTAGAGTTTCTCAGGATGTATGAAGAAAACTATTTTTGTATTTTCAAATCATGGAAATCTATTAGTGATTTTCTGTGGTAGATTGTGGGAACTATAAGTGATTTGCACAAAACCCAAGGTCAAATAGATGACTCTTTTGATCCCAAATATGACCCCAAAGTCACCTCTGGCAGATCGCATTATTTTGTCATGCACGTTCGTGGAAGATCATGCTATTCAGCCATAGATTTCCTATCTTGATCTGCATCTTATAGGTGGTAGAACATGGGAATCCATCGAGGAGACCCTACCTTGTTTTGTGTGCATGGGGGTCATGTCAATCTGTCACCCATGTCTATAGTAGATTTTTTCATACGGGCATCACGTCAATTTGCGTGATGTCAGTGAAGATCTTCATCAAGAATGATTTTGGTCTCCTTAATTTGTGGAAATTGATTTTTTAAGTCTGGATCCATGTGGTATTTTGGTCCTAAAAGCTTACTTTTAGGTCCCTATATTTATTATAACAATTACAATAAGGTCCAATTCAGACTTTCCTCAAGCTATCTCTATGAATATAACCCTATAGGCACCATACTACATTGGCAATGGATTCACTAATAAATATCAAGATCCATAAGCAATAAGAGGTGTCTAGATACACATCATTGCTACCCAAGCAGTAAGATTAGTCAAACAAGACTAAATCAACAATGACCAATGTTACCATGTTGTATAATTCTTTTGTCATATATATCTAGATTGGACTAGAGGCATGTACACGTCGTCCTCAATATGTTTAGTCTAAGTTCCTTGATCTCAAAGTAGACTAGCAAGATACACATAATCCCAATATCATATACTGTCTCACATGTGTGTGTCCATGCATTTCTCTAGTCTCACTTATCAAGAGGCATTAGATGTCTTCCCATTATATGGTAGGGAAAAATTTTGTCTACATCACTAATAATGTGTAGCACAACTCTCATTACACCCAATGACTACCTTTATGGTAGACTTCTTCAAGGTCACTTTGGGTAGTGTCAAATCATGATGACCTACATATCGTCATTGTAATGATTTCAAGTCGAAGGACCACAACACCACTATTGCACTTGAGATTCAATTATGACTATCATACAATAGACCATGAATCACTGTCAAGGAGGGTCTATCTAGTACACTTATTCTCTAACAAATACCTATGTGTTTGGCTTGGTATCCAATACCAGTGACCTGTGAGACATGGTCATCAGTCACCACACATACTAGTCACACATGTATCATTATTGTCCAATCCTCAATAGTAGTTGATTAGGGGCATTTAAGAATATTTTTCTTAGCATCCATTAGAATCTCATATTCAAGTCACATACTTGAAGTCTCATGGTTTTAAACCAATCATTCTAAGGGCATTTATTATGTACATTAATATCAAAATGATGAAATGTACATCAATAAATTAGAATCACCTTTGTTAATCAAATCAAAAGTACAAAATGTCCCTATAGCCATCATCTAATGATTGGTTTCTAGGGCATGACAACAATAATGACAACTATTTCAGTTGTAAGAGCCCCAACTCATGTGATTACACTCTCCAGAGTCTCACTACATGTGATTTGTATCTCTTTGAGTTGCTACTACCACTATTTGTGATTGCATACATTGAATGAGTCAAAGACACTCACTAAATTATCTACTATTACATTGTCACAATGTAAATGCTACATGAGTGAAAGGTTCTCAATTGTTGCATTACTAACATCACATTACAAGTGAGTAGGGTACAATGGGGAGGGGAAATTAAAAAATCAATCCTTGTAATAAGAGAATTTCCAGGACCTAAATCTACCATGTTTAGAACCTAAACCAAACTCCATTTAGAGTGAAACACATAATCTTGAATCCATAGTAGTTAGAATTGAAATCCAAAGTCAACTTTTTTCTCGAGTCAAATAGAACTAGGTTCATGATGAGACCAAGGGTACCCCTAGACAATTGATGTGTCTAGACGTGCCTTAGGCGCATAGTTGGGCTAACAAATTTATAACCCTAATCAACACACTCAAATATACTAAAACACTTTTTTGCAAGTACATGGGTTGAATTTTAGCATATAAGATGACAAGTTAGGGGTCAAACCCAAGGGAGATAGAAATCATTGGAGCTTAGTTTGTTTATGCTAGGTTCCTAATGTGGAGGGTAGGGTTAAAGCATTTGATCTTAGATTTTGAGTTACACTAATGTGGTCAAGCAGTTAAGAGAGGCAAGAACAAAGCCTAAGATAACCCTAAAAAGTTAAGTCTATAAGATTAGGCAAGAGGGGAAAAATCAATTATAATAAAGCAAGCAAAAAATAATTAGCACTAAGCACTACACTAACAAAGCAATCATAATTGACAAATTCAGAGAGACCTAGCTAGATTGGGAAAAAGCAAGTGCTAAACTAATAATTAGTCAACAAGAGCAATGAAAGAAATATACTATCAATTGTCTAACTAGAAAAAGCACAAGTAACCAGAAGTGATCACTATATACTTCTAACAAAGACAAACTATCATGAACTAGGCAATTGACTAAAAAAAATTAAACAAGCTAACTATGTTAGCATTAATGAAGCAAGACTAGTAATTAGGATTTTAAACAATTATGGTAAGTGTGGTATATTTGGGTGCAATGTGACTATAGGTTGTGGGTCATAACATGCATGAATCAATAATTCATTTATATTATCAAACCAAACAACCAAGATAAGTGATAGAGAATTGCTCTGAACTACTAGTTGACCATGGATGGAATTGGGTGAGTGTAGGGGAACTAGTCCCTGTCACCCCCTTCCAACCCTTTGAGGTTCATTTGACTAGGATTTAGGTGAAATTAAACTAAGTCCTAATAAGTATATGTTTCTATAATGGAAGCTCTTAGGGAAAATGAGGGACAACGGTAGTAATGGAGGATGGAAAGGAAGGTTTTTCACCTCACATCACCTACCATATAGCCTTTAAGTAGCTACAAACCATTTCACTAAGTGCTTCCAAACTAGAAACTTAGAAATCTCACCTGATGTAGGAGAACGATTTGATATGTAGGAAGATGGGTAGCAAGATAGGGATCCACTAGTTAGATGTGGAACAAATTCTAATATAGCTACAATTTTCCTCTAAAACCTAGGTGTTTTCAAGTACAAAGCACAAAGTAATTCACGGGAAATAGGATATAAGTAAAATATAATAATTGTAAAATGAAATCATAAAGTTTACAATTATTTTACTCCAACATGGTATCAAAGTCACATTTTATACCCCACATCACACCTAAGGGGTTTAGATACTCATAATACACGAAAGAGAGAGAGAAGGACTAGAAGCATAACATACCATGGATGCTTGGTGATGATTCATCCTTCTTCACCTCCAATTGTAAATGACCAATCTCCTCCCTCGTTGGTAGATAAGAAACACGGAAATGTGGATAGGGAAAATCAAAACCCTACAAATCTACAGTTTTGATGTGGAGATGAAGTGGGAGTAGGTGGAAGTGAGTAGGTAGCTCAATGAATGCTCTAGCAAGTGGTAATAAGTGCTAACCCATGCTCCCATACACCACCAATGCTTATATAGGGGCTTGGGAACCATATGGTTAAGTGGGGGTAGAATTGGAAAATCAATGGAAAAAAGTGAACTAGAGGAGTGGACCACCGCAGTCATTTTGGGCACCACTACCATGGTGTATGGGGTGGATGACGGCTGTGGTGGAGTGAAACATACATGCATGGTGAAATGATTGTAATGTCAGGTTGTTTTGGTATTGGGAATTTTTAGGTAGCACAACTGTGGTGGGTGGGTGGTAGAACGACCGTGGTGGGTGTCATAGTCATTATGGAGGGAGGTGAACTTGGTCATTTCTTATAGTAGGGTTGTCTTGAGAGCTCCAAATCATGACTATTTTAGGGGGCATGAGCGTATTGGATCTTGCACACCATAACCATTTTGCTTATCATGAACTTGGTGGACAACTTGTTGTAGTCTCTTGAATTCTTGAAGTTCTGTAATATCCTCAATTTTGTGAAATTGAATTTACTAAATAAAAGGCATGGATCGATAAATGTTTTCGCTAAGGATATTATTGATGGAATAATAATACTAAACCACTTTGTTGCATGAGTTCAACCCATGGCCCAAGTGAGACTGATGAGAATATTTGCTTTGCAAATATGTCCCCGTGGCACAAGTTAAGAAATAAGCAATTTCATGCATATATAAATAGTAATGGCTTTAAGATTTGTTGAATAATAGAAATATGAGATAATGTGCAAGCTTACAAAAGGAAAATAAATCATGTAGTGTTTTAGATAATTAAAGGAGTGGTTATCTAACCAATAATGGCAACATAATGTTTGGGGCATCAAACAAGAATAACTCAGCTTGAATTTTGGTATACTTGAAAATAATAATTAAACAAGAGAATTCTAGAAATTGGGAGGAAAAAGGATGTTTCATGATGTAATGGTAATTGATTTAATGAGATGTTTAAGAGAACAAGTTTGGTATATAAAATACATTTCAATAAATTCCAATTACTGAATATAACTTATAAAAGGTATTAGTGAGTTTTCTTGAAATAAGGATAATTAATGGGAGGAATATCTCAAAGATAGAGAGGAAGAATAGTCTAGAGGGTTTCCTAATAGATTAATGACCAACTATCTAATATGCACCATATGTTTGTATAATGGCTTTCAACCATACAATAGTATCATTCTAAGGGAGATTTAGTATTGGAAACAAGTGCTTAATCATTGAAAAGTCATTAAGGTTATCTACCACAAGTGGAATGTCGAGTTAAATTTCATGCTTCCCCTAAAGGCTTTTTGGTACCTTGTGGATAGAAGTTTGATTAGGCTGAGATGCTATGTGGGGAAAGGGTAATTATCTTCAAAAACATCCTATCATAGGTTAATACATAATCACCTTTCCATTCCAATCAATCATGGTAAGCGTGTATGAAAGTGGAACCAAGTTTCTTCTCAACAATTTGTCTCCCTCTCCCTCCCTTCGTAGGATCCAATAGGGTTTTTACCTAAGATACATACATATATAAAGGGTTGTGGAGGAAGCCTTCATCGCCAGAAACTTAGATCTAGTTGTAGAATATCCAAAGCGATGTTATGGGTCAGAAGACCAGGAAACAACATGGAGCATTGAGCTCCGGCCCTTTCATCTTCACGACAAGGGAGGGACTTGTAGGGTTCCTTGGGGATCCCATATATCATGGTGAATGTTACAAACTCCAACGATGTTGCTCTACCCACTAACCTATGCACGAGACGTCTAGGTACGATCTCTAACTCTCTTTCTTAGTAATAAGACATGTTGTATACCTAGTAACCTAGGGCTCTATATAGTCGTCTCTGGTCATCTCCGCCCACACCAGATGACCACCCATGTCTACCAAGGTGAGGTAGATCTAGTCCGACCTCCTCTGGGGTTTTGTAGCCTAGGAGTACGTGAGGACAACCCACAGTTGCCTCCTCTAGGGAGGAACATGCCTCTGTCGAGAGGTTAGGGATGATATTGTGTCAAAATATTTGAATGTCCATCATAGGTACGTAAAGTGTAGGGGTACAGTGGTCTTCTGCCCCCCACCATGACCCAGCGAGCCAACTAATAATAAAAACAACTCTTTTTCTGAGGTGTCAGTGCCTAATTGGCCAATAAAAGGATTAACTTAAGACTATTGTAATAATTAATTTGTAGCTCCAATCACGATAGGTTAGATATGCAAATTAATTATAAAAATGTGAGGAATGTGAATAAAATATCATTATGTTTTAAATGGTGATTAATGCATAAAACTCCTAGTTTTTTATGAGTAGGTTGTTAGTCATGTTAAATATGTTTTTTTCAATCTAATCTGATAGTTTGAAATCTAATGGTGATTTAACATGATTATGACCATCATGATGATAACTAGAGTTTCTATTAGTGGATAGTCATACATATGTATAATTAGGGTTTTGAATCCAAAGGTCATAACATGCAATGTTTTTAATGAACATAATTAAATCTAAGTGATCATAATGAAAGGATGAGATGGATATAATAATCAGGGTTTCACCATATCTTTAATAATCTATGGAAATAGGGTTTGAGCCTTTATTCAATACTTTAAACCCCAGATAACTCTAAATCCTAGATTAGGACCAAGTAGTGTTTAATCCAATCATTGTGATGGTGACACTTTAGGATTTACATACATGTAGATTAAATGATGATTTCTTGGTTTGTTTGCTTGATTGGACAATATGCTTGAAGTGTAACTACATGATATGCATGGCGCACCATTAAGGTATGTGGTTATAGTTATGAATACCCACATTAGTATTCCAGTGTTTGTCAAGTGTTTCTCGAAGATTGAAAAAATAAATTTTTGGTTGTTTATTTACATTTTGTTCAATTATAATGGCACTATGAGTATCACATAAATAAAGATAACATATTTGCACCCTAGGATGACATGAATTGAGGGGTGATGCACATGAGTCCTTGAGGGACAGTGATCACACCCAAGATAACATATCAAGTGTGGGTTAGAATATGTGAATAAACTGACAGTTCTTGTTTGTAAGTAATTAATTGATTATATGTTGTTAGCTTACTTGTGCACTTTTAAATGCACCCCACGTACACAGTATATTTTGATATGCTGATATGTGTTTTTTATTCACACCATTTTAGGTACATGCTAAATATAAAAATATCAAGATATGATGGACATATGAAATTATATGTAGACATTAAAGTTGACTTATAAAGAGGATTAGATAGATGCTTGTTCTCATATGTATAGTTATCATGTACAAATTTCATATAACTCCTTCGAGGGGCATTTTGTGAACAATATTTGAATTAGTGGAAATTATTTACAATTATTTGATATTTGGATAAATTTGGGTCCTTGGCAACTTTAGGTAATGGCTCTTAACTTATTTGGTCTTTCCTTAATTGGGGGATGCTAAAAAGTGAGGTCCTTACCTTCAGTATTAGAGCCCAGGATTTTTCAAATAACATTAATAGTTTATAATTTCAAGTAATCTATATAAATATAAGGGAATTATTGGGGAATTTTCTAAATACGATAGTGTCTAGAAGGGACAACGACCCAAGGATTGGAAAAAGTTTCCTCCCATCGTGAGTCGGCTTACCAGGACTCTCGGGCCACTACATCAAGTCTGACCAAAGTTAGAAGATTTTTCCCAAAGTAAAATACCTTTAGGTTTTCTTCTCATCTTGATTCATCCACTTCTCATCCTCTTTCTTAATAATCCTAAAAGGAACTTCCCTCCTCATTTCAAGTTAGGATTTTTGAGAAGAAGTAGGGTTAAGGCATCCTTCGCCAATTTATATACATGTAATGTGGAAATAATAATGTAATTGTAATGCAGAAATAATGATAAAGAAAAGAAAAATGTATTATGGGTTTTCCTTATAAGGGTAACCCTAGACAGAACTAGGGTTGGTTTTAGAAAACCCTCGTTGGTCACGAGATATAGAAACCCTAGGATGTAAGGTGTAGTCTAACCCTAACCTAACGCCCCAATCCTAGGATCTAGAAAGTAGTGTGAAGGAGATATAAAACCCTACCCATATGAACCCTATTAGGGTGAAAAGGAATTAGAAAAATATAAATGAGTTCGGTGATCACGTCTCCCATGGATGTGTGTATGTGGAGCAAGGCATTAATGACAAAAGTTTTAATAAACATAAGCAACCTATGAACAACTCATTGTATGGATATAATATGCTTGAACCCTAAATAAGATACCTTTGGTGAGTTAAAGAGCATGGGGTGAATGATAGTCATTATGGGATTACTGGTGATCAAGCCCAGAAAGGAAGATCACCTCAGGCCAAGCTTAGAAAGAAAGGCATATGAACAAAACCAAGCTCGAGTGAGGGAAGGTTATGAATGTCCACTATAGGGACTAAAACCCTAAAGAGAGGGTTCCCCATAAATAGGATCCCCTAAAGAGAGGTTCACCTTAGAGAAAAGGATAAGAGTTTATAGGTTGTAACTGAAAATGTACGTTTGAAAATATGAGACTTTAGGTTTGGTGTCCTGGCCTGAGGTGGGTCAACCCAGGAGTGGGAAAAGGACCTATTTGGGAGGAAAAATCCTAAGACATTGGGGTCAGGTTGTGGCTAGAGAGCCTAACTTTCTCATGTGAGTCAAGAAGTCACCCTAGGTTAGGACCTTCCCTAAAGGGGTGAGTTGATCAATCAATTAAAGGATTGAGGTAACCATGAATGTCACCTAAAGTATTAAGAATATAAAATATGAAAGCACATACATTCTTTAAACCTAAGTATGCCATCTCTGAGGAATGCAAGTGGTCAAGCCCCATATTGGGAAGACCAGTATGGCACCAAGCCCCAGATAGGGAAGGTGGCCTATGGTCACATGTGGATGAATAAGCCCCAAATAGGGAAGGTCACAAATAGGTTAAATCGTAGGTAGGGAAGGTTGACATGGAACCAAGCCTTGGATAGGGAAGGTGGTCATAGCCAAATGCTGGAACATAAAGTGGATAATGTGTACCCAAGAGAGAGATGAAGGAAATCTGGGTTAAAAATGCATAAGAAAATAATGTGCTAAAATTGTGATATCTCAATAAACCCTAATAGGGTAGAGCCCCAACTTAATCATGAGGCCAAGTAGGGAGGATTAAAGGTAAATAAGACCAATGATATTAGGAGATGAGCCTTAAATGCATAAGACCATAGGGTCAGAAGGTAACAACTATGTTTGTCTGAGGCCCATGATCAGGAGATTGGACACCTTCATGAGTTCATGAGGCACAAGGGGTGAATGTGAGAGGCACTACCTAGATGCATAAGTATGATATCACCCCAATAGCACATGTACCCCTAGAGACCTTGAGGAAATGACTAAGCCTAATCAGACATGAGTGTAAATATAAAAGATATAAGAAGTCATGTAATAATGAAATCTTAAGAGGAGTTTGCACAAACTCAAGAGTGAAAAAGACATTTGACTGTATGAAATATAAGAACCTTGTGGAATTAGAAGTAGGTATGATTTAGAGTCATGTTGAGAATGATTCAACCTAAACTATGAAATTTTAGTATAATGTGTGTACACCATCTATACCCTTGGAATGAGACGAACTTTATTTCTAGGTTGTAGTCAAATTCTTATTTCATCTAATTATGAGTGAGAGTGGTTGGGTAGACACATGTTATGATTAAAATTGACATATGGGAATGGATGCCCTAAGTTGAGCTTAATGACATGATCTAGTCTTTGAGGTGTTACCTCACACTTATACAAAAATAAATGAATAATAGGTTGAAAACCTAGGTGAAAAGATAGTCACCAAGTGAAATTGAAATCACAAATGAAAAATGCAATTACCAAGAGATGATATCATGTAAATACTAAGAATGTGGATATACATATAATTGAATTTGGGAATCAATCTTATAGGAATATGAGGAAAGTGTGCATCAATAAAAGATGTTAAAGGTATCTAAGTAGGACTGCTAACCCTAAGTTGTGAAATTAAGATGGGTTATTTTTCACCTTAACCTTACTAAATCTGAATTTTGGGGACAAAATTCCTTTTAAGGAGGGGTAAATGTAATATCCTCAATTTTATGAAATTTAATTTATTAAATGCAAGGCACGAATCGATAAATGTTTTCCTTAATGTTGTTGTTGTTTTGTCGGTCGAAAACTCGTGTTGCTTTTTTTGTATTTTTTCTTAATTTCTGTACAATTCTATCCACCTTCATAACTGAAGATGGTAAAACAAAAGCAAAGTGTAACTTTACAGGAGATATAAGGGAGCTAAAGATAGACAAAATGATCCACCATCAATAACATCTACAAGCAGCAACGCCAAATCTTCCAGAGTCAGACGAACTTCAGCAAGGATTAGACTTGAAGAACATCCATGAGAGCAACCAGAAACTCAAAATATCGGTTGTGACATAGCAAAGAGAGAGGAACAAATAACCAGAAAAACCAACTAAAAGACGTCACCCATCAGGGTAATCTCCAAAGTAGCATCCAAAAGCATAGAGAGACCAGGAAGGAAAAGGAACCAGCCTCAACCACCCAGCAGCATCCAGCATCAAAACATCATAAGCAAGGCCTACACCCGATGCACTACCAAAAAGCACAACACCAATCGAGCGTAGGGATACAGCAGCTTCTAAAAATGATCTAGATCAAACCAAAAGGTCCAACCACCATGATGGAGTGGGAGGGGAGCGTCGACATCCACACAAGATGGTGATTCGACCCTCTCAGCAGCCATCAAAGAAAAGGTGAGAGGGGAGCGTCGACATCCAAAGAAGGATGGGGACTCGACCATCACCAGAACAAAGAAACAAACATCAAGGATAAAGATCTGCAACACCTCTTTAACCATGCAAAGAATGTGTTCTCATCAAGAAAAGCAAGCACTCTCAACAAATAGAAAAACCAACCTCCAGAAAACCATATCCAGAGAATGAGAAAAAAATGAAGATGCACAGCTAGGCCACCATAAATCATCCAAGACTAATCCAAAATAGACCAAATCTGCCAAGGATCAAGCTGCCACAAAACTATCTCTGCCAACGACATCCTTTAGAACAACATTCGCCAACAGCTCCTTGACCCATAAAGAACAGACTGAAAAGTAGCTAAACCACCCCAAGGAGAACAGCCAACAGGGGGCAAACGCAAAGGCTCAATACACCACGGAGACACCAGGGAATCCACACACCAAAAACACCAGGGAGATGACTAGACCAACACCAGCAACCCAGCAATTAACTGATAATGATATAATAGTCAGATTCAATAACCTTCCAAAGAGTAGGCACATCTTTATGGATATTCTCATGAACTCTCATGTTCCTTTCAGACCAACAGTGATACAAAATAAGAGGGATAATAACCCCAACCTTCCTCTCCTTCATATTAGAAATCGATTCCCAACTTAAAGGAATACTTTCAATGAGCTTATCCTTCAAAGCATAGTTCCACAAAGCCTTGGCGAACTCACATTCAAAACAAATATGATTTGTATCCTCATAGCCTTTCATACAAAGGAGACAAATCGAAGTAATAGAAATCCCTCTTCTTCTCATATAGTCATTAGTTGGGATTTTGTTATGAATAGCTTTCCAAGTAAAAAGCTTCGCATTCATACTGCATTTTGACTTCCAGAGCCATTTAAAAATGTCCTTCTCGTTGCCTTTATGTCTAATCATCTCCCAAACATGCCTAATCTTAACATCACATTGGCCCTTCAATAGAAAACTATCTCTACATCCTTTAGCAATCTGAACTTTACTCAACTTTTCAATCACAGCCAAAGAACACCTCGACTCCTTAATACACCAATTCCCATCCTTAATAATAGAATTCAGCTTAGCAGCCATGGGGATGCTAGCCCTTATAGAAATCCCTTTCTCAACGACTTCATGAAAAAACTTACCATTGACCCAAGGGTCTCCCCAAATATCCACATTACTGCCATCACCAATTTTAATTTCAACCAAGTTCAAAAGACTACTCCTCAGACGAATCACCTTGTTAAACATCCAGGAATAGTTTGTAGAATTTTCAATCAACCAGAAAGACACCTTCCTTAAGTATTTCTCACTAATCCACTTAACCCATAAGGAATCCTTTTTCCTAGCCACATCCCAGGTGTTCATGAAGAGACAAGCATCCGCCACCTCTCTGCTCTTCCTGATACCAAGACCCCCTTCGTACTTAGGTAACGTGATAGTATCCCACTTCAATAAGTGGATATTCTCCTTATCATCAGATCTCCCCCAAATAAAATTCCTGTACATCCTGTCTATCAAGAATAGAATAAGGGATAGGGAAAGATAAAGCCCAGTAGATGTACATAGTAGAAAGAGTCGATTTGACTAGTTCTACTCTTCCTGCAAAAGATAATGTTTTAGCTTTCCATCCTTCCATCCTTCTTTTCATTTTATCCAAAAGCTTCTCACAGTGTTTCTTGGTTAACTTACCAGAGAAAAGGGGCATACCCAAATACTTAGTATCATCCATCTTACCGATCTTTATACCCAAAATATTAGAGATATCTTCAGCTTCACGAACATGTTTCATAATGAGCATACTTTTATCTTTATTAACACATAAACCAGACATAGACCCAAACTTGTCCAAAAGCTACTTTATACCTTCAGCACTACTGTTATCAGCTCTAGAAAACAACATTAAGTCATCATCGAAGATCAAGTGAGAACAACTCAAATTGTTAGAGGCCTGGATAGGCGAGAAGGAATTATCCATCTTTATCATCTCAGACAAACCCTGCATAGTGATAGTAAATAAATAGGGAGCTATCGGGTCCCCTTGCCGCACCCCATTAGAAGGAAAAATAGTTCTAGAAGATTCACCATTTACCAAAATTTGATAAGAAGAAGTCCTAAAAATCAACTCAATCCATCGAATCCATTTATTGGAGAACCCCATTCTGCACATGATAGAGAAGAGAAACTTCCAACTTACAGAGTCATAGGCTTTAGAAATATCAGCCTGAATACACATACTTTTCCCATTCTTTTTCATGACATCACTAATGATTCCATTAGTCAGCAGAGTAGCTTCTTTGATACATCTTCCCTTGACAAAAGCACACTGATTAACATCGATAATAGAAGGAAGGCACTCCTTCAACCTATTAGAAAGAATCTTTGAGATGAGTTTATAGAAAATGTTGCATAAAGCTATGGGTCTCCAGTTGGTAATCAGAGAATTAACAGTGCCTTTAGGTAACAGTGTAAGGTAAGTCCTATTAGCTTCTTTCAACATATTGTTGTTCATAAAGAACTCTTTCACAACACTAAAAACATCATCTCCAATAACCTTCCAAGCAGACTTGTAAAAGTAACCATTAAACCCATCCAGACCCTGACTTTTATCCACATTTAAGTTTTCAACAACTTCTTCCAGTTCCTTCTTAGTGACAGGCCTCGTCATCATCTCATTCTGCTTCTTAGAGACTTTGGAACCATTCCATTCCCCCTTCCAAACCTCGCCATAATAGTTACTACAAAAAATTCCTTCATAATGCTCTGCAATAGCATTTTTGATCAAATCATAATCCCTCATAATAGTACCATTGATTGAGGCAATTAATCGAGTTCCTTGCTCTTCTAGTCTTCATAGAAGAATAAAAAAATTTAGTATTCAGATTACCTTCCTTCAACCACAGAGATCTTGACTTTTGTCTATAGAGCTCCTCCTCCCTAATAGAGGCCAACCTTGCCTCTTTTCTCAAAGTATTAGCAATCGTTCTCAATCCAGTGTCAGTGGGGTTGAGATCAGCTACCTTTTGGGCTTCTAAAGCACTATGATTCACCACAGCAGCATTTTCCATAACATTTCCAAACACCTTTTTATTCCACTCTTTAAGAACATTTTTAAGATTCTCCAACTTTCTGTACAGCCTGAACATGGCATGACCTTCGACTTTCATCTTCCAACTTCCCTCCGGAATGCCATGAAAGTCTTTATGATTAGCCCAACTGTTAATAAATCTGAAAGGATATTTATACTTCTGAGGCTCCCCAATCGTCATCATGATCCTATTATGATCACTAATAGTATTCGTAATGACTTCACCATAAAACTGGTTGTGCTTAGTTTGGAACTCCACGTTATAGAGAATTCTATCAATTTTAGTAGTTACAAAATTGTCTCCATCTTGATGGTTACTCCAAGTAAAACGAGGACCAGAAATATCCATATCCAACATACCACTATCAAGCATGAAGTTATTAAAATCTTCCATAGATTTTTTTGAAGGAGGTTGCAGCCCAATCTTTTCATCATTCTTCCTCACAACATTAAAATCCCCAAGGACAACCCACAATCCACAATTCACCAAATTACTGTTTTCCAAACTCCTCCAAAGGCCTTCCCTATCATAATCGTCATTATGCCCATACACAACTGTGACATTAAGAAACAGATCTTCTTTCTCGAGACTGAAATGGATAGTCTGATCAGATTCATCAATCTTCAGCACCTTAGAATTCTCCTCCTTCCAAATAATGACAATGTGTCCTAAAGCATGAGACCTATTATTAGGAATCCACTTAAACTCTCCAAAAAACTTTCTCATAACCTTTTCAATCTAACCAAATCTAAGCTTAGTCTCCACAAGGACAAAAACATCACATTTTTCCCTTCTCACCTCCTCTTGGACACTAAGGAGCTTATTACTAATGCCACTTACATTCCAAGAGGATATGGTACACGAAGGACTCATTTATACACTTCGGTTGTTGAACTGACAGCCTCAGTATTTTCTGAGCTTAATTCCAGTTCACGCGGGACAGGAGTTGATATTAGACTATCAATTCGGATATTCGTATTCAGTTTACCCTGACATTTTGGCAGCCCCATCTTGCTAACCTTTCTCACCAAGAAATTAATAGAACTTGACGAAGCTAGAGAACTCCCATCACTGTTAGGCGATTCTTTAGACACATTAGCTATGGGTG
This sequence comes from Alisma plantago-aquatica, assembly GCA_963693085.1. Taxonomy (NCBI): domain Eukaryota; kingdom Viridiplantae; phylum Streptophyta; class Magnoliopsida; order Alismatales; family Alismataceae; genus Alisma; species Alisma plantago-aquatica. Next base: position 566,198,336 of record OY856410.1, on the reverse strand, counting down.
TATAATTATAGAATCAGAATTAACCTCTGTCATCGATGCCAGCTCCTTCAGTCCACTAGGCAGAACTGTAATAACTTCATTCTATTCACTAGCCTTACTGGTATCATCCTTCGTAACACAGCTTAACTTCTCTACATAGACCACTCCTTCATTCACCTCCTTCGATAATTTCTCATCCTCTATAATCAGATCTTCAGGCATCTGAACTGCTGTTCCACTCCTTATTTCCTCCTCATCCTCTATCTCTTCAATAATGAATTTTTCATTGGCATTACTCCTTCCCTTAGGAATTTCTTCAAACACTTCAACAGCCTTTTTCTTCTTGACTTCCCAGATTTTTGTTGTTCTTGAATCCTTAGAGTTCAGCACATATGTTACTGACGGCGGCTCACATTCATCATGCCGCATGTAACCACATTGAGAACACACATACGGAATCCAGTCATACTCAAATGCAATGCAGTGTTCAAGACCTTCGTCGCTTCTGAAAATCAGTTTATCAGGATACTCGGCCTCTCTATTCATTCTCACCAGAATTCTCGCAACATCTATCCGTCTTAGCTTTAGCGTCATCTCATCGAGCCTCATCGGAACACCAAGATAAGATCTGATTCTATTAAACATTCTCAGATCCCATAGTTCCATCGGAAGATTTCTCACATTTACCCAGACCAGAACATCAGACAAAACAATCTTTGACTGCTTCTCCTCCATTTTCCATCTTCTCAGAACAATAGGTCTGCTCTTAACATACCATTCCCCCTTGAGAACAAACCTCATATCCTCTTCGTTCTCGAATCTTATCAGAAAAAAACCATTCCCTCTATCGAAAATCTTGAAGAACTCGTTTATACTCCAGATACTCTTGAAATAGTTCACCAGCGTTGGGATATGTGGATAAAAATCAATAACATATCCTATTAAGCATCTGCTCCACTTTTCCCCATTTTCCTCTGCCTCCGATTTGGGATACACCAGTTTCCCTTCCGACAAGACTATGTTTATCTTCTTTAGATCTGATGCTCCTCCACCCATACTCATCTTGAGGTTCTCCCAGTTGATAGGTTTACTCTTAGGATCAGTATGTGATGTGCTCCCCTTGACCATGAGTTCACTGGAATTTGTCTCCCTTCGCCTAAAACCACCCCAAGGAGGCAGACGATGAAATGCTGTCGCACCCTTGGTCGCCCTTATGATCGCGGCGTCGGGAGTTCGAGAGTCCATGTTCTTTTCCTTAATGTTGTTATGGATGGAATAATAATACTAAACCACTTTTTGGCATGGGTGCAACATATGGCCCAAGTGAGGCCCATGAGACTATTCACTTAGAAAATATGTTGTGGTGCCACAAGCTAAAGAAATAAGAGATTTCATGCACAAATAAATAGTAATGGCTCTATGAATTGTTTAATAATATAAATATGATATAATGTGTAAGTTTCCAAAAGGAAAATAAAATATGCGGTGTTTTAGATAATTAAGGAATAATTATCAACCAATCATGGAAACGGTAAAACCCCTGATCTAGCTTAGTGCTTGATTTTGTTTGCTTTTATTAATGAGATGCTTTAACGTTAATATGTCCTCTTGAGATGTCTTAATAACATGTGACAAGTTTATGTTTTCAGTTTGGTCATGTTTGGTTGATGTTTGAGCTGGTTATGCTTGTTTTGGACCAAGTTGCAATTTACCCATGTTGAGGGTTAATCTTACAATTTGTCACATGTAGGCTATACCTTTTGTGTCCTAGCATCATGAGAAAGAGAATTATTCTTAGGGGCACCTTATTGGACCTTGGTTGATGAAGTGGCATCAAATGTGTTGAGCTAGGGTTTCATGGATGATGGCGCCGACCATGTGTGTTTCTTGAGTGTAGAGACCTATGTGTGTGAGTCTTCTTCTAATGTTTTAAATGATACATCTTTCTTTGGGGGTGGTTGTAGCGACCTACATGTTTTTGCTTTGGTTGAGATCGCTAGGGTTTGCTTGTTTCCATGTCTTGCGACCTTGGTTGGTTGTGTTACGACCTTGGATAGTTATGTTGTTGTCGATACCCTTGGTTTTCTTCAACCATTATGGGTGTAGTGGACCTAAGTGGCCGCTACACTACCTTGTTTGTATCACCCTTTGTTGCATGCTTATCTAGAGTGCTTACATGGCTGACCTTTCAAGGGACAAGTATCATGAGAGGCTCTAATATCTTGACACCTCATGATCCTTACCTCTCTCCTACCCTTGAGTACATAAAGCCTCTCTTTCACATGAATGTATTCCCTTTGTCCCTCTTTTTCCTCTCTTCTCCCTTGTGTTTGGCCTAGATCTTGGTGTAGCAAGAGAAGGTGTTGATCTTGGAGCTAGGTGGACAATCTATTGTTGCATGTGGTGATTTTGAGCTTGATCATCTCTCGTGTGGTGATCCTTGGTGATCTTTTATCTTGGTAAGTGGTTCTATCTTCTTGATCTCATTTTTCCTTTGAACCCTACCTCTTATTTTCTTCTCTTGGATGTGCAACTATGGTTATACCATGGTGGCTATCTTGAGGAACTTCTCTCCATAGAGGTCGAGATCCATGGTCTTCCATGGTAGTACCTAAGTGATATGAAGCTTTCTCCTCTTTCTTCTTTCGTCTTTTGTGTTTATCCTAGGGTTTGTGCTTTCTTCTTCTTGAACTTTCCTTTGACCTTGGTGTGTTCTTCTCTTCTTGAGGTGACCTTGTTGACCGTGGAGTTGATCCAAGTTTGGATTTCCTTCTTTCTCCTAGAGCTCATGACTTTGAAGCCTGATCTTCATCTTAAGGCGGGTAATATAGCTTTCCCCTCTTCTATTATTGCACCATATTCTTGCTTGCATGCTACTGTTCTATATCTAAAATGTGATCATGAGTTTGATGAATAATGATATCTTGTTTTAGGGTTTAATATTTTGAAGTATTCTTGCATAAATTGCTCCTTATCTTAACCCTAATTTATGAATCCAAACTCTTAGTGATGGTGGATTTTGTTGATTCTCACATGCACTTTAATGTTGGTTTTATCATCATGTTTATGGTTCGGCCATCATATGTTAGATAGAGGTTTTGGTTATTATGTGCATGTCTTAGATGATGGTTTTCCCTCCTCTAATCATGGTTTCCTTTATGGTTTTGGTGATGATCGTTTTAGGGTTTTTGATGTGTATCTTTCGTGGAGTTTTCCTCCTTGGTGACGCTTGAATTTCTTATGTACACATGCTTTGGTCAACCTATTTTCTTGGTGATAACCACTTGTTTTGGGGTTGCTACCCATGGTTTGTTTCTTGGTTGGTCACAATAAGGTACTCCTTTGGGGGATTGATACTTGACAATGTGTTGCGGTTGTAAGGGTGAGCTAACCCTAGTGGTCTCTACACCTAGAGGTGGTGATGGTCGCTACCCATGACTAGGTGGGTGGTCTCTAGAGATAGCTATGTTTTGATTGCTACCCATGTTGGCTCTTGTTGCAGTCGAAGTGTTATGGTCCTTGAGTTGGTCACTACACTTGGTGTGTGTTGTGGGTGCTACACTCAGGGGTGGTGTTGTGGTCACAACAAGATGTTAACCACCTGATGATCTCTACTTCTGTGCTTTGTTGGTTGCTAAATCGTGAGTTATGAGTGGTCGCTACACATGGTCTAGTTGGTTGATCGCTATATATGGATTTAGTTTTGTATGGTCGATACATAAGTGTTGTTTGGAATGATTGACTAATCATCATAATAATGATGCTTAACGCTAATGTTCTCCAAGAATGTGGGAAGTAATACATCTAGGATTTGATGTGAAAGTTGTTATGGAAACCCTAATTGGTTATCTATGAGAAACCCTAACCCTAGTTTGGGTGTATGATGTAATTGTTTACCTTGCTTGAAATAATAAGCATGAGATGATGTTTTCTCTCTCCTACTTGAGTAATCCTAACATAATAGATGGAATACATATCATAGCTAGTGAATTCTATAGTGTGTTTGATATGACTCAAGGTGATGATTATGATCCTTTGTGAGGCATGATGACATAATGATAATGTGCTGGAATTATGTGATTGGGTCTTATGACTTGGAAGAGGTTTAATACCTAATGTGAAGTGATATCCTCTAGTGATGTGATGAGGTATGATTATCCCAGGATGATGTGATAATGATGATGGCCTTGTATGATAGTGGTATCATGAGATGATGTGACAAGTACGTACCTCATACATTTTGTATCTTCTGACTTTGCAACATATCTTTATCTTTGTAGAGTTTGTTTAGGGTTTGTATGTTGTAACTTGATTGATGCTAAAAGACACCCAACTAGATTAAATAATCAAGTGAAACCCTAATCATGTAGTTTCCCTATGCCATAAATCCATTGTCAGTGTCAGGATTTGTTGTATGGTGAAATAGATTCTCCCTCAGTGGAAGCTCGTAGTCATATATCATTGAGTATATGCATTTTACAGGATTTGATGCGGTCATACACTAGCATGATAATGGTAAAGGATATATCTCAGGTAATTTTATTTAGTATATGTAATTATTTTTAGGATGGCTGCAGTCATACCTCAACAGGAGTGTGACTGCGGTAGTAACTAACATTTTACTAGTGTTGTGGTTATATACCAAGGCAAACTAGGTTGTTTTGTAGTTGGAATCTATATGTCACTATGGCGGACTCAGACTAATTTAGGGTGTGGGATATCATAGGAGTCTAACTCTCGTAGATCTTGTATGACATTGATTTCAACTTAGTAATGGTTAGTTAGAGCATGAGTGGTATACCTCATCTCCTTGGGGTATGATAAAAGATGTAATACAACTGTGTAGTATATTTGCTAAGGGTCAAACACGATTCACGTCGAATGACCCCTTATCTAGTTTCTTATATTGTTTAGTTGATAATAGTTATATATGTTCTTCATATTCCCTCTAAAAGTATAAGATGTTCTACTGCTCAATTGTAGATGCCTAAACTACCTAATCAATGTTATTAGCTTTACTTATATATGTAAGGAGTGGGATCCCAAAGGGGAACCACTCCCTACTAAAATAAAAAGGCAACATCCAAAACCAAACACCAACATAAAAATTTTGCCAAAGGGATGAAACCAATTTATTCAACATGAATGTATCATAACACCAAAGTTTAGAATTGGATTAAAAACATTAACTATATTCAATTTATCATAAGATTAAAAAAGTACCTCAACATCATATCCAACAATGGTTTACATAAAGGGTACATCATAAGGATCTAGTAGAGGGAAATCTAAACCATAACAACTTTGTCTCCAAGCTTTAACTCCTTAAGTTAAGTCCAAGTTTTCATGCCATGTCATCCAAGTCCTTCACCTAGGGTTGGAAGCATACCCCAGTAAGAAAAGAAGAAAAGGAAACATCAGAAAAGGCTAGTATGTGCATACTAAAAAGGAAATTGAGCAATTTAAAAGAATAAGGAAATCAAATAAAAGGCTTCCCATATAAAAGTAAAGTACTACCATGTGACGTCCCCTCAATTTCTATATACTTTCCATGGTGACATTCATAGATGTGCGTGCACTCATATCTATAGATGTCAAAAGGGAAAATATAAGAGATTAGGGTAGTCAACTAAAAACAGAGATTGAGCCAAGATCAAGTCCACATCAGCATTTTATGCCACACAAACACTCATTCATAAAGATAATAAAGTCATTACATATGGAGAGAAAATATTGTTCTAGAGAAAGTTAACTTTATTACATAGGATCTCAATCATCCTCAATATCAACTAAGAAAAGAAATAAACTAACATCTATCAAGAAATGAGATAAGAGGAAAAGATCTATCTAATATATCCTCCAAGTTTATTCTTTTATGTCTTCAGGTACTTTGAGCATGCATTTCACTTTGTTGTCAATTGTTCCTTGCACCTAGAAAATACGACAAACTAAACATCAACAGAGATGGTACGTGGTAAAAGTTACACTAATAAGGTTGCATAAAGGAAAATATTTGAACAAGAAGAAAAGAGAGATAAAACCATTTCTTAAGATGAAAATTAGGTAAACATCCTTTTTATTACAATCATTTTGATGTGGTTGTACTACTCATATTGCACTTGACTTACATCTAGTGTGGGCAATATAATATCATCATACATCTAACATGGGCCAAGGAAACATACATCCATGTTAGGCAACATACATCCACACCAGGCTATGTGCTCTAGTAGGTACAACCCATCATAACCATTTATGTTACATTAGATTTGGCGAAGTATAACTCATACTAGTCAACCAAGCAATCATTTTCAAATATGAGCATTCAAGGTATACATATCATAGGCAACCAGAAAACTAGTCTTATACTTATAAGACCACGTACCTGCTTGTTCAAATCAGATATCCAAAGATTTAGAATCAACACGAAATAAGTCACTCTGCACAGAAAGCAAGGGTACAATATTACAATTTGTCCATGTGACCAAGGCTAAGATATGTCCTTAGTTATTATTCCTTTTTATGTTATCTTAATTCCAGATCATGAATTTCCCATATTTTAATTGAGTTTAAAGATATTATCAGGTCTGGTCCATCATTAATTAGTTTGCTTAAAAGATAGCATTTAATTAATCAATTAGAAGATTTCCATAACCTAGGGTTTCTAAGATGGTTGGATAAAAGGGGAAGAGCAACCCTAGTATATTAATCATTCATGACATCAGGGTTCGTTCCAGGGTTTAGGACCAATCCTGGTCACCAAACATCATCTAATAATACTAGATTAGATAAAAAGATGTATATCCAATTACATGTAGGGAGAGAAAATTAGATTTAGGGTTTCTTATAATCATTTCATCATTTATCTACTTAAATTAGTGTTTCGAGTTATATTGGAAATAGGGTTACATCTAAGGTTAAAAACATTTTGGAAGGTCAAATATCATCAAGGAAAACTATTATCAATAATTAATTATAATCAAGGAGGTTATTTAGGCTTTAGGCAACTATTTTTGAAAAAGGAGACGGATCCAGGTCCTGCTATCATTTTATTTGGATATAGGGTAATTTCATGGTCAAAATGGTATATAGGTTCATTACAATCTGATATTCCTAGCATCTTTTATGGTTTTTCTAAGGTAATGTATTTTCTTGAATAATAAAAAGAATAACTAAAATAAAAGGAAAGGAATAACCTCGATCAATGGTCGGATCCGACTGGATCAACGGCTCAGATTGATCCCTCGATTGCAAGAGGTGGGGCTAGCTTGCTGATTGGGCGTCCTGGGATTTGTCCAGCTAGTCGTTGGTCGGCTCCACATGGGCAGCACTTCCTTGGCTTGCTGTTTGCTCGAGCAGCAGGAGGGGAGACTTCAGCGAGGTCTCTCTCGTGCTCAGTTGATAACCACGGACAGGAAATGGTTGGGAAAGACTCAGGAGCTCGGTCCGAAGCTAGAAAGGGTTAAAATAGGGTGCAAGACCCCTTGTAGCTTGTCGCCGCCACGTGGGCAGGCAAGGTTTCCGGAGCCGAGATCGATATTTAGTGGAAGGTGATCGGCGGCCTCATGGTGGTGACGGGGTAATGCGTGGGGTCCAGGCGAATGTGCGGGGGAGGTTAGAAGGGAGAAGACGATGTTGTGGAGCTTGCTTGGTGGTGGTGGCTGGAGGTTGAAGAAGGTGGGAAGGGGGTGTATGCTCGGGGTGTCTATCTCGCAATTGATTAAGGGAAAAGAGTAAAGGGGAAGTTGTGGAGCTATTGGAGGGTTTAAAAAGGCATTTGGGAGGTTGGGCGATGAAGCCCTAAATTCTACCGCCGCTGCCAGGAGAAAGGGTGAGGGATTGGGAGTTGTTCTCTCTGTTACGTGGATGAGGGGAGGTGAGTAGAGGGTTGTTGAACTCATCTCGGTGAGATGAGTCTATCCTCCAAATATCTCACACTAAGGTGATGAGATTCGGGCACTGGCTATTTTGGAGAGGTTGTTGCGCTGTTGAGGGTGGAGACCGGGTCTTGTGGGAGGTTAGGGATGATCTGGGGGCCGTTGGATCTCGCACGATCCCTGATCATCCGATCGGACGGTTGTGGCTGATCCCTAGTTCATAAATCTTCCCCCAACCAAGAAAAAGGGGTTTGTGACATATTTCTATCAAATGGGAAAGGAAACTTAGGTCCTAGGGACTAATAGATGACATAAAACACATAAAATTCAATTGTGAATAACTCCTAATTGGTACATCCAATTGTAATGAAATTTTAGGGATAGTTTTATAAGGTGGTTATGAAACTATAATATAATTTTGAGATCCAACTTTCTAATATTTGATGTGTTCATTTACTAAATACATTAACATATGTATTTTATCATAATAGCATACTAAGGTTCGCATATTTTTGCAATTTGTGACACATATTTGTCCAATTGAGTGAGGGAAGTATAAGAGGGTAATTTGGTCAACAAATTTGATAATAAAACTTTTAAGAGAGAGAAAAATATTATAAAAACTCACTTTGTCACATTCTCCCCTCCTTTTTAAGAATTTTGTCCTCAAAATTCAAGCAGCCTGAAAGAGATGTTGATATTTCCGCTCGACTTCGGACTTGAGCTCCCATGTGGCATCGGTCTGATCATGGTGGCTCCAGAGAAATTTCACCATATCTATATGCCGATTACTGCAAAGCTCCTTTGTCTTGAAATCCAGGATTTTGACTGGTGTCTCAGCATAGGACAAATCATCTTTCAGCTCAAGAGGTTCATGATTCAGAATGTGACTGGGGTCTTTGACATAAGGCTTCAGATTAGATACATGAAAGACATTATGCATGGCACTATACTGAGGTGGCAAAGTAAGATGATAGGCACATTCTCCAACCCTTTCAAGAATCTCAAAGGGTCCCACATAATGAGTACTGAGCTTTCCCCTATTCTTGGCCAAAGCTCGAACAGGTCGGATCTTCAGAAAGACATGATCACCTTCCTTGAACTGACGTTCCTGTCAGTGAGCATCTGCATATGATTTTTGCCTATCTTGTGCTCGCTTCATTCTCTGCCTAATCAATGCAACTTTATCCGCATACAGCTGCATCTCCTCAGATTTCATCAAGGTGTGTTCTCCGACATCGTCCCAATGTAATGGAGATCTGCACGGTCGGCCATAGAGAGCTTCGTATGGTGGCATACCAATACTCGCCCGATAACTATTATTATAGGCGAACTCAGCTAAAGGCAGTTAATGGTCCCACGAGCCTTCCCAGTCAAGCACACAAGCTCATAGAAGATCCTCCAGAATCTGTATTGTTCGTTCTGACTATCCATCTATCTGCGGATGATAAGCTGTACTGAAGTTCAACTTGATGCCCAATTCTTCTTGAACCGGTTTCCATAGCTTTGAAGTGAACTTTGGGTCCCAGTCCGAGACAATGGATGCTGGAACTCCATGCAGACGTACAATCTCCCGTATATAAAGGTCGGCCAACTCAGAAACTTTCACAGTAGTCTTCACGGGTAGAAAATGAGCTGACTTGGTGAGACGATCCACAATAACCCATGCAGCATCGTACCCCTTCCTGGTCCTGGGTAATCCCACTACGAAATCCATAGTGATATGTTCGCATTTCCATTCTGGGATCTCGAGGGGTTGCAGTAGACCACCTGGTCTTTGATGCTCGGCCTTGATTCTCTGGCATGTCAGACACCTGGATACAAAATTTGCAATGTCGTGCTTCATGCCTCTCCACCAGAACTAGGTCTTTGTACATCTTCGTTGTGCCGGGATGAACTGTGTACTTGGACCCATGTGCCTCACTAAGAATTGTTGTCTTTACAGCTGACTGCTCAGGGACCAACATATGGTTCTTATATTGAAGACCACCATCAAGACCCACAGACAGATGTGTATGCGGTTTAGCTAGGAGAGAGGAGAGTTCTGCAAGCTCGGGACTAGCTTTCTATGCCTATAGAAGTTCAGAATGTAGGTTGGAAGTGATAGAGATGTTATTGACATGCATACGGTCAGCTAGGAATCGTGGTCTCCAGCTTGCTAGGTCCTCCATGTTCCTCCATTCAGGTACAGACAGGGATGCACAAATGGCTCTTTTCCTACTAAGAGCAACTGCAACCTCATTGGCCTTGCATGGATGGTAGCCAATGGTGAAGTCATAGTCCTTCAGGTACTCGATCCACCGTCGTTGTCGCAGATTCAAATCCTTTTGCGTCAGAATGTACTTGAGGCTTTTATGGTCGGTGAAGATATCAAATGTTGCCCTGTACAAATAGTGCCTCCATATTTTGAGAGCATGGATGATAGCAACTAACTCTAAATCATGCGTAGGGTAATTCAACTCATTAGGTTTCAGCTGTCTAGAAGCAAATGCCACTACTTTCCCGTTCTGTTGTAGGACACACCCTAGACCATGTCGGGAAGCATCAATGAATATCACAAATCCTTCATTGCCAGAGGGTAGAACAAGGACAGGTGCTGACGTCAACTTCTATTTGAGCTCTTGGAAGCTAGACTCACAAGCAGCTGACCAGATGAAATGCTCATCATTCTGAGTAATCTTAATGAGAGGAAGTGCCACTTTGGAGAAATTCGGAATAAAACGACGATAATATCCGGCCAGACCTAAGAAACTCCGGATTTTAGAAGGATTGTGAGGAGGTTGCCAATCAAGTACAGCATATACTTTAGCAGGATCAATAGATATGTTACCCCCGGAAATGACATGTCCAAGAAACATAACTTTGTCAATCCAGAATTCACATTTAGAAAGCTTTCCATAGAATTTCTGAGCTTGAAGAATCTCAAGGACAGACTTCAGATGTTCTCGATGTTTTTCCATAGAGTCAGAATAGATCAGAATATCATCGATGAAGACAACCACAAACTCATCAAGATAAGGTTGGAAAACTTTGTTCATCAAGTTCATGAATATGCCAGGTGCGTTGGTCAACCCAAACGGCATCACCAGAAATTCGTAGTGCCCATAACAAGTTCAAAAAGCAGTCTTGGATATATCTAAATCCTTGACCTTAAGTTGATGGTAGCCAGAACGAAGATCATTTTTTGAGAAAACTTTAGCAGTACGAAGTTGATCAAAAAGGTCATCAATACGAGGGAGAGGATACTTGTTTTTAATGGTAGCTTGGTTCAACATGTGATAGTCAATACACATCTGCATTGAACCATCTTTCTTTTTAACAACAAGGATAGGTGCACCCCAAGGGGAAAAACTAGGGTGGATAAAACCTTTATCAAGAAGTTCTTGTAATTGTTTCTTCAGCTCCATAAGCTCAGCAGGTACCATCCTATACGGTGCCCTAGATATCAGAGTGGTTCCAAGAAGAAGATCTATGGAGAACTCAATGTCTCTATTTGGAGGCAGTCCAGGAAGCTCCTCCGGAAATACGTCAACGAAATCACATACCACCTCCAGTCTTTCTATAGGGCCGTTGTCAGGACTGGTCTCTGAGACGAATGCGAGGAAGACTTTACATCCTTTAGATATGAGCTTTTTAGCTTTTAGAGAGGAAATCATTATATTATTATAGAATCTTCTTCCCCGAGGGATCACTATAGGAGAGGAATGAGGTTGAGAGAGAACTACCGTCTTGTTTCTACAGTCAATGTGAGCATGATATGTGTATAGCCAATCCATGCCAAGAATAACATCAAAGTTTTCCATGGTTAAGAGAATGAATTCAAAGGGCGTATCATGATTTTCGAATTTAAGAGGGAGGACATTAGTTTTCTGTAATGTAGTGAATATTTTGCCACTAGGAGTTGACACATCCAGAATATACCCCAAATCCCTTATATGTAAGTGCAACATTGAGGCCAGATTTTGAGAGATAAACGTATTTGTTGATCCAGAATCAAACAATGCTTTAACATGATGTCCATTCAAGAAAACAATGCCTACACATGATAATTACATTTTAAATAATTGAAGGCATTGAACAAGATATTAGATATATATAAAAAAAAGAATTAAGGTTACCTTTGACAAGCTGGTTTGTATTTGCCCTAGCCTCCTCTTCTATTACTGCGAACATCCTAGCATTGCGGTGTCCCTGAGGGGGTGGAGCACCCACTGGAGGTTTGCTAAGAATAGACGCATTGGGGCACTTGGCAAGGAAATGTCCCTCTTTCTTGCAGTTGTAGCAGACTGGCTTGGTGTAGCGATAAGGCCCATCATGTCCTCGTCCGCAAGTCTTGCATTTGTTGCAGTAATCCATCAGCTTGCTATTCTTTGGTCCTTTCTTCCCTAAACCTCCTCCTTTCCCTGATCCTTTATTATCGCCGGGGTGGAACTTCTTGAACTTCTCTTCCTCAGTGGTGGTCAACCCTAAATATCCCATGCTAGAAGGCTTCTGCAATCCCTTCTCCCTTTCCTGCTTAAGGGCCATGTCTAGGGCTTCATCAATGCTTTGGGGACGGGAGGCTATAACTAGGGTTTTCAGGTGTGCGGAGAGACAATCTACATAATTCTCAGTGAGGCGGTCCTCAGTCTGGATACGAGCATAGCATTCTAGAAGCCTAAACTTCCGGGTATAATCAGCCACTAAGAGACTGCCCTGCCTAAGCTCCATGTACATTTTCTCTTTCCTCTTCCTCTTAGCTATGGGCATGAAACAGTCGATGAAGAGGGTCTTGAAGGCTTCCCACTCCAAGTTGTCTACTTCCTCTCCCTGGTTCCCACCATAGTTCTCCCACCAGATCTTTGCCCCTCCCTTAAGCAAATGGGTGGTGAATTTGACCTTCTTTTCCTCAGGTACTTCTAGGGTACGAAAGGCATTCTCTATGGAAAGGATCCAGGCCCCAGCCTTGTCCATGACCTCAGGCTGATCTTCCCCCCAAAAGGAGTCAGGGTTGAGCTTAATGAAGTCTATTATCGTCACCTCCTTCTTCCTAGAGGAGCTAGATTCAGGGGTTCCTTTGGTGGCGAGGGTTTCCATAAAGTCTAGAAGGATTTTCTTTTGTTCCTCCCATCTTTCCTTGGCCCCGACATCAGGATCAGGTACTTTAGAGGTTTTAGGTTCTTTTCTCTTTTTAGAGGACGATTCCTCTGAGGCCTTTGAGTTACGAGTCTTAGGAGGCATCCTGAAATTAATTTGAACATATTAGATCTATTACTTCAACAATTATTATTATCTTTATTATCATCACATGATATTTCATTATTCTAATTTATCAAAAATTAATGGTCAGAATGTTATGATTTATAGAGGATATCCTAAAATCCTTATCAGTCGATCCTTAGGACTTTCTAAATAGAGAGACTCCTTCCTAACCTTATAACAGAGGTAAGAGGGAAAATTTATTTTAAAGCATAGATGAGAGGGAGAAATTTTTCCTATAGAGGAGGTGAGAGGGGAAATCTATAGATGAGAAGGTTCCTAAATTAAGGTACCCCCAAGAATAGGGGACACTTAGGATATCGTCCAGGTAGACTTATACTTCCATAAAGGTAGCCTCGTGATTGCCAAGCTAAGTGGCTCGGAGACTTTAGTCAGACCCATGGCAGATGCTATCCTAGACACCTCAACCCTTCACATCCCTAACTCAAGGACTACCCTAGACTCAAAATAGGGTGAATTAAGTTCATTTGACTTGATGTGTGAACATCGGCTCAGATACCAACTGTGACGTCCCCCCAATTTCTATATACTTTCCATAGTGACATTCATAAATGTGTGTGCACTCATATATATAGATGTCAAAAGGGAAAATATAAGAGATTAGGGTAGTCAACTAAAAATAGAGATTGAGCTAAGATCAAGTCCACATCAGCATTTTATGCCACACAAACACTCATTCATAAAGATAATAAAGTCATTACATATGGAGAGAAAATATTGTTCTAGAGAAAGTTAACTTTATTACATAGGATCTCAATCATCCTCAATATCAACTAAGAAAAGAAATAAACTAACATCTAGCAAGAAATGAGATAAGAGGAAAAGATCTATCTAATATATCCTCCAAGTTTATTCTTTTATGCCTTCAGGTACTTTGAGCATGCATTTCACTTTGTTGTCAATTGTTCCTTGCACCTAGAAAATACGAGAAACTAAACATCAGCAGAGCTGGTACGTGGTAAAAGTTACACTAATAAGGTTGCATAAAGGAAAATATTTGAACAAGAAGAAAAGAGAGATAAAACCATTTCTTAAGACAAAAATTAGGTAAACATCCTTTTTATTACAATCATTTTGATGTGGTTGTACTACTCATATTGCACTTGACTTACATCTAGTGTGGGCAATATAATATCATCATACATCTAACATGGGCCAAGGAAACATACATCCATATTTGGCAACATACATCCACACCAAGCTATGTTCTCTAGTAGCTACAACCCATCATAACCCTTTATGTTACATTAGATTTGGCAAAGTATAACTCATACTAGTCAACCAAGCAATCATATTCAAATACGAGCATTCAAGGTATACATATCATAGGCAACCAGAAAACTAGTCCTATACTTATAAGACCACGTACCTGCTTGTTCAAATCAGATATCCAAGGATTTAGAATCAATAAGAAATAAGTCACCCTGCACAAAAAGCAAGGGTACAATATTACAATTGGTCCATGTGACCAAGGCTAAGATATGTCCTTAGTTATTATTCCTTTTTATGTTATCTTAATTCCAGATCAGGGATTTCCCATATTTTAATTGAGTTTAAAGATATTATCAGGTCTGATCCATCATTAATTAGTTTGCTTAAAAGATAGCACTTAATTAATCAATTAGAAGATTTCCATAACCTAGGGTTTCTAAGATGGTTGGATAAAAGGGGAAAAGCAACCCTAGTATATTAATCATTCATGAAATTAGGGTTCGTTCAATGGTTTAGGACCAATCCTGGTCACCAAACATCATCTAATAATACTAGATTAGATAAAAATATGTATATCCAAATACATGTAGAGAGAGAAAATTAGATTTAGGGTTTCTTCTAATCATTTCATCACTTATCTACTTAAATTAGTGTTTCGAGTTATATTGTAAATAGGGTTACATCTAAGGTTAAAAACATTTTGGAAGGTCAGATATCATCAAGGAAAACTATTATCAATAATTCATTATAATCAAGGAGGTCATTTAGGCTTTAGGCAACTATTTTTGAAAAAAGAGACGGATCCAGGTCCTTCTATCATTTTATTTGTATAGAGGGTAATTTCCTGATCAAAATGGTATACAGGTTCATTACAATCTGATATTCCTAGCATCTTTTATGGTTTTTCTAAAGCAATGTATTTTCTTGAATAATAAAAAGAATAACTAAAATAAAAGGAAAGGAATAACCTCGATCAATGGCCGGATCCGACTGGATCAACGGCTCAGATTGATCCCTCGATTACAAGAGGTGGGGCTAGCTTGCTGATTGGGCATCCTGGGATTCGTCCAGCTAGCCGCTAGTCGGCTCCACACGGGCAGCACTTCCTTGGCTTGCTGCTTGCTCGAGCAGCAGGGGGGAGACATCAGCGAGGTCTCTCTTGTGCTCAGTTGATAACCACAAACAAGAGATGGTTGGGAAAGACTCAGAGGCTCGGTCCGAAGCTAGCAAGGGTTAAAATAGGGTGCAAGACCCCTCGTAGCTTGTCTCCGCCGCGTGGGCAGGGAAGGTTGTCGGATCCGAGATCGATATGTAGTGGAAGGTGATTAGCGGCCTCGTGGTGGTGACGGGGGAATGTGTGGGGTCCAGGCAAATGTGCGGGGGAGGTTAGAATGGAGAAGACGATGTTGTGGAGCTCGCTTGGTGGTGGTGGTTGGAGGTTGAAGAAGGTATGAAGGGGGTGTATGCTCGGGTGTCTATCTCGCAATCGATGCAGGGAAAAGAGTAAAGGGGAAGTTGTGGAGCTATTGGAGGGTTTAAAAAGGCATTTGGGAGGCTGGGCGATGAAGCCCTAAATTCTACCACCGCTGCCAGGAGAAAGGGTGAGGGATCGGGAGTTGTTCTCTCTGTTGCGTGGATGAGGGGAGGTGAGTAGAGGGTTGTTGAACTCGTCTCGATGAGACGAGTCTATCCTCCAAATATCTCGCGCTGAGGTGATGAGATTCGGGTGCTAGCTATTTTGGAGAGGTTGTTGCGCTGTTGAGGGTGGAAACTGGGTCTTGTAGGAGGTTAGGGATGATTCGGGGGCCGTTGGATCTCACATGATCCCTGATCAGCCGATCAGATGGTCGTGGCTGATCCATGGTTCATAAATCCGCCCCCAACCAAGAAAAAGGGGTGTGTGACATATTTTTATCAAATGGGAAAGGAAACTTAGGTCCTAGGGATTAATAGATGACATAAAACACATAAAATTCAATTGTGAATAACTCCTAATTGGTACATCCAATTGTAATGAAATTTTAGGGGTAGTTTTATAAGGTGGTTATGAAACTATAATATAATTTTGAGATCCAACTTTTGAATATTTGATGTGTTCATTTACTAAATACATTAACATATGTATTTTATCATAATAGCATACTAGGGTTCGCATATTTTTGCAATTTGTGACACATATTTGTCCATTTGAGTGAGGGAAGTATAAGAGGGTAATTTGGTCAACAAATTTGATAATAAAACTTTTAAGAGAGAGAAAAATATTATAAAAACTCACTTTGTCACATACCCAAAAGGGGCATAAAAGAAATGAAGTCAAAAACATGGTAAATAAGAGAAAAAGCTAAGTTCAAAGCATCCATGTGTTTCACTTGTGATAAAACTAGATAATATAAATATGCAGGTAGGAAATAACACATCTATTATGACACCCCGCCATCACACAGACAGCGAGAACTTTGCATCCAGATCCTACAAAGAAACATGTTATATAAACATTTACAAGTCTTGATATATGTCCACAGCTTATCGGAACCAGGTGTACTGTCAGCACCAGAGTTCATCACCTATTGATACATACATAACGGGCCACGTAAGTCCAGCAACAGGATATACAAAAGGTACAACAGCTATACATCGTGAAACGTCATCAAAACACCTCTGAGGACCTGAGAGTACAGAGATGATTCTAGGACTCTATTACAAAACCACCAAAACAGCAGCATGTCCATCTCTTGCCTTCTAATGTTCTTCCTCTTACTGCTCGGCCACAACCTCGCGACCACCACCACGTCTAGAGCAATCACCTAAAAAGGTTGTAAACCAGCGGGGTGAGACACACAGTCCCAGTGAGAAACATAACTCCCCACCGAAACTATAAAACCTCATAAGATTAAAGCAATAAAAGAAGATAACTGATAAAGTAGATAACTGATAAAGCATATAATAAGAGCAGTATACTGAGCCAGACCATTATCCCCATCATTCTTACCAAGATATCCAGGAGGCATATAACCAAGTATTTCTTTATGGAACATTATTGACAAGATAAGCTTTATAAGAACTTATCACAAAATATAAGGATCGTACACATAACTACAAGGTATAACTAGATCAGCTATATAAGCAAAGCCTCAATCAATGTTCTGTGTTTTGCTCTAAGTAAGATATACCATTCGGTTGGATTACATTTTATTATGCCCTGAGGAAGTGAGTTGTCCCAACTCAAATCCAACCTTTGGCTGCAAAGCCCAAATGATGGTTCCATACAAGGTCAATGGGAGAGCCAGACTCCATGACCTCACCTTCTCGTGGTTAGTGCACGAAAACCAAAGTAGGACCGCAACCTCATGCTTATATGGCCTCAGCCTTAGGGTCATCTCTGCAAGCTACCCATATCTCTATCTCACCTTAACATAGGTGCTAGTACACACATCCGAGCCATGAACGCATCATGCTCATCATCACATATCCCGATCCATGGGTCTATTCACCATGCTCCATATATTCACAGCGGTACTCAGATTCCTCCTATTTTAGGCTAGGGGAAAACCACGCATATTCAACAATATGCGCTCCAGGAAAATCCCACAGGATAAACCTGTTTCACCATCACCATGATACTGACGATGATGGATCTATGGCCAGGGCAAACTACATGATATGTTCATCTATAATTAATTAGTATGTTTTAATCCAATTGTTGAGGCAACCAAAGTATAAACATAGCCTTATAGAATTACATCATTATTGTCATCATCATACTGTCCTGGGACCTCAATCCCTCATTATATCAACCACTGCCTCTCAAGGCATCATAGTCATGCATTAGCATTCTGGGAACACATCCCTTATCTCATCATCAGAGGATAACACCTCAACTAGGCACTCAGCCTTATATCAGGTCCTCAGACCTATCAACTTGTTATCTTATTACCACATGGTGCTACTCAAGCACATACATCTCATAGCTCTTACCAGGCTATGAATCCGCATAAAAATACATGCATGGTTAGTATACACATCCATAGAGATAATTGAAGCCATCATGGATTAATAGGATTATCATGCTATCAAGTATAAAGCAACATCTATGAGTATATTATACATAAGCTGTAGAAATCATAGTTTTATTATCAATCATAAGCATATATCATGCCCCATACTTGTGATCAAATACATGTGTCACATTATCATGTGTAGCAACATCATATCCTTCCAAACTTCCTGGTTCACAACCTATCTTCTTATCTCATTATCATAGTTGCAGGATTCAAGATGATTACACCATATCACTTGATTAGCTATATACATTCTGGATTATCAGAACCCTCACCAAAGCTCTTGCAACCCTCACTATAGGTATGGCGGGCAGCGCCAACCCTCACCAGAAGATGTATCGGCTAGGGTTTCCCAACCCTAAGCAAGCTCACCACCATATCGGCCAACCCCATCACTTCACCTATCATGCAACAAGAACCCACAAGCTCACATGGTGTCAGGCAAGGTGTATCGTGCATCATCATAGGGCTATCGGCCAAAGGCCAACCATGCACCTCAGCTAGGGTTAGGGTTAGGGTTTCCTCTATCGGACAACCCTCACATGGTCCATATCGACCAAAGGGGTATCACCCAAGTGTCCCTACCGTGCAACCAACTTCCTATCATCCAAGGATCATCCCTATAGGCCAAGGCATTCATGAAGCCCAAGAGTTGTATCGTGCATGGCCATGCAGCAACATATTGGCCAGCATCTAGGGCTATCATGTCGGGCACCATACCATATCACCCAAAGCTCATCCAAACAAGGTGGTATCGTCCAAAGCCATCTCAAGGCAAGATGGTATCGCGCAAGGGAACCCTAAAGGGCACCAACCAAACTTCAACTAGATATATCAGCCAAGGGTACAACTCAAGACGCAGCTATCGGGCAGCACTACTCCAAGGTCATAACGTGCAAAGCACAACTCTACAAGGTCATCTTCAACCTCAAGCATAAGGGCACCAAACCCTAAATGATCAAGAAGATCGGCTTACCTCTCAACACCCAACAGAGAGGGGTTTTGCACAACCTCTATCACAAATCGGGCAACCACAAGGATCAACCTCAACTTAGGTCATCACATATCCAAGAGCTCACCTCTCAAATCCATGGTGAGAGGAGGGTGTTGCCCAAGCAACTAGAATGTAGACTCACCTTTCAACTTAAAATAGAGAGGGGTATTGCCCACATCACTAGAGCTCAAACTCACTTCTCAAAAACCAAGGAGAGAAAGGGGTATTGCTCAACAAGAAAACCCCAAACTATGGTTCGGCCAACTAGATCCAAAGGCATATAAACCATCAACAACATCAACAACATCATGCTCAATATATCCATAATATCAACAACATGTACTAGAGCAAGAAACATAACATGCAATGGTCGATCATCAACATATATGAACATGTAACATAGAGAAGCTAGTATAGCTAGGGTTAGAAATTATGTAACCCGCCTTAAGCAAGCTCCTCAAGCTCCAAGGCTCCAATCTTTAAGCTCCTAGATCCAAGGCTCCCCACCTATGGTCCGGCCACCAAGCTAGAGGAAGAAGAAGAGAACTCCTTCAAAGGGATCGGCCACCAAGCACCAAGGGAGGTGTGCGTGCACACAAGGGGAGAAGAGAAACAAAGAGCCAAAGGTTTCCTAAGGAAGAGAAAGACAAGGCATATATATATGAGGATCAAAGGGGAACCATGGCAAGGTGTCACCTTACCCAGGGACACATGTCCACACATTTTCCACCTTGCAAAACATATGCACAAACCATGCCACCACACAACCAAGGTTCGGCCACATGTCCAAACTAGGGTGACACAACCAAAGAAAGAGGTTCAACAAAGTCAAAGGCCGACACACTTCAAACCATGACCGATATGCCACCAACACCTCTAGGCTAATACACATCATGGTCGGCACACCTCATGGCCGACACAAGCCTCCTTGCCCGATACATGGCTCCTCAAAGCAAGGCAAGGCCCAAACAAGGGAAAAAAGGCCCAACAGAGCTCAACCAAGCCCAATACAACTCAAGGCATGAGCCCAAACCTTCCTCTCATCTTAGAGGAAGCAAAGAGAGAGAAGAACATCTGTTAAGGTGACAAACTTGCCTATCAACCCTAACTTAGGTTATTTTGCAAGTAACACCTTCAACACTCAACAAAACACAAGCAAACCCTAATCACCACTAAAGGTGATTAGCAAGCAACTAAGCATAGGGGTTAGGAAAAACAAATAGGATAAGACCAAAATGGAGGTCAGGGTCCTTACATCTACCATAAATAATGTGGGGTGAGCAGGCTCTTGTATACATCTGCTCTAAATATGGGGTGGCAGGGTCTATCAACATCTGCCCAAATATATAAATATGTGGGAATTTAACATCTTCATTCATACGTGGGAATGTTCACATCCACATGAAATAACATGTAACATTATAGTAGCAGTCACCACATTATGCATATAAAAAATAATAACCAAGAATACAAGAGATTAAGAACATAAGACAACAAAAAGGATGAGAACATCCCTCCAAATAACATCACATAATGAGCCATATACACATCTACTACCATGGTGGGAAAAGAAGCACATATCATCAAAAATGTCCAACATGCACAAATAAGAGAAAGTCCAAAAGAATATCCATGATCACAAGATCAATATCAAATAAGGTAGTTCACATGAACCTTTTCAAAAGAAAAGACATTGTGTATAGGATAATGTCCATAGGACCAAGAGAAGAAGAAAGTAGGATAATTGCTCAATAAGAATAATCAGAGATGCAAACATACCTTAAAGATGTGTCCTAGAAACACTCTTCATCAATCTAGTTTTTTCCAAGATCAGCTTTGCCTAATTACAAATTATTCACATGTATTAGGGTTTGTCATACGCATTAATGTAAAGAAAATCCTAGTTTTGGACTTTTAGCACAAAACTCCAATTTAGATTTTGAAAACATCACCATTGGTCTAGTTAGGTTCTCCTAATTAAGAAAACATATAATTTTGCTTATTTTGGAGGTATGATGATTAAAGTGTATTTGTGGTGATTTTTATCTATTAAATTCATTTTTAGAAAACACCTTCTGATAAAACTCAAAACCAAGTCTCGAAAACATTTTTATAATAAATCTTACATTTTTTTATTTTAAAACATATTTTCTTTTAATTTTTGGACAAAAGAATAAAAAGATATGATTTTTCTAAAATGGACCAATCAGAAAATGCCACATAATCAAAATATGGGCGAGAGAGTGAGAGAGAGGGCCCACGTGCTGACTTAGCCCAATCAGGGGTAGCCAAGTCACGTGGTCAAAGTCTGAGTTTGACTCACACTAAGGCAAAGAAAGAATGGTGAAAAGATGAAGACAACCCTCTCGTGAAAAGCACAGAAAGAAGGAATGGAAAGGGTAAAAGAGGAAAATGACTTGGGGATTGTCTCCCACCCCCCCCCCCGAGGCCATGGCTGGGCAGTAGTATGTTGTTTCTCACATTGGGTTTTGGGAAAAACCTCAAACAGAGACCAATCATCAATTTGAAGTTATGAAACAAAGACAAGAGTTTACAATATCATACTCTTCAAGGAATCGAGTTGGCGTGAAGAGAGTAGGGAGCCCGGGCCGTAGCCGATAGGGACAGATGCAAGGAGTTGCGGCGGAGTTTGGCAAAGTCTTGGGTGAAATTGGTGTGAGAGGAGAATAGCACGAGACCAAACAAAGGTTAGGGTATAGGTATTTATAGGTGGGGAAGTGAGATACGAAGAATTGGAAGGTAGTTGTAAAACTCTATGTAGGGGAGTTTGGGCGTTTCTCGAAACCACGACGAAATTGTGTCAGTGATGACTCAAAAGAAGCGGAATCGAATTTGTAACTCATAGGCAAAAGAATCATAGAAAAAGATGTAGAAATGAGTGAGTTATTACATTTTGAAATATGCACATCCATGGAATTACTATTCACATGGATCATAGGTAGGGATGACTAGCGGATACATTTAATACAACCATCCAACTTTGGTCTTTTGATCCATTAAATGTACAAAAATTTCTATAATTATTTGAGGGTGCAAATGAAGTCCAAATTAATCCAAATTTGGTAGGTTAGTTAATTTTGGGGTAAGGAAACTTATTTTGACATTAGTTTGTTTTTTTTAATTTACAATATTTTAATTATTATATTTAAATTATATCACTTATTTTATCTTTTTAATGAATTGGAGGCATCTAGAAACTTTCTAAAAATATAAAACATGTCATATAACCAATAAAAAACGTAAGGAACATGGTTTTGCCATTATTTAATTTTTTCAACATATTATTAAATATTTTTGTTCCTTATATTATATTCTCTCTCCTAAATTAATTAAAATATCTAAGATTATCAAAATTAGATAAAAATTCACACATAAAGTAATTTTGACATGTATATTATGAATTTAAGGTTTGTTTCCACTTCTAAAGTCGTTTAAAGATTTATTTAATAATTTGGAGAAAAACTCATATTTTCCCATTCCACTTAATGCAAAGATAATTATTAATTTTCCAAAATTGTGAAACTTGTCACTCAAGTAAACTATAACTCAAGGAAAATGAATTTGGGTGTAGAATTATTTTTTGAGTTTTCCTTTTAAAAATTTTAGGCAATTTACTTCACATTATCATCACTTGTCAAATTAAATCATTTAATGACATTTTCATGTTTATATCTTTTCTATTTATTTCTTTTTCTCTTTCTCATTCCAATAGGCCATGGAAAGTTCTAGGTAATTTATTTTATCATATCACACCTAAGTGGTTAAATTGCATTTTAGACCCTCATTAAAAACATCCACTAAGATATTTATGCATATAACCTTACATTGGCATAATTAATGTTCAATTATATTCCAAACCATTAATATTTCCACAGATTAAATGTCAAGGCCAGAAGGGAAGGAAGGGTTATGAAAAACTTAGACTAAGGCTAAACTAAGAATATACCCAAGTTTCGGTATGTTACAACACTCCACCCCTTAAAGAGGATTTCGTCCTCAAAATCTATTGATCCAAACATCAACAACCAACTGCTTTCCACCCCTTAAAATGTTTAACTTAACAAGTCAAATTAACAACATCAAGGTATTATGATCACTTTGCATATTTTAATTATGAATATTTTAAAGGTTTATGTTATTCATGTAACTAACTAACATGTCATATAATCCAAGGGTTGTTCTTTAGGTCCTCGTGTCTCTAACCTAATACCCTAACATCCAAAAAGGAATAAGGTATGTCAACTACACCTATCAATCCTAGTCATAACTCCAAAGTCAAAACTAGGGTTAGGATTCTATGCCAACTAATTCTAGAGTTTCTCTACAAAAACTTAACATATCTCTTCATTGTGACTTAGTTCAAGAAATCATCGAGAAAATTAGTGAAAATTTTGTACATATATTATTATAATGAAAATATATTTTTTTGTCGATAAGAAACATTGCAAAGTAGAATCAACAAGTTGGCCAAAATTCAATGCAGAAACCAAGTCACAATATATCCATAGCAAGAACTCTTCACCCTTCTACCTCCTCAACCTAATTGCATCCTCAAGTCAAACCTCATAGCATCAAGAGATACAAATCATAATCAATCTATATGATAGGGTAAGATATCCTAAAACCTCACCACATTATTAACATAGAACAAACCTAGGGCAAGCATGTCACCTAAAGGGGAGCTATGTAAGTCAAGGGTTCTAATTGGCGAGACAAAATTGAAATAGTCCGATTTTGACTACCATGGGCTCTAATACCATGACGTAAGGAGTGGGATCCTAGACGGGAACCACTCCCTACTAAAATAAAAAGGCAACATCCAAAACCAAACACCAACATAATTTTTTTGCCAAAGGGATGAAACCAATTTATCCAACATGAATGTATCATAACACCAAAGTTTAGCAATAGAATAAAAACATTGACTATATTCAATTTATAATAAGATTACAAAAGTACCTCAACATCATCTCCCGTAAGGGTTTACATAAAGGGTACATCATAAGGATCTAGTAGAGGGAAATCTAAACCATAAAAACTTTGTCTCCATGCTTTAAATCCTTAAGTTAAGTCTAAGTTTTCATGCCATATCATCCAAGTCCTTCACCTAGGGTTGGAAGCATACCCCAGCAAGAAGAGAAGAAAACAAAACATCAGCAAAGGCTGGTATGTGCATACTAAATAGGAAAATGAGTAATTTAAAATAATAAAGGACATCAAATAAAAAGGCTTCCCATGGAAAAGTAAAGTACTACCCAAAAGGGGCATAAAGGAAATGAAGTCAAAAACATGGTAAATAAGAGCAAAAGCTAAGTTCAAACCATCCATGTGTTTCACCTATGACAAAACTAGATAATATAAACATGCAGGTAGGAAATAACACATCTACCATAAATAATGTGGGCTGAGCAGGGTCTTGTATACACCTGCTCTAAATATGGGGTGGCAGGGTCTGTCAACATCTACCCAAGCAGGAATTTAACATCTACCCAAATATATAAATATGCAAGAATTTAACATCTGCATTCATATGTGGGAATGTTCACATCCACATGAAATAACATGTAACATTATACTAGAAGCCACCACATGATGCATATAAAAAGGAACAAGCAAGAATACAAGAGATTAAGAACATAAGAGAACAAAAAGGATGAGAACATCCCTCCAAATATCATCACAATGTGCCATATGCACATCCACTACCATGGTGGGAAAAGAAGCACATATCATCAAATATGTCCAGCATGCATAAAACATAAGAGAAAGTCCAAATGAATATCCATGACCACAAGATCTGTATCAAATAAGGTAGTTCACATGAACCATGATTTTTAGATGAGAAGACATTGTGTGTAGGTTAATGTCCATAGGACTAAGAGAAGAATAAAGTAGGATAATTGATCAATAAAAATAATTAGAGATGCAAACATACCTTAAGCATATGTCCTAGAAACACTCTTCATCAATCTAGTTGTTTCCAAGATCAACTTTGCCTAATTACACATCATTCACATGTATTAGGGTTTGTTATATGCATTAATGTAAAGAAAATCCTACTTTTTGACTTTTCACACAAAACTCTGATTTAGACTCTTAAAACATCACCATTGATCTAGTTAGGTTCTCTTGGTTAAGAAAACATATAATTTTTCATATTTTGGAGTTATGATGATTAAAGTGTATTTTTGGTGATTTTTTTATACAAGTGGTATGAGTATAAGCAAAGAAAACTATCTATGAATGAGATAGCTATACTCATCAGCTATTCTAATTCATGTAGTGCAAGCTACATGAGTTCTATCTTTAAAAACGAACATGTTTCTTGTACGCCAAATCTAATAAAGGGTCAATAATGCCATAAGCTTTTCATTTCTGCCATTTAATTGTAGTACATCTTCTTCACAATTGTGTGTATGAGGGATGACATTTCTAGCTCTTTGCCATACTTCAGTCATAAACCCGCAATTCCAGTGAAGATGGTTTCTCGTTTCACAATTATTCTTACATAGACTGCATCTAAATGCAATGTTGAATCCTCTATGTTGCAGGAAATCCTCTGTTACCAGTCTTTTTTGCAGTAGCTTCTAGCCAAAGAATTTGACACGGTTAGGTTCTTTGGAACTCCATAGCCATTTAGCCCATTCGAGTTCAGTACCTAGTGATCTTCTAAGGTCCCAGGCACCCCTGAGAGTGAACTGTTCTAGTCCTTGAAGGTAATAGTGGTTGTTTTTAGCAAGGTTAATACTTGAGCATATGTTGAAAAGATCTTCAGCACCTCGGGCGTAGAGGAAGACCCACCACTTGTTGACTATAAAGTCTTTTAGCATTTTATAGGAGATAAAGCCATTTCTAAGCTTAAGTTGCGGGCCAATCAGGTCATGCAAGAAGCTACTAGAGACCCATGGGTTCTTCCACAGAGAAATACAGCTACCATATCCTATGTGAAATTTCACAGTAGGGATAAGGGTGTCTCTTTGTTTGAGGAGTGATCTCCAAAACTAGATATGTTCTTGCTTAGCATTGCAAGGCCACACGGATTCTCCTTTAATGTATCTATTGTGGATCCACTTGATCCATAAATTATTTTTCCCATTTGCAATATCCCAAAGGAGCCTAGTTAGTCCTGTAGAATTCCATTCCTAGACTTTCTGGATTCCCAAACCACCTTCCACTATAGGTACGCAAATGATGTCCCAAGACACTATGTGTGTAACACCCCCTTTAAGCATACATATAAAAATGGAAGCAACTCCCATGTATTCCATAACATAGGGTACTTTTGCTCAAAGGGATGTCACAATCATAATAATCATTGCAAATAAAGTAAACAATAACCATGCATAGATATTAAACTTGATTTATACATTGTCCATAGTTGAGTTCTTGAATTGAAACTAACTAAGATATACATGATTATACATTGTTGAAGACATACATGAAATTATCTATACTCATTAGGATCTTCTATTGTAGATGGCACCCCATCATGTGTGTATCTTATTAACCTCGACCTATTCCTTCAGTTGACCTTTGTATGGCTCTATTCTGGAAGTTTCTTTGTACCTGTGGGCATCGCGCCCCCATCCATGCGTGCAATAAAATTCATGTTAGAGTACGCAACATTGAGTATTATTATAACAATATAATAACATGACAATAAGGAAAAACATGAAACTAATTGAACAGTATATTTCAGTTCACATAAATTAATCTTGGTGGTTGGTTATAGTGTCTGTGACACTTATGCACCAATGGTGCTCATAAGGCCCGTAGGCTCAACATTAACATGATGTGTTCAAAATAACCACCTATTACATGATTCATCATTAACTTGACATAATTAAATTTACTTGGATTTCCCATAATCATGACATGGATTCTTGAAGAGAGAACTTGAAAGCATAAGAATCATGTTATTGTTGCAAGAAGTATTCCAATTGAAGTACACGACTATGCATATAGTTTAACTTGATCATCATGGTTCAATAAACAACAGATCGATTGAAAACTCATATTAAATATGTTGGTATATATATGCCCATAAAGCCATCATGAGCTATTGCATGGATTCGGATATTAATTAATCAATTAATGTGATTATTTTGTTAATTAATTAATTCCAGAATATTATAATTAATCCATGAGCATTTTAATTAATGTAGTGTTTCTGTTTACTGATGGGTTTAGAAAACCCTACTTCCTCTCGTCTCCTATTTAAAGGGGCTTGACGGTCGATATCTATATAAGATATTGAGAGGGGCTTTTTAGTTTACGCTCACGTACGTAAACCCTAGTCGTCGTCGTTCTTAAGAGAGAAAGGAGAGCACCGCGACAGTAGCACGCCGCCAAACAGAGATGATTCCTTCCCGCAAGCTTAGGAAGTGTGACGTGGAGTTTTAGTCCATCTGCATGGATGAAGTAGAGACGCAGACACTGGGATGCCTACGTTCAGAGGACATCTATGACCATTTGTATGCGCTACAAGCGGCATACATCACCGCACGAAAGAAACGCCGTCAGATCTTCGTGTGACACACTCAGTGAACAGGAGAGAAGTTATGTCTATGTAGGCCAGCAACGTTGTACACCATCGTGCAATGAGACATCACTAGACTTGCTCTGTGATAAGGTATATCCCACAAACACTCTTTCTGAATATGTTGTTGTCGACGAAATCTTGTTTGGGGTTGCGTGGAATTTTTTTTGTTGCTTCTGCCGCACATGTTTTCTCCATAAAACCCAATAGTGGAATCAGAGCAGCATCAATCTACGACGTATTTGGATTCATTTCGATATGATCGAATCGATGTATATTGTTTTCTATGTTGCATACGATGTGAATTAAAACTGCTAATCTGCAAATCTAAATCTAACTCCACATACGCCGCAGGCTTTTTTTTTACATTTCGGACGGGGTCGACTATGGAAAATATTGATTTTCCTAAGTGCGCGGAAGTAAACTTTAGTAGACCTTTTAGGGGCTCTGCTCCTAATATCCCGTGAGGGACGAACTCCCCTCGACCCCTGCTCACTAACTGGGCAGCGGGATCCCCACACAGGGGCGCTTCCCCTATGTACCCTGCATAGTTTGTGTGGAAGTCAAAAAATTATTTAATGGGGAATGTCTCACATTAAAAGTACTGCAATTTTAATATGTATATACATATATGTAGATATACATATGATATCATACATGTTGCCTTTAAAATCTATTTTATGTGGTGATTGCATGCATGATTATGGCCTAGAATCCCCTTTTGTGGATGTTGTGAATGAATGTGGTTGTGAATCTTGTAGACATGTTTGTTTGAGAATTCTATGGATGCATAATGGTTGTATGTGGATCTCTTGTATAAAGTATTCGGCTTGCATGTCGAGCCTCATCTCTTATTTCAAAGTGTAATTAATTATTTCCCATTATATTTGTACTCATATGATGTAATAGAGATAGGATTAGTTTTAGTCTTTGTAAACTTGATGTAAGGAGGCCACTTGAAGATCCAACTCCAAGGAGTGTCCATAGAGAAGCACCATGAAGATCCAATTCCAAGAAGCAACTTGAAGATCCAACTCCAAGGAGCATCCATGGAGAAGCAACATGAAGATCCAATTCCAAGAAGCAACTTGAAGTTCCAACCTCACAGAGCATCCATGAAGTAGTTCATTGTAAAGTTGATCCTTACAGGTTGATTCACATGTGTTGTTGCATGAGATGCATAAGACCATAGGTGGACCGTAATCCTTTGTTGTTCTATAGGATTACAATAGTATGGCCATAACCGATGTATTTGTGTTTGTAATTGCATGTCTATCATTTGTGGTTGTGGATATAGTAGTATATGATACGTATTATAAGTATGTGGTGTTTGGATATATATATGTATTAATAAAACCCCTCAATTAATAATATTAAGTTTTAGTTACCTTCCATAAAGAAACACACATGAAAAGCTTGATCGACAATGTGTGGGCATGCCTCCGCTTGGTACAATGTCTATCTCGTAGAAGTGTGATGGTGGGTGTGTGGGTCTGCCTCCGCAGGCTGCACACTCATCATGTTGGCTTATGGGTTGAACTTAACTAGGGAACCTTGATAGGATCAAGTACCTAGAGGCACATAGATGCATCATGGCAAGGAGTTGTGCATGATCATCTATCTAAAAGTTGCATATGATGCAATTGGCAAAAGTTGCCAACCTTAGTATTTGGTCTTTGACGCCGGCGTTGGCTGGGCATTGATCCAATTATTTTGGATCTTGGCTCACTAGAAGATTGTACGCTGCAATCTTCCGAGTTGATAGTGAGGGATATCAATTTGAATAAAATAGTGGGAGTGTAATTAATTAAAGGCCTAATTAATCTCATTTATCAAATCTTCACAAGTCAAAATGTTTTGGACCAAATGCAAACTTTTTCTTTTGTAGCAATCAAATGGAAAACAACATTGACACTTTCTCTTTGCGATCGATCCTTGAGAAGGACAAACTTACCGGAACCAACTTTCAAAACTGGTTTAGGACGCTGAGAATTGTTCTCACACATGAGCGTAAGCTCTATGTCCTTGAAACACCAAAGCCAGCGGAACCCGCCTCAAATGCGCCCAAGGCTGAAAAGGATGCTTACAAGAAGCATCTTGATGATGTTGTGGATGTCAAGTGCCTAATGTTGTGCTCAATGAACTATGAGTTGCAAGAGTAGCATGAGAACATGAATGTCATGGAGATGGTAACACATCTCAATAATATGTACCAGCATCAAGCAAGACAGGAGAGATATGATGTCTCCAAGGCTTTGTTCAGAAGTAAGATGAAAGAGGGAGACTCAGTTGGCACCCATATACTCACTTTGATTAGGTACGTGGAAAGCCTATCCAAGCTAGGATTTCCCCTAGGTCAAGAGTTGGCCACTGATGTGATTCTACAATGGTTGCTTGAATCATATAGTCATTTTGCCATGAACTACAACATGAATAATCTTGACAAGACTTTGTCAGAATTATGGGGCATGTTGAGGACAGCTGAAGCACAGATGAAGAAAGACAAGCCCAAGTTTGTGATGATGATTAGCAATACAAAGGGAAAGTCAAAAGTCAAAGGCAAGGGTAAGAAAGGTTATAAAGTCGGGCAGAAGCCAAAGTCATCTGCACTCAAAGCTAAAGGTGGGATCTCCAAAGAAGGCAGCTGTCACCATTGTCACTAGGCTGGACATTGGAAAAGAAATTGTCCTCTCTACCTGGAGGAACTGAGGAAGAAGAAGTAGGGGATAGAGATCTCCACTTCAGGTATATACATTATCGAGATAAACTTAAATACTTCTTCATCATGGGTACCAGATACCGGATGTGGATTTCACATATGTTCAAATATGCAGGATCTGATAAGAAGTAAGCCTTTAAGAAAGGGCCTAGTCGAGCTGTGGGTCGCTAATGGAGCAAGAGTTGCTGCCACCGCAGTTGGAGTTATTATTTTATATTTGCCTATGGGCCTTGTAATAGAATTAGAGAATTGCTATTATGTACCTGCCACTAATAGAAATATTATTTCTATATGTTGTATGGACAACAGTGGATTTGAATTTCACATTAAGAATGGAATGATTTCTATTTCTAAAGATGAGATATTTTATGGAAATGCCCATATGTATTATGGTATCTACTTGTTAGAACTTGAGACTTGAATATACAACGTAAATACTAAAAGGCTAAAACTTGACAACTCAAACAAAACATACTTATGGCATTGTTGTCTTGGGCACATAAATGAGAAGTGCATATCTAGACTCCATAAGGATGGTTATCTAGTCTTTTTTTATTTTGTATCATTAGAGACATGTGAGGCATGTTTATTAGGGAAGATGACAAGACTCCTTTCACTAGACATAGTGAGAGATCCAGTGATCTACTAGGGCTCATACATACTGATGTATGTGGACCTTTTAGATCAAATGCTAGAGGAGGCTAGCAATACTTCATTACCTTCACTGATGACCTCAGTAGGTATGGCTATGTATATCTTATGAAACACAAGTCAGAAACTCTTGAAATGTTCAAGACTTTCATGAATGAAGTAGAGAAGCAACTTGGTAAGAGTATTAAAGCACTCCATTCAGATAGAGGTGACGAATACTTAAGCCAAGAGTTTGAGGACCTTCTGAGAGACTGTAGTATTATATCACAATGGACTCCACCTGGTATACCATAGCATAATGGTGTGTCATAAATAAGGAATCGTACATTATTAGACATGGTATGATCAATGATGAGTTATTCTGAACTTCCAATATCATTTTGGGGATATGCTCTTGAAACCAAAGCATTTACACTTAACTGTGTACCTTCCAAATCAGTTCAAAAGACACCATATGAGATATGGAATGGGAATCGTCCCAATTTGTCTATGTTAAAGATTTGGGGATGTGAAGCTTATGTTAGGAAACAATTTTTGTAAAAGCTTGGACCCAAATTTGAAAAATGCTATTTTGTTGGATACCCTAAGGAAACTCAGGGATACTTCTTCTACTCACCAACTGACAACAAAGTGTTTGTTGCTAGGACTGCTGTATTTCTTGCAAAGGAATTTATTTCCAAAGGAATCAGTGGGGGAATGTAGAGCTCGAAGAAGTTCGAGATCAACAAGAAAGCAGAGAACCTAAGGAGGTACATTAGGAACATGAAGACTCATAAACTGTTGTGGAATTTCAAATTCCAAATGTAACACAGAAACCTCGTAGGTCTAGTAGGACATGACTTGAGCCTGAGAGATTTGGATTTCTTGTGACTCAAGATAGTGACAAATTGGGCATAGCAGATGAGCCAACTTTCTATCTAGAAGCTACTAAGGGACCAGAATATGACAAATGGCTCTAAGCCATGATATTTGAGATGGAATCCATGTACACCAACAAGGTTTGGTCCTTGGTGGATCCACCCGAAGGGGTAAAACTCATATGGTGCAAGTGGGTCTTCAAGAAGAAGACTGACATGGATGGAAATGTTCAAACCTATAAAGGTAGATTGGTTGTGAAAGGATTCTATCAAATTCAAGGTGTTGATTATGACGAGACCTTCTCACCAGTTGCCATGGTTAAATCCATCAGGATCATGCTTGCCATTGCAGCTTATCATGACTATGAGATTTGGAAGATGGATGTTAAAACAGCATTCCTTAATGGGAATTTACTTGAGGATGTGTACATGACACAAACTGAGGGTTTTATCGATCTGAAGGAAGCCAATAAAGTCTATAAGCTACAAAGGTCAATCTATGGATTGAAGCAAGCATCTCGGAGCTGGAATCTACATTTTGACAAAGTAGTCAAAAAGTTTGGCTTTAGTCAAAATGAAGATGAACCTTGTGTTTGCACAAGGGTTAGTGGGAGCATAATCGTATTTCTCATATTGTATGTGGATGACATACTATTGATGGGAAATGACATCCCTACTCATCAGACAGTAAAAGGTTGGCTGGGGAAGACCTTCTCTATGAAGGATTTAGGCAAAGCATCCTATATACTAGGAATCAAGATCTATAGAAATAGATCTAGAAGGCTTCTAGGCCTAAGCTAGAGCACATATATTGACAAGGTGCTAAAGAGGTTTAGCATGGAGGGTTCTAAGAGAGGTAACTTGACCATGTCCCATGGGGTTACGATCTCTAAAGCCCAATGTCCTAGTTCATGTGATGAATGGGCGTGAATGAGTAAGATTCCATATGCATCGGCAATTGGATCTATCATGTATGCGATGTAATGTACTCATCCTGATGTGTCGTATGCTTTGAGCATGATGAGCCGGTATCAGTCAAATCCAAGTGAATGTCAATGGACAACAGTAAAGAACATCCTAAAGTACTTGAGAAGGTCTATGGATCAATTCTTGGTATATGGTGGTGAGGAAGAGCTCGTGGTAAAGGGTTACACTGATGCTAGCTTCCAAACTGACAAAGATGACTATAGATCGCAATCTGGATTTGTGTTTTGCCTGAACAACAGAGCTGTGAGCTGGAAGAGTTCCAAGCAAGAGACGGTTGCGGATTCTACAACAGAGGTTGAATATATTGCTGCATCTAATGCTGCAAAGGTAGCTATGTGGATCAGGAAGTTCAATTCTGAACTTGGAGTGGTTCCAAGCATTGGTGATGCAATTGAGTTGTTTTGCAACAACAACGGAGCAATTGCATAGGCTAAAGAACCTAGATCGCACCAACATTCGAAACATATTCTATGGAAGTTCCATCTCATACGAGAGATCGTACAGCAAGGAGATGTGAAGATTTGGAGAGTACCTACAAAAAGCAATGTTGCTAACCCGCTCACAAAAGCACTTTCACATCAGAAACATGACGGACATGTTCGATCACTTGGATTGAGATTCATGAGTGATTGGGTATAAGTGCAAGTGGGAATCTGTTGGTATGTATGCCCATAGGGACTATCATTTGATGATTGTAATGGGATACGATGTAAACAATTGTAATACTACATTGATCATATCAATATAAAGGCAAGTTTGCAATCTATATGTTTGTGTTTTATATTGTGAGATGACCACAAAACTTATAGATGTCTATAGAATAATATACTCAATGACATATGTCTTCGGGTTGATGACCTGAATAGTGAGATCATATGTATGCTAAGATTATGTATTCTTGTTTTGTCCCTAATCGGTTGTTATTGTGGAAATATCCATAGACATCAATAACACATAAGAGTAGAATGTATATTGGTTGATGGAAGAATCTCATTATTCATGATATGGAGATATCAAATCAAATACATAGATACATGTTAGAGAATAGTGTATCGAATAGACCCACCTTGAGAGTGACACATGGATACCATGATTAGTAGTTGGAGTCACATCTCATAATGATGGTGGTGATTTTGGCTCTTAGACCTGAAGTCACTACACTTATCACATGTCATTCGATGTACTTTGACATCATCCACCATGGTCCTGAATAAGGATTGCTATAAAGATGGTGCTTGGGTGCACTGTGACACATGGGGATGACTGTGATGTAGGGTTTTAGGGGAGACAGAGATCGCAGCGGAAACAAAAATATTTCTCCCCCAACCCATACCGAGGAAACGCGTCAACGTCTATATAATAGGAAAGGATGGTTTGTGGAATCATACCTTGTCCCGAGGCTTGCTCGGAGACAATACCTCGCGCAATGCGCGGTCTTCAACTCCGGTCTTGGACGGCGTCTGTGCAGCTTCTGGTCGCACCGGGACTGACGACTCCTCCTCCTACCGGACTGTCAGATGACAGTTGTCCTCCTGAGCGGCAGTGTCCTCCCGCCTCTGTAGTAGTCCACACGGACCACCTGGAACTCCACTCTCCTTGTCCCACAAGGAAGTGGAAGGAGTCGCACCCTCCTGTTGACGTACTAGTCGCCAACACACTCTCCCGCTACCAGTTGCAACTGCAGTTGTCCTTCCCTTGCTGCACCTCCCTTTGCGGGAAGCACTTGCTCGGGCTCTCTCATGGTTACCAAAACCAGAGAGAACGACAACTTCGCAAAGCAACCGGCTTGCATTGAGTTGTACTCTGAGAAGCCCCCAATACCCCTATATATAGGCGGGTCATGGGATAGGGTTCTCTGTGCCCGGCAATATGGGACTAAAGTAGGAGTAGAAGGGTTCAAGATTTTTCACAAAAAGCAACCAACTCGCAACCTGAACCGATCGGTTCACAAGTGAACCGGTCGGTTGGGGACCTGAACCGGTCGGTTGGAGCACCAACCAATCGGTTGGGACCCATGAGCCGATCGGTTCACTTCTGAACCGGTCGGTTCGTGGTCCTGATCAGTTCCCGATAGACTTTCCAACTTTCGTTTCTAATGGGTATCGAATACCAATCCTTGTTCCAATCAAATTGGGCAAGTGAAACGCAAGGAAAATTCTCACCGACCTGACTTTCCCAACTTGCTTGGTTGCACCAGTTGAACCGATCGGTTCAACACTTGAACCGCTCATTTCACCCTGGGCTTGAGCCGATCGGCTCAACACTTGAGCTGACCGGTTCAGCAACCTCAGCCGACCGGTTCAACACTTGAACCGATCGGTTGGGAGTACAGGTTGTGCAGAATCAGTCAAATGTGATTTCAATCAATCTGATACTCCAATCAATGCGTCCAACACCTTGAACCATATGATATTGAGCTATCAACTGATTGAGTGTTTAATTGAACTACTAAACTCCTTTAGTAATCAATCTAAACATTGCTTTGTGGACAAAACTCCTCTTCCAGGTTAAATCCTATGTGTGTGACCCTGCAGGTCCATTTCACGTTGGCAGTGAAAGTCCATAACACTTATGACTTCACAAGCAAAGAGCGGTGCCTAGTCACACATCAGTGCTACCCAAGTGAAAGTAGAAAGTTGGAGAACAACTTTCATCCTACAATCCGTGAATGGTGTTACAGTGAATGTATAATTCCTTTGTCACTGATATCCCGAATGAACTCGAGGCATGGAACAGTCATCCTGTCAATGTTCATTCACTTTCTTGATCTCAGAGTAGAGTGAAGGAGATATGTATGACATCAATATCACATACTGATTCACACATGTGTGCGCACGCCTATCTCAATCCTACTCATCAAGTGGCCTTGGATATCAAACTCCCTCAGGAGGGACAAATTCCATATCTATCACTCACCCCTCAAAAGCCCCATGTGTCAAAGCCACCCAATCATCACCTTTATAACAACCCATGTTTCAGGACTGCGTTTGATGATGTCAAAGTGTGCCCAATGACATGTGTTGAGTGTAGTGATTTCAGGTCTAAGAATCACACTCACCACCATCACTGTGAGTACTCACTGTGACTACCATGTCATAGTTCTATGTGTCAAACTCACGGTGGGTCTGTCCGGTACACTTGTTCTCTAACAAGTACCTATGTGTTTGGTTTGATATCTCTATATCATGATTAATGAGATTCTGTCATCAACCAACACCACAATCTAGTCTTGTGTGTCATTTCTGTCTATCTACCTTCCACAATGACATCCGACTAGGGACATAACATGAATGTACAAACTCTTAGCATCCGTATGATCTCATCGTTCAGGTCCTCAACCTGAAAGCATACGTCATTGAGTACTGTCATTCTCTAGACATTCAATATGTTCTATCACTATCTCATATGACTGAACCAGAAAGAATTGGAAGCTTGCCTTTGATGTTTATCAAATCAATCTTAAAATATCCCACCAATCATCCCATGATTGGCTCTCAGGGCATACATACCAACAGACTCCCACTTGCACTGTGAGCCAATCACTCTTGAATCATATTCATAGTGATCTTCAAACATGTCCCACGTGTCACTGTGCTCTAGTGCCAACATAGTGAGTAATGGCAACACCTTGCCAAAGTCAGTTTTAAATCGCATGTCTCTCATCTCTTCGCTGTACGTCGCACGTATGAGATGGAGTTGTTGTAATATGCGATCTAGTATTCCTTTGCTAACCTTTAGCCACATTGCATGATCAAGGATTCCAGACTTGTCATCAATGACCGGAATATATATAAGTTCATCTCATGAACTTCTAGATCCATATAGTATCCACTGCTGTTCACTAACACACAGATACTTGGCATTTCCCTTTTAAATGGTTTTATTGGAACACTTCCAATTATCAACAAAATTTCACTTTTATACATCCTATGTATATTTTGCGATTAATTTTCTGTCCTTTCGGAAGTTCGCATCAATGTAACTCTTTACATCGAACTCTTCCTTATCTCCATAGAACTAGTACATCTCAAGTACTTATCAAGTTCTTATGGTATTCCAGTAACCCTTACTGGAAGTAGACAGACATCCACTCGTCATGTCCTACATATAAGTTATCAGGATGAGCACATCATATTGCCATGTCCTACATACAAGATGATGAATGCATTTTATTCTTGCCATGTCATACATGCAAGACAATGGGATGATTAAATACATGATAGATCCATATCTATTCTTAGTGTTCCCATTCTTCATAAGAATTGGACACTTGGCCTTGGGATACTAATATCCATATAACATGGACAAGTTTTCTCCCACTGAATCTGTGCATACTGAACTCTTCAGTACAGATTGCCAATGTATGCTCTCTCTTTTCCAGGTCAAGAGATTTGTCGAGAACTATCTCTATAGATCTCTATTCCTATCATATAGGAAACATCTCTATCTTCCTTAAAGATAATTTCCACTTTTGGATTTCCATTCTAGAACAATTCCATTTCACATCAATATGTTGAATGTGAACACACTCCCACTAAATCACAGATCCTCCTTTATCTTTGACATATCAGTCAAACCCTTTGACTATATCATCAAAGTAAAGATCCAATTTTGAGTTGCTTGTACTCAATCAATCACATTGATTAGTCCATTGTAACTTATAGACTTCATTTGCATTAGTGGATTCATAAACCTTATAGGTTGTGTCACGTACACATCCTTGTTTTATTCCTCATAGGAATGTGGTTTTAGTATCCATATGCCAAATGTTTCAGTCATTAAGTTGCAATCAACAAGCATCATCCTTCTCAAAATGTTATCCATGTGTCTTAACACTTAAGACTCATTTGCACTTATGGATTTTATCCAATGAGTGCTACCATCAAGGTCATACCTTATGGTTCACATGGAAATCATTTAGGATGTAATGATCATAAATCATAACTCAAAATTCGGTTCCTCATATTCATCTAGATAGTTGACTCATCACATGAACAACTCATCACATAGATAATTGAGGTGTATCAGTTAAGGATATAAGAACACACAACCCTTGTGATTCTTAATTTCCTTTATTAGTGTGGGGTATTCTTTTATTAAGAAGAATTCAGCTATTCGATAATCATTCTCTAACTCCTTAGAGTATGATTCCTTCTTGATTTAGGCATCACCATGCCTTAATCATGAGTTTACTATGATACATTATCATAATCACTCGTAAGGATCTCAAACATTTGGTTCAAGTGTTTCATTCATTGATCTCATCAAGAATTAACACTTTACCAAATTTGCACTTCATCTATGAAAATCATGAACACTTCAGGATATTCATATTAGTATTTCTCTAAACACCATTTGAAGTATTAGCATTTGTTCCAATATGTATGTAAATATATCACATGCATTATACCTAATAGGACAATCATTCCCCCACTACCATTAGTGAAGATTGATTAATCATGTCCAAGATATTCATGTCTCTTAATGGTTCTCTAACCAAAAGAGTCTAGGTTTATCCATCATATGGAAACTAGAAATGAATTTCTCATGATCAATGCTAATTTAATTGTTTGAGTTATCAATAACTTTAGGTATCATTTTATCTTATACATACCATGTATTACAAGATAAACAAGGCATTGCCACAAAGATCATATCTTTAAGATTGAAACATCAACTTTATTAATTGCCATCATTGTCATACAATATGCAATAATAAAGTGTTTCTATCTATTGGAAATATATGAAATAGTAGTTCTCAACTCTATTTCGTGCCCTTTAGGCTGAAATAAACTGAAAGACACTCCTATCTATGGCAGCAACACTTGCTCCAATGATGGGTATTTCTTTCTTGGTCCTTTCACAAAGGCCATCACTTCTTTGCGGATATTGCATATCATATATGACATATCCATATCTTGGTATCATATACCTCAGATAAAGAAGCGGTTCATTTCATGGTACCTTAGGTGGATATCTCCATCCCCTCCTTCATCTTCTTTTGTTCTTCCAGATATAGAGGGCAATCCCTCATACACCCTTTCCCCATGTGCCTTCAGGCTGAAGACGGCTTGGATTTCTGGCTAGCATCAGAACACTTCTTAGCTTTGCCCTTGTCCTTGCCCTTAAGAATTACCTTTTCTTTGATCACATCAAAGACTATGGTTTGTCTTTCTTCATCTTTGCCTTTACTATCCTCAACATGTCCAACAACTCTGTCAACGCTTGTAAAAGTTGTTCATATTTTAGCTTATCATGAATTGTATGATTCTCACAACATTTGCAGTATCATACCAATAGCCAACTCTTGGCTCAGAGGGAATCCTTCTTAATCAGGTTTTCCACATACCCAATCATATTGAGTGTGTGAATACCTTACTGGATCTCCTTCTGTCATGACATACGAGGACAGTATCTTGGAGACATCATATGTCTCATGTTGTTTCTGCAACTCATAGTTCAGAGAACACAACATCAAGCACTCCTCATCAATGTCATCCTCAGTGTGCTTCCATAAGCATACTTTCAGCCATTGATGTGGTGGGATCGAGTTCATCTGGTTCTGGTACAACTAGGACTTAGAGCTTTCGCTCTTTGATTGAGAACACTTCTCATCATCATCCTAACCAGTCGTGGAATTATTCCCATTTATTTTG
Organism: Alisma plantago-aquatica; assembly: GCA_963693085.1. Classification (NCBI taxonomy): domain Eukaryota; kingdom Viridiplantae; phylum Streptophyta; class Magnoliopsida; order Alismatales; family Alismataceae; genus Alisma; species Alisma plantago-aquatica. The sequence goes on along the minus strand of OY856410.1, from coordinate 566,158,527 downwards.
TTGGTCTCAAAGACCGATCGCAAATAAAGTGATTTGTTGATTAACCATTTATTTTAACAAAAGGAAATATATGCAATTTTAGTCCAAAAACTCATTTTTGACTTGTTTGATTGATTTGAAAGGTGACGATAAAATTAGGCCTTTAATTAATTATCGCTCCCACTATTTTACTTCAAATTGATAGCCCTCACCATCAATTCGGAAGATTGCAGCGTACAATCTTCTAGTGGGCAAGATCCTGAAATCCTCTAAGTCATGAGTCAGCTTTGGCTGATCGCCCACAACTAAGATCTCTCAGGTAGGCAACTCTTGCCAATTGCATCATATGCAACTCTTGTTGAATGAACATGCACAACACCTTGCCATGAACATTCCTTTCCTCTGGGCTTAGACGCTCTAAGAATCACCAATTAAGTCTAACCCAAAAGCCGACACGGTAAACATGCACCCTGCTTTGGCAGAACCTACATGTCTACCCTTCACACTTCCACAAGATAGACGGCGCACCATGCTTTGGCGTAACCTACGCTTGGTCGATCGAGCTTTTCATGTGTGCCGCTAATGGAAGGCATATAAGACTTAATATTTTAATGAGGGATTTGGTTTTTATATACATATACATATCCAATCACCACAATACATAGTACGTATCATATACATGCTATATCCCACAGAAAACATGCACAAACGATAAAAAGCGATGATTATGGCCATCCTAATGTGATTCCTCGATCCAAGAGGAATCACGGTCATCTAGGTCTACATCATATGCAACCTGTACAAGATGAACTTCTGTGCCTTGCCTTCCGAGTTGATCAACTCATCTCATGAATGATATGTACTCTCCAGCTGGTCGTCTGGGTGCCACCAGCCGATCGGTTGGCTCCTCCAACCGATCGGTTCTCCTGGTCATCGTGCATCTCGTCATGTCCGCCACCCGCTCGTCTCGCTCCTCGAACCGGTCATCAACCGATCGGTTCACTCCTTGAACCGACCGTCTGGAACATCAACCGATCGGTTCATGCCTTGAACCGATCGTCTGAGCAGTCGTCTTGATGTCCGCCGGTCTTTGACATAACAGGAAATAAAAAATCTATCCTATTATTACATTGCTTTAAAAAGGGAAACCCCGATTTACATTCGAGGGGAGAAAAGGTAGGAAAGAATCTCGAATTATTTCGAGTTACATCAGGAATAAGAGAGGGAAGATCGGTGCGCAGACCGAGATGCAAGCAACCACAAACAACCACACACAGATAGGGGTTTATAGGCCATAATCACGCTACACACATCCACCACAAAACTCGTTTAAGGGCGACGCGTATCGAGTGCATTAATAATACATATCATATATGTAATTTGGGATTTGTGGATTTAGGATTGGACATGCATAAAGCCAATATTATTCGCATCGCATGCAATAAATAAAGGCGACAAACCAAAAATCGATCATATCGATATTCCTAAAATATAGAGCAGTTGACGTGGCTCTGATACCACTGTAGGGTTTTAGGGGAGATAGAGAAGGCAGTGGAAACAAAAATATTTCTCCCCCAACCCATACCGAGGAAACGCGTCAACGTCTATATAATAGGAAAGGATGGTTTGTGGAATCATACCTTGTCCCGAGGCTTTCTCGGCGACAATACCTCATGCAATGCGCGGTCTTCAACTCCGGTCTTGGACGGCGTCTGTGCAGCTCCTGGTCGCACCGGGACTGACGACTCCTCCTCCTACCGGACTGTCGGATGACAGTTGTCCTCCTTGTTGGGTTTTAGAGGAGGCAGAGAAGCAGCGGAAACAAAAAAACATTTCTCTCCAAACCCAGAACAAAAGGAATCGCGTCAACATCTATATAATAGGAAAGAAGGTTTGTGAATCATACCTTGTTCCGAGGCTTTCTCGGCGACAGTACCACGCGCCTTGCGCGGTCTTCACCTCTGGTCTTGGACGGTGTCTGTGAAGCTCCTGGTCGTACCGGGACTGAAGACTCCTCCTCCTACCAGACTGTCGGATGACAGTTGTCCTCCTGAGCGGCAGTGACCTCCCGCCTCTGAAGTAGTCCACACGGACCACCCAGAACTCCACTCTCCTTGTCCCACAAGGAAGTGGAAGGAGTCGCACCCTCCTGTTGATGTACTAGTCGTCAACACACTCTCCTACTGTTAATTACAACTGCAGTTGTCCTTCCCTTGCTGCACCTCCCTTTGCGGGAAGCACTTGCTTGGGCTCTCTCTCAGTTACCAAAACCAGAGAGAACGACAACTTTGCAGAGCAATCAACTTGCACTGAGTTGTACTTTGAGAAGCCCCCAATACCCCTATATATATAGGCGGGTCATGGGACAGGGTTCTCTGTGCCCGGCAATACGGGACTAAAGCAGGAGTAGAAGGGTTCGGGATTTTCCACAAAAAGCAACCATCTCGCAACATGAAATGATCGGTTCACAACTGAACCGATCGGTTCGGCCATTGAGCCGATCGGTTGGACCTGAGCCGATCATTTGGGGCACTCCAACCGATCGGTTGATGCCCTGAACCGATCGGTTCATAGTCCTAATCCGGCTCAAAAAGACTTTCCTTGTTTCGTTCCCAATTGGTATCGAATACCAATGTCATTCCCAATCGAATTGAGCAATTTGAAACCAAAGGAAAATTCTTGCCGACATGACTTTTTCCCAACTGGTCGGTTGCACCAGTTGAGTCGATCGGTCCAACCCTTGAACCGGTCATTTCAACCTGGGCATGAGCCGATCGGCCTGGACACTCCAGCCGACCGGTTCAGCAACCTCAGCCGACCGGTTCATCTCATGAACCGATCGGTTGGGAGCACTGGTTGGGCAAAAATCAGTCAATTGCAATTTCAATCAATCCGATACTCCAATCAATGCGTCCAACACCTTGAACCATATGATATTGAGCCATAGACTGATTGAGTGTTTAATTGAACTACTAAACTCCTTTAGTAATCAATCTAAACATTGCTTTGTGGACAAAACTCCTCTTCCATGTTAAATCCTATGTGTGTGACCCTGCAGGTCCATTTCACATTGGCAGTGAAAGTCCATAACACTTATGACTTCACAAGCAAAGAGCGGTGCCTAGTCACACATCATTGCTACCCAAGTGAAAGTAGAAAGTTGGAGAACAACTTTCATCCTACAATCCGTGAATGGTGTTACAGTGAATGTATAATTCCTTTGTCACTGATATCCAGAATGAACTCGAGGCATGGAACAGTCATCCTGTCAATGTTCATTCATTTCCTTGATCTCAGAGTAGACCGAGTGAGATGTGTATGACATCAATATCACATATTGATTCACACGTGCATGCGCATGCCTTTCTCAATCCTACTCATCAAGTGGCCAAGGATATCAAACTCCCTCAGGAGGGACAAATCCCATATCTATCACTCACCCCTCAAAAGCCCCATGTGTCAAAGCCACCCAATCATCACCTTTATAACAACCCATGTTTCAGGACTGCGTTTGATGATGTCAAAGTGTACCCAACGACATGTGTTGAGTGTAGTGATTTCAGGTCTAAGAATCACACTCACCACCATCACTGTGAGAGCTGACTGTGACTACCATGTCATGGTTCCATGTGTCACTCTCACGGTGGGTCTGTCTGGTACCTTGTTCTCTAACAAGTACCTATGTGCTTGGTTTGATATCACCATATCATGACTAGTGAGATTTTGTCATCAACCAACACACAATCTAGTCTTTAGTGTTATTGATGTCTATGGTTATTTCCACAATAACAACTGACTAGGGACTAAACAAGAAAGAATACTCTTAGCATCCGTATGATCTCATCGTTTAGGTCCTCAACCCAAAAGCATACGTCATTGAGTAAAACAATCTTTAGACATCTATCATGTTACACCATCATCTCAGAAACAGTTTAAACATATAGATTGGAAATTGCCTTTATTATTATTCAAATCAATTACAAAGTATCCCATTACAATCATCATATGACTTGCTCTATGGGCATACATACCAACAGACTCCCACTTGCACTTAGAGCCAGTCACCAAGGAATCGCAGTCCTTGTGACCTAGCATGACCATCATGCTTCTGCTGAGAAAGGGCCTTAGTCAGTGGATCAACTATGTTGTCTTTAGTTGGTACTTTGCAAATCTTCACATCTCCTCGTTGTACGATCTCTCATATGAGATGGAAGCGCCGCAGTATGTGCTTGGACTGCTGATGTGATCTGGGCTCCTTAGCTTGTGCAGTAGCTCCATTATTGTCACAATAAAGCTCAATTGCATCACAGCTACTGGGAACTACACCAAGTTCAGAAATGAACTTCCTGATCCACACAACATCCTTTGCTGCATGCGAAGCAGCAATATACTTGGCCTCTGTAGTAGAATCGGCAACTGTTTCTTGCTTGGAACTCTTCCAGCTCACAGCTCCATTATTAAGGCAAAACACAAATCCTGACTGTGATCTGTAATCATCTTTATCGGTTTGGAAGCTTGCATCGGTGTAACCCTTTACAACCATCTCTTCCTCACCGCCGTACACAAGAAACTGATCCTTAGTCCTTCGCAAGTACTTGAGGATGTTCTTCACGGCTGTCCAGTGAGCATCCCCGAGATCTGACTCGTACCTGCTCGTCATGCTGAGAGCATACGAGACATCTGGGCGTGTGCACAACATAGCGTACATGATGGATCCGATGGCTGATGCATATGGGATCCCATTCATACGCTCCCTCTCTTCACAAGATTGGGGACATTGAGCTCTAGAGACGGTAACTCCATGTAGCATAGGGACGTTGTCTCTCTTTGAGTTCTCCATGCTGAACCGCTTCATCACCTTGTCAATGTACGTGCTTTGACTTAGTCCGCGAATCCTTCTAGATCTATCTCTATAGATCTTAATTCCTAGAATATAGGATGCTTCTCCTAAGTCCTTCATTGAGAAAGTTTTCCCAAGCCAAGTCTTTACCTTCTCTAAGGCTAAGACATCATTCCCCATCAAAAGTATGTCATCCACATACAATATGAGGAATGTGGTCGAGCTCCCACTAACCTTCTTGTACACACAAGGTTCATCTTCATTTTGAATAAAGCCAAACACTTTGACTTCTTCATCAAATCGAAGATTCCAACTCCGAGATGCTTGCTTCAATCCATAGATTGACCTTTGCAGTTTACAGACTTTATTGGCATTCTTTGGATCTACAAAACCCTCAGGCTGTGTCATGTACACATCCTCATGTATATTCCCATTAAGGAATGCGGTTTTAACATCCATCTGCCAAATCTCATAGTCATAATAAGCTGCAATAGCAAGCATGATCCTGATGGACTTAATCATGGCAACTGGAGAAAAGGTTTCGTCATAGTCAACACCTTGAATTTGTCGAAAACCCTTCGCAACCAATCTGCCTTTATAAGTTTGCACATTGCCATCCATGTCGGTCTTTTTCTTGAAGACCCACTTGCACCCTATGGGTTTTACCCCTTCGGGTGGTTCCACCAAAGTCCATACTTTGTTGGAGTACATGGATTCCATCTCGGATCTCATGGCTTCAAGCCATTTCTCAGAATCTGGTCCCTCCATAGCCTCTACGTAGGTAGTTGGATCATCATCTATGATCAACTCTCCACCTTCCTAAGTTACAAGGTATCCAAACCTCTCAGGCTCAAGGCGGGTCCTACTAGATCTACGAGATCCTTGTGTTACCTGAGGAGACTGAGATTCCACAACACCTTGTGAATCTCTATTTTCCTCTGGTACATCTACCGGTTCATTGTTTTCTTGTTGGGCTTGAACCTCTTCAAGCTCTATCTTTCTCCCACTGCTTCCTTTGGAAATAAATTCCTTCTCTAGGAACACAGCTGTCCTGGCAACAAACACTTTGTTGTCAGTAGGGTGGTATAGATAGTATCCCCTTGTATCCTTGGGGTATCCAACAAAATAACATTTATCGGATTTGGGTCCAAGCTTATCAGGAAACATTTTCCTAACGTAAGCCTCACAACCCCAAATCTTCAGAAAAGACAAATCGGGACGCTTCCCAGTCCATATCTCATATGGTGTCTTTTGAACCGATTTAGATGGCACACGGTTAAGTGTAAACGCGGCGGTTTCAAGAGCATAACCCCAGAAAGAAATTGGAAGATCAGCAAAACTCATCATTGATCGCACCATATCTAACAATGTGTGATTCCTTCTTTCAGACACACCATTATGCTGTGGTGTTCCAGGCGGAGTCCATTATGATACAATACCACGGGCTCGCAGAAGGTCCTCAAACTCCTGGCTCAAGTATTCTCCACCTCGATCGGAATGAAGTGCCTTAATACTTTTACCAAGCTGGTTCTGTACTTCATTCATGAAATCCTTGAACCTTTCAAGGGTTTCTGACTTATGTTTCATCAGGTACACATAGCCATACCTACTGAAGTCATCAGTAAAGGTAATGAAGTACTGATACCCACCTCTGGCATTAGTTCTAAAAGGCCCACATACATCAGTATGTATGAGTCCTAATAGATCACTAGCTCTCTCACCTTTACCTGAAAAGGGAGTCTTGGTCATCTTGCCCAACAAACAAGATTCGCATGTCTCTATTGATTCACAATCAAAAGAGTCTAGATAACCATCTTTATGGAGTCTAGAAATGCGCTTCTCATTTATGTGCCCTAGACGAAAATGCCAGAGATATGTTTTGTTTGAGTCGTTGAGTTTTTGCCTTTTGGTGTTTACGTTGTATACACTTGTCTCCAAGTCTATCAAGTATAGACCATAAGACATAGGGGCACTGCCATAAAAGATCCCATCTTTAGAAATGGAACACTTTCCATTCTTAATAAGAAATTCAAATCCATCTTTGTCCAAACAAGAGACGGAAATGATATTCCTATTTATGGCAGGTACATAATAGCAGTTCTTCAACTCTATTATTAGCCCACTAGGTAGAGTTAACTCATAGGTTCCTACGGCACTGGCGGCAACTCTTGCCCCATTAGCAACACGTAGTTCAACCTCACCTTTCCCCAAAGGCCTACTTCTCTTAAGATCCTTCACATTTGAACAAATGTGAGATTCGCATCCAGTATCAAGTACCCATGACGAAGAAGTAGTGAAGTTAATCTCTATCACGTATACACCAGGAGTAGAGATCTCTATCTCTGACTTCTTCTTCCATTGTTCCTTCCATCCTCTCCATGTAGAAGAAATTGGTTTGGCGAGAGAACACTTCTCTCCCTTACCTACTTTCTTCTTCACCAACGCATTAAGCGTACATAGAGTGGATTCTAAGAATCCTGGTATATCTGGATTGTGCAGAACACTTCTCACAATCCTCAACTAGTTATGGAATTTATTCTCAATTAATTTGCCCATTTTAAAAGATGATTCTTTTGCCATTCTACAAGAGAAAATTTGCATTTGTCAAAACCCTTTTGATTTGATTTGAATAAAATTTGACGATAGTTAATTAGGCCTTTAATTAATTACCGCTCCCACTATTTTGACTCAAATTGATAGCCCTCACCATCAATTCGGAAGATTGCATCGTACAATCTTCTAGTGGGTCAAGATCCTAAAATCCTCTGAGCCATGGACCAGCTTGGGCTGTCACTCACAACTCAGATCTTCCAGGTAGGCAACTCTTGCCAATTGCATCATATGCAACTCTTGAAAGATGTCATATGCAACTCCTTGCAATGATCATCTCCATGCCTCAAGGCGCTAGATCCTATCTAGGTCACCTTGTTAAGTTCAACCCAAAGCCAACACGATGAACATGCACCCTGCTTGGGCAGACCCACATATTCATCCTTCACGCTTCCACGAGATAGATGGTGCACCACACTTGGGCGTGCCCACACTTGGTCGATCAAGCTTTTCACGTGTGTCGCATTTGGAAGGCATCTAAAACTTAATATTTAATGAGGGATTTTGATTTATATACATATACATATCCAATCACCACAATATATAGTACGTATCATATACATGCTATATCCCACACAAAACATGCATAAACGATAAAAAGCAATGATTATGGCCATCCTATTTGTGATTCCTTGAGCCAAGAGGAATCACGGTCATCTAGGTCTACATCACATGCAACCTATACAAGATGAAATCTGTGCCTGCCTTTTTGAGTTTGATCAGCTCATCTCCATGACTGATCGGCTCACCATCAGGTTGGTTGTTCGGGTGCCACCAGCCGATCGACTGGCGCCTCCATCCGATCGGTTCACCGGTCATCGTGCATCTCCTCAGGTCGCCACCCGCTCATCTCGTTCCTCGAACCGGCCTTCTGGATCACCAACCGATCGGTTCACTCCTTGAACCGATCGTCTTCAGGTTGTCCGCCGTTCTTTGACATAACAGGAAATAAAATCTATCCTATTTACAATTGAATTGAGAAACCCCGAGTTACATTCGGGGGGGAGCAAAGGTAGGAAAAGAATTCTCGAATTATTTCGAGTTACATCAGGAATATGAGAAAGGGAATCGGTACGCAGACCGAGATGCAAGAAACCACACAAACAACCACACACAGATATAGGGGTTTATAGGCCATAATCATGCTACACATCCACCACAAAACTTGTTTAAGGGCGACGCGTATCGAGTGCATTAATATTACATATCATATATGTATATTAGGGATTTGTGGATTGGACATGTATAAAGCCGATATTATTCGCATCGCATGCAATAAATAAAGGCGACAAACCAAAATCGATCACATCGATAATCCTAAAATATAGAGAGGTTGACGTGGCTCTGATACCACTGTTGGGTTTTAGAGGAGGCAGAGAAGCAGCGGAAACAAAAAAAAAATTTCTCTCCAAACCCAGAACAAAAGGAATCGCGTCAACATCTATATAATAGGAAAGAAGGTTTGTGAATCATACCTTGTCCCGAGGCTTGCTCGGCGACAGTACCACGCGCCTTGCGCGGTCTTCACCTCCGGTCTTGGACGGTGTCTGTGCAGCTCCTGGTCGTACTGGGACTGAAGACTCCTCCTCCTACCGGACTGTCGGATGACAGTTGTCCTCCTGAGCGGCAGTGACCTCCCGCCTCTGAAGTAGTCCACACGGACCACCCGGAACTCCACTCTCCTTGTCCCACAAGGAAGTGGAAGGAGTCACACCCTCCTGTTGACGTACTAGTCGTCAACACACTCTCCTGCTGTTAATTGCAATTGCAGTTGTCCTTCCCTTGCTGCACCTCCCTTTGCGGGAAGCACTTGCTCGGGCTCTCTCTCGGTTACCAAAACCAGAGAGAACGAAAACTTTGCAGAGCAATCAACTTGCACTGAGTTGTACTTTGAGAAGCCCCCAATACCCCTATATATATAGGCGGGTCATGGGATAGGGTTCTCTGTGCCCGGCAATACGGGACTAAAGCAGGAGTAGAAGGGTTCGGGATTTTCCACAAAAAGCAACCATCTCGCAACCTGAAATGATCGGTTCACAACTGAACCGATCGGTTCGGCCATTGAGCCGATCGGTTGGACCTGAGCCGATCGTTTGGGGCACTCCAACCGATCGGTTGATGCCCTGAACCGATCGGTTCATAGTCCTAATCCGGCTCAAAAAGACTTTCCTTGTTTCGTTCCCAATTGGTATCGAATACCAATGTCATTCCCAATCGAATTGGGCAATTTGAAACCAAAGGAAAATTCTTGCCGACATGACTTTTTCCCAACTGGTCGGTTGCACCAGTTGAGCCGATCGGTTCAACCCTTGAACCGGTCATTTCAACCTGGGCATGAGCCAATCGGCCTGGACACTCCAGCCGACCGGTTCAGTAACCTCAGCCGACCGGTTCATCTCATGAACCGATCAGTTGGGAGCACTGGTTGGGCAAAAATCAATCAATTGCGATTTCAATCAATCCGATACTCCAATCAATGCGTCCAACACCTTGAACCATACGATATTGAGCCATCGACTGATTGAGTGTTTAATTGAACTACTAAACTCCTTTAGTAATCAATCTAAACATTGCTTTGTGGACAAAACTCCTCTTCCAGGTTAAATCCTATGTGTGTGACCCTGTAGGTCCATTTCACATTGGCAGTGAAAGTCCATAACACTTATGACTTCACAAGCAAAGAGCGGTGCCTAGTCACACATCATTGCTACCCAAGTGAAAGTAGAAAGTTGGAGAACAACTTTCATTCTACAATCTGTGAATGGTGTTACAGTGAATGTATAATTCCTTTGTCACTGATATCCAGAATGAACTCGAGGCATGGAACAGTCATCCTGTCAATGTTCATTCATTTCCTTGATCTCAGAGTAGACCGAGTGAGATGTGTATGACATCAATATCACATATTGATTCACACGTGCATGTGCATGCCTTTCTCAATCCTACTCATCAAGTGGCCAAGGATATCAAACTCCCTCAGGAGGGACAAATCCCATATCTATCACTCACCCCTCAAAAGCCCCATGTGTCAAAGCCACCCAATCATCACCTTTATAACAACCCATGTTTCAGGACTGCGTTTGATGATGTCAAAGTGTACCCAACGACATGTGTTGAGTGTAGTGATTTCAGGTCTAAGAATCACACTCACCACCATCACTGTGAGAGCTGACTGTGACTACCATGTCATGGTTCCATGTGTCACTCTCACGGTGGGTCTGTCCGGTACCTTGTTCTCTAACAAGTACCTATGTGCTTGGTTTGATATCACCATATCATGACTAATGAGATTCTGTCATCAACCAACACACAATCTAGTCTTTAGTGTTATTGATGTCTATGGTTATTTCCACAATAACAACCGACTAGGGACTAAACAAGAAAGAATACTCTTAGCATCCGTATGATCTCATCGTTTAGGTCCTCAACCCAAAAGCATACGTCATTGAGTAAAACAATCTTTAGACCTCTATCATGTTACACCATCATCTCAGAAACAGTTTAAACATATAGATTGGAAATTGCCTTTATTATTATTCAAATCAATTACAAAGTATCCCATTACAATCATCATATGACTTGCTCTATGGGCATACATACCAACAGACTCCCACTTGCACTTAAAGCCAGTCACCAAGGAATCGCAGTCCTTGTGACCTAGCATGACATACGGGAGTTTGATATTCCGCCCACTTGATAAATGAGACTGAGAAATGCATGGCCATGCTGATGTGAGTCAATATGTGATATTGAGCTTACATATATCTCAAACAGTCTACTCTAGTTCAAGGAACATGGATTGAACGTTGAAGAGGATAATAGTTCCATGACTCGAGTTCAATCTGGATATCAATGACAAAGGAACTATACAATCACTGTAACACCAATCATGAATGATAGGTTAAGTTGTTCTCCAACTTCTCCAATTACTTGGGTGGCAATGAAGTCTTTCAAGATACCAATCATTACTTATGAAATCATAATATGATTATGGATATCACTGCCAACGTAATTTGGAGCCTACCGGGTCACACGCATAGGATGTGTTGGAATAGGAGTATAATTGTGGATTTGATTGGAATTTCTCTGAATCACATTGATTACTAAAATGTTTATGTAATCGGTTAGAATAATATTGGAGTGACTGGCCCTAAGTGCTAGTGAGAGTCTGTTGGTATATATATGCCCATAGAGCCATCCTGAGCTATTGCATGGAGTCAGATATTAATTAATCAATTAATGCAATTATTTGGTTAATTAATTAATTCTAGAATATTCTAATTAATCCATGAGTGTTTTAATTAATGCAATGTTTCTATTTATCGATGGGTTTAGGAAACCCTACTTCCTCTCTTCTCCTATTTAAAGAGGCTTTACGGCCGAAATCTATATAAGATATTGAGGTAGGATTTTCAATTTATGCTCATGTACATAAACCCTAAACATCACCGTCCTCAGGAGAGAAAGGAGAGCACCGTGATGCTAGCACGCCACCAGACAAAGACGACTCCTTCCTACCGGATTAGGAAGTGTGACGTGAAGTTCCAGTCCATCTGCGTGAATGAAGTAGAGACACAAACGTTGATACGCCTGTGTTCAGAGGACATCTATGACCACCTATACGTGCTATGAGCAGCGTACATCACCGCATGAAAGAAGCACCGTTGGATCTTCCTATGATGCACTCAATGAATGGGAGAGAAGTTCTATCCATGTAGGCTAGCAACGTTTGACACCATCGTGCAGCGGGACATCGCCGGACTTGCTCCGCGATAAGGTATATCCCACAAAACACTCTTTCTGAATATGCTGTTGTTGACGAGATCATATTTTGGGTTGCATGGAATTTTTTTGTTGCTTCTTCCACGCATGTTTTCTCCACAAAACCCAACAGAATACTCAAAGTGCATGAACCCACTTACCTATTTTGAAGAAAACATGATTGCTTTTCTTAGATTGAATAACTCCTAATCATGTTCTTGGGGTTGATGAACTCTAATCACCATGTTCATTCATTAATAACTATACTCCTTATAGTTTCTAGGGTTTCACAATTTTTGGATAAAATATGGAAACTTGGAGTCAAAGGATGCTCTGAATCCTAGTCCAGCATCTAGATCTCGAAAAACTGAACAAAATACATATATAACTTGACCACATTGGACATAGCAGTTAATTCTTGTGATTTTATACAACATAAAGACTTTATTCGAATACATTAACACCAATTACCTTATGTGGGTTTAGTTGGACTTGGGGTAGGATCTGAGATCCGCTTCACCAGTGATCCCCTTGTTCTCAGTGGCTTGTGGAAACGCACCTCCTCTGTTTTCCCTATTGAGCAGAGATCACCCAATCGAATGTTCTAATAGAAGGACTGGTGGCCCTTCCTCCACCCTTGGACCTCAAGAAGACCTTTGTGGTCCTATTAGAGAAACCGCACATGACTCTATTCATGATCTAGTATTCACAATCCGTCCTTAGGACATAGCACTTTCCTCCCTAGTGTTTATCACTGCTACTATAACCATGGAAGAAGGGGGAGAAAATGCCTCATGCAAATCTCTCATCCATGGTTGGTTTTGAAGACCAGGAAGTCAGTTGTGCATCCTAGGATCTAGAAGCAAAAAGGCATACAGAGCTTCTTCAGTGGTCGACCTTCATCCTTCTTTGACTCGATATCCTCTGGATCATGTTGATGTGGCATTCTTGAAAGCCAACCACCCTTCCTCTAGGGCAGCCTAACATGAAGGTAAGTCGCCACCAAGGTGGGGCGGCATGCATGTTTCTCGTCCATGTGGGGGTCTCCACCATGTCTCACCACCAATCTATGTGTAGGAAAGGTATGTCATGGTCTCAAGATCATGCCTGAACGTCCAATTGGACTTCCATGGCGCCTACACAAAGAGAGCTCTAACGAACTCCAGGGAAGATGATGACTGGGATGTGGCCAATAGGGGCTATAAGAGTGAAATTAAAGTGAGAGGAGGGGTATTGGGTATCGAGGTGGAGGTCTTCAGGGAACTTTTTGTCCATGAGAAGGTGTTGATCTGTGTCTGTGAGTTGCATCACCCCAAAGCAGAATGACAACATTGAGCATTTTGGTGTGAAGGGGAGTTAGGGTTAAACCACAATATTTATAAATTCACCATCGGCTCCTAGTTCTAGTGGAACTCTCAATTTGTGATGAGGATTACATGGAGAGATGAAATTGGGAAGGCATAGTAGGCGCATATTAGCAGGAGTTCAGGCATTCACGGTCTCAAGGAGGAAGAAGGTTTAGAAACCATTAGATCTGCATCCAAGGGTTTCTAGAGAAGCGGAAAATAGAGGGGGTGTGTAACATACGGGCTACAGCCTATATGCGAGGCCAAGAAATCAGTGTGTAATAGAAAATTCGATGAAATATTTAAATGAAACAAATTCAATTGATAAATGGAATGCACATTTAAGTATTATGTAATCCAATTAAAAATAACCATCTAGGTTTATCCAATAGTCCTCAAAATTGATACCCAAGCTAAATTGGAACCTAGAAAGGCATTTTTGGAGTTAGATTTATCTTTTAGCATTATCTTCTATGATTCCCACTACTATTAGGTTTTAACTCAAATATCTTGCTATTAATCATTATATCCCAAAGTAATTATCAGTATATAGGATTTAGAGTGTGATTATCATCATCTTGGTTCTACTATGGTTACATGTCATTATTCTACACAAATTGTGATAATTTACTCATTAAGATTGTTGTCTTTGTTAATTCAACATAAAATTATATCCAACACATTTATTTACTTTTACTTACATCAAACATCAATAATTTTTACACATATCCATGAGTTACATTATTATACATAAGAAACATTCATTCATCTTCATACACACCTAATTACTAATTATACATATTTAAGCCATCATGTGTGCACTGGAGAGCTACGTGGCATATAATGAACTCATTACATAATAAATCATGGTTAGGTTTATTTGGTCACTTAGCTAAATTTTACTAAGAAAATCCACATTTAAGATTTAAATTAGCTACAAAATTTGGGATGTTGCACCAATTAAAACTTGAGTTTTAAATCGAAATTAATCATAATCTAAAATTTGAGGACGTTACAATTCTACCCACCTTACGAAAATTTCATCCTCAAAATTTTCACATAATATCCACCTTAGGGTTTTACATATTCTATGCATGTTAAATCTCTAATATTATCTTAGAGTCTCATTATCATACTTAAGATATGAGTTACTCATAGTTCACATAATTACATGAGAACTTAATTAACTTAACATGGTTTCATATTAGACATGATTTTTACTTGAGTTGATATAGTCTGTAAGGACCCTGACCTTCGTTTAGGGCTTACCCTGTTTGCTTTGCTTAACCCTGGTGTTTTGGTGCCTGCTAATCACCTTTGGTAGTGGTTAGGGTTTGGTTGTGCTTTGTTGAGAGTTGGAGGTGCTGCTTGCAAATAATCCAATTTTAGGGTTTTGTGTGCAAGTTTCCCACCTTGTGAGGTGTTCTTCTCTCTCTTTGCTTCCTCTAGGGTTGAGAGGAAGGCTTGGGCTTGTTGCTTGAGTTGTTTGGGCCTTTGTTGAGCTTGTTTGGGCCTTGAGGTGCCTTATTTGGGCTTGGTTGAGCCTTGTGTCGGCCAAGTGTTGCTTGTATCGGCCTAGTGAGGTGTGTGTGTGTCGACCTAGGGTGTTTGTGTCGGCCAACAAAGAGGTGTGTCGCCCTAGTGCAAGCTTGGTGTGTCGCCCATGGTGCTTGGTCTTGTTTGGTGGACACTTGGTGCATGTCTTGGACAAGTGTCTTATGCCTTGCTAGAGTGGTGGCTTGAGTGCTAGGACAAGTGTCCTTTGTAGGGGCGACACCTTGCCACGTTCCACCTTATTTTCTCCTCCCTTTCTTTCTATATAGGTGGTTCCTTCCTTAGCTTGAGGTCCCTTTGGTTCCTCTCCCTCTTGTGCATGACACACTCCCTCTTTCCCTTGCTTGGTGGCCGACACACCCTTGAAGGAGTTGCTTGGAGGTTGACACACCCTTAGAGAAGAAGAGTGGTGGCCGATACACCCCCTTGGAGGAGCTTTCGTGGTCGATATCCCATGGAGCTCTCCATCCTCTTTGCTTGGTGGTGCGTGGAGCTTGGAGTTCTTCTTCTTTCTTGAAGCTTGGAGCTTAAGGCGGGTTGCATAACTCACCCTAGCTACTCTACTCTCTTTTCATATATGTTGCTTTAATCTTGCCTATATGCACGTTAGTAGTTGGTTTTTAGTTATCTTGCATGTGAGTATCTTAGTTCTTGCCTAGTAGCCAAGTTGGCCGATCCATGTAAGATTAGGGTTTAGGGAGCAACACTCCTTTCTCCCCTTGGTCTAGAAGAGTGATTTTGGGTCCTAATACCATGAGCAATACCCCTCTTTCCTAGCCGATTGAGGTGAGCTTATGACTTAGTGGCTTGAGCAAGACTCTCTTCTCACCTAGGGCAAGAACGTGAGCTCGTTAGATGACCTTGATGAGATGCATCTTGAGCATTTGGTGCTTGTAGAGGTGCTGCCTGACAGTCCTCATGGCTTAGCTGCCCTTGCACGGCATGAGTGAGCAATGTATCCCTTTTGTTCCTTGGGCGGGTGAGCATTCTGACCTTGCAAACCTTGAGCTAGTTCTGCCCGGCAGGCTGCACGCCTTGGGGCTACTCGCCCGACACCATGTTGCTCGCCCGATACATCTGCTCGCCTGACCACCCAGCTCGCTTGATGTTTTTCTCGCCCGACATCAACCTGTGTCGCCCGATATCCACCCTGCTCGCTCAGCTTCATCTTGCACGCTCAGTTGAACCCTGCACGCCCAGACAGTACCCTGTCTCGCCCGACGCACCTGCTCGCCCGGACACCCTTGCATGCCCGACACACTCTACACGCCTACTAGAGCTGCACGCCTGATAGGGATTAGATGAGAGTGGGTCCTGCCCGGGATGACCTTTAGTGAGGGTTTTGGGTACCTCTTGTGAGGGCACGTTCTGTCATGAAAAGGTGATACGTCATCTAGGTTTTTATGAATCGTTGAAGCTTGTTCTTTATATCTTCTTATGACTAAGCACATGTGTACGAGTGTGACTAACCTAGTTATCTCTTAAATGCTAAGAATAATGTTAAGCATTCATTAGGGTTGTTTGATAATGTACTTACCTATGTGACCTTAAGATGAGGCATGGATGTAATTATCATTGTCATTATGTGCTGGAAATATACTTAACCCTAATTGTCACCTTATGATAATAATATGAGTCTCTTGATTATTCATATGGTTATTGAACGATGCTAACCATGCAGGTAATGCTTAGCCAAATGAAAGGCTATGAGAAATGGTTATGTGTGAATACTGTGATGATAGGTGCATTATGAATGATGTTCCATAATGATGATGAAAGCTTTGAGAGGCTATGGCATTATGTGATGAGGGATTGAGATCCCATGTTTTTAATGATCCTTGAGGTGGATCTGGATGGTTGGCAAGAGGCCAAGTGATAACATGTGATGCTAGATCCTTGAAATGGATCAGGTTGATGTAATTTCAATAATAACATATTATTGAGTTTATGTTGGTTATTTTCCCTCTATAGTTTGCATGTTATACAACTTGGTTGAATCTTGAAATCCATCTAAAAGACACTAATTAATCACAGTGAAATCTATCATGTAGTTTTCCCTGGCCATAGATCCATCATCAGTCAGGACAGGGTGATGGTGAAATGGGTTCTCCTACGGGTTAGCCTGGAGCGCATATTTTTTAATATGTGAGGTTTCTCCTAGCCTCAAATAGAGAGGTGAAACGAGTGCAGCTGCGGTTGTAGACTCGGATATGTGATGAGCATGGTGAACATGGCCCATGGCTCCGGATATGTGATATGTGATGAGAATGAATGCGTTCATGGCTCAGAGCACGGTGTTGAGACTCGTGGCTCAGTTTTACTAGCGTCGTGACCTGTACCAAGGCGGGCTAGAGGAAGGGTAGCCTGAGGAGCTGACCATGTGGCATAAGACCACTTGAGCATGAGACTGCGGTCCTACTGTGTTTCTCGTGTACTGACCACGAGGGGTCAGGTTGTGGATTCCGGCTCTTCCATTGACCTTGTATGGCACTGGTTATGGGCTTCACAGTCGATGGTTGGAATTGAACGGTACGGTTCACTTCCTCAGGGCATAATAAAATGTAATCCAGCCGATTAGTACTCACTACTTAAATCAAACACGAAACATTGGTTGAGGCCTTGTGTGTGTAGTTACTCTCTTTATATTGCATTATTTATACGTTTCTCATGTGTAGTTGAAATTGGATATCCTGTCTTATTAATCATGTCCTACAT
Organism: Alisma plantago-aquatica; assembly: GCA_963693085.1. Taxonomy (NCBI): domain Eukaryota; kingdom Viridiplantae; phylum Streptophyta; class Magnoliopsida; order Alismatales; family Alismataceae; genus Alisma; species Alisma plantago-aquatica. The sequence goes on along the minus strand of OY856410.1, from coordinate 566,140,722 downwards.
GTAATACTTGGATATAGCTGGTAAGATTAGTTAGCCTTATTTCAATAAACTGTTCTTGTTATATCTTCTATCAGATAGCTGCTTAACGTATATGATCTTATGAGTTCTGTAGACTTGGCGCGGAGTTATGCCTCCCGCTGGGACAATGTTCAATTGTCTCACTCCGCTAGTTTACACCCTTTTTAGGTTGTCGAGGTAGACGTGGCGGTGGTCGCGGAGTTGCGGTCGAGCAGCAAGAAGAACAGTAGAAGGCAAGCTTTTGAGATGATGTTGTTTTGGATGTTTTGTGAAAGAGTCTAGAGTCATCCATGTACTCTTAGGTCCTTGGTGGTGTTTTGACATTGTATTACGATCGATGATGTTTGTATATCCTGCTGCTGGCTGGATGCGGGACTTTATGTATATAACTGGTGGTGAACTCATGATGTGACAGGACAACTGTTGCTCTAAGATGTGGACATGTATCCAGGCTTGTATGGATGTGTATATAACATGTTTTCTTACAGAATGTGGACTGAAATGTAATATGTTTCTCTATTTATCAGTTATCCGCAATCGGTTTTAATTAACCCGTGTTTTGATAATCTGTGGTTATGGTGATTTCCGCACGTTTTCGCGTAACACCTCGTTATCTGTTTGATAATGGGATGTGTTGCCACAAGTTTTGGTATCAGAGCTTTAGGTTCACTGATTCTACAGGGATCTAGGACTAGGTTGTGTTTGTTCTTATGTGTTTTCCAGATTTCCTCACGATCATCTTCTTCCCTCAGCAGAAGAAAGCCAAGATGTCTGGAAACCATGAAGAACACGCTGCTGAAAACAGTGATGCTGCATCAGTTGATGGAGATTTTGAGCAGGCACATGAAGATCGGGTGCCTGAGGTTCCCCAACCTGACCCAGCCATCCTTGAGCATCCTTCTTACCAACAGCTTTTGGGGAAGATGATGGCTATGATGAATCTCATGGTTGAGCGATTACCAGTGCCTCCTCTGCGAGCACAGGTTCCCCATGGAGAAGCATCGGGTATTGGGAAGACCTTCGAGCGGCTTCGCCGAATCGGAGCTTCGGATTATGCTGGAACGGCGGATCCAGCGGATGCGGATCTGTGGCTGACAAGTCTTGAGAAGGCTTTCTGGATCCTCGACATCCCCGAAGAAGACAAAGTAAAGCACGTTGTCTACCTTTTGAAAGGTAGTGCTAGTCACTGGTGGACCATCGAGGAAGAGAAGTGGCCCGGTGAGGTGATCGGTTGGGAAGTGTTTCGACGTGAGTTCGTCACCAGATACTTTCCCAAGATGTATTTGGATGAGAAGATCCATCAGTTTGAGAGTTTGCGACAAGGAACGATGAACATCACCGAATATGAAGCCAAGTTTATGGATCTGTTGAGGTTTTGTCCTCACATGGTAGCGACAGATGAGGAACAGATCAGACGGTTCGAGAAGGGTCTGAGTACTGAGCTGACGACACCGGTTTCTGCGTTGGAGAACCGGGAGAGGTTTGCGATGTTTGTGGAATCTTTCTGGAGGATTGAACGATCTATTATGGAGAAAAGAGAGTCTATGACCAAGAAGAGACCTGCTCAGTTTCAGGGTCAAAGGTTTGGTGGCTTCAAGAAGCACAGGTTTTCAGCACCATCAGTGATGAGAGGTTCTGGAGGACCGACTCAGTGGTCTCTGAGTAAAGGAATAGGTTATGTTTCTTCGCCATCCAAGGCACAAAGTTCGGCTTCTGTGGCAGTGACAGGACCATCTAGGCCACAAGTTGATGGTAGGACATGCTATGCCTGCGGTCAGATAGGTCATGTTAAGTCGAGTTGTCCCTTCAGAGATGATGAAGTAACCCAGCAGCCAAGGCAGAACCTTCAGGGGTCAGAGAGACCACAGCCTAGTGGTAGCAAAGGATGAGGACGCGGTCAAGCATCACAGGCTGGATCGTCTGCTCCAGGAAGCAGAGGCTGTGGACAGCAAGCAACGGCTCGATTCTATGCTATGAATCAGCCGGAGGCGATAGTTAACCCGCGAGTAGTGACAGGTCAGATGGAGTTATTTCATTCTGATATGACTTCTTCTTGGTTTATATCTGTTCTGGTTGACCCGGGTGCTACGTACTCTTTTATCACCCATAATATGGTTGAGAACTGTCGTTTACCTGTTAGTAGTAAGAAGGATAGCTTGTTGTTAGAAACCCCTCTTGATGGTCCCTTTTTGCTTCGAGAAGAGTGTCCCTCTTGTGTCTTGTCTTTCTCGGGACGCTGCATTCAAGTGGATCTTATACCACTTGATATGCAATGTTTTGATGTTATCCTTGGGATGGATACCTTAGAAAGGTATAAGGTTGTTCTGGACTGTGGTTCCAAGCAGGCAGTGTTTGATGTTGCTGGAGAGAAGTGGATCTTCCACGGAGATAGGAAGATTCTTCCGACGTGTTTGGTATCAGCTATGGTGGCAGATAAGTTGTTACGACAAGGTTGCGAGGCTTTCCTAGCTCATGTGGTGGATACCGTTGTGGCTGACAAGGCGAAAGGTCCTAGCCTTGAGGAGGTGTCAGTTGTTCGTGAGTTTGCAGACGTGTTTCCTGAAGAGTTTCCTGGTGTTCCCCCACCCCGAGAGATTGATTTCGAGATCAATCTGGTACCAGGAACATAGCCAGTTGCGCAGACACCGTACAGAATGGCTCCAGCAGAGATGGCAGAGTTGAAGAAGCAGTTGCAAGAGCTGTTGGACAAGGGTTTTATCCGACCGAGTACGTCGCCTTGGGGTGCTCCCGTGTTGTTTATTAAGAAGAAGGATGGTGTGATGCGGTTATGTATAGGCTATCGGCAGCTGAACAAGGTCACGATCAAGAATAAGTACCTGTTGCTGAGGACTGAAATGTAATATGTTTCTCTGTTTATCAGTTATCCGCAATCAGTTTTAATTAACCTATGTTTTGATCATCTGTGGTTATGGTGATTTCCGCACGTTTTCGCGTAACACCTCATTATCTGTGTGATAACGGGATGTGTTGCCACATAGTCATTCTCCTGATTGCACCCACAGTGCTCATAAGGCCAATTAAGGCTCACTTAAGGCCGGTTAAGGATCACATAATGCTCCCACGTAGCTCATAAGGCCAATTAAGGCTCACATAAGGCTGGTTAAGGCTCACATAATGCTCCCGCAGAGCTCATAAGGCCAATTAAGGCTCACATAAAGCTGATAGGGCTCACATAATGCTCCCATAGAGCTCATAAGGCCAATTAAGGCTCACATAACATGATTGAGAGGACAATTATCAACATAACATGATTTCTTATACTTAAACATGATTTTCATAATTTCATAATTCATAAGAATAGAGGTAATACATGAAGTTCAATTCAAACACATAATCATAAAATAGTCGAGAACATTGTTTAGTAGCATGTGCATGATTTTTTTGTATCCATGTCAAATTATCCATCCTTTGTATGCATGATTGATCTTATAACTAATTAGGTTTAGGTGACTATATGTCTCAAACTTTAATGCCAACTCTTACATATCATATCACACATATCTTAACACCTTTCTAGTGCACATGTCCCATACCATATGCATTCAAAAGGGTGAGACAAGCATGATATTATGCACATAACATTCTCTCAACAAAACTCCATGAGTTTGTGTCCCATACCACAAGAACGTGGGAAGAAAAGAGAGCATGCTATGTACAATTCTAGAGTTAACACAAAAATCTAAAACATATAGGCATGTAACCCTAACCTTATCTAACTTATGTCTTCTGACTAGATCTATACTTTGAATTATAATATTTTTCAAATTACTTATCCATACCCCATAACCCTAACATCTTTCACTTGCTTATCTATACCTAGGGTTAGATCATGTGAATTGATTTTTTTTTGTGGCCATCTACTTATTTTCTCTGATACCATTTTTGTAACACCCCCTTTAAGCACACATATAACAACGGAAGAAACTCCCATGTTTTCCATAACACAGGGTACTTTTGCTCAAAGGGATGTCACAATCATAATAATCATTGCAAATAAAGTAAACAATAACCATGCATAGATATTAAACTTGATTTATACATTGTTCATAGTTGAGTTCTTGAACTGAAACTAACTAAGATGTACATGATTAGACATTATTGAAGGCATACATGAAATTATCTATACTCATTAGGATCTTCTATTATAGATGGCACCCCACCGTGTGTATCTTATTAACCTCGACCTATTCCTTCAGTTGACCTTTGTATGGCTCTATTCTGGAAGTTGCTTTGTACCTGCGGGCATCACGCCCCCAGCCATGCATGCAATAAAATTCATGTTAGAGTGAGAAAATTTGAGTATTATTATAACAATATAATAACATGAAAATAAGGAAAAAACATGAAACTAATTGAACAGTATATTTCAGTTCACATAACTTAATCTTGGTGGTTGGTTATAGTGTCTGTGACACTTATGCACCAATGGTGCTCATAAGGCCCGTAGGCTCAACATTAACATGATGTGTTCAAAATAATCACCTATTACATGATTCATAATTAACTTGACATAATTAAATTTACCTATATTTCCCATAATAATGACATGGATTCTTGAAGACATAACTTGAAAGCATAAGAATCATGTTATTGTTGCAAGAATTATTCCAATTTAAGTACACGTCTATGCATATAGTTTAACTTGATCATCATGGTTCAATAAACAACAGACGATTGAAAACTCATATTAAATACTCAAAGTGCATGAACCTGCTTACCTCTTTTGAAGAAAACATTATTGCTTTTATTAGATTGAATAAATCCTAATCATGTTCTTGGGGTTGATGAACTCTAATCACCTTGTTCATTCAATAATCATTCATTAATAACTATACTCATTATAGTTTCTAGGGTTTCATAGTTTCTGGATAAAATATGGAAACTTGGGGTCAAACCATGCTCTGAATCCTAGTCCAGCATCTAGGTCTCAAAAAAGTGAACAAAATACATATATAACTTCACCCCATTGGACATACTAGTTAATTCTTGTGATTTTATACAACATAAAGACTTTATTTGAATACATTAACACCAATTACCTAATGTGGGTTTAATTAGAAATGGGGTAGGATTTGGGATCCACTTGACCTTTGGTCCCCTTGTTCTCAGTGGCTTGCAGAAATGCACCTCCTCTGTTTTCCCTGTTGAGCAGGGGTCACCCAATTGACTATTTTGATAGCACGACTAGTAGCCTTTCTACCACCCTTGGACCTCAAGAAGACCTTCGTGGTCCTATTAAAGAATCTGCACACGACTCTATTCATGATCTAGTATTTAGAATCCCTCCTTGGGACATATTGCTTTCCTCCCTAGTGTTTATCGTTGTTGCTGCAACCATGGAAGAGGGGGGATAAAACACCTCCTACAAATCTCTCATCCATGGTTGGTTTTAAAGACCAGGAAGTCAGTTGTGTAGCCTAGGATCTGGAAGCAAAAAGGCATAGAGCTTCTTCAGTGGCCAACCTTCATACCTCTTCGAATTGACATCCTATGGATCATGTTGATGTGGCATTCTTGAAAGTCGACCACCTTTCCTCCAGGGCAGCCTGACATGAAGGCAAGTCACCGCCAAGGTGGGCGGCATGTTTCTCATCCGTGTGGGGGTCACCACCAATCTATGTGTAGGAAAGGTCCATCGTGGTCTCAAGATCAGACCTAACCGACCAATGGACTTCCATGGCGCCTACACGAAGAGAGCTCTGATGAACACCAGGGAAGACGATGACTGGGTTGTGGCTAGTAGGGGCTATAAGAGTGAAATTAAAGTGAGAGAAGGGGTATTGGGTATTGAGGTGGAGGTCTTCAGGGCATTGGTTGTCCACGAGAAGGTGTCGACGTGTGTCTGTGAGTTGCATCACCCCAAAGCAGAATGACGGCATTGGGAATTTTGGCATGAAGGGGAGTTAGGGTTAAACCACGGTATTTATAAATTCATCATCGACTCCTAGTTCTAGTGGAACTCTCAATTGTGATGAGGATCACACAGAGAGATGAAATCCAGAAGGCATAGTAGGCACGGACTAGCATGAGTCTAGGTGTTCACAGTCTCAAGGAGGAAGAAGGTGTAGCGGCCATTAGATATGCATCCAAGGGTTTCTAGAGAAGCTGAAAATAGAGGGGGTGCGTGACACAGGGGCTACAGCCTATATGTGAGGCCAAGAAATTAGCGCGTAGTAGAAAAATCGGTGAAATAATTAAATGAAACAAATTCAATTGATAAATGTAATGCACATTTAGGTATTATCTTATCCAAGTAAAAATAACTATCTAGGTTTATCCAATAGTCCTCAAAATTGGTACCCAAGCTAAATTGGAACCTAGAAAGGCATTTTTGGAGTTAGATTTATCTTTTAGCATTATCTTCTATGATTTCCACTACCGTTAGGTTTTAACTCAAATATCTTGCTATTAATCTATATATACCATAGTAATAATCATTATATAGGATTTAGAGTGTGATTATCATCATCTTGTTTCTACCATGGTTACATGTCATTATTCTACACAAATTGGGATAATTTACTCATTAAGATTGTTGTCTTTGTTAATTCAATATAAAATTATATCCAACACATTTATTTACCTTTACTTACATCAAACATCAATAACTATTACACCATATCCATGACTCACATTATTATCCATAAGAAACATTCATTCATCTTCATACACACCTAATTACTAATTATACATATTTAATCCATCATGTGTGCATTGGGGAGCTATGTGGCATATAATGAACTCATTACATAATAAATCATGGTTAGGTTTATTTGGTCACTTAGATAAATTTTACTAAGAAAACCCACATTCAATATTTAAATTAGCTACGAAATTTGGGATGTCGCACCAATTAAAACTTGAGTTTTAAATCGAATTTAATCATAAGATAAAATTTGAGGATGTTACAATTCTACCCACCTTAAGTAAATTTCATCCTCAAAATTTTTACATACTACCCACCTTAGGGTTTTACATATTCTATGCATGTTAACTCTCTAATATTATCTTAGAGTCTCATTATCATACTTAAGATATGAGTTACTCATTGTTAACATAATTACATGAGAACTTAATTAATTTAACATGGTTTCATATTAGACATGATTTTTACTTGAGTTGATATAGTCACTCTCATGATTGCACCCACAGTGCTCATAAGGCCAATTAAGGCTCACATAATGCTCCCACAGAGCTCATAAGGCGAATTAAGGCTCACATAAGATAGGTTAAGGCTCACATAATGCTCCCACATAGCTCATAAGGCCAATTAAGGCTCACATAAGGCCGGTTAAGGCTCACATAATGCTCCCATAGAGATCATAAGGCCAAATTAAGGCTCACATCAGGCTGATGAAGGCTCACATAACATGATTGAGAGGACAAATACCAACATAACATGATTTCTTATACTTAAACATGATTTTCATAATTTCATAATTCATAAGCATAGAGGTAATACATGAAGTTCAATTCAAACACATAATCATAAAATAGTCAAGAACATTGTTTAGTATCATGTGCATGATTTTTTTGTATCCATGTCAAATTATCCATCCTTTGTATGCATGATTGATCTTATAACTAATTAGGTTTAGGTGATTATATGTCTCAAACTTTAATACCAACTCTTATATTCTTTTTCGCCTTTGAATACATGCCCATTGGTCATATATTCAGAGACGACATGTCATATCACACTTATCTTAACACCTTTCTAGTGCACATGTCCCATTCCATATGCATTCAAAAGGGCGAGACAAGCATGATATTATGCACATAACATTCTCTCTAAAAAACCCACAGAGTTTGCGCCCCATACCACAAGCACGTGGGAAGAAAAGAGAGCACGCTATGTACAATTCTAGAGTTAACACAAAAATCTAAAACATCTAGGCATGCAACCCTAACCTTATCTAACTTATGTCTTCTGACTAGATATCTACTTTGAATTATAATATTTTTCAAGTTACTTATCCATACCCCATAACCCTAATATCTTTAACTTTCTTATCTACACCTAGGGTTAGATCATGTGAAATAAATGTTTTTGTGGCCATCTACTTATTTGCTCTGATACCATTTTTGTAGCACCCCCTTAAGCATACATATAACAACGGAAGCAACTCCCATGTTTTACAAAACACGGGGTACTTTTGCTCAAAGGGATGTTGCAAATAAAGTAAACAATAACCATGCATCGATATCAAACTTGATTTATACATTGTTCATAGTTGAGTTCTTGAACTGAAACTAACTAAGATATACATGATTAGACATTATTGAAGACATACATGAAATTATCTATACTCATTAGGATCTTCTATTGTAGATGACACCCCACCGTGTGTATCTTATTAACCTCGACCTATTCCTTCAGTTGACCTTCGTATGGCTCTATTCTGGAAGTTGCTTTGTACCTATGGGCATCGCGCCCCCATCCATGCATGCAATAAAATTCATGTTAGACTAAGCGACATTGAGTATTATTATAACAATATAATAACATGACAATAAGGGAAAAACATGAAACTAATTGAACAATATATTTCAGTTCACATAACTTAATCTTGGTGGTTGGTTATAGTGTCTATGACAATTATGCACCAATGGTGCTCATAAGGCCCGTAGGCTCAACATTAACATGATGTGTTCAAAATAATCACCTATTACATGATTCATCATTAATTTGACATAATTAAATTTACTTGGATTTCCATAATCATGACATGGATTCTTAAAGATAGAACTTGAAAGCATAAGAATCATGTTATTGTTGCAAGAAGTATTCCAATTTAAGTACACGGCTATGCATATAGTTTAACTTGATCATCATGGTTCAATAAACAATAGACGATTGAAAACTCATATTAAATACTCAGAGTGCAGGAACCCGCTTACCTCTTTTGAAAAAAACCTGATTGCTTTTATTAGATTGAATAAATCCTAATCATGTTCTTGGGGTTGATGAACTCTAATCACCCTATTCATTCAATAATCATTCATTAATAACTATACTTGTTCTAGTTTCTAGGGTTTCACAGTTTCTAAATAAAATATGGAAACTTGGGGTCAAAGCATGCTCAGAATCCTAGTCCAGCATCTAGATCTCAAAAAACTGAACAAAATACATATATAGCTTGACCCCATTGGACATACCAGTTAATTCTTGTGATTTTATACAACATAAAGACTTAATTTGAATACATTAACACCAATTGCCTTATGTCGGTTTAATTGGACCTAGGGTAGGATCCGGGATCCGCTTGACATGCGATCCCCTTGTTCTCATTGCTTGCGGAAACGCGCCTCCTCTGTTTTCCCTGTTGAGCAGGGGTCACCCAATCGACTGTTCCAATAGAAGGACTGGTGGCCCTTTCACCACCCTTGGACCTCGAGAAGACCTTCATGGTCCTATTAGAGAATCCTCACATGACTCTATTCATGATATAGTATTCACGATCCCTCCTTAGGACATAGCGCTTTCCTCCCTAGTGTTTATCGCTGATGCTGCAACCATGGAAGAAGGGGGAGAAAACACCTCCTGCAAATCTCTCATCCATGGTCGGTTTTGAAGACCAGGAAGTCAGTTGTGCAGCCTAGGATCTGGAAGCGGAAAGGCATAGAACTTCTTCAGTGGCCAACCATCATCCCTCTTTGACTTGATATCCTCTGGATCATGTTGATGTGGCATTCTTGAAAGCCGGCCACCCTTCCTCCAGGGCAGCCTGACATGAAGGCAAGCCGCCGTTAAGGTGGGGCGGCATGTTTCTCGTCCGTGTGGGGGTCTCCACCAAGTCTCACCACCAATATATGTGTAGGAAAGGTCCTTCAAGGTCTCAATATCATGCCTGACCGACCGATTGGACTTCCATGGTGCCTACACAAAGAGAACTCTGAAGAACTCTAGGGAAGACGGTGACTGGGCTGTGCCAGTAGGGGCTATAAGAGTGAAATTAAAGTGAGACGAGGGGTATTGGGTATCGAGGTGGAGGTCTTCAGGGCACTGGTTGTCCACGAGAAGGTGCAGACGTGTGTCTGTGAGTTGCATCGCCCCAAAGTAGAATGACGGCAACGGGCATTTTGGCGTGAAGGGGAGTTAGGGTTAAACCACGGTATTTATAAATTCGCCATCAGCTCCTGGTTCTAGTGGAACTCACAATTTGTGATGAGGATTACACAGAGAGATGAAATCAAGAAGGCATAGTAGGTGCAGACTAGTAGGAGTCCAGGCGTTCATGGTCTCAAGGCGGAAGAATGTCTAGCGACCATTAGATCTGCATCCAAGGGTTTCTAGAGAAGCCAAAAATAGAGGGGGTGCGAGACACGGGCTACGGCCTATATGCGAGGCCGAGAAATCAGTGTGTAATAGAAAAATTGGTGAAATAATTAAATGAAACAAATTCAATTGATAAACGGAATGCACATTTAGGTATTATCTTTTCTAATTAAAAATAACTATATAGGTTTATATAATAGTCCTCAAAATTGATACCCAAGCTAAATTGGAACCTAGAAAGGCATTTTTGGAGTTAGATTTATCTTTTAGCATTATCTTCTATGATTTCCACTACCATTAGGTTTTAACTCAAATATCTTGCTATTAATCATTATATACCATAGTAATGATCAGTATATATAATTTAGAGTGTGATTATCATCATCTTGGTTCTACTATGGTTACATGTCATTATTCTACACAAATTGTGATAATTTACTCATTAAGATTGTTGTCCTTGTTAATTCAAGATAAAATTATATCCAACACATTTATTTACCTTTACTTACATCAAACATCAATAACTATTACACCATATCCATGAGTCACATTATTGTCCATAAGAAACATTCATTCATCTTCATACACACCTAATTACTAATTATACATATTTAAGCCATCATGTGTGCACTGGGGAGCTACGTGGGTAATTAACTCATTACATAATAAACCATGGCTAGGTTTATTTGGTCTCTTAGCTAAATTTTACTAAGAAAACCCGCATTCAAGATTTAAATTAGCTACAAATTTTGGGATGTCGCACCAATTAAAACTTTAGTTTTAAATCGAAATTTAATCATAAGCTAAAATTTGAGGATGTTACAATGTGTATGTATTTTGCTCTGTCATGTTCACCCCACACAAAGGTTCTACATAGGGATTCAATATCCTCAATAGTTGCTTTTGGAAGGGGGAAGATACTTGTCCAGTACATATGGTAAAACTAGAGAGTGGAAACCACAATCTCTATTCTACCTGCCATAGATAGTAGTTTTGACTTCCAGGAGTCCAATTTTGTTTTGATTTTATCCACCAGTGGAGCACACATGCTTTTATTTAGTCGACCAGAGAACAAAGGAAGTCCCAGATATCTGACTGGTAACTCTGTGCAATTTATGCCCAGCATGGTGCATGCTGCATCTAAAGCATCAGGACTCAAAGAAGAGTTGGCCTTTTTCGGGTTTAATTCTAGGCCAGACAGTAAGTTGAATTTCTTCATACACATGGAGATGCCTTGGATATCCTTCTCAGTAGCCTGGGTGAAAATGAGAAAGTCATCTACAAAGAGGATATGAGAAATATCTAGTGTGCCATCTCGTAGGGGAGAGAGAGACCCCTTATGAACTGCTTCTTCTAGAATGGATGTTAGGCCTTGCATTCTAATGACGAATAAGTATGGAGCTAGGGGGTCACCCTGCCTAACACCCCTAGAGGCTTGTATTAATTGAGTAGGGCTTCCATTGACCAGGACTTGGAAGGATGTTGTATTCATGCATTCACTAACCCATTAAATCCAAGAATGGATGTTAGGCCTTGCATTCTAATGACGAATAAGTATGGAGCTAGGGGGTCACCCTGCCTAACACCCCTAGAGGCTTGTATTAATTGAGTAGGGCTTCCATTGACCAGGACTTGGAAGGATGTTGTATTCATGCATTCACTAACCCATTAAATCCAATAGTTCAGAAAATTCATTTCCTTCAAAATATCAAGAATGTATTCTCAGTTGATGGTCATATGCTTTGATGAAGTCCGTCTTGGGACACATTTTGCCTCCTGGTATTTTCTTCTTGAAGTCATGGATGAGTTCGTTTGCAAGAAAAATCGCATGAGAGATCCTCCTCCCTTTGACAATGGCACTCTAGTTTATACTAATGAGTGATGAATAATGTCTCTTAGCCGATCAGTCATTATTTTAGATATAATTTTGTAGACAAAATTACAGAGAGATATTGTTCTCCACTCATTCAACTTTGTGGGCTGCTTCACTTTGGGAATTAGAGTAATAAATGTATTATTTATTTCTTTAAGTAGTCTACCTTTCATGCAAAAGTCCTTGATTGTTTCGCATACCTCTGGGCCAATAATGTGCCATGTGTTCTTGAAGAAATGGGCGTTGAGACCATCAGGGCCGGGCATCTTATCATTGTCTGCTTTTTTAACCACTTCAAAGATCTCCTCGTCAGTAACAATTCTGCACAAGTGGTTGATTTGTTGTTCAGACAATTTTGGTATGTTGAAACAATTGTGACTTCTACTAGTGTTAGAAGATTTCTGGTACAGGTTGTTGTAATGTTGTTGGAAAGCATTTTTGATGTTCTCTGTGCCTCTAATTTGTGTGTCATTTTGATCAATGCACATGATTTGGTTCATGGCCCTTCTTGTTTTCAATGAAGCATAGAGGAATGTTGTGTTATTGTCCCCCTACTTCAGCCATTGTATTCTTGGCTTTTTCCTAATAATGGATTCTTCTATTTCTCTTGCTTTGAGTGCTTTTTCTCTCTTTGTCTTAGCAATGTCCCATAAGATTTCATCATGTGGGGTTGCAACAGCTTCATCTTGGGCTATGAGTGCTTCTTTTTCTTTGTTTTTTGCTGAATCAGAAAGATCACCTTGTCTCTACCAATTCCACGTCTGGAGGTCCTTTTTAACAAGTTTTAATTTTTGTCAAAGCTTGTACATTGGATTGTCATTTTGGTCACATCTCCATGCTTTCTCTATAGTTTCTTGAAAGCCATTGAGTTTTGCCCAAGCATTGAAGTATCGAAAGGGGTATTTATGATTTGGATTTTTTTCATCTAAGTTCAAGATTAAAATGTGGTGATTTGAATAGATCATAGGCATAACCTCCAACCATAATTTGGGAAGCAAATTCAGAAGTTGGAGCTGGCAAAAACCTCTATCTATTTTGCTTCTAGTGTGGTTAGAACCTTGTTGTTTATTACTCCATGTATAGAAAGATCCTTTAGCAGGGAGTTCAATCACGTTAGCATCATGTATCCAGTTGTTGAAATCATACATGGATCTTGCAGAGGGAGATGATCCTCCACAGTGTTCACTGACTATTCTAACCGCATTGAAGTTGCCTAGGATTGCTCGGGGGCTTGAGGCTGAATACCTCATAAATCATTCCAGAGTCCAAGTCTTTTGTTGTCATCATAATCGACGTAAATGATAGTGATCTCAACTTGCTTATCATCTACTTCAAGCCTAAAATGAATGTATTGTCTTGATTGGTTGATAGTGGTGATCTTATAATCCTGGTTTTCCCAAAGAATTAAGATTCACATTTTATAGCATCTAGTAGAGTTATCAACCCAATAATGGTTAGGCTAGGATAACCTCATCATCTTTCTCAATTTGTTTCTTTTGATTTTCACTTCTGTGAGGATGGCAATATCAGCTCACACCCTCTTCATTTCAACCCAGACCATGTCCTACTTGTCCCTCTGGGATAGGCCTCTGACATTCTAGGCTATGATTGTAGGTAGCTAAACCATTTGCATTGGGCGGTAGATGGCTGCCTCCCACATGTGTGGTGTTTGATACCTGGTCCTCTAAGGGTTTGTACCTATTTCCAGTCTTTGTTTTAGACCTAGTGTTGTTCGGGCTTGTAGTGTTCCTTCTCCCCTGTGGGCTTGAGGTGCACCGAGGTTGAGTGAATCCTTCACTATTTTCGCCAGTGTTGTCTACAGTCTCTTGGGCAATTGTTCGAACAGGTTGTGGAACTATATCAATTATATTTACTTGAACAGGTTGTGGTATTGTGGTATAAGTCAATTCCCGCTCTAGTTCAAGAGTTTTGTTCTGCTGACTTATTGCTTGGGAAGGTGGCTGACATATAGCCTTGTCATGGCCAAAGGTCCCACTGTGTGGGAGTTTCTTCGGGAGCCATTCGTAGTCTACTACAACCATGTACGCTGACCCCTTCTCTGTTCTGAGCTTCACTTCTCTAGGGAATGTCAAGGTAGTTGACATGAGCACATTAACCCTGGCATAGTCAATGTGTTTCACGGACTTCGTTTGCCTATCAAAGCACTGGGGTTTACCCAGCAAGGAGGCAATTTTGGCTATCATTTTTTCACTCTAGAGTTCGAGTGGTAGGTTTAACAGCTTGATCCACACTGGAATATAGGTGAGCTTCTCTTGTTCCAGATGTTTGCCCTTCTCTCATTTCTTTAGGATCATGGGATTGCCCTTGATATACTAAGGCTCGCCCTCCATCGTAGTATTTAGGTCGTGTTCTGATTGGAACTTAATTATGAAGCTCCTGTTGTTGCGACCTAGAACCTCCATGGATCCAGATGACTTCCAAATCCTTGCTAGATGCTCCTACAAATGGATATATGGGGGTTGAATCCTATCACATAGCCCACAAAAGAGTTTCTCCAAAGGGTTGCATTCTCTTCGACCTCCGCCTGTGGAATGATGATTGTGTCCTCATCCAGAGTTAGATCAGTGAGATCTAATCTAGTGTTGGCGTCTCCTATTTGGGTTTTGCAAAGACTAGCCCAATCCTTTGGTGCAGCCGCCACTCTGATGAGGTCTCCAATCTGCTGGGGGTGTCTTCCCCTTGTTGGGTGGGGGTGTCGTGCTCCGCCAGCACCGCCAGACCTGGCTGCCATTTTATCTATTAAATTCATTTCTAGAAAACACCTTTCGATAAAACTCAAAAACATTTTTATTAGAAAGCTTACATTTTTTTACTCTAAAACATATTTTCTTTAAATTTTTGGATAAAGGAATAAAAATATATGATTTTTCAAAAATAGACCAATCAGAAAATGCAACGTAATTAAAATATGGGTGAGAGAGAGGGCTCACGCACTGACTTGGCCCAATCAGGGATGGCCAAGTCACATGGTCAAAGGTTGAGTTTGACTCGCACTAAGGCAAAGAAAGAATGGCAAAAAGACAAGGACAACCCTCGTGTGAAAAGCACAGAAAGAAGGAATGAGGAGGGCAAAGAGGAAAACGACTTGGGGGATTCTCTCCCACCCCTCCCGACCCCATGGTTGGGCAGCAGTACGCTGCTGTTCACATCGGGTTTTGGGCAAAACCTCGAATAGAGACCAATCCTTGATCTGAAGTTATGAAAATAAAGAGAAGAGGTTACACAATCATACGCTTTAAGGAATCAGGTTGGCACGAAGAGAGTAGGGAGCTCGGGCCGCCGTCGATAGGGACAGATGCAAGGAGTTGTGACAGAGTTTGACGAAGTCTTGGGTGAAATTGGTGTGAGAGGAGAATAGCACAAGACCAAACAAAGGTTAGGGTATACGTATTTATAGGTGGGAAAGTGAGATACGAAGAATTGGAAGGAGTCGTAAAACTCTACGTAGGGGATTTTGGGTGTTTCTCAAAACCACGACAAAATCATGTGAGTAATGACTCAAAAGAAGCAGAATCGAATTTGTAACTTGTAGGCAATAATAGTAGAAAAAGATGTGAAAATGAGTGCATTATTGCATTTTGAAATATGCACATCCACGGACTATTCACACAGATCATAGGTAGGAGATGATTAGTGGATACATTTAATACAACCATCCAACTTTGGTCTTTTGATCCATTAAATGTACAAAAGTTTCTATAATTATTTGAGGGTGCAAATGAAGTCCAAATCAATCTAAATTTGGTATGTTTGCTAATTTTGGGGTGAGGAATCTGATTTTGGAATTAATTTTTTTAACTTATAATATTTTATTTAATATATTTAAATCAAAACACTTATTTTATCTTTTTAATGAATTGGAGGCATCTAGAAACTTTCTAAAAATATTAAACTTGGCCTATAAGCAATAATAAATGTGAGGAACATGATTTTACTATTATTTAATTTTTTCAACATATAATTAAATATTGTTGTTCCTTATATTATATTCTCTCTCCTAAATTAATTAAAATATTTAAGATTATAAAAATTAGATAAAAATTCACACATAGACTGATTTTGACATGTATGTTATGAACTTAAGGTTTGTTTCTACTTCTGAAATCATTTAATAATTTATTTAACAATTTGGAGAAAACTCATATTTTCCAATTCCAATTAATGTAGAGATAATTATTAATTTTTGAAAATTGTGAAACTTGTCACTCAAGTAAACTTTAACTCAAGGAAAACGAATTTGGGCTTAGAATTATATTTTGAGTTTTCCTTTTATGATTTTTCGGCAATTTACTTCACATTATCATCACTTATCAAATTAAATCATTTAATGGCATTTTCATGTTTATAGATTTTCTATTTATTTCTCTTTCTTGTTCCAATAGGCCATGGAAATTTCTAGGTTATTTAATTTATCATATCACACCTAAGTGGTTAAATTGCATTTTAGACCCTCAATAAAGCATCCACTAAGATATTTATGCATATAACCTTACATTGGCATAATTAATGTTCAATTATATTCCAAACCATTAATATTTCCACAAATTGAACGTCAAGGACAAAAGGGATATAAGTGTTATGAAAAACTTAGACTAAGGCTAAACTAAGAATATACCCAAGTTTCAGTATGTTACAATATCATATAGTAGAATCTGCTCAGCTTGGTAAGAATGTTATGTTTTCTACTTTAATATATGTGTGCTTATAATAGTTGTTGGAAGAGAGTTATATCTCTCACTTGGACGTTGGTCTCACCCCATGGGTTTCCATATCTTTTAGGTGGTCTTGCATGATGAGGTAGAGATTGTGTGATAGAGGTTGAGCAACGAGAGGAGCAGTAATTGTTGAAGGTTGAATATGTTGCTATTGTTTTGTAGTAGAGTCTTGTGTATTGCCCATGTACTCTTAGGTCCTTGGAGGTGTTTTATAGATGTTATACATCAATATGAGTTTTTGACAGTATGCCATGGTTGTACATATATGGCTTGTATATGTGAACAAGTTATCATATATAACAGGTTGTGGCTAGTTAGCCCGTGAACATCGACATGTAATATTATTTGACATGAGATATGATACATGTGGTATAGTTTTGTGGACTTAGATGTAATATGTTTCTGCTTTTGTGGTTATATGAAATCGGTTTTAATTTATCAAGTTTCATGGTGATTCGTATGTTTAGTGTTTAATTCGCACTTTGTTTTGAGTAATCTCGTTTTGCTATGATTAGTGCGGCATAGTTAGTTGGTATAAGATATTTAGGTTTATTAAGTCTACAGGGACATAGGACTAGGTTTTGTCTCTGTTCTCGTGTCATTTGACATATTTAATTGGTAACTTCTTCTTATGCAGAAGAAGAAGAAGAAGAAGAAGAAGAAGAAGAAGAGAAGAAAAGATATGTCTGGAGAACATGAAGAACATGTGGAGAGCAATGGTGTTTCACTAGGAGGTGGTGCCAGGAGGAAGGCAATAGATGATAGAGTGTCTGAGGTGCCTCAGTTCGACCCAACAACTATGGATAATCTCACTTTTTAGTCCATGTTTGGATAGTTTATGGCCTCGATGATGCATAAGGTGGATAGAATGCTTGTACCGCAAATAAGGGCAACAGTCCCAATGCAGAATCCTAGGGTTTTGGGAAGGCCTTTGAGAGGCTTTGACGTGTTGGGGCATTGGAGTATGTCAGTAGGTGGATCTGACATATGTTGATATGTGGTTAACTGAGTTGGAGAAGGACTTCAAAATCCTCAATATCCATGAAGAGGATAAGGTGAAGCACACAGTGTACTTGTTGAAGGGGAGTGTTGGCCATTGGTGGGCCATCAAGGAGGAGAAGAGGCCTAGAGTGGTGGTTAATTGGGAAGATTTTCAGTGGGAGTTCATGAGTTGGTACTTCCTAGAGACCTATCTGGATGAGAAGATCTCACAGTCTGAGAAGATTCGATGGGGATCTATGACAATCAATGAGTATGAGGCAAAGTTCATGGAACTTTTGAGGTTTTGTCCACATATGGCTGCTACAGATAAGGAGAGGATCAGATGCTTTGAGAAGGTTTTGATCTTAGAGTTGAGGACTAAGGTGTCAGCTTCAGAAAACAGGGGACAGTTTGCCACATTTGTGGAGTCTGTGAGGCTGATAGAACAATCAGCTATAGAGAAGCGTGAGGCGAATGCCAAGAAGAGACTGACATGGTATCAAGGATGGTGTTCTGGAGGCTTTAAGAAGCCTAGGTTTTCAACACCTCAATTGTAACAGAGGTTGGTGGTCCAGTCTTAGTGGTCACTAGTAAGGATAGAGGTCGTAGTTTTCCATCGGTGGGAGCTCTCAGTGCGGCGTCAGTGTCATTGATGGGGCCATCTAGGCCATAGTACGAGACTAGGACTTGCCACAAGTGTGGGCAAGTAGGACATTTGAGGTGGACATGCCATGTAAAGGATGATGAGGTGACACAACAGCTGAGATAGAGTCAGCAAGGGTCACGACAATGACAGTTCAACATTAGTGGTGGCAGAGGATGCGGTTAGGCATCACATGTTGGTTCTTCTGGACATTCTAGCAGAGGACGGGGATGACAACAGGCAACAACTCGATTCTATGCATGAGTCATCCAAAAGGAGGAGTCAACCCATGAATCATGATAGATAAGATGGAGTTATTTAATTCCAACACGTCTGAATCATGCTTCTAATCTATTTTGGTTGACCCAGGTGTGAAACACTCTTTTATCACTAGAGAAGTGGTATCTAGATGTTCTTTTCCTGTTAGTCATAGATCAAATAGTCTTTTCTTAGTAACTCCCTTGGTTGGTTTCGCCGAGTTGCAAGAGGTGTGTCCATCTTGTGCTCTTTCTATCTCAGGATGCAACATTTAACTGGATCTTATACCACTTGACATGCATAGATTTGATGTGATCCTTGAAATATATACTTTGGAGAAGTATGGGGTGGTCTTGGACTATAGTGACAAGGTGTAACATCCCAGGATTTGAGGCCTTGGATAAGATGATCTTAAAAGGAATGATTGGACTACCCATATCACCAAGGTACACCTCCTTTTCTGGGAGCCCATCACTAAAGAACTCCATAGTTAAGCGTGCTCAGCTTGGAGTAGTACTAGGATGGGTGACCAGTCGGGAAGTTGATTAGGATGGGTGACCAGTCAAGAAGTTGACCCCGGCTTGCGAGTGAGTGAGGAAAAAGCATGTAGTTA
Source organism: Alisma plantago-aquatica (assembly GCA_963693085.1). Lineage (NCBI taxonomy): Eukaryota > Viridiplantae > Streptophyta > Magnoliopsida > Alismatales > Alismataceae > Alisma > Alisma plantago-aquatica. The sequence goes on along the minus strand of OY856410.1, from coordinate 566,121,300 downwards.
AGGCTAGTGGTGATCTGTGGGCCAGTTGTCATTCATGAAACCCTACTAGAGCCTTGGGCAGTGGGACCAGGCATTACAAATGGTATCAGAGTCAATTCCCCTCTAGTAGGTGGGGCCCGCATGAGCATGTAGCATGCCAGTCTTGAGTCGTGCGGTCTAGGCATGATGGAAACAGTTGTTCATAGTTGACGTAGCCACCCTTGTGTTGGTATTCCGTGATCGGAAGTTGGGTGTCCATGGGTCATTGTATGTCTACACTGAAATGGGGAAGAGATTATGAGGTTGTATATTGAGCCATGATGAGGACGTCAAGAGTCTAAGTGGGGGATATTATAACATCCCAGGATTTGAGGCCTTGGATAAGATGATCTTAAAAGTAATAATTGGACTAACCATATCACCAAGGTGCACCTCCTTTTCTGAGAGCCCATCACCAAAGAACTCCATAGTTAAGCGTGCTCTACTTAGAGTAGTACTAGGATGGGTGACCAGTCAGGAAGTTGAACCCGGCTTGCATGTGAGTGAGGAAAAAGCATGCAATTAAGGCTAGTGGTGGTCTGTGGGGCCAATCATCATTCTTGAAACCCTACTAGAGCCTTGGGAAGTGGGCCCAGGCATTACACAAGGTGGCAGAGTTCTTTGACGGTGATACTTCATGGGTCTTCCAAGGAGATAGGAAGATTCTTCTGACGTGTCTGGTGTCATCTATGATAGGGGAGAGGCTGATGAGGTAAGTTGTGAGGCATTTTTGGCACATGTGGTGGATACTAAGGTGAGGAATCCTAGTATTCAAGAGATGACAGTTGTTTGTGAGTTTGAGGATGTGTTTCTCGATGAGTTACTAGGTGTTCCACCTCCTAGAGAGATTGACTTTGAGATCAATCTGGTTCCCGGTACACAGCTGATAGCACATACACCGTAAAAAATGGCACCAACTGAGACGCAAGAGTTGAAGAAGCAGTTACAAGAATTGCTTGGGAAGGGCTTTATCATACTGAGCATGTCCCCTTGTGGTGCTCCAAGGCTATTTGTGAATAAGAAAGATGGATCCATGAGGTTGCACATCGATTATTGATAGTTGAATAAGGTGACGACCAAGAACAAGTATCCTTTACCACAGATAGATGATATGTTTGACCAATTGCAAGGTTCCATAGTGTTTTCAAAGATAGATTTGAGGTCAAGATATCATCAATCACGGATCAAGGAGGATGACATACCAAGTTAGCTTTTAGGATTTGGTGTTACACCCCGATCTCACAATTACCATTAATTATGAGATTAGGGCATAAATTGAGGATTTAACGTAATATAAAGATCACCCTTAACTTTTTCTTCTTTTTCAAAACCTTTGTTTTCTCGCATTGAACCACATAAACTAATTTTACAAGGGTATCTAAACATTGATTTCTCTAATCACATTTCAACAGTAAAAATGCATGTATGAACATTCATTATGTTTCTCATACTTTTAAGCACATAAGACTTGCATATTCACATATATTTCTAAAAGAGGAATAATGTTATACATCATCATTACAACTCTCTCTTATTTCATTACAAGGACCTAGAGTGACAAGGACCGACTAGACTTAACTATACTCAGACATAACTCTTATGTCAGATCTACTCTGATGTAATGACCTTCTTCAAGTCCATGTGATATCCCTAAAAATTGTGAGTAGAGGGGTGAGCCTACTCACTCAGTGAATGAGTACTTCAAAGAAACAGTCTAAAGCACCGATATAATTATAGATATACTTTTTAGCAACTAATATCAATTATAGCAGTAGTAAGCTTTAAAGAGATTGTTCATTTACAATCATAAATACGACAGGATACTCGAGATATCAACAAGAGCAAATCAATATATGAGCATGCTTGATTAATTTCAAAGAGAAATGATAATTTAGAAACATACAAAGAATAATTGTTGGGAAATTGTACTCAAATATTTCTTATCCTTTCTTACTTATAAGAAACTTTTTAAACCTATATGAACATATTTTAGCTTATGCCCTGATCATATGCAGTGTACTCTACATATGAAGACTCGTAGAGAACTATGATCTCACCGTATAAGACTTAGCTTAAAACCTGGGAAGCTAAGCCTAGCACTGAGTCCGGGTCTGCTTGACTTGAACCATCACGTCTGACTAAGGTGGCTAAACAGCTGGCCTTTAACTAGACCTCTCCTTCTAGGCTGAGTACACAGGCGGAGGGTCTGAGACGCTCTGTGGGCCACATCTTGGTACGCTCTGTGGGTACCTCTGGGTTACCACCAGGATCTCCAGTTCATGTCGGGTAACCTATCTTCTCTTAGGAGACTTCCTCAAGGGCTTCATCTCCCCGCACGCTCTGTGGGTGCGATCCGATCCCCGTATACTGGTCGCTTCCAGGGTGGATCGTTTCCTCACTACAGTGCATACATCTGTAGGGAATCTACGGTGTTCAGGGTACCTATGTCTATTATTTTATTATTCTTGGAAAGCTCTTTCTACATTGTATCTTTTCCCTTGCTTATACTTGACTCTGGTATCTCTATGGTACCGTGTCTATTTATTTGAAGTTTATAACACAACATGTATATCATTCTAAACTTGGCAGAGAAATATACTCAAAACAATGTAATATATTGAGAAATCAACATTTTATACCTGCAGGCAGACTAAAATTCTTAAATAACAGAATACATGTCCACTTGATACTTTATACACTAGAATCATGCAATTGAACTTCTTAATACACAGATAAGAGTTAATTACTTGACATACGAGTAATCATCATTTGCACATGTAAATTATTTATACTTTCTTGGAAAATGTGCACCTCAACCCAAATCTTGAGATGTGCATCACATTACATATCTTAGTTTAGCTCTGTAAACCATTCATTTCATAGACCATCTGATAACATTTACCACAACTGAACTGTTAAACATCATCACATCTCATACTGAGAACATTGATATCAAAATACTTGATTCATTGAACATCCTATCCTTAGGGTTTCATTTACCCCATTCACTTATCACATGGCTCTCATAAGGATTTCATGCAACATAAACATTCAATGAATAAAGACTACTATCAATAAATCATATAAAATCAATATATGTGTGAAACCTTGGAATTTAGCTGAATTTGGGTTTCCATGCCATTCACTGAGATAACATGCATCAATAATAAAATTGAATAAATAAAGTCTATCATGTCAAGAAAATCCGTTCAAATGGATTTCACGATATCTATTCACAAATATCCAACTTTCCTCGCATCTAGGGTTTCACCCTCTTTACTGAGATATCAAACAAACACTATTCACCTTAAATGAAATCCAACATAGCATTTGACATATATGTACTATGAATCCAGATAAACAATCATTCATAACCAAGGGAATCTTGATAAACAAATTTCTCTATTTAATTATACATCAATTTCAATCATAGACAAATTCCCTATATTTTAGTTTACTCTTATAACCTCTTTGAATACTTAGAGATTTCTCATTAGGATGTATTGTATACATTTCTAATATGATTTTATCATCTGAAATTCGTCCAAACAGAGGAAGAATCTATTTCATATCATTTTGCAACAACTTCGATCAAACACACAATTCAGGGTTTGTAGTCGCATACCAAGCAATTAAAGATTGTGGATGATTTAACCAATTTTCATGAATATACTATTTAAAAGAAGTTCCCACTCACCCTAAGGTGTAAAACGGCTTTAAAATGCAGCTCATCCCTAAAAATCTCGATCTCATATCAAATCCCTAGCAATTCACCCGATTCTTCTTCCTTTCAACTCGAAAACCCTAAAAATGAGGGATTATGAAGAAAGAGTGAATAAAGGGGAAGTTTGACACCATTTTAGATCAAATCATAAGGGGGATGGAATCTTGACATCTGAGAGAAGATTCACCATAAAACTATATCCAAAGAAGCTAAACTTACATGATTTCATCATTCATCAGACTGCAAAACCCTAGGTCAGCATCTCCATCACTTTCTCCTCTCAAACACTAACTCTCCCTCTCTCTCTAGGATTTTATTTCTCTAGATTGAATCACGAATTATGAGAGCTCCTTGTGTGTTAGGTTGACCATATAGAGCAATTGAGATGCTTGGGTCAATTGCACATTGGCCCCTCACTATACTTTCTCTTATTTCAGTTGAATTTTTTGTCATAAAAATAACTGTAATTCATCTACTTATAAGGTCTAAACGCATCCAAAAATTATGAAAATTTTACATGTTTATGATTGAGGTTCAGATCTCCAGTTAAAATTTCAAATCATTTGGAGTTACCAATAAATAAATAAAAATAAAACACTACATTGTTGAAAAGCACTCTATCAGTATTTTAGTCGAAGTATAGTTCGATCGAGAACCACATTCAAAGAACACTCATATATTCTAACATTTTTCTCCAATATGAATGATTGAGTTATCCATATCATATCCAAAATTCAATTAAATAAAAAAATTAGAAAATATGAAAAATCATTTACCACATTGTTATCCTAATCAAATTCCATATTCATGTACTATCAAAACCCTAATTTTTGCTGATTAGGGTTTACATTTCTCAAACCCTAATTCTTCAAACTAAAATCATAGTTAGAGTTTCTTCTTAGGTTTCAAACATCACAATTGATCTACTATTATTAATCAAGTCTAAATGATGTTCAATCTAATCAAGCATGTAATCATTCAAGATCACGATGCTAGGGTTTCCCAGTCGCGGCGGCGGCCGTGGAGGCCATGGCTCTGGATGGGGAACTCCCCGTGAGCACTCTGCCCCTGCTGCCCTGACGTCACCGGTGGATCCCAGCCCTCCTCCCCCGCCTTCTGATGGTTCTGACGTCCAGATGGACGTACCCCCGCCGCAACAGCATGCTAGGTCGTATAAGGACGTGACGACCGGACGATCGACAAAGGCACCCGCATCACTCACACAAGTATCCCCGGATCTGCTTACCTCTGCGGATATCCACATAGACACTGCCGGTGTGATACCTGTCATCTCCATTAACCCCGCCATGCTTTCGCCGCTACTCGAACCATGGAAGTTTTCTGTCATCATCAAGGTGATCGGTACTACAGTGAATTTCCATGCCCTCATGAACCGCATCCCAATATTGTGGCAACTAACAGATGAATTCCGTGCCATTGATCTCGATAAGGGCTATTATATCATTCAACTAGCCAACAATGAAGACTTTGTCCGAGCCCTCACGGGAGGACCGTGGATGATCTTCAATCACTACATTTCTATGCAATCGTGGTCTAAGGACTTCCGCCCCTCTGATCCAATCCCCAGGAAGCTTATCGTGTGGGCAAGGATCCCCGACCTCCCGATACATCTATTCCAGAACCAACTACTGTCTAGCGTCGAAGATCTGATTGGAAGGACAATCAAGATCGACACTACGACGCAATTTGGCCACCGGGGCAAATTCACCCGCATAGCTGTTGAAGTTGACACGTCAACGCAGCTTCTGCCCGTGATTATGCTCAATGGTGAGCGCTTCCGGCTGGAGTACGAGAATCTGCCGACCTTCTTCTTCAGATGCGGCCGTCTCGGCCACGCGGAGGGTGACTGCACATTTGTCCCAAGCTTCCCGAGCGCCACGGCGCCCTCCTCCTCCACTGCAACGGTGGCCCTGTCCACGCCGTATTCAACTGTGATCCATGCCAAGATGCCTGAACGTAAGGCCTCTAAGGGGAAGAAACCCCCACCGGCTTCCGACGTGAGTGTGCCTAGCAAAGCTAAGGAAGTGGCGGCCGAAAACCCTAAGGAAGCACCTGTTGCGCCCGAGGTTGAGGACGTTGTCGACCGTGGTTGGGAGACTGTAGTTTCTCGTAAACAAAAGAAGAAAGGTGGGAAGGCGAACCAAGAACCGGCACCCCAGGTCGGGGGTCGGCCGCCACCTGTCCCTACGTCATCCAAAGTGGTAGCGTCAGGAGGGGGCGACCATTCGGTGATCCCTCGGGTCGATGATGAGACCAGTGAAGGTCGCGTCAGCAGCACCTCCGTGGACTCCTTCAAGTTTCAAGCATCAGCGGACCACAGGTCCCAAGTATCAGACCCGCAGAGGTTCTCTCTGGGTTCACAAGGCGCTGGCAGTGGGGTCATCCTGTGCAACTGACGTGTTGTCTATCACACTGTTAGCCCAGGGCGAGAGCACAAGAAAGGCAAGCTTGCCCTCCTTGTGGGTAGCGTCGATTTCACCAGCAATACCAAGCGGTCACTTGACCTAACTGAGGAGGCAGCAGACACTGATGCACCGATGGAGGCAGTCGCTGACGCGCCAGGACTGCTCGACGCCATCAACTAAGGCCTTTCTGGCTACCACCCATTCCTATTTTTGTGTTTTCTGAATGACGAATATAATCTGTTGGAACATCCAAGGAGCATGCTCAAAGGATAAATTAACTCTCCTGAAGGAATACAAAAGGCGATATAATCTCCATATTCTAGTTATTGTCGAGCCTCGCTATAGTGGTATTAAAGCCGTTGGCATCATTAAGAAGCTTGGGTACTCATCCTCTCATAGAGTTGAAGTGCTGGGTTTTTCTGGGGGCATATGGGTCCTCTGGGACAGTCATCACTGCTCTCTTGACATTTTGCAGAGTCATCGCCAGTACGTGCACTGTTGTATAAATAATGCTTGGTTGCTTACCTTTGTATATGGTAGCCCAAACCCACAAAAACGAGACCTTCTGTGGCATAGGCTCACATCTTTGTCTTCACATATCGATGACGCCTGGGCGTTGGTGGGGGATTTCAACACCATGTTGGACCCTTCTGAGAAGAAAGGGGGGCATGGATTTGACAGACGCTCAAGCATTAAGTTCCACTCATTCCTTGCTTCATCTGGTCTGAAAGATATGGCTTCCTCGGGACACCGCTTTACATATAAGAAAGGTAGACTTCTTGAAAAACTTGATAGAACCATTGCCAATGAGGAATGGTAATCTGTGGAGGGGGGCATGGACGTTCAAGTTCTCTCGCATCTGTACAGTGACCATAATCCTATCCTCCTGTCTGGGCATCAACGTCAACGGCGTGGCCATTTTTTTAAAACAAAGACGAGCTGGAACCTTATCCCGGAATTCAAAACTGACCTCCTTCCTGCGTGGGACAGCACTCGTCCATATTTAGAGGCCTTGCCTACTTTCCAGATAGCTGCCATCAAATGGGAGGCTCGTCGTCTGAAGCAACAACACAAACAGAAAGACATTCTTCTGCGCAAGATTGATAAATTCCAGGTAGCATCCTACTCTTCTCCTTCTTCCATTTCAACTCAATTGCGTTCTATTGACCTTTAGGAGCAATTAAGTAATATTCTCCTGAGAGAGGAAGCGGACTGGCAACAACGTGCGAATATCAACTGGCTCCAATTCGGTGATGGCAACAACAAATTTTTCCATGCCTATGTAAAGACTCGATGCCAGCATAATAAGATATCCAGAATCCGCGATGCCAATGGAGACTGGATCACCTCCCCGGAGCTTATCAAGCAGCATGTTCGGGACTTCTTCAGCAACCTGTTCTGCCCTCCCGTTTCTAGTTCCTTGGATCGGGAAGCCATCCAGCGATATGCGGGGCATTTCCGGCCTATTGTCAATGCTCATCTCCTTGGTCGTGTCCCCGAGGCTGAGGAGAACAGGCGTACCATCTTCCTTATGGCACCAGCAAAGGCGTTGGGTCCGGACGGCATTCACAACGGCTTCGTGCAGCACAACTGGTCTCATTTAGGTGGCTCCTTTGTCACTGCTGTCCAAACTGCTTTTACATGCAATCGGGTGGACTCACGTATTGCAAACTCTTTATTGGTTCTTATTCCAAAGGTGGAAAGCCCTCAACGTTGTTCGGATCTTTGCCCCATCTTGTTAAACAATTGTTGTTTCAAACTAATATCAAAGATTATTGTGGAGCGCCTTAAACCCTTTCTGAATGATTGGATTTCTGTGAACCAATCTAGCTTTATTCCTGGTCTCCGTATATGTGACAACATTCTTCTAGTTCAAGAGGTAGTACACTCTATGAGAAATAAAAAAGGCAAGAAAAAATGGGTGGCAATTAAGCTTGATCTCTCTAAAGCTTTTGATCGCATGAGCTGGCCCTTCATTGCTGACACACTCTCTAGAACGGGGATTCCTGAAAGACTCTCCAAGTTGATTATGCAGATTATTTCTCAAGGTAGCACCTTGATTCTCTGGGAAGGTGTACCCTTGGATCCCATCAAATCCACTCAAGGAGTGAGACAAGGCGACCCCATCAGCCCCTACATTTTTGTGCTCTGTATGGAACGCCTCAGCCAAGCTATCTCCAAGTCAGTGACTCATGGTGCTTGGAAGCCGATTATTCTGTCGAAGAATGGTCCCTCCCTCTCTCATGTTATGTTTGCGGATGACATTCTCCTTATGGCTGAGATGTCTACTTCCCAGGCCTCCAACATCAACAAGATTCTGAAGGAGTTCGCACTTGTTTCTGGACAAATTATCTCTAAGGAGAAATCTTGTTGTTATTTCTCTTCCAACACATCCATATCTGAACAGTGAGCTTTCTGTCGTCGCATGGGCATACCAAGAACTGATGACCTGGGTCGCTACTTGGGAGTCCCTATATTGCACCATCGCCTCAACAAGCAAACACATTCACATATTATTAGCTCCATCAGGGGTCGCATGGACAGTTGGGCTTCCCGTACGCTTTTCTTGGCAGGTCGTATCACATTGGCAAAGTCCTCTCTATAGTCTATTCCCTCGTACACCATGCAATCCGTCAAGCTATCGCCTTCGCTTTGTGATGACATCAATAAACACATCAGGGATTTCATATGGTCGGGTGGCTGAGAACAGAAGAAGATGGTGTTGGTCTCATGGAACAAGCTTACCAAAAGCAAATCGTCAGGCGGGCTTGGTCTCATGGACGCCAGGACCCAGAATGAAGCACTCATGATGAAGAATGTGTGGCAATTCCTGAATAATTCCCCACCGCTGTGGGTGGAGGTCATGAGAAACAAATACGTGCGTAATGGTGTATTCTCTAAAAAGCCTGGATCCTCGGCATGGACCTTCATCAAGGGTCACATACCAAACCTTGAAGCCATCTGTCATAAAACCATTAACGCAGGTCAGAATACAAATGTATGGCGCGACAAGTGGCTAATGGGCAAGTCTATACTGGACATTTATCCTACTACATCTATCCTCGAGGACCTCCTTGATCTTACGGTGCATGGTATGTCACCGGATGTGGGCCAGTGGGACTGTGATTTCATCCATGCATATCTTCCCCCTGAAGTTTTGCCATTCATTCAGCATACTATACCACCAGACCCCGCCGCAGGCACAGATTCATGGTCGTAGCCTTGGGAGCCTAATGGAGAATTATCAGCCAGCACAGCCTATGCATGGCTGCAGGGAGGGTCGGCCACCCCTATCTCTACATTTTGGATGGCGTTGTGGGCTCTTCCCCTACCGCCGAAGTACAAGACCTTCCTTTGGCTGTTGGGACACCGCGCCATTCTTACAAACAAGGAGAAGGTACGTCGCCATATCTGCATGGACGATGTATGCCCAGTCTGCTCACAGGATATCGACTCACTTCTTCACTGTCTACGTGACTATCCCGCTAGCCAAGAGGTATGGCGGTTGTTGGGCATGGGTCCAGACTTTTTCACCCTATCAGAGGAAGAGTGGATCACCAACATCATTCATGGGCCCGCAAGCATCGGGGACAAGACCCTACGTTGTGTGGGGTGCTAGACTATCTGGTACGCACGCAACGATCTTATTCATGGTGGCAAGCGCACCCCAACACAGGTGCTGGCCTCAAGGATTCGTAGCACCTCCATGACTATCCTCAATCTTCCGAATCATGTATCTCTTGCAGCTGCAGCTCAGTGTAGTCCACCCTCTCGGCCGTTTCCGCACCAACAGGTGGTCTTCGTCGACGCTTCGTTTCAACTCCACACTCTAAAAATGGGCATCGAAGTCCACGTTACTCAAGGCGATGGAGCCTTCTTATGGGGTCAAGGTGCCTTTAGTTATGCCACCTCTGCTCTGGAGGCAAAAATCAAGGGCATCATTCTTGCTATGTCTATTTGTGTTCAAAACAATTGGAGCTCGCCGGTTATTCTTTCCGATTCCTCGAAGGCCATTGATATCCTCCTACATGAGAAGAGACCTGCATGCAAGTTCCAACCTTTAAGGAGAGAATTCTGCCACATTCTCACCTTATTGCCCAATATCAAGCTTTCCTATATAAGCTGGAAGCACAATTCTGTGGCAGATAGTATTGCAAAACACTCCTTGTACTCTTCTTCTCAGTGTATCTTTTCTCACTTAAAACCTATCTGGCTCCAAATGGATGTTAATATCCGGCTTTCTGTAATTTGGCCCGAACTAGAGATCGGGATGAATAATAACTAATCTCTATGGGTTTATAAAAAAAAGCATGTAATCATTCAGGTAAACCCTAGTTTACCAATTAAGCACAAATGTGGTCATTACAATTCTCACCCCCTCAAAAAATTTCATCCCTAAAACATAAATACGCAAACAAAGTATATTCAAAGTTTATTTTAAGCTTTTGAAATCTTACATGTCATTACATTTGTGTATTTCATACTTGAATGTAGTTTTCAACATTAAGTCCTTCATTTCTTTTCTAATCACAACATGTTTGAAATATTTCTCAATGACAATAAACAAATTCTCCATGCCACAATCAATCATAGAGTAGATACAGAAGCAACCATTTCAATATTTTCATACTCTTGAGGTGTTACCTCAACATTGATATTTTGATCCAACTATCTCAATTCATATGGCTCAATATGTACTATTGTTATGTATTACCTCTAAGTCATAAAAGATAGTTCACCATATTCTTTTGAATTTTACTATTGTTCTATCAAATAGCCAAACAGTCTTGAGTTGGAAGACTAGATTCAATAGCAATTGTACAATACTATTCATGGCATCCCCATTGCATCATGGATGCATAAGGTGAAGCATTACCATCACATTCCATATTATTCTCAAGTATGAACCCACACATAATTCAAGGTGTAACCATTAGGTTATAGCATACTAGGGTTTCAACAATAGTAACAAAGTACTCCATGATTGTATTAGTCATTCAAGGACTATTCATACCCAATTACCATCACTTAGTTATATCAAAGCTAGGTATAACAAGCTATACCTCATTAGGGTTACATATCAATACAATATGGTTATCATCCCTTCTATTCATATGAGTGAATATGTAAGACTACCTTATTTAGGGTAACCCTTCATTTCTTCCATCATTATTTGACCCATATCACCATACTACAATTGTACAATACTAAGATGGATTACTGGTATGAATGACTACAACTATCAGACACCTTTAATTAACATATTTCTTACACATGTACACTAAAATCATTAGTAGAACCAATTTACATCCCTTAATATACCTTCAACAAATTATACTTCCATAAACAAATTCACATATTACTAAAAGCCATTGTTTTCTCTTATCTCTCTCCTCATTCACTACTACTTACTTTTTGCTACTTATCCTTCTCATTTTAATCATGTAGATTAAACATTCCTAAAATTGAAACATACAAGGTACAAATAGATTATTCATCATTCTTTCTATCACTACAAGAATTTATCTCATATTGCACTTCACTCCTATTGTATTTCTCCTTTTGTTCAAAACACACTTGTTACATTTCAAATTTATATCTTACTCGTTGCTCCAAATCATTTCCATATTGTTTATCTACCTTTCAGATTAGCTATCTTTAAACCCTGGGTTACTATCAGTGCTAGTTTACTTCTCATAGTGCAAATCTCATGATCTTATTTTATAGAGATGCTAGTATTCAAGGTCAAATCACTAGTGACATACCTTGAACTACTACAACTCTAAACATTCTAGTGTTTGGTCCTTATCAGTAGCATGACGTTATTGTGATGTGACTTTGCTCCCTTAATTTGAAATTCAAACTTTGGATCTCACAAGTTTTACTAAAGTCTTCTTTATCTTAGCGATTGAATTTACTTTCTCTTACTTGGCCATTCAGATAGATTACATTCTCAATTTACCCTTCTAGGGTTTCATCATCATATTGTGTGTCATTATTACATTCACTAGATGTCTCTACCATGGTGGTTATGCATCATATATGATTCATTTTCTTATCACTTCATTCCCACATTGCTCTCATTAAGGAAGATATGAAAGAGAAGATGATTTTGAGACTTAGAATTCTTATCTTTAAACATTTAATAATACATTTCTCATATGTAGGTTTAATTAATTATCAATAAGGATACTTGACTAATTAGCACTTTCTTGAATCTCGCAACCTCTTTCTTTTATAATCTATATTACTCCATTATGTTTCAAACCCTTCTTTACTTTCCATAATCCCATTACCATATACTACTATTCCACATGCCATCTTTAACTTTTACTTTTCTCTTATGATCATGTTGCTTATTCATATGTATGATCATGTATACCATGTTGCACATATTTCTTTTTATCCTTCTACTAATGTGAAGTTGAAATTCTAAATCAATAATCTCTCTACTAGTATTATCTCATGTTTAATACATTACATATCCTTCATTTTAAATCAAACGGCTCATGCATGGGTGAAACATAGTTTCTCTTTCAATCAAGTTTTTCCTTCATGAATATAGTCTACCTTTGTATGACTTATTCATTTATTTAGCTACAATTTTTTTCTTCTTTTAGAAACTAGTTTGTTGTTCTATAGAAACTTAGAATCCAAAGGCAGTAAGGATGAATGTATTAAACTTATTAATAAAGGTATACATTCCATGCTCTCAATTATATCATAACCCTCATTCCTTAATCAAGCTCATTATTTCCAACATTTCTCTTTGTTTCAACTAAGTTTCTTATCCTAGTTTTATGATTTACATGCTCATCTAGTTCTCTTCACTTTAACTCTTCTGAAGACTCTTCACTTCTATGTACTTATCGTATACTTAACTCTTTTCTTCTATTTTCCCTTTGCTTTGGAGTACATAAAAACATTGTACTCGGTTATATAATCCATTCCTCATGATTGATTCTTACTATCTTAGCCCCTTACATACTTTTCTCATATATTTTCCATATTTCATATTTAGAGTTCATATAATACTAATAATTAAACTTAATTTGAACCTTATGTCGTGTTCCTTTATTCCCAATTAAGGGTTTCTCATACGAGGCCCCAAAGTTAGATCTCAGATATCAGTTCCAACTGATTCTTAGTTATCCCAGTCTTTCCCTTATACTTCAAAATCTTAGAGTATATACATTCACACTAGAATTTGGATCTAATCTGTCCAGAATTTACTCTTGTTATGTTACTAATAGGAGTCATTAGATCCCAATAATGCATCCTTCCAGCCGAACCAGGTCGAACCTGCAGTCCTGAAGCCAAGAGATACTCAGGATTACTCAACTCCTATTCATCTCAAATGTGTGGAAGAAAACGTATCCACTTAGAAAATCTCATTCAAAGATCATTTCTAGTCTACTTGATACAAAGAATGTAAACAATAAATACTACAACTACATAGTGTACAACAAATCTTAAATACCCATACATATTTCAAAATATTGAACATTTGAATTCAAACATATAAGAGTTTTTCTATTCATCTCCAATAAAACAACAATATGAAATGAAAGTTCTATCTCATTTTATATTTATGCTCTCAATTCATGTTACTTATCTTGTTTCTAACCCTAATATTTCTAGGGTTCCTCTCTAGACCATCCTTCCACTGTATACCTGGTCAGGGTATACATGAAAGAATAGACATAGTAGTTTGATACCGGTTGATCCAAGTACTCAGATACCGACCCAGGATATCCAAATACTCAAATCCCCAGAGCTAACATCATAACATCTCCTATCTGTCACACTTATGACTCTAGCTTACTAACTTAATGGTCCCTGACAACTCAGCCTAAGCTCTGATACCAAGTTGTTACACCCCGATCTCACAATTACCATTAATCATGAGATTAGGGCACAAATTAAGGATTTAACGTAACACATAGATCACCCTTAACTTTTTCTTCTTTTTCGAACTCTTTGTTTTCTTGCATTGAACCACATAAACTAACTGATGTAGCCTCCACTCGCGTGGAGTTGCGTGCAACACTAAAAATCCTAGAGATAATAAGTCTCTAAGTTTAACCTTGCATGTGCTATAATAAGATCTCCACCCACATATGCTAAGGTACGCGGAAGTCTTATCGTAGTACATTTGAGGGTCGAATCCACAAGACAACGATCTTGTTAAGGATTTAACAAGATGGAAAATGTTATAATTCTATTTATCTACTTAAGAGTTGATATTTAGATCGAAGAGTTGGGTTGATGGTTAAACTAAATTACAAAAGCAAATTAAATGGCAGGAAAGTAAAGTTAAGGTTGTAAACAATATTTGGAAACCACTAGGATGTGATCAATTTTCACCACCGCTACACATGGATCATAACATGCAACATAATAACATGGCTTGCAAAAAGGGGTCTAATCAGTTAGTATCCTTGTAGACTTAGCTTTCTTTCGAATAGCTAACTACGAGAAACGTGGAAGTATTGCAATGCCAGCCATCCCTAAATGAATGGTCATTTACTTTGCATCACTTCCTTCACAAAGTGTGTTCCTTGACCTGTCAAAGTTGTACTTCCATACGTCAACTGATTCCATTTCATAGTATGAAAGTACAACACTGGAGGTGAGTTTACTCCACTCCTTGAAAAGCATTCCTAGATACCGAAACAGATATATGATGACTACATACATCAAGAACCAACATACAATGGATAATCGAATATAAAAGCACAAACATAAACAATTCTCACTACTAGATAATAGATAACACAGGTTGGTGAACAAGCAACTAGTATTCATTAAATGATTGATGTTGAACTGAAAACATAGTGTTTCTCTATTGCAAACTCATGAATTATAATGCATGAAATGAAAACATGGGTAACAGGGCTACTCCCCGCACCCTAGTGTATGGAACTACTCGCTCATGGAAAGGATAAAGAAGGAGGCCGGAAGAGAGAAAGAAAACATCATCTCCACATAGGAAGGAGGAAGTTTGACCCCTTGGAGTATAGAGAAACTATCTTCACTCTGCATAGTTGCCTTAGTAATGAATCCTTCACTTCCCACCTTATTTGTCGATGAGAGAAAGTAGCTTGAGGATGGAGTGTGGATCTTAGACTGGTAGCCTTGGGGTGATGGATGAAGGTTGAAATATCTCTAGAACAATTGGTGCAGCCTTCGGGCGTCTAAGAATCCCCCTGAATGAGGACCCCTTCGGACCTATTTATAGGCCTCCAGAAGATCTTGAACGATCTTGGGTTATTTTGATCCTCATAGTTTGGAGACCGTTTGGACTTCATACGGTCTTGGGACCGTTTGGGTTCCATACGGTCTTGGGACCATTTGGATTCCATACGGTCTTGGGACCGTTTGGGTTCTTACGGTCTTGGGACCGTTTGGCTTCCATATGGTCTTGGGACCATTTGGCTTCATACGGTCTTCGGACAGTTTGTCTTTCATTCGGTCTTGGGATCGATTAGCCTTCACATGGTCTTAGGACCGTTTGGGCCCTCACGATCTTGGGACCGTTTGGGTCCTCACAGTCTTGGGACCGTTTGGGTCTTTAACTATTTGGAGACCGTTTGAGCTCTTCATGGTTTGGAAACAATTTGGGGTTCTTTACGGTCTTGGGACCGGTTGAGTTCTTTTGCAATTTTTGTGTTTTTCTATAAGAAGAAAGGGGGAAATATTAGTTTATTGGTACATTCACAATAAAGCGGAAAGTTAATTATTCTATCTAATTTATCTAAGAAAGAGTATGGAAAACTAAGAAAAAACTAGTAAGATAACATCACAAAATGGGAGGTTATCACTAACTTTACAAGGGAATCTAAACATTGATTTCTCTAATCTGATTTCAATAGTAAAAATGCATGTACGAACATTCATTATGTTTCTCATACTTTTAAGCACATAAGACTTGTTGATTCGCATATATTGCTAAAAGAGGAATAATGTTATACATCATCATTACTTTTTTTTTATTCAAATCCTCCAACTTAATATATTGAAAAGCCATACGGCATCTACAGAGACAAGAAATCCATACAAACTTGGTAACCAGAAAGTGAAGAGTACAAGGGCATACATGCTTGATCGGAAAAAAAATAGGACGCTTCTGCCTGAATTCCTCCCCAACACGCTGACCAAAGTAGCTTTTAACTGGAATTCCACCACGATCATGGGTAGCACAAGCATACATCGGACCCCCACCACAGATACCAAGACTGACATAGTAAAAGTCCCAACATTCACCGCTAACTTTCCTCCAAGGAAGAAGAAGAACAACACTACAAACTGAGTAGGTGAAGGTGCCAAGATAAATCTCAGCTATGACCAAGAAAAAACCAGAAAGCAAAAAACAACTCACACAAACAAAACCTGATAGAGACAAAAGAACAAACAGGTAGCAGGCTTTAAAAGCAAAGGCAAAAGAAGCAGGATAGTCCAGAACATTGTTGATCGACGCCGACAGAATAGAGCAGTTGATGAATAGAAGAGAGGGGGAATGTTCGGGGAAAACCCACCATCTCGACCTCCTCACTGTGCTTTTCCCCCTACTTAAGCCTAAGCTCAAGCAGTAAACAAGGCAAACAACATAGAAAAAGGCCTCCATCACCCAAACTCCGGAACCCCCAAAGTTTCGTTGCACCTGTGGAGAAACTAGAACGACCATACCTACAACTGCCTGGCCGAAGCCCACTGGACCAAGAAGATAACACAAACAAAAGAAGCACAACTAGGGACAACCTAGACACCATGACACCTAACCTATTATAGGGATATAAAACCACACCACAGTGGGAAGATACAGAAACATAAAGGAAACAACGGAAGCAACGGAAATAGCGGAAAGCAAAAAAAAAGGTAACACAGGCAACCGAACAGCTGGTAGGCCAGCCCCGAAGAAGATCCACGACAATGAAGTCACCCCGGATATCACCGCACCTCCACCAAAAGATGATGCGTTGGAGATGTAGCCACTGCCCTGAAGCAGTCACCCCGCGACCCAAAATGCCAGATCTGCAGTCCAGCGGACCCGATCTGACGGCCAGAAAGGGGCGAAGAAGTGTGTGATTGAGGAGAGCGTCAGTCGGTTGAAACCCAGGGAAACCACAATCTGCAGAGAGGAGAGGCGTCGACAGAAGCCCAGGGGGAAGATGGTGGCTACGCGCTGGCAAAAGACCTCCTCCCTCGATCTGGAGGACCAGGCGCTCGAGATCCCTAGGTTGCCTCTGCGATCACCAAAACCCTTTGGCCCCCTTCTCTAGTCCTCTTGATGAAAATTTTTTATACATCATTATTACAACTCTCTCTTATTTCTTTACAAGGACCTAGAGTGACTAGGACCGACTAAACTTAACTATACTCATACTTAACTCTTGTGGCAGATCTACTTTGATGCAATGACCTTCTTCAAGTCCATGTAATATCCCTAAAAATTGTGAGTAGAGGGGTGAGCCTACTCGCTCAGTGAATGAGTACTTCAAAGAAACAGTCTAAAGCACTGATATAATTATAGATATATTTTTGAGCAACTGATATCAATTATAGTAGTAGTAAGCTTTAAAGAGATTGATCATTTACAATCATAAATATGGAAGGATACTCTAGATATCAACAAGAGCAAATCAATATATGAGCATGCTTGATTAATTTCAAAGAGAACTAATAATTCAAAAACATACAAAGAATAATTACTGGGAAACTGTACTCGAATATTTCTTAGCATTTCTTACTTATAAGAAACTCTTTAACCTATATGAACATATTTTAGCTTATGCCCTGATCATATGCAGTGTACTCTACATATGAAGACTCATATCAAACTACGATCTCACCATACAAGACTTAGCTTAAAACCCGGGAAGCTAAGCCTAGAACTGAATCCAGGTCTTCTTGACTCAAACTGTCACGTCTGACTAAGGCGGCTAAATAGCTGGCCTTTAACTGGACCTCTCCTTCTAGGCTGAGTACACAGGCGGAGGATCTGGGATGCTCTGTGGGCCTCATCTTGGTACGCTATGTGGGTACCTTTGCATTACCACCAGGATCTCCGGTTCATGTTCGGTAACCTATCTTCTCTTAGGAGACTTCCTCAAGGGCTTCGTCTCCCTACACGCTCTGTGGGTGTGATCCGATCCCCGTATACTGGTCACTGCCAGGGTGGATCGTTTCCTCCCTACAATGCAGACATCCGTAGGGAATCTATAGTGTTTAGGGCACCTATGTCTATTATTTTATTATTCTTGGAAAGCTCTTTCTACATTATATATTTTTCCTTGCTTATACTTGACTTTGGTATCTCTATGGTACTGTGTCTATTTATTTGAAGTTAATAACACAACATGTATATCATTCTAAACTTGGCAGAGCAATATACTCAAAACATTGTAATATACTGAGAAATCAACATTTTATACCTGCAGGCAGACTAAAATTCTTAAATAATAGAATACATGTCCACTTGATACTTTATACATTAGAATCATGCAATTGAACTTCTTAATACAATGATAAGAGTTAATTACTTGACATACGAGTAATCGTCATTTGCACTTGTAAATTATTTGTACTTTCTTGGAAAATGTGCACCTCAATCTAAATCTTGAGATGTGCATCACATTACATATCTTAGTTTAGCTCTGTAAACCATTCGTTTCATAGACCATCTGATAACATTTACCACAACTGAACTGTTAAACATCACCACATCTCATATTGAGAACATTGATATCAAAATACTTGATTCATTGAACATCCTATCCTTAGGGTTTCATTTACCCCATTCACTTATCACATGGCTCTCATAAGGATTTCATGCGACATAAACATTCACTGAATAAAGGCTACTATCAACATATCATATAAAATCAATATATGTATGAAACCTTAGAACTGAGCTGAATTTGGGTTTCCATGCCATTCACTGAGATAACATGCATCAATAATAAAATTGAATAAATAAAGTCTATCATGTCAAGAAAATCCATTCAAATGGATTTCACGATATCTATTCGCAAATATCCAACTTTCCTCGCATCTAGAGTTTCACCCTCTTTACCAAGATATCAAACAAACACTATTAACGTTAAATGAAATCCAAGATAGTATCTGACATATATGTACTATATATTTAGATAAACAATCATTCATAACCAAGGGAATCCAGATAAACAAATTTCTCTATTTAATTATACAACAATTTCAATCATAGACAAATTCCCTATATTTTAGTTTACTCTTATAACCTCTGTGAATACTTAGGGAATTCTCATTAGGATGTATTGTATACATTTCTAATATGATTTTATCATCTGAAATTCATCCAAATAGAGTAATAATCTGTTTCATATCATTTTGCAACAACTTAGATCAAACACACAATTCAGGGTTTGTAGTCGCATACCAAGCAATTAAAGATTATGGATGATTTAACCAATTTTCATGTAATATACTGTTTAAAGGAATTTCCCACTCACCCTAAGGTGTAAAACATCTTAAAAACGCAGCTCATCCCTGAAAATCTTGATCTCATATCAAATCCCTAGCAATTCACCTGATTCTTCTTCCTTTCAACTTGGAAACCCTAAAAATGAGGGATTATGAAGAAAGAGTGAGAAAAGGGGAAGTTTTGACACCATTTCAGATCAAATCATAGGAGGGACGTAATCTTGACATGTGAGAGAATATTCACCATAAAAATATATCCAAAGAAGCTAAACTTACATGATTTCATCATTCCTTGGACTGCAAAACCCTAGATCAGCATCTCCATCACTTTCTCCTCTCAAACACTAACTCTCCCTCTCTCTCTCTCTAGGATTTCATTTCTCTGGATTGAATCACGAATTATGAGAGCTCCTTGTATGTTAGGTTGACCATATAGAGCAATTGAGATGCTTGGGTCAATTGCACATTGGCCCCTCATTATACTTTCTCTTATTTCAGTTGAATTTTCTGTCATAAAAATGATACTGTAATTTGTCTTATAAGTCTAAACGCATCCAAAAATTATGAAAATTTTACATGTTTATGATTGAGGTTCAGATCTCCAGTTAAAATTTTAGATCATTTGGAGTTACCAATAAATAAATAAAAATAAAACACTACATTGTTGAAAAGCACTCTGTCAGCATTTTGGTCGAAGTATAGTTCGACCGAGAACCACATTCAAAGAACACTCAAATATTCTAACATTTTTCTTCAATATGAATGATTGAGTTATCCATATCATATCCAAAATTCAATTAAATAAAAAATTATAAAATATGAAAAATCATTTACCACATTGGTATCCTGATCAAATTCCATATTCATGTACTATCAAAACCCTAATTTTTTCCGATTAGGGTTTACATTTCTCAAACCCTAATTCTTCAAACTAAAATCATAGTTAGAGTTTCTTATTAGGTTTGAAACATCACAATTGATCTACTATCATTAATCAAGTCTAAACAATGTTCAATCTAATCAAGCATGCAATCATTCAGGTAAACCCTAGTTTACCAATTAAGCACAAATGTGGTCATTACATTCGGTATGGTCACTATGAGTTTGTGATTATGCCGTTTGGGATAACCAATGAACCAACAATGTTCATTGATATGATGAACATGGTGTTCTGGCCTTACCTTGACCATTTCATGGTGGTGTTCATCGATGACATCCTGATCTACTCCAGAGCTAGCCAACAACATGAGCTTCATTTACGCTAGACGTTGACCTTGTTAAGACAGCACAGGTTGTACGCTAAGTTCAACAAGTGTGAGTTTTGCTGAAGGAGGTGTCTTTCCTTGGACATGTCATATCTGTTGAAGGTGTGCATGTAGATCCCAAGAAGGATCAATCTGTGTTAGAGTGGGATCAGCCGAAGATACCCATAGGGGTTCGCAGTTTCCTTGAGTTAGCATGCTATTACAGAAGGTTCATCAAGAACTTCAGCGCAGTGGCGTTACCCTTAACGAAGTTGATGAGGAAAAGTGTACCTTTTGTCTAGGATGACAAGTATTAATGTTCTTTCCAGCTTTTGAAGGAGAAGCTGACTAGTGCACCAGTGTTGGTTCTGTCAAAGCAGAGAAAGGGCTACATCATCTTCTGTGATGCGACAAGCAATGGTTTGGGTTGTGTACTGATGCAAGATAAGAACATGATTTCTTTTGCTTCATGACAACTTAAGAAACATGAGGAGAGCTACCTGACACATGATCTAGAGCTTGCAATGGTGCTCCATGCTTTCAAGATATGGAGACACTACCTTTATGGCAAGAAGTGGCATATCTTCACCAACCACAAGAATCTACAATACATATTCTCAAAGTAGGAGTTGAATATGCAATAGCATCGCTTGATGGAGCTAATCAAAAACTATGATTGCACCATAGACTACCATCCAAGGAAGGCAAACATGGTGGTAGATGCTTTGAGAAGGAAGTCTTATTCATCATCAACTGTTAACAAGGAACAATTATGCTCTTTGGTGTGACATAAGAGAGACATGTTGGTCTCTTTGCGTCAGATGAATGTGAAGTTGGAAGTCTCCTTATTGGCAGGCTTGTTGGCCCAGTTACAAGTGAAGATGACATTAAGGTAGCATATCAGATATGCACATCGTGATGATACTATGATTCAACAGATTTGAGTAGATTTTGGTAGTAAGAAACGTGATGGCTTCCATGAAGCGGAGGATGGTACATTATGTTACCATAGTAGAGCAGTGGTACCTGATGTAGATGATCTAAGGAAGTTGGTTCTGGAAGAGGCTCACTCTTTGATGTACGATATGCATCTAGGTAGCACCAAGATGTACCACAATTTAAAATATTTGTATTAGTGGCCTGGCATGAAGCCATATGTAGTTGCGTTTGTGGCTAAGTGCCCAGTGTGCCAATAGGTTAAGGCAGAGCATCAGAAACCTGTAGGGACTTTGCAATTGTTGCCTATACCATAGTGGAAATGGGATCATATCATGATGGACTTTACAATTGGACTTCTCCGGACAGCCAAAGGTCATGATTCCATGGGGTAATCATTGACAGATTGACCAACTCAATGCATTACCTTCTGGTGAAAGCAATGTATACAACATAGAAGCTTGCACAGGTGTATGTTGATGAGATAGTATGTTTGCATGGTATCCCAGCTACTGTTATGTCTGATATAGGTCCTTAGTTTACTAGTCACTTTTGGGAGCATTTGCACACAACCATAGGTACACATTTGAGGTTTAGTACAACATTTCACCCACCGATAGGTAGATAGTCCAAGAGGACTATACAGAAATTGGAGGATCTATTGAGAGCCTGTGTCTTACAATTTTTGGGCAGCTGGGATGTACACTTCAATTTGATAGAGTTCGCCTAAATAAAAGTTATCATAGGAGCATTGATATGACAACTTGTGAGACTTTGTATGGGAGACGTTGTAGATCTATATTGTGTTGGTATGAGACCGGTGAATATCAGCTTTTGGGTCCTGAGCTTATGCAGCAGACAACAAAAAAGATCAAAGTGATCCAACAATAGTTGAAGGTATCTCAAGATAGGTAGAAATTTTATGTTGATCATCGTTGTAGGCCATTGGAGTTTTGAGTGGGAGACAGGGTGTATCTCAAGGTCTCTCATTGTAAAGGCGTGTTGAGATTTGGTAAGAAGGGTAAGTTGGCTCCCTGATTTATGGGACCTTACCCTATGGTGGCCCATGTTGGGAAGGTGGCTTATAAGTTGGAGTTGCCACCTGAGTTGCAAAGGTTGCATCCAGTGTTTCATGTTTCAATGTTGAGGAAGTGTCATCCTGACACTGAGTTGGTTTTGCGTCTCGTGAAGGTTGAGATGGATGAGGATGTGCCGCATGTGGAAGGTCTTGTGTTGATGAAGAAGTTGAAAAAGAAGGATATCATTTTGGTTAAGGTTTTGTGGCATCACCATGGTGTAGAGGAAGCCACATCGGAGCTTGAGGACGAGATGCATAAGAAGTACCCGTCTCTTTTTTTGTAGGATTTTGGGGGCAAAATCCTTGTTAAGGGTTTATGGTTGTTGTTGGCCAAATTGGACATTAGCTTATCCTCTATTTTGATGACAACAAACATTTCATTCTTGTAGATATAACTTGTTACTTAAGTGCTTTGGGGTTTAAGGAGATCACACAAAATGGATAGGTGTAGTTAACATATTAAAATGCTTATATTTTCATGTTCGTAAAACTTGTAATAGCTTATACAAGTGTATATTGTACAAGTACCTAGAAGTCATGTAAAATCAAGCACTAGATTTTCCCTTTCCACCCAAAACCCTATCTTACACTCACAAGAAGACTTTATGGTTGATAGGTTTCATATGAGTCATCAATAGGACCTCACATACATTGCAAACCTTTGCAAAGAGTCCTTCTCGATCAACAAAATTTTCGACCAAGAATCACTCATTCAAAGACTCAAACAGTCCAGAAATAACTTTGCAAATCTTTAGTTTTGAGTCAATTTTGATCGACAATATTGTCGACCGAGATATAACTATTGTAATAAGTTTAAACTAGAGAGAGATAGACAGATATCCGTTAGAACCCGCTGAACCAAGACAGTCTTCCAGTCGAAGAGTTTGTGGAGCGAGAGTCATACGGTCAATAATATTGTCGACCGAGAAAAGTTTTGGAAACTTCACTTTTAACGAACATTTTAGTCGTTGCAATGCAACTACTTTCTACCTAATGGATAGTTAATCACTAATAACACTCTAGATACTCCCTATAACATCCCTAATCACTTGTAAACCATTCCTATAAATAGTAAGAGGCCTTAGGACACCCACAACACACTTGCATACAACAACACACAAGCAACACTTGGGCAATCATTCCAGAGAGCAAATCAGCTAAGCTACACTTTCTATCTTCTCCTTTGAGATCTAAGTTAGTGTCCTATAGATACAATCTCCCAACCACCACCTAGAAACGTCCATGTAAAGTGGTTAGGAGGTCTAACGCTTAATATAGGATCAAAGTGTTGTACTACATTGGTGTATTCTTCCTTCTTCCAATCTACTTCTCCAAGTTGATGTAATTGTGCTCCTTGACTACTCCAAGTGTGTGAGGTTGTTTGAGGGAGCTTGCTCGGAGCTACTTCAAGGTGAGAAGGTTTCTCCTAGGCAATTGGAGCTACTTTAAGGCATGAAGGTTGCTCCTAGGCGATTGGAGATACTTCAAGGTGTGAAGGGTGCTCTAAGGTGATTGATGCTACTTCAAGGAGGTGAAGGCTACGTCAAGGTGGTGGAGGTGGATCATCATCCTCTACTTGGGTTCTCTTCCGTGTCTCGGTAAACAAGAGGTTGAGGTGAAGTTATTGTATTTTATGGTAATTCCTTGAGAGGTACTAAAACTGATCACTTACAAATCCCAATTGGAAACAATTGGGTAGTGGACTAACATCCTTCGATTCGAAGGGTGGAACCACTATAAATTATGAGTCTCATTATGTGTCCCTCTCCTTCTTGCAATTTGAGTTCTAAATTAATTTTAAAATTATTAAAAGCTCTATCCACCCCCTCTAGATCTTTCAGTTGTAAGACTCCTGACCTATATTAGTGCTTGATTCTGTTTGCTTTGTTTAATGAGATTCTTTATCATTAATCTAACCTCTTGAGATATCTTAAAAGAATGTGACAAGTTTATGTTTTTGGTTTGGTCTTGTTTGTTTGATGTTTGAGCTAGTTATGCTTGTTTTAGATCAAGTTGCAATTTATCCATGTTGAGGGTTAATATTGCAATTTGTTACATGTAGGTTGTGCCTTTTGTTCCCTAGAATCATGAGAGAGAAAATGATGCTTAGGGGTTCCTTGTTGGACCTTGGTTGATGAAGTGGAATTATGTGTGTTGAGCTAGGGTTTCATGGATGATGGTGTCGACCATGTGTGTTTCTTGTGTAGTGACCTATGTGTGAGTGTTCTTGTAATGTTTTGACTGATACACCTTGCTTTGGTGGTGGTTGTAGCAACCTAGGTGTTTTGTCTTTGGTTGAGTTTGGTAGGGTTTTCTTGTTTGGTGTGTTGCGACCTTGGTTGGTTGTTTTGCGACCTTGGATAGTTGTTTTGTGGTCGATACTCTTAGTTTTGCTTTGACCTTGTAGGTGTAGTGGACCTAAGTGGTCGATATACTACCTTGTTTGAATCACCCTTTGTTGAATGCTTATCTAGATTGCTTATATGGCTGACCTTTTGAGGGTCAAGTGTCATGAGAGGATCTAATATATTGACACATGATGATCCTTGCCTATCCACTACCCTTGAGCATATAAACCCTCTCTTTCACATGCAAGTATTCCTTTTGGCTCTCTTATTCGTCTCTTCTCCCTTGTGTTCACCCTTGAGCTTGGTGGAGCAAGAGAAGGTGCTGATCTTGGAGCTAGGTGGACGATCTTCTCTTGCATGTGGGAACCATGAGCTTGATCATCTCTCTTGTGGTGATCCTTGGTGATCTTTAATCTTGGTAAGTGGTTCTATCTTCTTGATCTCATTTTTCCTTTGAACCCTACCTCTTCTTTTCTTCTCTTGGTCGTGAGACTATGGTTCTACCATGGTGTCTATCTTGAGGAACTTCTCTACATAGAGGTAGACATCCATGGTTTTTCATGGGAGTACCTAAGTGAGATGAAGCTTTCTCCTCTTTCATGTTTCTTCTTCCTTGTTCGGCCTACAGTTTGTGCTTTCTTCTTCTTGAATTTTCCTTTGACCTTGGTGTGTTCTTCTCTTCTTGAGGTGACCTTATTGGCCATTGAGTTTGTAACATCCCAGGATTTGAGGCCTCGGATAAGTTGATCTTAAAAGGAATGATTGGACTACCCATATCACCAAGCTGCACCTCCTTTTCCAGGAGCCCATCACTAAAGAACTCCATAGTTAAGCGTGCTCAGCTTGGAGTAGTACCGGGATGGGTGACCTATCGGGAAGTTGATCCTGGCATGCACGTGAGTGAGGACAAAGAGCATAGTTAAGGCTAGTGGTGGTCTGTGGGGACAGTCATCATTCCTGAAACTCTACTAGAGCCTAGGGCAGTGGGCCCGGGTGTTTACATAGTTGATCCAAGTTTGGAGTTCCTTCTTTCTCTTAGATCCCGTGGGTTAGGATCTTGATATTCATCTTAATGTGGGTTATATAACTTTCCCCTCTTATATTTTTTCACCATATTCTTTCTTGCATGATATTGTTCTATATCTAAAACGTGATCATAGGTTGATGAATAATGCTATCTTATTCTAGGGTTTAATATTTTGAAGTATTCCTACATAGATTGCTCCTTCTCTTAACCCTAAGTCATGAACCCAAACTATTAGTGATGGTGGATGTTGTTGATTCTCACATGCACTTTTTTTGTTGGTTTTATCATCATGTTTATGGTTTAGCCATCATATGTTAGATGGAGGTTTTGGTTATTATATGCATGTGTTAGACGATGGTTTTCCCTCCTCTAAGAATGGTTTCTTTGTTGGTTTTGGTGATGATCATTTTAGGGTTTTTGATGTCTATCTTTCATGGAGTTTTCCTCCTTGGTGATGCTTGAATTTCTTTAGGTTGTACACTAGTTTCGATCAACTTGTTTCCTTGGTGATAATCGCTTACTTTTGGGTTGCTAACCATAGTCTGTTTCTTGGTTGGTCGCAACAAGGTAATCCTTTGGTGGATTGATACTTGACCAATGTGTTGCAGTCACAAGGGTGAGCTAACTCTAGTGGTCACTACACCTAGAGGTGGTGATGGTCACTACCCATGACTAGGTGAGTGGTCGATCGAGATAGCTATGTGTTGATCTCTAACCATGGTGGCTCTTGTTGCGATCGAAGTGTTATGGTCCTTGAGTTGGCCACTACACTTGGTGTGTGTAGTGAGCGCTACACCTAGGGGTGGTGCTGCAGTCGCAATAAGATGTTAACCACCCGGTGATCACTACTTTTATGCTTTGTTGGTTGCTACACCTTGAGTTATGGGTAGTCTCTACACATTGTCTAGTTGGTTGATCGCCACAGATGGCTTTAGTCTTGTATGGTCGATACATAAGTGGTGTTTGGAATGATTGGTTAATCATAATAATAATGATGATTAACCCTAATGTTCTCCAAGAATGTGGGAAGTAGTACATCTAGGGTTTGATGTGAAAATTGCTATGGAAACCCTAATTGGTTATCTATGAGAAACCCTAACCCTAGTTTGGGTGTATTATGTAATTGTTTACCTTTCTTGAAATAATAATCATGATATGATGTTTTCTCTCTCCTACTTTAGTAACCTTAACATTGCAGGTGGAATACATATCATAGATAGTGAAAGATATGGTGTGTTTGATATGACTCAAGGTGATGATTATGAGACTTTATGAGGCATGATGAGATAATGATAATGTGCATGAATAATGTGATTGGGTCTAATGACCTGGCAAAGGTTCAATGCCTAATGTGAGGTGATATCCTCTAGTGATGTGATGAGGGATGGTCATCCCATGATGATGTGATAATTTTGATAGGCTTATATGTAACATCCCTGACCTGGGTTATGAATTAACCCTAGAGGTTTTGCCTAATAAGGTTGAGTAGATTCTTAATCTTATCTTGGGAAAAGTAAATAGGGCTCATGAGAAATTTATGTTTCAATTTTGGTTCTGTTTGAACAATGTTGAAGCATTGATTGCTTATTTTGGACTAAAGTGCAAATTACCCAAGTTGAGGGGTTTAAGTGAAAATTGTGCATGATAATATGTTCCTCATGTGTTGAAGCATCATGAGAGTGAATATGATGCTAAGGTGTGGCTTATGGAAGCCTGAATACCAAGAAAGAGCTGATAGAGCAATGTTTGTTCATTAAAACCTAGTTTTGGTGTAAAGTGCAATTTACCTAAAACCTAGGGTTCAATATGCAAATTACCACTTCAATAAGGTCCTTAATGTTTCTTTTCATCATGTAGAGCAAAAAAAATGAGAGGGGCACCTCATTTGAATTAAGTTGGAGGAGAGAGAATCTTGGTATTAAAATAATCAAGATTTAATCTTAAGTGAAACCCTAATTCAATTTAGGGCAAAAATAAATGTATTAATTAAAGGGCCTTCAACCAAAATGTTATTCGTTGATTTTGAATAAGTATGGACGTTCTTTTTCCAAAATAAGGAACGAAAATTTCCCTTGCATGAAAGAAACCAAGGGGGAAGTGGTGGCAACAATTTTGGAATTAAAAGACTTTTATAAAGTATCTTCTCTCTCATCAATTTCCTTATAAAAATGCCCTTTCCAAGCCAAATGAAAGGCTTTTCTCGACCCTTTTCTTTCTCTCCTTGCTTTGGCCGACCAAGGGAGCTTAGGAGGAGAAGAAAGACGAAACCCAACCTGTAGGTAAGGTTCTTGACCCATTTCTCCTTGATTTCATGGTGGAAATCGAAAATAAATTATGGATTCCTTCTTACTTTGATCTCCTCTTCAACCCTAGCCAACTTTTACAATAAAAAGCTTGAGGAAGAGCCTAGGGGGAGTTGCAAGAGCTTCATCCACCATTAATGGTGTGATCTTGGAGCTTTGGAACTTAATTGGAGGCGGGTTTTATAACTTAAACCCTTAAACATTGCTATTGCATCAATTCTCTATGCTTTGTTGATTTATTTCTTCAATTTGATACACTCTTGTTTCTTTGCTGCAATTTCCATCAAGAACGGTTGCTGTTCTTGGTTGTTCGAAGAAAGGGGATGATGACATCATACTATATGCTTATCCAAAGAAAAGTACCAAGCCAAACGGTTTTGATAGCTATTCCAAATCATTTTAATTTGATTGGCTATGCGGTTTCAGCAAACCGTTTAAAGGCAAACGGTTTGAAACCGTTTGGGATAAAACGGTTTCAAGACCGTTTGAGATGGTTGATCAAGCGTTGACCGTTTGGGAATTTTGTTCCTAATTATGTAGGCTAATTACCCACCAAATTTGAGGGGTTAACTCCAAAGGAATCATAGGTTGAAGGCCGATAAATTAGGCAAATCAAATTGAATCAAATGCTGATTTTCAACCTGATTAACTTGACCTGTTTGGGCAAACGGTTTCAATACCGTTTGAGTGAGTTGACCAAGCATTGACCATTTGGTATTCTTGTTCATAATTATTTTGGTTGATGACCCTTTAAATTTGAGGGATTAACTCCCAAGGAATCGTGAGTTGAAGGCTAATCAGTTAGGGAAACCTAATTGGATTAAGTACTGATTATCAATCTGATTTAATTGAACTTTTTGGGCAAACGGTCTCAAGACAGTTTGAGTGCGTTTACCAAGGGTTTACCGTTTTGTATTACTGTTCCTAATGATGTGGTATAATGACTCACCATATTTGAGGGATTAACTCCCAAGTAATCGTGAGTTGAAGGCTATTCAATTGGGCAAACCCTAATTGAAAACAGTGCTGAAATTCCAATGAGTTAATTGGAGATTTTGGGTTGATTAGCCCAAACGGTTTCAAGACCATTTGGGGATCACCCAAACGGTCTCAAGACCGTTTGGGGGTCACCCTAAGACCGTTTGGAGGTCTGGGGTCAAGTATAGTTGACCAATTGAAGGTGTAAAGGTACCAAATCATATTGCAATTAAGTGCTGATTTGTTGATCAACTCGATAGACCAAACCTTGACGAAATTTCACTAGAAGCCAAAGGTTGGATGAGCCAAACGGTCTCAAGACCGTTTGGAGCTCATCCAAACGGTCTCAAGACCGTTTGGTGGTCAACCAAGACCGTTTGGAGGTCTAGGGTTGAGAATGGTTAGGTGTTTGAAGGTCTAAAGGTACCAAGCTGATATACAATGCAATGCTGATTTGGTGATCAATCCCATGCTCCAAACCTTAATTGGATGGCTTGGATTTGAGTGATTTGATGGGAAAACGGTCTCAACACCGTTTGGAGGTCATACAAACGACCTCAAGACCGTTTGGGGTCAGGTCATACCCAATTTGGATGATGGTTCAAAAGTTTCAAAGTAAACAATCTTGCATTGATGAGTGTTGTTGAATCATCGATTCTAACCCCTAATTCAATTGATTCAAACCCTAATTGATGACTAATTGAGGGTTAATTGAGGGTCAAATCAGGTGAAGGTTGACCTATTTAACTCAATTGAAGTATGAGGATAGGTCCAATTGCTGATTGGTTCCATGAATTCAATGATTGAAGGAATCAACATTAGAAACCCTAATCCAATTTGATTGGTTGAGACCATATCTGGTCCATGCGGTTTTGAGGAGGTTTGGACCAAACGGTCTCAAGACCGTTTGAGTCCAAACGGTCTCAAGACCATTTGGGGCCAAACAGTCTCAAGACCGTTTGAGACCAAACGGTCCCAAACCATTTGAAGACCAAAGACCATTCGGTTTCAAAATCGTTTGGTGATGAAACCTCAAAAACCGATTGAAGGTTGTTGGTGATTTAATCACTTGGTAATTGAAGGTAATGATAGTTCTAATAATCCTATGATGTTTAGTGATGATAACCAATGAAGGTACAAAGGTTGAAACCCTAATAGTACCTAAGTGATTAGTGCCAATTAAGGGATGAACCTTAATCGCTTATAGGATCAATGACTTGATAATCATAGTTGTATGTACTCAACTGAAGGGTGATATGACCTAATCAAGTTGAGAAGTTGATAGCATGAATTCATACATGAATATGATTCATGTGGTGATTAAGGGTTGTGATCCTTAAGTAAAGAGATCATGAAACCCTAAACATGAACATAAACCCTAATTGACAGGGTTATTGAACTCAAATCATAGTTGAGGGAGTATCCATGTAAATCCATAGTTGACGGTGTATCCATGTGAAAACCTAGTTGAACGAGTATCCAAGTGATACCCTAACTGAGGTTGCATCCATGTGAAACCCTAAATGAGAGTGATTTCATGAGAAACCCTAATTGGAAATGATTAGTAAACCTTAATTATGGGCAAAGTGATATGAAACCCTAATAAAGGGTGATGCTATATGCAATCTCTATTCTAAAGAAGGGAGATGGTATGTGAAACCCTAATCCCTAATGAAAGAATAGAATTCATACTTGAATATGATTCATGAGGTGAACTCCTGTAGCGTGACCGTGTAAGGCTACATGGTTGTGGTGGCTTCCCTTTGCACGGCCGTTTTTGGTTGCACGGCTGTGGTACTCTATGCTTGACTTAGAGTTGTTTTGAAAAGGACCTAACATGGTCTTTTTGTTAATTCTTGACTTATGGATGAATCCATAGTATTGGCAATGGTTGTATATTCCAAGTGAGTGACTAATGATCACTAATTTACATGATGAATGTGATGAACTGGTGCATAAAATATTAGGATGGGTAATACCCTAATACAAGCTAAGTATATGAACTCAAATAAGATAATGGTGTTGAGGGAAGTGATACATCAAGATATGATAGATATCACATCCAACACCCCAATACTGGTATACCTTGATATGTTATAAGTCCAATATCATTGGATGAATAACACATGAGATGTGTCATGTCAATGGTTACATTGAGATGAAATGTACCATGTTGAATGTAGGCCAACATGCCTTATGAAAAAGGGTTAATCCAAACCTATAAACTATGATGTAATCATAGTCTGGTAAAGATGAAAGAGAAATTCATGTTGTGTGTTGATAATTCATTTAATGATAAATGATGAGAATAATGAAGTATGATTAAAATACTTATTATTCCATAATGATTCCTCGCTATGTGAACCCTAATACATGGTAATATTATATGAACCCTAACACAGGGTAATTGCTATGTGAATCCCTAATGTAGGGTAAATGCTATGTGAATCTCTAATGTAGGGTGATTGCTATGTGAGTCCCCAATGCAGGGTGGTGTTATGTGAAGCTCTAACACAGAGTAATTCTATGTGAAGCTCAAATACAGACTAATGGGTTATGAATATAATAAGATAACCCTTGCATTGCATGGTACTAATATGTAATTGCATCATGATTACTAATCATGCAAATGTGATGAGAAGATGAGCATATCCAGGTATGGGCTATGATGTTCTGTACATTGAAAATGTTCTATATACCTTATAAGATTTCATATGTCTTGTTGCCTATTAAGGGGTAATAAGAGGTGATATGAGCTTTGTGAACTATGTGAAATACTTTGTGTAGTAAGAATTATAATGTCCTTGGTCAGATGACCTGAAGGTATGAAATTACTCAATAAGTGGTAATAAGTGTTCTATGATGAGATAAGGGTTTAAATAGCTAGATTCTATTATCATAATGATGAATGTGTTAAGAAGAGGAATTGTACTTGATAAGTTGAGGGATTGAGATCCCAATACTTTGAGAAAAGAGTGTGGCTACATGCCATGACTCCACTATGACAATGCCAGGCTTTAGATATATGATCTAAGCTTGAAGAGAGTTAATGTTGTGATAATGATTCTGTAGTGGATAAATGTTATACATGTTCTTCATATTCCCTAATGGATATGTGATATGATGCTTTTTCAAGTTATAGCTGCAATGCTGAATAAGATTAATGTTCTAATCTGTTAGACATTAAAATATTTGTTGCCATATAAATATGATTCCTCCATTCATAATTATCTTCTTAAGTTGCAATAATAATGTTACTGGCAGAGAGTTATAACTCTCTCTGGGGCAATTTTTTATAATTGTCTCACCCCTGTGGGAACCACATTTTTAGGTGGACGCGGACGAGGAGACAGGAATCCTTCAATAGGCGAAGGACAACAATAGCAGCAGGGACAACAGTGAAGTCTCGGGTGGAGACATTGGTTGTTATGTCATGATTAGATGTATATAGAGTCCTATGTGTCGTCTCTTTACTCTCGGGTCCTCGGAGTAGTAGTTAGTGATTTTGAGATTTTGACTTAGTGCCTCGAGGGTTTTATACTACCTGTGTACAGTTAAGACAGATTAGTTAATGTTTGTATTCCTCGAGAAGCAAAAGTACATGAGATGTATATATATGAACCAGGATGTAAAGTTTTACTTGGGTTCTGAATGAAAGAGTTTTCCTATGAATGGATCCCTTTGCAAAAAGTTTTAATTTTTAGTGATTTTCGCTAATCCGCTGCTTGATAAACGCTTCCGCATTAGTTAATCTTGTTTTCACGAATCCGTCATTACAATTTAGTGGTATCAGAGCTCTAGGTTCGCTGAGTCTACAGAGACATAGGACTAAGTTGTAGAGTTTGTTCTAAGTGTCTTCCAGTTTATCTGATAGTATCTTCTACTCACATAGGAGGAGGAGAACTTGAAGATGTCTGGACCACATGAAGTACATGTTGCGGAGGGTAGCACTGCTGCACCAGGGGGAGGTACAGGAGACCATAATAGAGAGGAGCCTGTACCTGAACAACCCCAGTTCAATCAAGATGACATGGGGAACCCAGCTCTCCAAGCCATGTTTGGGCAGTTTATGGCTGCTATAACTCACATGACAGATAGGATGCAAGTACCTGCACCTAGGACATCAGCTCACCATGAGGGCTATGGAGCCGGCAAGACTTTTGAGAGACTTCGCCGGGTTGGGGCCATAGATTATGCTGGTACATCTGATCCAGCAAATGTTGATTTGTGGCTAATAGAAATGGAAAAGGCTATCAAGATCCTTGATATTCCTAAAGTTGAGAAGGTAAGACATGATGTATACCTCCTAATAAGAAGTGTTGGTCATTGGTGGATGACAGAAGAAGATAAAAGACCAGGTGAAGAATTTGGATGGGAGGTTTTCTGACGAGAATTCGTTAGTAGATACTTCCCTAAAACGTATCTAGATGAGAAGATTTCTCAATTTGAGAAGATCAAACAAGGACAGATGAACGTTAGCGAGTACGAAGCTAAGTTCATGGAGCTGTTGCGGTTTTGTCCGCAAATGGCAGTTAATGATGAGAAAAGAATTCGGCATTTTGAGAAGGTGTTAAACGTTGAACTAACCACTCATGTGTCTGCTTTAGAAAATAGGGAGAGGTTTGCCACCTTTGTAGAGTCAGTGAGGAGGATAGAGAGATCTAAAATCAAGAAACAACAAACTAGTGGCAAGAAAGAGTACACTCAGACTCAAAAACAAAGTTCTGAAAGCTTTAAGAAATCGAGATTTTCTGCTCCGGCAGCATCATCAAGATTCCAAACCCGGACACAATGGATGTCAAGTAGGGATAGGGACCGTAGTAATATTCCAAATAGAGCCTCCAATATAGCATCAACATCGATAACTGGACCTCACAGACCCTATGTTAAACCTAGGATCTATTATCAATGTAGACAATCGGGACATCTAGTAAAGGATTGTCCAGGCAAGAATTTAATGATGACTCAACCTCAGGGGCAGAGTCAGCAAGAACCACAAAGGAGGCAGTTCTCTAGTAACAACAGAGGATGTGGGCAGACATCCCAGACAGGTCAGATGAAATAAAATTCATTCTGATATTTCATTTCATGAATTCTATGTGTTTAAGATATGAAAGTAGTTATTTTTTAGCTTCCTTTGATTAGTCCTATAAGGACACAAGGGAGATAAGAACTTATATCTTACTTAGTGTTCCTTAAAATGTTTTATAACCTCCCTTATCTGTGTGTTGAAAGATGAGATTTAGAAGTGATGCCTTGAGAAAATCTAGGAAATGGAAAATCATGTGTGTACAATGATATGAAAAGTGAGGAATACGATAGCAAATAAGGTGCATACTACCTAATCTCAATACTTATATACCCTGGCCAGGTATATTATTATTGAAGATAAGGCAAGTATGAAACTCTTAGATTGTTATCTTTTTTATTACTCTGATCAAGTAGTCATTCTGAAACAATCTAGAGAGTATAATGAAATTAAAAAGGAAAAGCTATGTGAACATTCCCAACTAAAAGGAAAAGCTATGTGAACATTCCCAACAAAAAGGAAAAGCTATGTGAACATTCCCAACTAAAAGGAAAAGCTATGTGAACCTTCCCAATAAAAAGGAAAAGCTATGTGAACATTCCCAACTAAAAGGAAAAGCTATGTGAACATTCCCAACAAAAAGGAAAAGCTATGTGAACATTCCCAACAAAAAGGAAAAGCTATGTGAACATTCCCAACTAAAAGGAAAATCTAGGTGAACATTCCCAACTAAAAGGAAAAGCTATGTGAACATTCCCAACAAAAAGGAAAAGCTATGTGAACATTCCCAACAAAAAGGAAAAGCTATGTGAACATTCCCAACTAAAAGGAAAAGCTAGGTGAACATTCCCAATTAAAAAGGAAAAGCTATGTGAACATTCCCAACTAAAAGGAAAAGCTATGTGAACATTCCCAACAAAAAGGAAAAGCTATGTGAACATTCCCAACTAAAAGGAAAAGCTATGTGAACATTCCCAACAAAAAGGAAAAGCTATGTGAACATTCCCAACAAAAAGGAAAAGCTATGTGAACACTCCCAATTAAATAGAGTTTGCTAAGTGAATTATCTTTTTTAGATATATATGCCTTTCCTTTTGATAAGTATTCTTGAGTGATTATTGAAGTATGTTCTTTTATGCTTCTTCCTTTCAATGATATGGACATCATATGTTAGGGGTTTATGCTCTGCATAAACATTGATGAGGTTGAACTAATGAAAGGAGCTTTGTGTGGAATCATAGAGTTCATAATATCTCCAGGATATTAAGATGATATGTGGAGACTTGAGGGCATGATTAATGAACAATATGTTCCTCCTTTTCCTGGGATTTTGAGGACGAAATCCTTGTTAGGGGTTTATAATTTGTAACATCCCTGACCTGGGTTATGAATTAACCCTAGAGGTTTTTCCTAATAAGGTTGAGTAGATTCTTAATCTTATCTTGGGAAAAGTAAATAGGGCTCATGAGAAACTTATGTTTCAATTTTGGTCCTGTTTGAACAATGTTGAAGCATTGATTGCTTATTTTGGACTAAAGTGCAAATTACCCAATTTGAGGGGTTTAAGTGCAAATTGTGCATGATAATATGTTCCTCATGTGTCGAAGCATCATGAGAGTGAACATGATGCTGAGGTATGGCTTATGGAAGCCTGAATACCAAGAAAGAGCTGATAGAGCAATGTTTGTTCATTAAAACCTAGTTTTGGTGTAAAGTGCAATTTACCCAAAACCTAGGGTTCAATATGCAAATTACCACTTCAATAAGGTCCTTAATTTTTCTTGTCATCATGTAGAGCAAATAAAATGAGAGGGTCACCTCATTTGAATTAAGTTGGAGGAGAGAGAATCTTGGTATTAAAATAATCAAGATTTAATCTTAAGTGAAACCCTAATTCAATTTAGGGCAAAAATAAATGTATTAATTAAAGGGCCTTCAACCAAAATGTTATTGGTTGATTTTGAATAATGATGGACGTTCTTTTGCCAAGATAAGGAACGAAAATATCCTAAGTAGGTGAAATTCCACTCACCTTATTATAAGGAAAAGAATTTCCACTCAAAAAGATATATTAATATTATAATGGATTAAGGTGCTTATTTTATTTTCCCTTAATCCATGGATAATGGAAGGGAGTTCGGTGGGTATATATATGCCCTTGCATGCAAGAAACCAAGGGGGAAGTGGTGGCAACAATTTTGGAATTAAAAGACTTTTATAAAGTATCTTCTCTCTCATCAATTTCCTTATAAAAATGCCCTTTCCAAGCCAAATGAAAGGCTTTTCTCGACCCTTTTCTTTCTCTCCTTGATTTGGCCGACCAAGGGAGCTTAGGAGGAGAAGAAATACGAAACCCAACCTGTAGGTAAGGTTCTTGATCCATTTCTCCTTGATTTCATGGTGGAAATCGAAAATAAATTATGGATTCCTTCTTACTTTGATCTCCTCTTCAACCCTAGCCAACTTTTACAATCAAAAGCTTGAGGACGAGCCTAGGGGGAGTTGCAAGAGATTCATCCACCATTAATGGCGTGATCTTGGAGCTTTGGAGCTCAATTGGAGGCGGGTTTCATAACTTAAACTCTTAAACATTGCTATTGCATTAATTCTCTATGCTTTGTTGATTGATTTCTTCAATTTGATACACTCTTGTTTCTTTGCTGCAATTTCCATCAAGAACGGTTGTTGTTCTTGGTTGTTCGAAGGAAGGGGATGATTACATCATCCTAGATGCTTATCCAAAGAAAAGTACCAAGCCAAACGGTTTTTATAGCTATTCCAAATTGTTTTAATTTGATTGGCTATGCGGTTTCAGCAAACCGTTTAAAGGCAAACGGTTTGAAACCGTTTGGGAGAAAACGGTTTCAAGACCGTTTGATATGGTTGACCAAGCGTTGACCGTTTGGGAATTTTGTTCCTAATTATGTAGGCTAATGACCCACCAAATTTGAGGGGTTAACTCCAAAGGAATCGTAGGTTGAAGGCCGATAAATTAGGCAAATCGAATTGAATTAAATGCTGATTTTCAACCTGATTAACTTGACCTGTTTGGGCAAACGGTTTCAATACCGTTTGAGTGAGTTGACCAAGCATTGACCGTTTGGTATTCCTGTTCATAATTATGTTGGTTGATGACCAAAACTCCACCTCACGAGATGGGGGCAAGCCAGGTAACTCAGGAAAAACATCGGGGGAGTCCTTCACAACATCTATGTAATAGAGAGAGGGAGGTGTGTCATTGAGGATGATAGAGGCTAAGAATGCTCTACACCCTTGCAAGATAAGCTTTTCAGCTTTGATGGTGGAGATGACAAAATGTCGATCCTCTCACTTTCTACCCTTGACACACATCCTTCCCATGATAGGATATAACAAACTGGCCTTTGATACCTCACAAAGCAAAACAACTTTGTACCTCTTCATCTAATCCATCCCAAGGATGACATCAAAGGCGGTCATGTCAAGCAAGATGAAATCTAAGGGAAACATCATTCCAGAGATACAGAGGTCCATGGTCGGGAGTTTAAGACAAGAAGAGAAGATCCTACCACTAGGGATTTTAACACCTAAAACATGATCCATATATTCTGATTCTATCTCTAACATGACAGCAAACTCAGATGATATGAATGTATTCGATGAACCGAAATCAAAGAGTGCTTTAACTTAATGCATATTAAGATGCAAGGTACCTTTGATGACTTCGTTATCTCCTTTAGCTTCCTCAGCATTAAGGGCAAACACCCTTCCATTCCACCTTTCCACATGCGGTTTTCGGCCTTGCCGGTTCAGATTGTTGTTTCTTGGAGGCGGATTATGGCATTGTTGCAGTTGTTGATCTGGAGTTGGTCCCCACCCAAGCTTAGGGTTGTTAGGTCAAATGTGTCTAGTTTGACCGCACTCATGGCAGATAGGTGTAGGTCAGTCATCTCTACGGGGTTGACCATTTCCAGCACGACATCTTCCTGGCAGGTGAGAGCGTGAGCACCGGTTGTACTTGTTGTGCCCTTGGTTTCCATCAATGTTCTTCCTCTTGTTGTTATTGTTGTGCCCGAAACACTGGAACCCAGGGTATGACTTGATCATCAAAGCCTTATCCACCATTTGTTTAAAATTTAACGGCAACTAGGGAATAAGGTTGCGTCCTATGCTATATCTTAAACCCTCAAGGAACATGGTTGATCTCCTTTCATCTCCTAGGTCCACCGCATAATGGTCCAGGAGAAGAAAACATTGCACGTACTCAGAGACGCTCAGGATTCCTTGATGCACACTATAAAACTATGCTTCCTTCCTATTTAGATAGGTAAGATAGATATACTTCTCACCAAAAAGTTTGAGGAACTCTTCCCAAGTCATGCTCGAAGTATCGCGGGTATGAGACATACCCGTCCACCAGACCTGTGTCATCCCATCATGTACATATGTTGTGAAGCGAACCTTCTAGTGAGGAGGACCTGCCATGCCCTCGAAGGTACGCTCCAGAGCCAAAAACCAATCGTCAGCTTTATCCACCATGTTTGGCTCACTCTCACCTTTGAAGTGTGGTGGTTGTATCTTGATGAAGTCTGTAAGGGTGAACTCCTTCAGCTTAGCTGCAGCAGCTGTATCTTTAGAAAGTTGTCCCACCAAGGTAGTCAAGAGCAGCTGGCACAACATGCTCATCTCTTGCTCAGGGGTCAGAAGAGGGGTGCCAACATGGGCAGTAGGGACTATCCCAGTATTGGAGGGATTCACCGGAGTATCTTGGTTGTCAGTGTTGCTAGAGGTGGCTCCTGAAGAAGAGTTGTTCATGTTTCCAAACAAATCTCACTTCCTAAAATATAAGGGTATAACATAAGATAACATGAGTAGACTATTTCCTCTGAGCATATTATTTTAGGCAGTCAGTATCAACACAGGCCAGGTAGGTATCATATGGATCTGGGAGTCCTCGTAAACCAAGATAGTGGCACGGAGGAAAATATTGCCAACCCCCATACCCTGATCCATTCTATACACCCTTGCTTTCAACTTATGCCCTAGTAGTTGCCCAACAGGCTCTGATACCATGCTACAAAGCAGCGAGATCACCTCCTTACTAAAATTTAAAGGAAATATAAAACATCAACTTTTTCTAAGAAAAATGGACATTGTGGAATGCATGTATAATATTCCAAGTAAATAAGCATGTTTCAGATACATATAAAATGTCAACAGTAGCAGAAAGAAACTAAGTTATTACATTGTTTTTGAACTCTTGTTCACTACATGAGTTTCTTTGAAAAGAAAAAATTGAAAAGAAACTATAGGATCTAGCAATAAGCAACCTATTCATCCTTGATTGTAAAACTTGAATCTACTACTCCTGAACTTGGTCACCTTGGCCTTGTTCAACACCTTGATCTAACCCTGAGTGGTTGGGAAAACACCTAGCAAAAGGGAAAGAAAATAAGGTATGTATCAGAGGAAATGAATAGGGATAAAAGATAAGAAAACTATATGAAAATAAAGGCTAATATTTTATCATAAGATGATGATGATTAAAAGTATAAGGCATAAGTAAATAGATGATTGCCATAACAAAAATAGTAAAAAGGTTGCATGCATGATTAATATTGACTACCTAAACTATGTAGGGTTGAGGCACATACCTAACCTCAACCAATAGGTGAGGGGGAGTAACACATTCCAATCACCTATAAATATTCTATATTAGGGAGAGTAACACATTCCTCTAGGCATATTTACACATGCCCTATCTATGGGTGGTTGTACAAAAGTACCGCTATACTATTTAAATAGTCTAATAAAATCAACATGCTAAGAACTATGGCAAGTATAAGCATCAAGTAAATAAAGACATAGCAGTTGGGTACAAGACCCAAGAAATAAATAATAAAATTGATTTTAAGGCAATTATAGTAAAGGAATTATCAAAATAGAAATTAGGGTTTCATAGAAGCCTCATTAGGGAAACTAGGTTAGGGTTTGCAAATTATTACCAACTTAGGTGTAAGGAAAACACATACCTTTGTTGATGAGATCCACTTACTTTTTCTTCACTACTTTAATCGGTTCCAAAGACCACTTTCCTATTTCCAATGTATAACCATGAATTAGGGTTTACACATGTATAAAGGTAAGGAACCCTAACTTTTGGACTTTTTGAAAAAAACCTCGATTTTGACTCTAAAATTATCACCATTGATCTAATTAGGTTCTCCTGATTAAGAAAACATATATTTTTGTCTTTTTTGGGGTTATGAGGTTAAAAGTACATTTTTGGTGATTTTATCTATTAAATTCATTTTTAGAAAACAACTTTCGATAAAACTCAAAACCAAGTCTCAAAAACATTTTTATTAGAAAGCTTACATTTTTTTATTCTAAAACATATTTTGTCTT
Organism: Alisma plantago-aquatica; assembly: GCA_963693085.1. Classification (NCBI taxonomy): domain Eukaryota; kingdom Viridiplantae; phylum Streptophyta; class Magnoliopsida; order Alismatales; family Alismataceae; genus Alisma; species Alisma plantago-aquatica. Next base: position 566,080,338 of record OY856410.1, on the reverse strand, counting down.
AATTTTGGACAATATAGTCAAAAGATATGATTTTTCCTATTCTAACTAATCAGGGAATGCCACGTCATCAAAGTCATCGTAGAGAGAGTGAAGAGCGGGCCTACCTCACTGACTTGAACCATTTAGAGCTGGCCAAGTCAGGGGCCAAAGTCGTGGCTTTAACTCACTCAAAGTAAAGTAAATCGGGCAAAAAGACGATATTTCCCTTACACGAAAAATAAAGGAAAAAGTAAACAAGAATGGCAGAAGAGAGAATACACACAAGGGATTCATCCCCTTCATCGCACCACACCATGGCCGACAAACAACAAGTTGTGATTTGGGAAAAATTGCGAGAGTCGATCGAACTCAAAAGAAAATACACGAAAAGAACAAGTAGAACACCACAAACCTACTGAGGTAGACAATTTTACCCGAGGTCGAGTAGAGAATGAGCAAGGTCCTTCACAAACTCAAGTCCTATCCAAGCTCCCTAACGTACACACACACAAGCAATGGGAAATCAAGGGAAGAGGAGAATTGGGTAAAAGGAGATGAAGGTATAGAGGCTACTATATATAGATGGGTTGCTCTAGGGTTATATGCACAACAGCGGTGAGAGAGCTCGACAACCAACTTTGGATGTTTCTTGAAACGTTGACAAAACACCAAAATATTAAGATCAGTTGGTGCAGAATCACATGAGGAAAGTGTGATGCCCTACGCCACACAAAGCAAGATTACTCAAAACAAAACCATAGAAGAAAGATTAAACAAACATATTACTAGAAAATACTAAAAATTTAAAACCATTTTCATAAAACTGTCAAACAGCAAGAACCTTTACATATGAGGCATATCATGCCTCAAAGCACTTATTGTGTGTGCCATCAACTTGTTACCAAAGAACTTATTCCAAAACATATAAACGTATATCCACTGCAGCCACATATGGAAAGCATGTTCACAAAACATCCCCAAGGATCCAAATGTACAGGTATGACTTTAGGACTCTAAAAATAAAAGACATCCAGCAGCACTCCCAACCTTGTCAGCTACTACCTCTCTTGTTGCTCCTCAACCTCTGCTACATGATCTCTACCTCCCCGTGCACGTCCACCTAAAAAGGATGTGGGAAACCCACAGGGTGAGATTATGAATCTTAGCGGGAGATATAACTCTCAACCAACTCTATTATTATCACAGATGAGATAATTAGAGAAAATAGTAAAGTTACAACTATAAGAGGTTGGTAATCATTATTAACAGATTGATCAATTGCTATTGAATTATGAAACATCTTAACACTTTAAAGGAATATGAAGAACATATATATTTCCTATCAATCAACATTATATAAAAATCAAGCAAGGCCTCATCCAATATTTCTGTATTTAATCCTATACAAATATACTACACAAATGATTATGTATTTTATGATACCCCTAGGATTTGAGTCGTACCACCCAAATCCAACCAACCACTGCTAAGTTGAAATCGGTTCCATACAGGGTCAATGGAAGAGCCGAAATCCACGACCTCCCCACACCTCTTGGTCAGCATAAGAGAAAACACCACATAGACGTATCCGTCAACTGCAACAATGACATATAGTCATGCTTAGGGATTGTCTCACACATGGCCATTCACATATATAATCATACCTAGCCCACCTTGGTACATGTACGACACTAGAAGAATAGGCTCACGCATGGCCGTTCTAACAAGAAGGAGTGGCTCACGCATGGCCATCAATATCACAATGAGATCTACTCATGCTTGTTCATCTCACACATCTTGTAGTTAAGGATACAAGGAATAACTCGATTTGTACCCCGCATATTCAAAAATATGTGCTCTGATTTAAACTCATTTCACCGTCCAGCAAATGTCGACACTGAATGGATCTATGGCACAGGGCAAACTGCAAGATTAGGTTCCACTTGATTAGTTAGGTCATTTAAGTGTCCTTTGGCATCAATCAAGTTACAACGTACAATCTCTACACCAATTCTACATAAATAAGGGCATAACACAGCACTAGAACATATTTGGGCATATAAGATGTGATCTTATCACGTTATCACTTGATGTTTTCCAATCACCATATTTCTCATCACAAGGATCACATACTTCGAGGTAGCAACCCCTCATCTCATCACTGAGGAAATCATCATCTCACATAAGGTAATAAGTCATCATTAGGTCATAAGACCATTTAACTCCTCTTTCAATGATACTAACATCTCACATGCCTCATAAAGCCTATTCAAACATGTCACAAACATCATAGCTCATACCTCACTATTCTTATCAACTGGTATCACCTACATGGTTAGAGACTTGTAACAAGAAGAATAATACATCATCATCACTACCATCTCATAAGATTCATGCCATTCACATTACATCATTAGGGTTAAGGTTCTCTTCCATCATTTAGGGTTTACAAGGTTGGATCAACAACCACCCTTAGATCATCACTTTTATCATCACATAAGGTATATTATGAGATAAAGATTATAGAAAACAATACTTCTTATTATTCACACAACCACCCCATAGGGTATCAAATCATATCATGTAACCCTACCATCCACATGATGTAACATAGCCACCATCACAAGGTATCAGTTGAGACTATCATGTAGTGTATCGGTTAGCACTTGCCATAGGGTGTCGACTTGTCATCAACACAACATGTCGACTACCACCATGCAAGGCACAAGGGATATCCTTACTAATGGTGTATCGGTTTGCCACTTCTTGAGAGTGTGACGGTCAACACCACCTAAGGGTGTGATGGGAAACACCACCCTATGGTGTGACGGACAACACCACCTAAGGGTGTCGGGAAACCAAGGCATGTCGAGCAGCCCTTGGTGTATCGGTTGTTAGGGTTAGGGTTTAGCTAGGCATCACGGGTCAAGGTGTATCAGGAAACACCACCCTAAAGGTGTGTCAGACTCCACTCAACTAGGGCATCACGATTAGCCTACAAAATAGACCAACTCCATGAGGTACACCCATAGCCATGACAGGCTACCACCTTCAAGGCATAACGGTTTAGAAACACCTTATCTATTTACATAATTCCAGAGCATGCTGGCTAACACCTTCCATACATATCAGTTAAGATATCACGTACCGATTTAGGTACTTCTAAGGCATGACAGGCTAGCTTCTCAACACATGTTGGCTTAAGCGTCCTCAAGACATGTCGACCTAAGCATCTCTGAGTCATGACGACTTGCCATATGGTGTGTCAGTTTGTTACACTACATGCAATGATGACCTACTCTCAACATGGTGCATGCATGTATGTGTGTGGACTTGTCATCTTCAACCTTAGAAAGGTCGGCCACTAGTCCACCTACCTACATAGCAAGAAGGTGTAAGATATGAATAACAAACCAACGAGATTCCATCATCAAAATAGTTATAAAACCACTAACAACTACTAGCATACAAGAAATAAACAATCTAAAGATGAAGAACAATCATAAGCATATGAAAAGTGAAAATAACAAAGGAGGTTAAGAGTTATATAACCCGCCTCAAAGATAACCAATGAGATCCAAGCTCCAAGGTCATTCTCCAAGATCACGAGCTGAAGGTAGAAGATGATCGACCAAACTTGATCACCACCACACCTCTAAGGAAGAACATGATACCAAGGTTAAGATGTTTCAAGGTGGAAAGAAGGTATCCAAGATCCATGTCTGGGAAGAAGGATAAAAGAGAGCTAGAAACATAGCTTACCAAGGTAGAAGATGAAGGATGATCAAAGAACACCACAACTTGGAACTCATCCACCAAGCTCCAAGAGAGACTCTCTAGCTCCTTAGGCTTCTCAAGGTCATCCACCAAGGAGGAGAGAAATTAAAGATGGTCAAAAGGATCATCTTGCATGGAGAGAGGGGATTACATACAAGGGGGTAAGAGAGGGATAATGGAAGAGATCTCATCACCTTAGAAGCTTAGGTGCTACTTGTCCATGAAAAGGAGCCACATGCACAACATCATGCAAGACATCGTGATAAGGTCTAGGCTAGGTCTCACCCACTTGGTCTCCTACCAAGGTCATGACCGATACCATATCTCCACACACCCATAAACCTATAGGGTACAACTATACACACCCCACAAACCAATAGGGCTCAACCTTACACACCCACAAACTGATAGGGCTCAACCCTACACACTCACAAACTGACATGGCTCAACCCTACACACTCACAAACTGATATGTCTCAAACCTACACACTCACAAATTGATAGGGATCAACCCTACACACTCACAAACTGATACACAACCTCTCTAGGTCTCTCTAGCCCGAGACAACACATCTAGGTGCAATACACACCTCACACATGTATTCCAAAACATCACCAAGGATGTCACCACACAACCAAGACCCAAACAAGGTGTCTATTTCTCTCTCTTCTAGATGATGCCAAGAGAGAGAAGGAACACACTAGAGGTGGAAAACTTGCACATCAACCCTTACTCTGGGTTAAATGGCAATTTGCACCAAAACCTCACCACAAAACACAAGCATCATCCAAACAAGAAACTTAAGCTTCAACATGCCCTAATTACATCTCAGATGATTAGAGCAAGGTGCTAAGCAACACACTTAGGCAAGATAGTTAGGGTTATCCCAAAATGTCAGTCATGGTCCTTGCATAAAGTGTGGGATCAAAATCTTGCAAAAAGATCAACTACAGATCGAGAAATCCCGAATTGAAATTCCAATGTGAATTGTCCTATTTTCCTTGTAAGTCGCGAGCTAGGAGACGAGTTCCTATCTGTCCAATTGATCAGGCAAGTGATCTTGTCCATTCATCAACGTCAGAAATCGAAAAATAAAAAAGAATAAGTGCGTGACACATAAATCAAATTCCCAATCTTATTGGAATATAGTCTATTAATGCATTAAATTCCCTTTTCTCTCTCCTCATTTGGAGGGGCAAACATGCTCTAAATTAAATGAAAATTGACACCAAGCCTATTTTTTATATGAGGAATATGAATATGCAATTAGTTTTTCCTTTTGGGAACTTTTAATATATTAAATAAATCAAAACTTGTTTTCTCTTTCCTCCTTCATTAATGGTCATAAGATTCTCCAAATTTGATGAAACTTCACCCACAAGTCACATTAAGTGTCTTGGATATGAATTTACCATCAATTTTCATCTTGGAGCTATTTTCTCATTTATTTAATATATTGAAGGTTCTACACACTTTCTCTCCCCTGATTTCACCTTTTAATCAAGTATTCTCCAAATTGAGTTAAAAATTCACCCAAAAGCATATTTTAATGTGTATATTATGAATTCGGCATCAATTGTTACTCGTGGAGTCATTAAAGATTTTATTTTGTATTTTTGAGTTATCTCCTACTTTCCCTTTTAATTAATACAATTATAATTACGAAGTTTTCCAAAAGTTGTGAAACTTCTCACCTAAGCAAACTTATACTCAAAAGAAATGAATTTGGATTTAGAATTACCTTTTAAGTTCCAATTTTATGATTTTAGGCAATTTACTCTTATATTCATTCAATGGGAAAATTAATTCATTTAATGTCACATTATCTTAATTTTAGGATTTTCTTTTCTTTTTTCCACACAAAAGCCATAGAAACTTATAGATCAATTTTTATTTTATCCTTATCCCATTAATAACTTTCACTAAGTTATGTTTACTTCACTCCTTATAAAGTAAAATATTGGGAACAAATGTACACCAAACCTTAATAATTTCATCTAATTCAACATCAAGGACAAAAAGGAAATAAAAGCTTAGGAAAAGGTTAAACTAATATTATACATGGATTTCAGTTCGTTACAATACTTCTCCATCTCCATCAAGCTCATCTACATTGCATCCTTCCCCTAGACAGGATGTTCTCGTCTAGTTTGGCTCATTCCTCATCTTGTAGCGCCTCACATGCCACCTTGCTGCCCTTGACATCAACTAGGCCTTGGCCCACCCATTGGCCCTGGCCTCACAATTATAGCCTCGAAGGTTCACATGATGGTGGTGTCCCCGACCAGCCTCTCAAGTGAAGGAGAGAGAAGAGTGGTGGGTTTGTGTAGGATGAGAGAGGGAAGAGAAATATGGGAGCAAGTAAGAGAGGGAGTGAGAGGACGTCAGAGTAGGTGGGGTCACCTTTTTAGTTGACAGTTGTGGTTGAGGGGGTGGGATACTTGCCTCTCTCTTCTCCTTTACCATTTGGTTCTATCCTTCAAACAGACTCCACAAATGTAGCAAACCTATCTCGATTCTCCAAAGCAACAGTTGGGGTAGACAACTCAGCATTCAACCCCTTCTCAAAACGATGAATCCTCTCATCTTTTATTGCAGCCATGTGAGGATAGAACCTCAACAAATCCATAAACCTTGCCTCATACTCGTTGATCATTATGGTCCCCTATCTAATCCTATCAAACTATCTGATCTTCTCATCCATATATGTCTGTGGGAAGTACTGACTAACAAACTCCCATCAGAACTCCTCCTAACAAACCACCACACCAGGTCTCTTCTCCTCCTCTATGGCCCACCAATGGCAGTCACTCCCCTTTAGGAGGTACACCGCATGCTTCACCATATCCGCCTCGGGGATACTCAGGATCTTGAAGGCTTTCTCAAGTTCTGCCAGCCACATATCCACATCTACCGGGTCATCTGTCCTCGCATGCTCTACTGACCCAACATGGAGAAGCCGCTCAAAAGTCTTCCCAATGCCAGATGATTCAACATGGGGAACATGTGCCCTAGGATGAGGTGCAGGCATCTTGTTTGCCATATCGGTCACCATTGCCATAAACTGCCCAAAAAGTGATTGAAAGGAAGGGTTTTCTATCATGGTTGGGTCAAATTGCGGGACTTCAGGCACCCGATCTTCTCATGTCTGGTTTCTTGCACCAACACCCAGTGCAGCAACACTGCTCTCAACAGCATGTTCTTCGTGTTCCCTAGACATCTTTAAGCTTCCTCTTCTTCTGCATAAGTAGAAGTGGCTATAAGATATATTGGAGGACACTAGAATAGACACAAACCCTAGTCCTAGGTCCCTGTAGACTCAGTGAACCTAAAACTAAGATACCAACTAAGCTATGACACCCCACACCACACAAAGTGAGATTACTCAAAACATAACTACGGAGGAATGATTAGTGAATAGGTTACTGAGAAAACACTCACCACCAGCTCTATTATTATCATAGATAAGACAAACTGAGCAGTATTATAAATACAACTAAGAAGAAGCAGATAATGATTATTAGTAGGAAGAACAATTATTGTTCAATTACAAAACATCTTAATAATTAAAAAGGAATATGAAGAACATGTATATTTTCTATCAACAACATTGTATAAAGATCAAGCAAGGCCTCAACCATTATTTTCATATTTGATCCTATACAATTTTACTACACGACTGATTATGTATTCATTATGCCACGAGTATTTGAGTCGTACCACCCAAATCCAACCGACCACTTGATAAGTTGAAATCAATGCCATACAAGGTCTAATGGAAGAGCCAGAATCCACAACCTCACCTTCCTCAGTCAGTACGAGTGAATGTGTAGTGACATCATGGGTCAACTGCTTCCAAGGAAATTTTAGTCTAGCTGTGCAGATTTATCCCACCTTGGTACTGGTTACGACGCTAGTGAAATTGAGCTACAACTTACAATAGTGCTCTTCCAGGATTTGACTTATAGTCAATCCCATGATACATTTCCAGGTATGACTTACAATCAATCCCGTGATACATTTCTAGGTATGACTTATAGTCAATCCTGTGATAGATATACATTCAGGATACAAGGAGATACCTCAACTTGCACCCGCATATTCAACAATATGCGCTCCAAGTTAAACTCGTTTCACCATTCAGTAAGTGATGACACTGAATGGATATATGGCACAGGGCAAACTACACTATTAGATTTCTCTTGATTAATTAGATCAATTTAACCATCTTTAAGCATTAATCAAGTTAAAATGTATCACCTCTAAACAAGATCTACATAAATAGGGCATAACTCATCACCAAAACGTATTGAATCACAATAAGTGTAATCTCATCACATCATGTCTCTTTATGCTTACTATTCACCATATGTCCATTACAAGGACCAATGTCCATGACAATGACCACATGCCCATCACAAGGACCAATGTCCATCACAATGACCACATGTCCATCACAAGGACCAATGTCCATTAAATCATAATCACCATAGTTCATACCTTACTATGTACATCAATCAGTATCACATGCATGGTTAAAAGTTGATAACAATAAGTAAAAGCATCATCATCTCATAGAACTCATGTTATACATTTACATCATACATTTTACATCATAATAATTAGGGTTTCACTTTACCCAAATAGGGTTTACAAGGTTGGATCACCAGCCACCCTTAGGTTATAACTTTCCTCATTATTATGAGATGTGTTATGAGACATAGAAGCATGTTTCTCATTATCATTATAAAACATGTTATGTGGTTTAGAAATATAACCCTCACATCATACATGCAACTACTCCATAGGATACTGTATCATCACTATGAGACCCTAACATCAACATGGTTTATCTCAACTACCATCACAAGATGTGGATTAGGGTTTACACCTATGGTATAGGTTAACCCTAAATGTATCGGGAAACAACACTCAGATTGGGTATCAACCACCATACTAAGGTAAGATATCAGTTTACCATCACTAGGTATTAGGCTCCACAAATGATATCGGTTGAGAGGTACATGAGAAAGTGTATCGGTCATTAGATATCGGCCTTACCAACAACTAGGGTATCAGCCTCAAATATCACCAAGGGATATCAGCCACTAGGGTTTAGAGTAGTATCGATTGAACCTCAAGGGAGATGTTTCCCTCTTCAACTCTAGGTGTATCGGTCTAGGGTGTATCGGATTGCATGTGTGTCAGATTACATGTACATCGGATTAGGGTTACCCATGTCAACTTCCATACTCAACTAGAAGCATGGAGATTCACTCTTCCCCACTAGTCATCACTAGATCATAACAAACCCCATCATGGTAGGTATATCAGTTTAAATAAAAGCATATCAGTTTAGCATGTCAGATTGTATTGCATATCAATTTAGCATATCATATCGGTTTAGTCATCTTCTACCTCAAGATGGCGATACTAACAAGGCAAAAGAAAGGTGCATCTCATGGAAGCAACTTAGCAAGGTTCTATTCTAAAAAACATAACATAAGGCTGCCAAGAATAGCTGCTAACAAGCAAGGATTAATGAGCTAATGACAACTAGAAAGATAACAAGTAGAAAGGTGATAATAACAAAGTAGGTTTAGAGTTATATAACCCGCCTCAAGAACAACCACCAAGCTCTGAGCTCCAAGGTCAAGCTCCAAGCTCACAAACTCAAGGTAGAGGGAGAAGATCCTCCTAGCACAACACCTCCAAGAAGGAAGATAAAACCAAGGTTAAGAGAGAGCAAAAGAGAGAAAAGAAGATACCAAGATCCATGGTCGAGAAGAAGAAAGAAGGAGATAAAGAAAGCTAGAAAACCATGGCTTACCAAGGAAGAAGATGACAGAGATCACCACAAGATTTTGGCTTGCCCACCAAGCTCCAAGGGAGAGTGCTCTTCAAGCTCAAGGTCGACCACCAAGGAGAGAAAGTAAGGATCACTAAAAGGGTTCTCTTGCATGGAAAGAGAGGGGTATATATACATAGACGATGAGAGAGAGGGCAAGGGGAAGGTGTCACCACCTTAGAGCCCTAGAATACACATGTACAAGAAGAAATGCCACATGTAAGACCATTCAATAAGGATATAGAATCTATGTCTTGTCCATTTGGTCACTAAGGAAGGTCAAGTTCAATACACTCATCCATGCCCTTCACAAACCGATAGGGAAGAAACCCTAGGTCACAAATCGATATGACACATCTCTAGAGTCACCACAAAATGATATGGCGATCCTCAAGGTACCACCAAACATATAGGATGTCCCTCAAGACACCCTCAACAGATACCAAGCCTCCTCAAGGCAGCCACAAATCGATACTAGGCCTCCTCAAGGCTCTCAAGCCCGAGACAACACTCTTATGAGCAAATCACACCTTCAACATGTGCCCAAAACATCACCAAGGATGTCAACACTCAACCAAGGCCAAAACAAAACACACAACACTTCCTCTCTCCTATAGATGATGCCAAGAGAGATAAGAAACACTCTAGAGGTGGAAAACTTGCACATCAACCCCTATTCTAGGTGAATTGCAAGTTTACACCAAACCTCTCCACAAAACACAAGCATCAAGCAACAAGCTCAAACAAGGAACTCAAACCTCCAACATGCCCTAATTACATCTCAAGTGATTAGAGAAAGGGTCTAAGCAACACACTTAAGCAAAACAAATAGGGTTATCCCAAAACGTGGGTTAGGGTCTTTACAAGCCATAAACCCCTAACAGGGTTTCACCCCTGAAATCCTAAGAGAAAAGAGAAGGGTAATTCTTCCTCATCTCCTCTTCAAGCTCCCACATGGTTTCCTCAAAACCAAGATGATTCCAAAGAACCTTCACAAGTACAAGGTCCTTCCTCTTCAACTTCTTCACCCTCCTATCAAGGATCAACATTGGACCCTCCACATAGATCATATCCTCATCAAGCTCCACCTCCAGAGGCCGTAACACTAACTCTGTAATTGGATGACACTTCTTCAGCATACTGACATGGAACAATGGATGTAGCATGTGCAACTTAGGTGGAAACTCCAACCTGTAGGCCACATTCCCAACTCGTGCCACAACTGGGTAAGGTCCCATAAACCTGGGAGTCAACTTACCCTTCTTTGAAAACCTTGAAACACCTTTCCATGGAGAGACCTTCGGATACACTTTGTCTCCCACTTGGAACTCCAAGGGTCTGTGATGATTGTCTGCATACGACTTCTATTTGTCCTGGGCTGCTTTCAACTATTTTTGTATCACTTTGATCTTCTCTATCGTCTACTACACAAGTTCAGGACCTAGAATTCGATACTCCCCTATCTCATACCAACACAACAGAGACCAACAAGGTCTCCCATACAATGCCTCATATGGTTCCATGTCAATACTTCTTTGATAGTTGTTATTGTAGGTGAACTCTATCAAACTAAGGTGTATATCCCAATTTCTTGTAAACTGAAGAACACAAGTCCTCAATAGATCTTCTAAGATCTGAATGATCCTTTCAGATTGGCCATCTGTCTACAGGTGAAAAGTAGTATTGAACTTCAACTGTGTACCCAAGGCTATGTTCATCCATTCCCAAAAGTGACTTGTGAACTGAGGACCTCTATCAGATATGGTAGTAGCTCAAACACTGTGTAAATGCACTATCTCATCAACATAAACTTGAGCAATTTTTTTCGATGTGAACGTTGTCTTCACGGAAAGGAAATGCACTGACTTGGTCAACATGTCAATGATTACCCAAATGGAATCATAACCTTTGGTTGTCCTAGGAAGCTCAACCAAAAAGTCCATAGTTACATGATCTCATTTCCACTAAGGATAGGCAATGGTTGCAACGTTCCCGTATGCTTTTGATGCTCAGCTTTGACTTGCTGACACACAACACATCTTGCAATGAACTCAGCTACATCTTTCTTCAAGCATGGCCATCAATACATATCCTTCAGGTTGTGGTACATCTTAGTACTACCTGGGTGCATAGCATACATAGATATATGAGCCTCTTCCAACACCATCTTCCTTAGGTTATCTGCATTAGGCACTACTATCATGTGATGATAACATACTATCATGTCTTCTGTCTTGTGAAAACCATCACGCTTCTCACTACCAAACTCTGATCTAATCTGTTGTGTCACAATATATGTCTGTTGAGCTTCTTTGATATGTTGTCTCAATGTAGGCCTCACTTGTAATTGTGCTAATAAATAGGCTAATAAAGAAACTTCCAACTTGACATTCATCTAATGCAAGGAGACCAACATGTCTCACTTGTGGCACATTAAAGAACTCATCTGACCTCTATTCATAGATGGAGACTTCCTGTTCAAAGCGCCTGCCATGACATTTGCCTTTCCCGAGTGATAATCAATTGTGCAGTCATAATCTTTGATCAACTCCATCCAACAACGTTGCCTCATGTTCAACTCTTGTTTTGAAAAGACGTACCTCAGGTTCTTGTGATCTGTGAAGATATAACACTTCTCCCCAAACAGGTAGTACATCTAAATCTTCAAAGCATGAACCACAACAGCTAACTACAAATCATGAGTTAGGTAATTTTCCTCGTGTTTCTTAAGTTGCCAAGAAGCAAAAGAAACTACTTGCTTGTCTTGCATCAACACGCATCCCAAACCATTCTTGGATGCATCACAAAAGTCGATGTATCCTTTTCCTTGCTCAGGAAAAACCAAAACTGGTGCACTTGTCAGCTTCTCCTTCAATGTCTGTAAAGCTCATTGACATCTGTCGTCCCAAATGAACGATCCATCCTTCCTCATCAACTTTGTTAGGGGTAGGGCGACAACGCTAAAGTTCTTATTGAACCCCAGATAATAGCCTACCAGACCTCGAAAGTTGTGCACTTCTATCGACGTCTTTGGATGTTCCCACTCCATCACAGACTATACCTTCATAGGGTACATGTGTACTCCTTCTGTAGATATAACTGTCCCAAGAAAGCTACCTCCTTCAACCAGAAATCACACTTGTTGAACTTAGCATAGAGTTGGTGCTTTCTCAATACTATCAACACTTGACGCATATCATGTTCATGTTGTTGACTATCCCGACTATATATCAAAATGTCATCTATGAAGACAACCACAAACTAATCAAGGAACGGTCGAAAAACCATGTTCATCAAATCCATGAACATTGCTAGTGCATTGGTCAGCCCAAACGACATAACCACAAACTCATAGTGACCATACTTTGTCCTAAAAGTTGGCTTTGGTATGCCATCCTCCTTGATCCTCAAGTGATGATATCCTAATCTTAGATCTATCTTTGAGAACATTGTCGTGCCACACAACTGATCAAACAGATCATCTATCCTTGGTAAAAGGATACTTATTCTGTATTGTGACCTTGTTCAACTATCTGTAATCTATGTGCATCCTCATAGACCCATCCTTCTTCTTCACAAACAACACTGGAGCACCCCACAGTGACGTCCTCAACCTGATGAAACCTTTGTCAAGAAGTTCTTACAACTGTCTCTTCAACTCTACCATCTTTGTCGGTGCCATCCTATATAGTTTCTGAGCTATGGGTTGCATACTAGGAACCAGATTGATCTCAAAATCAATATCTCAGGGTGGGGGAACACCTAGAAACTCTTCAGGGAACACATCCTCAAACTCCCTAACCACTAACACTTCATGGATACTAGGACTCCTCACCTCTATATCCACCATGTGTGCCAAAAATCCCTCACAACCTTGTCTCATAAGCTTCCTCGCTACCATATCTAATACAAGACACGTTGGGAGAATCTTCCTATCACCTTGGAAGATCCATGTCTCACTACCATCCACAAACGTCGCTTGCTTGGAACTACAATCCAAGACCACTCTATACTTCTCCAAGGTATCCATTCTAAGGATCACATTGAATCCATGCATGTCAAGTGGTATGAGATCCACTTGAACGTTGTGTCCCAAAAAAGAGATAACATAGGAAGGACACACATTCTGCAACACTACATAACTAACCAATAGTGTTTCTAGCAACAAGATATCCTTCTTATGACTAACAAGCAAAGAACATCTATTAAGAACTTCTCGTGTGATAAAAGAGTGTGTAGCACCCGAGTCAACAAATATAGATATAAAGCAAGAAGAAGACAAATCAAAATGAAATAACTCCATCTAACCTGTCACCACTCACGGGTTGACCACCACCTCTGGCTGACTCATGGCATAGAATCTAGTTGTTGTATGTTGCCACCCCCGCACTTTGCTCCCCTAAGCAGATGATCTAGCTTGGGACGATTGGCCATGTCCTCATCCCCGTGCGCCATTGTTGCTCTATTGTCTCTGTGAGCCCTGCTGACTTTGCCTCGGTGACTGGGTCATATCATCACCTCTCATCAAACATTCTCACCTCAGATGTCCTACCTTCCCACACTTGTGACAAGCACAACTCCCATATTGCGGCCTAGATGGCCCTGTCACTAACATTGAAGTGGTACTCTGGGCTCCTGTAGGTGGAAAACTACATCCTTGCCCCTTACTGGGTGACCATTGCATCAAAACACCAAACCTTTGTGGAAATGGCAGTGTAGAAAACTTCGACTTCTTGAAGCCACTTGATGACTACCCTTGAAACTGTGCAGATCGCATCCTGGTACTTGCCTCTCTCTTCTCCTTCACATATCATTCTATCCTTCAAACAGACTCCACAAACATAGAAAACGTCTCCTGGTTCTCAAAAGTAGCAACTGGGGTAGACAACTCATCATTCAAACCTTTCTCAAAATGACAAATCCTCTCGCCTTCCATCACAACCATGTGAGGACAGGACCTCAACAAGTCCATGAACCTTGCCTCATACTCGTTGATCGTCATGGACCCCTATCGAATCCTCTCAATCTGTCTGATCTTTTCATCCATATACGTCTGTGGGAAGTACTGACTAACAAACTCTCATCAAAACTCCTCCCAACCAACCACCACACCAGGTCTCTTCTCCTCCTCTATGGCCCACCAATGGCCAGCACTCCCCTTCAGGAGGTACACCGCATGCTTTACCTTTTCCACCTCGGGGATACTCAGGATCTTGAAGGCTTTCTCGAGTTCTATCAGCCACAGATCTGCATCTGTCGGGTCAGCTGTCCCTACATACTCCACTGCCCAAACACTGTGAAGCCGATCAAAAGTCTTCCCAGTTCCAGATGATTCATCATGGGGAATAGGTGCCCTGGGCTGAGGTGCAAGCATCATGTCCACCATATGGGTGATCGTTACCATAAACTGCCCAAAAAGTGATTGAAAGGTAGGGTTTTCTATCATGGTTGGGTCAAACTGGGGGACTTCAGGAACCCGATCTTCTCATGCCTGGTTCTTTGCACCACCACCCAATGCAGGAACACTTCTCTCGGCAACATTTTTTTCATGTTCCCCAGACATCTTTAAGATTTTTTTTTCTTATGCATAAACAGAAGTGACTATAAGACAGACTGGAGGACACTAGAATAGACACAAACCCTAGACCTAGGCCCCTGTAGACTCAGCAAACTTAAAGCTCTAATACCAACCAAGTTGTGACGCCTCGTGCCACACAAAGTGAGATTACTCAAAACATAACCGCAGAAGAAAGATTAGTGAATAGGTTACTGAGAAAACACTCAAAATTAAACATTTTTCATAAAACAGCCATATAGCAAGAACCTTTACACATGAGTCCTATCATGCCTCAAAGCATTCACAAAGCATGTTGTCAACCTACAAAAAAAGCACTATTCCAGAACATATATACATGATTCCGTCATATTTGATATACAAAGGACACATAAAGATAACACATCCAAAAAACATCTACAAAACGTTCCCAAAGACCCGAGTGTACAGGGACGACTCTAGGACTCTATCAACAAAAGACATCCAACAACACCTCCAACCTTATTAGCTACTACTCCTCTAGCTGTTGCTCAACCTCCTCTGCACAGTCTCTACCTCTTCGTGCTCATCAACCTAAAATGGGTGTGGGAAACCCACGGGGTAAGATTCCAAATCTCAGCGGGAGATATAACTCACCGCCAACTCTATTATTATCACAGATAAGATAAACTGAGTAGCTATATAAATACAACTAAGAAGAAGTAGATAATGATTAATAGTAGGAAGAACAATTATTGTTAAATTACAAAACATCCTAATAGTTAAAAAGGAATAAAAAGAACATGTATATTTTCTATCAAAAATGTTGTATAAAGATCGAGCAAGGCCTCAACCATTGTTTTCATATTTGATCCAATGCAATTTTACTGCACAGCTGATTATATATTCATTATGCCCCAAGGATTTGAGTCATACCACCCAAATCCAACCGACCACTTGATAAGTTGAAATCAGTGTCATACAAGGTCTAATGGAAGATCCAGAATCCACGACCTCACCTTCCTCGGTCAGTATCAGTGAACGTGCTGTGACATCATGAGTCAACTACTTCCAGGGACATTTTAGTTCAGCTGTGTAGATTTATCCCACCTTGGTACTGGCTATGATGCTAGTGAAATTGAGCTACGGCTTACAATAGTGCTCTTCTAGGATATGACTTATAGTCAACCCCATGATACATTTCCAGGTATGACTTACAGTCAATCCTATGATACATTTCCAGGTATAACTTATAGTCAATCCTGGGATAGATATACATTTAGTACACAAGGAGATACCTCAACTTGCACCCCACATATTCAACAATATGCGCTTTGAGTTAAACTCATTTCACCATTCAGCAAGTGTTGACATTGAATGGATCTATGGCATAGGGCAAACTACACTATTAGATTTCTCTTAATTAATTAGATCAATTTAATCATCTTTAATCATCAATCAAGTTACAATGTATCACCTCTAAACAAGATCTACATAAATAGGGCATAACTCATTACCAGAATGTATTGAATCACATTAAGTGTAATCTCATCACATCATGTCTCTTTATGCTTACTATTCACCATATGTCCATCACAAGGACCAATGTCCATCACAAGGATCACATGTCCATCACAAGGACCACATGTCCATCACAAGGACCACATGTCCATTAGATCATAATCACCATAGTTCATACATGACTATGTACATCAATCAGTATCACCTACATGGTTAGAAGTTGATAACAAAAAGGAAAAGCATCATCATCTCATAAAACTCATGCTATATATTTACATCATACATTTTATATCATAAAAATTAGGGTTTCACTTTACCCAATTAGGGTTTACAAGGTTGGATCACCAACCACCCTTAGGTAATCACTTTCCTCATTATTATGAGATGTGTTATGAGACATAGAAGCATGTTTCTCGTTATCATTATAAAACATGTTATGTGGTTTAGAAACAATACCCTCACATCATACATACAACTATTCCATAGGATATCACATCATCACTATGAGACCCAAACATCAACATGGTTTGTCTCAACTACCATCACAAGATGTAGAATAGGGTTTACACCTATGGTATCGGTTAATCCTAAATGTATCAAGAAACCACATTCAAATTGGGTATCGACCACCATACTAAGGTAGGATATCGGTTTACCATCACTAGGTATCGGGCTCCACAAATGATATCAGTTTAGAGGTACATGAGAAAGTGTATCGACCACCTTCACCATCATGGGATATCAACCATACCAACAACTAGGGTATCGGCCTCGAATATCACCAAGGGATATCGGCTACTAGCATTTAGAGTAGTATCGGTTGAACCTTAAGGGAGATGTTTCCCTCTTCAACTCTAGGTGTATCGGGCTAGGGTGTATCAAATTACATGTGTGTCAGATTACATGTATATCGGATTAGGGTTACCCATGTCGACTTCCATACTCAACTAGAAGCATGGAGATTCACTCTTCCTCACTAGTCATAACTAGATCATAACAAAACCCATCATGGTAGGTATATCGATCTAGCATGTCAGATTGCATTGCATATTGGTTTAGCATATCATATCGGTTTAGTCATCTACTACCTCAAGATGACGATACTAACAAGGCAAAAGAAAGGTGCATCTCATGGCCAAAACTTAGCAAGGTTCTATTCTCAAAAATAGAATGTAAGGCTACCAAGAATAGCTACTAACAAGCAAGGATTAATGAGTTAAGGACAACTAGTAAGATAACAAGTAGAAAGGTGATAATACCAAAGTAGGTTTAGAGTTATATAACCCTCCTCAAGAACAATCAATAAGCTCTAAGCTCCAAGGTCAAGCTCCAAGCTCACAAACTCAAGGTAGAAGGAGAAGATCCTCCTAGCACAACACCTCCAAGAAGGAAGATAAAATTGAGGTTAAGAGAGAGCAAAAGAGAGGAAAGAAGATACCAAGATATGTGGCCGAGAAGAAGAAAGAAGGAGAGAAAGAAAGCTATAAAACCATGGCTTACCAAGGAAGAAGATGAAAGAGAGCACCACAAGCTTTTGGCTCGCCCACCCAGCCCTAAGGGAGAGTGCTCTTCAAGCTCAAGGTCAGCCACCAAGGAGAGAAAGCAAGGATTACTAAAAGGGTTCTCTTGCATGGGAAGAGAGGGGTAAATATACATGGCCGGTGGGAGAGAGGGCATGGGGAAGGTGTCACCACCTTGGAACCCTAGAAGACACATGTCCAAGGAGAAAGGCCACATGTAACACCATGCAATAAGGTGATAGAATCTATGTCTTGCCCACTTGGTGACTAAGGAAGGTCAAGGTTGATACACTCATCCATCCCCTTCACAAACCAATAGGTATGAAACCCTAGGTTACAAACCGATATAGGACATCTCTAGAGTCACCACAAAATGATATGGTGATCCTCAAGGTACCACCAAATCGATAGGATGTCCCTTGAGACACCCTCAACCGATACAAAGCCTCCTCAAGGCAACCACAAACTGATACCAAGTCTCCGCAAGGCTCTCAAGCCCAAGACAACACTCTAATGAGCAAATCACACCTTAAACATTTACCCAAAACATCACCAAGGATGTCACCACTCAACCAAGGCCAAAACAAGGTGCCCAACACTTCCTATATCCTATAGATGATGCCAAGAGAGAGAAGAAACACTCTAGAGGTGGAAAACTTGCACATCAACCCCTATTCTTAGTGAATTGCAAGTTGGCACCAAACCTCTCCATAAAATACAAGCATCAAGCAACAAGCTCAAATAAGGAACTCAAACCTCCAACATGCCCTAATTATATCTCAGGTGATTAGACCAAGGATCTAAGCAACACAATTAAACAAAACAAAAAGGGTTAGCCCAAAATGTGGGTTAGGGTCCTTACAAGACATGTAGGGTTTCTTAGGGATCCCAGAGATTTCGATGAAGGTTATAAACTTTAACGAGGTTGCTCTACCCCCTGACCTGTACAGGAGACGTCTAAGTACGATCTTAATAAGACATGTTGTATACCTAGTATCCTAGGTCTCTATATAGTCATCTTCAGTCATCTCCAACTGTGCCAGGTGACCACCCAAGTCTGCCGAGGTCAGACGGAGCTAGTCTAACCTTCTATGGGGCTTTGCAACCAGGGAGTATGTGAGGACAACCCACAATTGCCTCTGCCATGGAGGAACCCACCTCTGTCGAGAGGTTAGGTGTGATATTGAGTCAAAATAATGGAATGCTCGTCATAGGTACATGAAGAGCAGGGGTACGTTGGTCTCCCCCATAACCCATCGAGCTGACTAATAATGAAAGTAGTTCTTTTACTGAGGTGTTTGCGCCTAATTGGCCAATAAAAGGATTAACTTAAGAATATTGTAATAATTAACTGGTAGTCCAATCATGACAAGTTATGTATGTAATTGATCAGAAAAATGAGAGGAATTTGAATAAAATATCATTGATACCTGATTCTATTCCTAGTTCTAAAAGTAGCACAAATATGTGTTAAAGTGGTGATTAGTGCATAAAAACCCTAGTTTTTGATAAGTAGGTTGTCAATCATGTTAGATATGTTTCTTTGCAATCTAATATGATAATGTGACTTATAATGGTGATTTAACATGATTATGACCATCATGATGATAATTAGAGTTTCTAAAATTGGATAATCACACATATGTTTAACTAGGATTCTGAATCCAAAGGTCATAACATGCAATGTCGTTAACGAACATAATTGAATCTAAGTGATCATAATGAGAGGATAAGATGGATATAATAATTAGGGTTTCACCCTCTATTTAATATGCTACAGAAATGGGGTTTGAGCCCTTATTCTGTATGCTAAACTTGAGATAACTCTAATCCCAAGATTAGGACCAAGTAGGGTTTAATCTAATTAATGTGATGGTGACACTTTAGGATTTACATGCATGTGGATTAAATGATGACTGCCTGATTTGCTTGCTTGATTTTATAATATGATTATTGTGTAACTACACGATCTACATGGCTCACCATTGAGGTATGTTTTTACACTTATGACTGCACGCATTAATTTGCTGATGTTTATCGAGTGTTTCTTGAAGATTAAACAAATAAATTGTTGGTAGTTTATTTACATATTTATTTATTTATTTATTTATAATGCCACTATGAGTATCCCATAAATAAAGATAACATATTATAAAACTCTAGGATGACATGCATCGAGGGGTGATGCACATGAGCCCTAGAGGGACAATGATCACACCAACAACACACACTACAAAAAAAGGGTCTTTAACTATTAAAAAAAATTGTAGCGAAAACCCCATATTTTGTAGCTAAAGACTTTAACTACATACTTCTTTACACATACAAGTTGTAGTATATGCTCGTATAGCTAAAGCCTTTAACTATATTTTTCAAATATGTAGTTAGATAATCCATTCGCTACAAATTCATATGTATCCGGAAGCGTAGCTAGATATTGTCCTTACATATTTATATATAAGTATAATTATAGCTAAATGTATGACTACAATTGCATATATAGTCAGTATGTAGCAAAAACATGAAGTTAATACATTTTATATGTATTTAGTGTGTAGGGAAAGGCAGCAGTTACTATATGCATATATATGTAGTTGATTATGCATCTAGCTACATATGTAATGCCATTTAGTACACATACATATATGCTTAGCTCAACTATATATATATATATATATATATATATATATATATATATATATATATATAGTGTAATTTGTTAGTACACAAGCTCTTTTAGTAACAAAATTGTAGTATTTAGAGTAAGTTATGCTCATTATGCCAACAATCTTACTTTCATTTATAATGAAACGTCAAATGTACATGGGGAGGACGTATACCTTGCCCCTATTACATAATGTGTACAAATAAAAGTATATGCATATATCAATGATTCAGTGATCTACTAACATCTTTGCGAAAGAGTTGTCTTTCTCGGCCAGTTTTAACATCCTTATTGTCTTTTTCTTTTGTTCGAGCTCTTATTGTTCGGCCAGCATCGTCCAAAAGCACATGAGATAAGAATATGAAAAGAACCTTCTAAGTAGAGATAGAAGGAATATTGTCCCTATGAAGTTGGTCGCTATGTTTGCAGATGCTGATAGTGGTTGTTCAAATATATACATAGGTCTATGAAATGCAGCCTTCTCATGGTAGCAAAGAGCCATATCAAATTACAACATATCATGATACATTGTTGCGTCTGTGGTTATTGTTGCAGCTGTGACTAGGCGAGCATGGGCTTCAAATGGAGATGCATCATCATGATTCACATGAGAGCACCTGTTGCGTCGGGGCTATCTTAGATACTTCTTATACTATGTATCTAAATTCTTGACGTTGTTAAGCTCAATCTCGAATTCAAGTAATGGAAGTTGCTACGATGGCAAAGATTATACTTCTCTTAATCCTGAAAATAAGGTTTTACAAATGGGGAGGCATTAAAAATAAGGTAAAGATCATCCAAATAGTTTAATAAAGATATATAAGCATTCATACATGGCATAAATGAAAGTTGCTATGAGAATAAGATGACAGAATTAGTACCTTGAAGAGACGAGAAGTATCTAGGCAGCTCATCCATGTTTTGTTGTAGCCCAACCATTGTATGGGAGAGTTGTAAGATAGTTCACTTACACCATTGAGGCTTGCCATGTCCAGAATTTTCAGTCTATAACATGCATAATAAGGTCATTCATTTAGACCATTTGAAAGTACAACACAATAACATTATTAGTTCTAAATTATACCAGATGTACAACTATCGTAGTACTTTGTCATATTCATTTTTATATGTAAAAGTCCTGCTCTTAACATATTACAGAAAGACTTATAGATTTAATATTCATAGTTGGAAGAAAAAAGAAATTGCAGATCTAAACTTGGCCTTTCTTTGATTTGCGATGGGTCAATTGTGTCACTCATCCTACAATTTGAAACCTAACAAAATTGATTTAATGAACAGAATAATTTAGTACATACACCAATATACAAACATAAGAATATCTGACCATCCAGCAATCCATACTATATATTATGCAATTTCAGTGGCTTGACAGAGATCACTGCATGCACCAAAAGCATCTGAGTGAAAATAGAAGGATAACCAAAAGCATCTAAGTGAATCAGAAATTAAGAACTCATAACATGTGGCATATTCTCAACAAATATCTTCTGTGTTACCTTAATATGGATGATAATATCTAAGCACCACATCCTCTCATGCCTCTTCTTCTACTGCCCCACATACTCCCCTTACTATTTCTCCTCTCATCTGCCCTCAGCCCCAGCTACTACCCCGATCTCCAACCTGACCTTACATCTACCATCGGGACTGCTCCGAACACGACCTTTCCCGCAACGACATCACTTCTACCTCAAAAATGACCTCTTCATCTTGATGGCATCATCATTGATATTCAGTTGGCTGGGAGCTTTGAGAAAGACAAGCACATAAACAAAACGACAAAGATACATGCAGTACATGGAGCATATATAAACATAACTGAATTCAACTTTAAGGAGATTATGCAGTTGGGAACTGAGAACACAACATCGATATTGGGTTGTTTGAATTCAAATGTGCTTTGTTTTGACCCATTTTAAATTGAGTTAACTAATAGTTGAAACTCAGAGCAAAATTGAAAATGTAATATGCATTTGCATATGAATGTTGTTATAATGAAAAGGTAAATGCAGATTTTATATATGGTAAAATTAATCAACTATATGCATATTTTATGTAAAATGAATATGTTGTTATAATGAAAATCAAACTCGAGACATATCTCTTCAGCAGCAAAGAGATGTCTCATTTCCTATTGACAATGACTTATTTGGAATTCTTGATTAGCTTGAAACAAGGTCATGTGAAAACAAAGTAACTACCTAGGGAGTCACTTATCTCTGCCTTGATGGATGCAGATTTGTTAACGGTTAGAGAGTGATCCTGAGCTTTGCTCGTAGAGCATCTAATAGAGATGGTGGCACAAGTGGTCGGCGTGGTACACCATCCTGATGCCCTGAGTGCTCTCACTATGGTTGAAAGGGCCATACTAAGGATACATGTTATTAGGATTTCCTGCCAAAGCTGCAAACATAGTGTGTACTGGATAACATCCTTAAGAGGAGTTTAAAGATCCCGCCTTAGCTCCCGCCTAGGCCCCCTAGGCTATCCTTGGGTTGGAAGGACTGCCTGGCCGCCTAGACAAGTATGATAGATAGAAGTGTGGAACATAAGAGTAGGAGTCAGGTTTATAGTTACGGGGGTGTAATCTCAACTAAGATCTTGGTATGTATTTAGGAATTCCACTCCTTCATTCTACATTGAAGAGGAACACTTATAATCCATGCTTCTCTAACTTTGAAAGAAAGACTAATTCTTATTCTTCAAGGACATTGACTTTGGAAGGTCTAGGAAGTTTGACAAAGTCTATTAAGAAGAGAGTTCCAACCTACACAATGCAGGTTACTAAATTGCTAAGTTCTGTATGAATGGACTGACAGACTAATTAGAATCTCCATTTGGAAAGGAGGAAGAAAGAAACGTCAGGCCTGAAGGAATAAAGCTCTTTATAAGACGATAGACTCTAGAGGAAGGGGATTCCTTTATGCCATAAACAATTAATTGAGCCATGGATGCCTCATTTTGATTTCTCTTGGTAGTGGTATTGGATTCTTCAGCTATTAAGTGTCGTCCCTTTATGCTAACAATACATTTCCTTTTTTTATTAACCAAACTTCAATCTTTTTGGTGGATTTACTCTAAATGCCTCCATTTTCCTAAAGAAAAAATGAAACATAAATGTAATCTCAAGAAACACTCATTGACTAAGAAACTTGATAGGGAAAAAATCAAAATATGCTACTAAGTAGAATTTGTGTAGTAGGTAACAATAAAACTGAGGAGCAATAATACTTAACTGTACTATTGTAACTGTACAACTTGCAGTTAGATTGATTCATAATCAGGTCAGGCTAGTTGTATTCAACATGTATCGCAAACAATTTGCAACCTCACAGATTGGATAACATGGATGACATCAGTTCATAAACCATAGGAGTCATGGGAAAACCTTAAGAGGATCACCTCTAGCAGCATCAAATCTTTAAAATGTTTGTCAAATTAGGCCAAAACTCAGTGGAAATAGGAAGCACGAATTTTGAAAAGAAAAGAGAGAGTCATTGTACCCAACTCTAGTATTCCATAGGTAGTTCAGTGAATAAGCTATTCCCTCCTTTATTCCAACATTTTCAGTAGGTTGAGTAACAGGAGCAAGGTTTTAACTTAAGCAATTCAAAAAATGTCATTTAGCAAATAACAAAGCAAAATACAATTCTTTTCAGATATTATGTTGTACTGGAAACTAACTAGAAATTAACTTCTTATGACATGAGGCAAGTCTTAACAAAAAGTTCGATTGCATAGGGAGAAGTCCTTTGATTGAAAGATGTCCATGCATGTGCTTGTGCATGAAAATCTATTATAAGTATCACATTTCTCAATGTTATAGTGCTTTATGCCTTCCCTGTTGCTAATTTTAGATTATTAGTTCATCCTCTATAATAAAAATATTTTATTTGCATGCTTCTACTAATTAGATTATTAGTTCCTATATGTTCTTAGGACCCACCTGATTAATCATATTTGCTAGTTAGTGCATCATCCTAAAAGTGAGAGAATGATAACATGAAAAGCCTATATAGTCTTCAAAATGCATGCTGATGAGATAACATATAATTACAAACATAAGCTGGAAAATACTGAAAGAGGATCTCATTGTATTAAAACAATGATTACCTTCAGTAGCTATGTGTCTATGGAGCTTGGAATTAGTTACTACTTTGCTCATTGTTTGAGTATTTAATAAAAGACATTACATTATCAATCCCCAGACAAGATCATGAATGAGTCATCTATTGATCATGATGGCAATCATTTTGCATCTTTGCTCAACAACCACACACCAGTGCAGGACAGTCTTGCCCCTGGAAATGATAGGGAACTAAGGGAAGGAAGTCTTTTCCCTATTGTGGCCAATCACATAAGGGACACAATGTTTGTTGGGCTGTAATGGTGTAGACGATAGTAAGAGGAGAGTAGGTGAAGATTCTAGAGACATTGTAGAGGTGGAACCCAGGTTAGTCACTCCACCAACACATTAGGTGCATTCATAGGTGAACATGGTAGGAAGGATGCTTAGCTATAGCTAAGAGCCAATTATCATGACAGTTGCTAACCAAGAGTCTGGTTATGGCGTGCATTGTGTGGGGTACACCCATAGCTAATTGGCTAGCTATCTGCAGTAATGAGTTTTTTTAGAAGCTAGTTTGTATTATGGGGATGGAGAGGGAGGAGGGAGTTAAGAAGGTACAATAGACAACTTATGCAGCTATTTACTAGAGCTACTGGTAACAAACTATCCATTGGAGAGTATCTAACAAGACTCTACATATTTTTTAGGTAGAAAATACAAAGTTTATAGTACAATTTTAACGGGACAACCCATCATTAGTAAGAAGCCAATTTTTTGAACAACCTATGGGTTCCGCACAAGAACCCATAGGCAATGAAAATGGCTAGCAAAGAGCAGGAAGGTGGATGAATAAGGAAAGACATCAATTGAACCCAAAGCAAGAGCAGGTTCATTTAACTCATAAGCCATTGCTTTAGTCATCCTAGCTGTAGTTGTTCACCAACATCAATGATTCATATGGTTGTACGGAAATAACTTCTGCCCCATACCCACCCCTTGTTGTTGATTTTTAGATATGAGTGGCCTATTGCAACATTTGCTTTATCATCATTGATATTTTCAGTTCACATTGCTTAACACTAGAAGATGGTAGGTAAATTGTAAATTACATTCAGTAAACCCAACTGCCATAACTCTGACCAAGGTTCTAAAATAGAACAGCTGAAGATTCTAGAGACATTGTAGAGGTGGAACCCAGGTTAGTCACTCCACCAACACATCAAGTGCATTCATAGGTGAAAATGGTAGGAAGGATGCTTAGCTATAGCTAAGAGTCAATTATCATGATACAGTTGCTAACTAAGAGTCTGGTTATGGCGTGCATGATGTGGGGTACACCCATAGCTAATTGGCTAGCTATCTGCAGTAATGTGTTTTTTTGGAAGCTAGTTTCTGTTATGGGGATGGAGAGGGAGCAGGGAGTTAAGAAGGTACAACAGACAACTTATGTGGCTATTTACTAGAGCAATTGGTAACAAACTAGCCATTGGAGAGGATCTAACAAGACTCTACATATTTTTTAGGTAGAAAATACAAAATTTATAGTACAATTTTAACTGGACAACCCATCATCAGTAAGAAGCCAATTTTTTGAACAACCTATGGGTTCCGCACCAGAACCCATAGTGAATGAAAACGGCTAGCAAAGAGCAGGAAGGTGGATGAACAAGGAAAGACAACAATTGAACCCAAAGCAAGAGCAGGTTCATTTAACTCATAAGCCATTATGTTAGTCATCCTAGCTGTAGTTGTTCACCGACATCAATGATTCATATGGTTGTACAGAAATAGCTTCCGCCCCATATTCACCCCTTATTGTTGATTTTTAGATATGAGTGGCCTCATGCAACGTTTGCTTTATCATCATTGATCTTTTCTGTTCACATTGCTTAACACTAGAAGATGGTAGGTAAATTATAAATTACATTCAGTAAAACCAACTGCCATAACTCTGACCAAGGTTCTAAAATAGAACAAATCAGGACTATAAAAACTATGCCACTATATTGAAGTTTACCTCTTTTGAAGTGCAGCCAAGATCACCATTGCAGCTAGATTGTGTCTGATTCTGACTCAGATTCAACCACAGCACCTAGGAAGGACCTAGTTTTGCACTATTGAAGAAGACTGATATAAGAAGGAAACATATTATATAAGTAAGTCCTCTTAAGCAAGATACTATTGTACAAGTACAAAAGTAGCAGATCCGAGTAATATTGCATAACCTCTAAAGAAATGTACAATTTGATTAATATATGTCATACAGATTCCATAGTATAAATTAAGGTCATGCACTCAAAACAACTCATAGTTCCTATGGTAGTATTACATCACTCAAAAAGATATTGACACGACCTTCACAACACAACTATAGATACCTAGAGTTTGTAAGCGGATCAGACAAGAATTAATGTCATCACTCTAAAGCAAGGTTGACACTCACCCTACATGCATGAATGCAGCATGACCATGGTAGAAGAGGCCAATTTTGGTAATGAGATTGTAAATATGGCTTTGGTCCACCCAATTCATAGACATCAAAGCCTTTATTATCATGTAAAACCAGACCAGAATCCAAACATCTAATTTTTCTCACACTGTAAGTATCTAACTGAGAAGAAAGTTGCTAGCATCCACAAAATGATTGTCTTCATCCCGCAAGTCTCCAAGACAGTAGTGAATACAACAATGGAGTGAATCATTTACTACAGATGATGCGGTCAAGAGGACCACATATCAAACGTATATTCCATGACACGGCATACTTCAATTCACATCAAAGCTTTTCCTAGTCATTTTTTGAAGGTACTGGAGCTACTGCATTAGATAAATGCATGAGAGAAATAGTGGAAAGACTAAGAGGACCGAATACATGTCACATGAGTGCCTCATCTGATAAAGTGTAGAAACATAGTTGTTTAGTCAATAATCACGCCACTGGGCTCAAAAGAGAAGCAATGCCAACAATAAAGGAGGATGTCATTGGTTGGAGAAGTTAATGTAAGTGAAAAAAACTAATACAATAGAGGCAGAAAAAGTATATAAGTAGAAAAGAAAAAGTAAAAGTATACTAAATTATGACGACCACCATGGTAGCTTAGAGCATAGTAGGAGTACATGTGTCAGGCCCCAAATGAAGGGGACCTACGAACACAGGCTTAAACCAACTAGTAGAGAAAAATATACCCATATATGAATAAGCAAACAGTCTGATAAATTTGAAAACAACCAGGTTAATAAGAGAAAATGCTCAGACTTATTAGCAATAAATGACAATGCCTCAACTGAACTGAGATGAACATGGACTGGTTCTGACTCATGTAGATCGTTTCTTAAACTAAAATCAGGGGAAGGTCTCAGATTTATACTATGACACAGAATTAAAAGTAATAATAGAGTGAATCAATAACTTTAAATTTGTTTATGTCAACTAACTTAGAATGTATGGTAAGTCACTCTTGAAACTTTGAGAATCTTCTTTCTAGTTGCATCTTGATTAATGTATGTTCTATTAATATATTAAGTGGATAGATGTGGCTCTATAGAACCGGTAGAAGTAACAGCCCTGTAGACACCTTAACACCGATGAATCATTTATAAGCTACACCAGTGGGGGAATAAAAAATTATGCAAGTTGAATACCACAAAATAGGCGATTTCCATACTTCCAAAACTTTGAATAAGTCTACAAATACAAAGAATAAATAATTAAGATTTTGAGAAACTTAAAGATTATTTTCAAAATTGGTATATAGAGAGATAAACTTGAGTTCGCATACTTTACCACCCATTTGTAGATCTGGCTTTTTCTTATAGAATAAATCCATGAGATGCATTAGTGAATTAAATTTATGGGCGGGTGTTGCAAGAATCAGATCACAAATTCGTTTGAGACTCAGTATCAGTAGTATAAAAATTACGCCTAACATGATATAGAATTAACTGAATGCAAATTAAATTATAATTTGTATTATATAAGTCAAAGAATTTGTTAAGCCAGATATTCAAAATAGGACAAAGTTGTTAAAGAAGACCCTAGGCGGCTGAGAGTATAATTTGTCATAACTCAGTTTAACATCAAAGTCTTTCATATATTTAATAGTTCTAAGAAAATTGTAATATCAAACAGACATGCAAGTAAGGAAAAGATACAAAGAGTGTAGGTATTATGATACATCTATAGAAGACAGGTTAATAATTCAGAATCTAACCTTGTCAGACAGGGTGGGCAAGCCCCATAATGACATTTGTGTTTGTATCATAAGCACAAGAGTAAATTAATTCATGAAAAAAAGAAATCACAAGATATCATTTTAAATATACATTAAATCAACTACATTCAAAGTGGTTGTTATATGTAATGCCTAATTATTATTGTCACATCATTTCTGTTTAGTTCGTATCTGTTCCCTTTTACAAGTATACACATGGATCTAAAAAATCAGAAAAGTTGGGAAAAGTTTCACAGATTTTGTCCATGTTGAGGCCTGTCGAAGTCAATACTATTACAGTTCCGGTTGGTCTCAATGTCATACGGACATTTGGTGAACAAAGTCATCCCAACACTGCATTGCTTTGTCCAGACGTAGATGCAGCTGTCGACTTTTCCCTGAAGTTGGCGAAGCAGGTTGAAGAAGGCATGGGCCAGAAGCAACTTCATTAAATGTCCTTATGCTAATTTTTGTTGCATGGCAGTGTCTTAAGCTGAATTCCCATGGCAGTTCTGGCCTTAATATATTGCATACAATTGAGATTTGGAATTATAAAGATGCTTGAGTCTGGAGTCTTGGAGTTGTAGCCGTGAAGAGCCTTAAATAAGAAATATGTGAAGCCCCGTGTTCGCCACTGCCATTATCTGTGGAAGCCAAAGCTCTATATGAAAAGTTGGGGAGAAAATGTGGCATCGTACTAGACAAAGACGATTTACATTCTGATATGCATGATACTTTCCGTTGCATTTAGATATGTATAGATGGATGAATAAGATGAGTAAAAGAGAGGTCAACTATTACATTGCAAACATAGGATGACAACTTTTTCATTGCTCATGGGGCCTTCATTGATTAAAACCTTACCAGAATTGCATGAGAACTGTATTGAGTGGAATTAGTATGGTCTTCATAATATACTGTTAATAGTATACCATTGTCCTATATTTCTCTTATTTTATATTACATTTAGGAAAATGCTGATAAGTGACATAAAGTTACCTAGAAAGAGTCAGTGCCAGTGTTATTAACTTGATCCTCTTTTTGTATGTGTAGTGTTACTTTGTGGTCCAACAACATGTTGACTTGTGAGCTGCTTGTGCATCTATTGCTTCTCTATGCGAAGGTCGTGTGTCCAAGTCTTCAATTAGCTTCTTAGAAAGGACCTTGAACTCATATTTCCAGGAGCAAAGCAGCTCTGTTTTGTGTCCCTTCATTTCCTAGATCGTATGTACAAGCCTCAAACAAAGTTACAAGAAAGAGCATTGTCATGCTCATTCCCCAAAACAAGGTTAGCTAATCTGTGGGGCTCAAGGTTGTTGCCACTAAATACCTGTTTAAACCGAACTGAATGGAAGTATTTTTTCATTCTGTCTTTCTTATTAAAAAGCATCATTAGGGGGTTCTCTAGTCCAATGTTTGGATTGATCTTGTGATGATATTTTTAGCGTCTGACTCCACTTAATTCTCATGTCATTCTTATGAGGCACCTGCAGACAGTAAAGAACACCTATTGTTTCAGCCAAGAATGCATCCCATTCTCGTAGACAACTTTTGGAACGTTTTGGTTACCATAAGGATTATGGATTTAAAGAAATCTCTGTAATCAACAGTAACCATAGCTATGGTTCTGTTCCTAATAGCGGCATTAATATTCACTTTAATTGTGATTGGATCAGGAGGAAAATATAGAGCATATGTTACTAGGATTAAATTCCGGTACGCGCACAACATTTTCCTTATCCTTGAAATCCAACACCCATCCTATAATTCCATGTAGAGTGATTAGTGGATTTGATATGACCGATATAAAAATTCTATTATCACGACATAGCAATTATTTGGGATAAGCATGTAAAGAACATGTTTAATTATATCTCACAGTAAACAAATTCAAATCATGCAGTTTTTAAAATCACCTTCTAGAGTATACTTAGCATCTAAGGGGCCACGGAACAAGTGATGGTTGCTTACGTACCTCAGAAAATATACTAAAATAACTAAATTGATTTTTTCTCGAGGCCCCTGGGCAGCCAATTACTTAAGTGCCTACGGAAATTATGCCTTCCTAGCAATTTATTTCTCTTGTAAGCAACAACTATATAGGTATTACTGTTTGTTAGCAGGGAAATGCAAAATGTAAATTCAAATTATGATTGTTGTGTCAAACATATAGAATTTTTCTTTGTGCATAAGGGAGCCAAGGGGAAGTACCTGACCCTCAAACATCATACATTTAGAATGAAAAGGAAGACTAGGCACCTTGAAGTTCCTAGGCTAACACCGAAAAGCCATCTGGATTCAGTTGTCTTAACTAGAAGTTTATATGTATATCTTCAAGCATACATAGACATGTATGCCGCTTTTACTTTATAATGTAGGATATAAGATATCAATTAAGTCAAAATCATACCTCTATCCTAGATAATATTTGCTATATGGAGTTTGAGAGAAATCTAAATGCTGAAAATGATTTTAACAAATGGCTTTCTTAATGTACCACTGACACATGGCCCTTTGCTGTAAGCATGATGGACACTTTCTCATTCCAGTTAGAAGCATATAAACTACGCATTAGATTCTCTTGATAACTTTCATGCATCCACCCACAGGGAATGAAATCTTTGCATGGATTACATCCCACACGATCAT
This sequence comes from Alisma plantago-aquatica, assembly GCA_963693085.1. Lineage (NCBI taxonomy): Eukaryota > Viridiplantae > Streptophyta > Magnoliopsida > Alismatales > Alismataceae > Alisma > Alisma plantago-aquatica. The sequence continues at coordinate 566,048,544 of OY856410.1, read as the reverse complement.
ATCAGCATCTAGTATGAGTTATTTTGTTTCTCTACTGCAGCACGTAGCAGGGTCACCATTCTTTGTGCACACAACTTATTAGCAAGTTACCAAACGACCTATTAGCAAGCAACCTAATATCATATTAGCAAACCACCTAACTCAGTAGTAATATCCATTGCTTCAAATTCTAAGATGCTCTTATAGCTGTGGGTTCCCTGGCTATTATCATGGTGGATTAAATAATGGGCAAGACAGAGGTCTTCAACTTATCTTGGTGGATTCAAATAATCCAGTCAGAGATATGCAACTATGGCAGTTGATCCAACAAGAGGCACAACAACGTTGGTGCTTTTAATAGTGATAAAAAACTAATATGATTCCCTCTAACAATAAAGAAACAATTACAAAATCGTGTGCACTAACCTGCGTTTAGAAGTGAAAGCCTCAAAAACACGACAATGCTTCTAAGAACTAGCCAAAATACATATTCTTTCCTACATCACTTCTTCATACTAATACACACATGCATCACGATTAATTCTAGACCTACTTGTCCATGACATTGATAATATAATAGGGTAGTGGGTCTCTGGGAGGAGCTTCTGAATTGGAGGTATCCTTCAGTATAAAACTACTATAAGTTTAATGCCACTTCACCATTACAAATCTGGAATCAATAAGCCCATGTATCCAAACATATGCCTTAAAACCAATCTCATCTTCTTCATACCCATGTCCAATTCAATTTTACCTCATGCAACCCACTAGGACTGGACACAATGGTGTTTTGAACAACCCACCATCACTTAATGATGTTATTTCTAGTTCCACCTTTGATGATACTCACTTCTCTCTTGTTATTTCTGCAATTCTGCCTTCAACCTCAAGTATGGGACCCATGACATACCTTTCATGATGCCTCGATGCCCCTCCTCACCCGTTCAGGTTTCACTCCTTCAGTTTAAAACAAATTCAGTGCTTCTGACCAACCTCATTCCCTAGGGAACCAAGCCGTGGTACCAACTTATATGATTTCAAAACATGATTGTATATGTTCCATTATCATGACAAATATTTGTTTTGAAACTACATACTCGATGACTAACAACAACAAAATGAACACAAAATAGAACTCATACATTTATGTTAAAAAATACATTAGCTAGGAGTAGATACAAGGTTGTAAATATGTAGTCGTAAGTGTCTCCATGATAGAATGCACGATGCTTTTTTCTACAAGTAGAGATACCAAACCAAATTTCTTTTATTTGTAAGTTAGGAAGGTGAAATTCCAAAAATGAAAATTGAATGGTTTGGGTTTTATCTGAAAGAAATCATCCATTGTTATAGATTTTCAAGAGGAGAGAGGTGTCAATGATAGGAAGTGGCAAAGCCAAGCATCAGCTTCATGCCATTCAAGTCCCAGTTCGTGTACTCCTTCTAGGTGTCCATTTGAAATGACTGCAACGTATTGCCTGCAATTCTTAGGTCTAATTTCAAATTGGGAAGAATGACTCAGATTTTATTATTTTGAATCTAGAAAATAGGGAAAGATTACAACAAAAAATATCCTTTGAGGCATGCTTCAATCAATAATTAAATTATGAAATAGTACAGAGCAACTTAGAATCATTTAACCCGTTGTAAATTAAAAAAAGAGGTACGACCTTTGTGTAGACGATTTGGGGTTGGCAGAAGAGGCAAACATTTTTTTCTTCTGTATACGACTTCAGAGTTAAGTATGTTGCTTCTATAGACACCCGATGCCCATCTCCCGTCTAGATCAGATGTTGTTTGTTGAGACTCCCATTTCCCATTGATTGTTAGCAAGTCTCTAGGATGGAAATTAGCTATTTTGTCCATCCCTATGTTGGTCCTATCACTATCGTCATGCTTCTCCCACGGAAAATCCCATGTCTTCATTCCGGTTAACAAAATGCTTTGAGGACCAAATTGTGGGTAGGGAGTAGATGGAGGAATATGCTACTATGAGCTGTAACACATGATTAAGAGAAGACGGCCGAGTTAGGCTGGAGCAGTACTTGTAAATCTGGAGTTGGTGTCGAAAAAGAGCATGTAGAAACAGGGGAAAAAATTGAGAGCAAAGGAAACATTTAGTGCCGAAAGAAATTCTAGGTGCTTTGTGTTAGACAAGAACAACAATCAATTTGTCATTCATACAATAATATGCAATTATATTCAACAATTAACATAATAAATTGAAATTTACCTGGATGAGAGGAACGAGTTTCAAGTCTTGGAGACCCTTACCTACTGGATGGCGGTGATGAGGACAGGTCACACCATCAATCATTCTATGCAGTTGGTGAGATGAGGTTGGGGAGATGGCAATCTATAGTATATCATCAGGACCCTGGCATCTAGGAGGAGGAAGGACTCGTACTTTACGGCGACGAAGAAATGAAGATTTTTTCTTTGCGACGGTGCAGAAATGATGCAGGTTTGCGGCATGATAGCGGTAAAGAAATGGAGCGGGTTAGTTAGAGAACCATGTGGTCATGATAGGGATAGTGAAAAGAGAGAGAATATGAAACTACGTGTTGGGGGGGGACATGGAATTCACAGATGAAAACTGGAGGCGAGCAAGGAAATAAAGCGAACTATGTTTTTAGTTTGAAATATATCATATTGTTAATTGTATAATTGGATACAATTATATGACTACATTTTATATAGAGAGGGGATAGGTTTGGTAATACGTAATCAATTATATTAGGTACAATTATTTTATATACATTTTCTATTTATAACTAAAAGAGACTTTAACTACATATACATTATGTGTAACTAGAATAATTGTAGGTAGTTCATATTTTTTTGTAGTGACATATCAAGTGTGGGTTAGAATATGTGAATAATTTTCCAATTCTTGTTTGCAAGTAATTGAATGATTATATGTTATTAGCTTACTTGCGCACTTTGGCATGCACCCCACATACACAATATATTGTGATATGTTGATCTGTGATTTTTTTTCACATCGTTTTAGGTACATGCTAAATAAGAAGATATCAAGGTATGATGGACAAATGAAATTACATGAAGACATTGAAGCTAACTTGTAAGGAGGATTAGATAGATACCTCTTTTCGTATGTACATTTCTCATGTAAGAATTCCATATAACTCCTACGAGGGGCATTTTGTGAACAAGATTTGAATTGATGGAAAATATTTACTATTATTTGTTATTTGGTTAAATATGGATCCTTGAGAGTTTTAGGTAATGGCTCTTAACTTTTTGGGTCTTTCCTTAATTGGGGGATGTTGAAAAGTGAGGTCCTTAAAAGTTCTCTCATGATTGGGATCTTTGTACCACGGTCGTGGCCATGTACCACCTTCGCCTTCAGGCTTCTATGCACTTCAGCTCCAAACTCTTTCTCCACGGTGCTCTTTACTTTGAACTAATTCTTGACCACATGTGTGATGACCCGACATCTAATCAAGCCAAATCGCCACCAGTAATAATTGCAGAATAATCATAAGTAGTGGATTAACAAAATCACTAAAAATTAAAACCATTTTACAAAGAGATCCCTTTCCAGGTAACTCTTAATGGAAGAACCAAAACCTTATATACATCATTTATCACATTGTATCATATCACCTCAGGGATAACATATAACAGTTGCTTTGCCAAAACCTATACATAAGCAACATAAAACCTTGAGGCAATCAAGCCAAAATCTCATATCATTCATAAAAACATTACTTATTGACTCCAAGGACCTGAGAGTACAGAGACGACACATATGACTTCTATCTATAAGACACGACAGACAATACACTCAACCAGAGTTGTTACTGCTGCCCCTGTTATTGTTGTTCTCCCTCTGCAGTACGGTCTCTACCCCCTCGTACATGTCCACCTAAAAAATGTGGATCCTACGGGGTGAGACAATTGACCCAGCAATAGATATAACTCTCCGTGAACAATATTATTATCACAGGTAAATAGTATAAAACTGAGCAGAGCAAGATTAATCACTATTTATCAACAGAACAAAGCAATCTCATCTTTTAAAGTAATGCAGCTATCTATGATAGAGTAATAAATCATCTATTCTCTTTATAAGGAATATGAAGAACATGTATAACATCTATCTATTTAAGATGTGTAAAAGAAGTGAACATCAAATAGTGTTTTCCATATTTGATCCTTAAGAAAATACGCTATACGCCTGATTCCATATTTACAATCACACTTATGCCCTGAGGAGATGAGGTATACTTCTCATACTCCAACCGACCGTCACTTAGTTGAAATTGGTACCATACAAGTTCAATAGAAGAGTCGGCTTCTAAGACCTCACATATCTCAATCAGTATGAGACAACTGGAAGGACATCTTGTGTCAACTACAATTATCTTACCAGGGTATACTAGTATCTTCGCTATAGAGTTACAACCACATCATGCACTCTCTTTGGAAGAAGACCACTGAGCTTTCCCGGATTATAAGGATAAGGAAGATTATACATCAATTCCTCACCTGGTCGGGAGATTTATACATCAATCCCGATACACACAGAATGAAGAAGAATTTACACATCAATTCCTCCTTTGGTCAGGAGATTCACATCATCCTGATATAAAATAAATGAGGAAGGTGCTACATCAATTCTTCATTAGGATGTATGGATATACTTCATCCTTCACCCCCGCATTGTGACGTCCATTGCCAAACATCGATTAAGATTAATGCGGAAGTGGTCGTTAGCAGTGGATTACTGAAAATCACTAAAAATTAAAACCATTTACTAAGAGATCCATTCACAGGAAAACTCTTTTATTCAGAACAAAAGTAATTCATTACATCCTGGTTCATAAGTACATGCCTTGTACCATCTTTTCTCGAGGATTACAAGCATTCACTGTCCTGTTAACACTATACACAGGCAGTATAAAAATCTCGAGGCATCAAGCCAAAATCTCAGATCGAATTATTAAAAGCACTAACTCCTAGGACCCGAGAGTACAGAGATGACTCATAGGACTAACTATACAAAACTAGACAGCCGGTATCTCCACCTGATGGACCACTGTTGTCCCTATTGCTGCTGCTGCTGCTCTTCCCCTGCAGTAGGGTTTCTGCCTCTTTGTCTGCGTCTACCTAAAAATGTTGGATCCCACGGGGTGAGGCAATTATAAAAATTGCCCCAGCGGGAGATATAACTCTCCCTCGATAACATTATTATTGCAGTTTAATAAAATAAACTAAGCAGTGGAATCAAAATAATCAACAACAGATAATTCACTTATTTAAAGTAGATTAGAGCAACATTCCCACTTGAGCTTATTAGTTGTAGCCTGATAAGACATCATGTCTAATATTCAATAAAGAATTATAGAACATGTATACATTTATCCTTCTAGGATTTGTTAAGCAAGATAAACATCAACCAGTGATTCTCGTATTTCAGTCTTATGCAAATACGCTACACGGCTGATTACCTTTTTACAAACATATTTAAGCTCTGAGGAGATGAGGTATACCTCTCATACTCCAACTGACCATTGCTAAACTAAAATCGGTACCATACATAGGTCAATGGAAGAGCTGGATTCCCATGACCTCCCACATCCCGATCAGTACGGGACCACAAGCAGGACTATGTCAACTACTCAAATAGCTTTCCAGGGTATACTGGCAACTTCACTATGGAGTTACAGCGTCAACTTCACTCTCATCGGCAATCGAGAGAATTAATGTTTATCTCCATCGACCCGACATTAAAATATCATTGGGAGATTAATGATACATCCATCCAAACCATCGGGAGATTTGTGATACATCCATCCCAACACATGAAGGATTGATAGGTTTAATGTTTATCTTCCATCAATCTCTTCACCATGACGTAAGGATATTTTCGCCCATTTACCCCCGCATATTCAGAATATGTAAATTCTAGGAAATTCCATAGGGAAAACTTGTTTCACCATCACCAACTACCGACGATGATGGATCTATGGTCAGAGAACTGCATGAATAGATTTCACTTGATTAATTAAGTACATTTTCATATTCTTTTAGCATTAGCCAAGTTCTTAAGCATAACTTATTATGACAATGCTATAAAGAAACATGTACTAATTTCATCAACTACTTTACAGTTTTCACAAGATATTGGGATCTCGCTCCCTTATTTTAATACTGGGAATTCTCATCCCTTCACAATATCATTACCATAATTATATGGTTCTGGGTATTCAAACCCTTAGCTCATCACTGAGCCTTGTTACCACTTTTTCAGGTAACTATCACCTTCAGGTCATCTGACCAAGGTAAACATGGTACTTGCTATACAAGCATTACTCATGGCACTTGAGTCCCATTAACCCTCTTGTTACCTCTTATCAGGCATCAAGGTATATCATGGAACACAAGGCCCAATCACAATAGTGAATTAAACATCCTAGCTCATACCTGGCCATGATCATCATTTCAGAATACATGCATGGTTAGCATAGATAATAATAGTGATATCAATTGCATATTAGTACCATGTAAAACAAATATGGATTCACTATTCAAGGGTAACACCACTATTCCCTTACTAGGGTTAGGGTTTCCCATGTCATGTCATTTGAGGATATTCATCCCATTACCCATATCAAGGTTATGGTTTATCACCATGTTGCCCAAGATTAGGGTTTCATAAAGCATTACATAGTATCACCCTGGATTTGAGCTCCACATCACATCAAGTATCAGGGTTTTCATAAAATCACCCTAAGTTAGGGTTTCACATAAATCTCACCCCCGAATAGGGTCTACATTCAATAATCCACAATTAGGGTTTCATGTTCCATTACCCATAATTAGGGTTTACTATTCATCTCAATTAGGGTTTCATGTTCCATTACCCATAATTAGGGTTTTGCATCACATTAACCTAAATTAGGTTTACACATATCATCACCCTAGTTAAGGGTTACATCCTTACCCTGGATTAAGGTTTCACTTAGAATTGCCCTGAATTAGGGTTAGGTTCAATAACTTTGTCAATTAGGGTTTCATGATCTCTTTGTTAAGGATCATACCCTTAATCATCACATGAATCATACTCTTGTATTAATTCCATTCTTTCATCCTCTCAACTTGAATAGGTTATATCAACCCTTCAATTAAGCACATACATCTATGATTGACATAGTGTACTAAGTTATTGTTCTTATAAGCAATTAGGGTTTATCCCTTTAATGGTACTAATCATTTAGGTACTTTTAGGGTTTCAACCTTTGTACCTTCATTGATTACCATCACCATCAATCATTGGATCATTGGAACAATCATCACCATCAATTTCCAAATGATTGAATCACAATTGACCTTCATTCGGTTTTGAACTTTCATCACCAAATGATTTTGAAACTGTTTGATCTCAAACGGTTTTGAAACCATTTGACCTCAAACGGTTGCAAGACCATTTGGGCTCAAATGGTCTCAAGACCATTTGGGCCTAATCAGTCTCAAAACCGCAAGGGTTCTTTAGGTACTTTCATCAATCAATTGAATATGATTTGCTACATTGAAACCTTCGATCGATTGAGTTGTTGAAGTTCAACAATCACTGGACCCTTGGATTTTAATCCTTCAATCCTCACCCTTGACCATCCAAACGGTCTTGAGGTTCTTTGACCATCCAAATTGTCTTAATGTGCTTTGACCATCCAAATGGTCTTGAGGTGGTAGACCTCAAACAGTTTTGGACTCAATTACCCAATCGATCTAGGAATCACAAACCCATTTGGTTTTGAAATGGATTATCCAATAAATCATGGGTACAGTTACCCATTAGGTCCTATGTATAATTACCCATTCAGTCTTGGGTGAAATACCCATTCGGTCTTGAATGGAATTACCCATTCAGTTTTAAACTTGGTTGGCCATTCGGTTTTGAAACTGAATCTACCCATTCAGTTTTGAAACCGAATTAGTTCATGCGGTTTTACAAACTGTTTGCCCTTGTTCTTGATTGAGGTGTGTGCTTATGTTAATTTTATCATCATCAACCTTCAATCCCATGAAAACTACTGCCATTTCCATGGAAACTACATCAACTAATCAAAGCTATTGCAAGAATAACAATTGAATCAATCGAATTGAGGAAATCGAGTTTAATAACAATAGTTAAGGGTTCAAGTTATATAACCCGCCTTCAATTGAGCTTCAAAGCTTGGAGCTTCACATCAACAATGGTGGAAGAAGATTTTGCAACTCCCCCAAGGCTCGTCCTCAAGTTTTGGAGTGAAACGATTGGCTAGGGTTGAAGATGGAGTGAAGAAAAGAAGAAATTATGCATTGATTTATGATTTCCACCATGGAATCAAGATGAAAGAAGGTCAATAATCTTACCAACAGGTTGGAGGTCGTCCTCCTGGTCCTTCAAAGCTTCCTTGGTCGTTTTGCAAGCAAATGGTGCAAGTGAATCCGAAATTCCCCTTTTACTCTATGGATAAATGAGCTTATATGTGAATTTTATTGAAAATTGAATTAACAGAGAGAAAGTAGGAATTATCCCTTCCAATTCCTTGACACTTGCCTCCTCTCATTCCTTAGGAAGGAGGCTATCATCCTTGCCTCTTATTCATCTCAATTATACACAATTGAAGAAAAATAAATTAAGCACCTTAACCCTTTTTATATTAATATCCATTAGTTAGTGGATATTTCTTTTTCTTATAATAAGGTGAGTGGAGTTTTCACCTCCTTAAGATATTTTTGTGGTTGAAAAAAGGCACAAGGGTGTTCACACTTGAGAAAATCCAACCATATCGTTTTTTGGTTGGAAGGCCCTTCAATTATTATATTTATTTTTGCATTAATTTGAAGTAAAGTTCCATTTATGATTAAATCTTGATTATTTTAATATCAAGATTCTCTCTCCTTCAAAGAGATACAAATGAGACGCCCCTCTCATTTTCTTTGCTCCACATGATCCCAAGAAACAGTAGGGACCATTTTGAAGTAGTAATTTGCATATGAACCCTAGGTTTCGGGTAAATTGCACATTACACTAAAACTAGGTTTTAATGCACAAACATTGCTTTATCAGCTCTTTCTTGGTATTCAGGCTATCACAAGCCATACCTCTACATCATCTTCATTCTCATGATGCTTCAACACATGAGGAACATATTATCATGCACAATTTTCAAATAAAGCCCTCAACTTGGGTAATTTGCACTTTAGTCCAAAATAAGCAAAACATTGATTTCAACAATATTCAAAAAGGACTAAAATTGCAATATAAGTTCCTCTTGAGTCTTAATTACTTTTAAAAAGATAAGAGCAAGCATATAATCACTTTTATTAAACAAAACACCTAGGGTTAAAACCTAACCCAGGTCAGGGATGTTACAAGTTATCCACCCCTTACAAGGATTTTGTCCCCGAAATCATCAACAAAGTATTAAGAGAAAAGAGAAGGGTGTTTCCTCCTCATCTCTTCTTCTAACTCCCACGTAGCTTCTTCAATGCCACGGCGATGCCAGAGAACTTTTACAAGACAAATGTCTTTCTTTTTCAACTTCTTGATTCTTCTATCAAGAATCAACACATGTCCTTCAACATAAGATATATCATCATTTAGTTCTACCTCCATAGGTTGTCGAACTAACTTAGTGTTAGGATGACACTTTCTCAGCATGGAAATATGGAACACTGGGTGCAATCTATGCAGCTTAGATGGTAACTCCAGCTTATAGGCCACCTTTCCCATCCTCTCAATAATTGGATAAGGCCCCATAAATCTAGGCGCTAACTTTCCCTTCTTTCAAAATCTAAGGATACCTTTCCAAGGTGAGACCTTGAGATACACTTTGTCTCCTAATTGGAATTCTAAGGGTCTACTACACTTGTCAGCATATGATTTATGTCTATCCTGGGAAACCTTCAACTGTTGTTGTATAACTTTAATCTTCTCAGTTGTTTGCTGAACCAGCTCAGGACCCAAGAGTTGGTACTCCCCTGTTTCATACCAACATAAGGGAGATCTACAACATCTACCATACAATGCTTCATATGGTGCCATATCAATATTGTGCTGATAGATATTATTATAAGAAAACTCTATCATGCTCAGATGTAGATCCCAACTTCCTACAAACTAAAGGACACATGCTCTAAGCAAGTCCTCCAAAGTTTGTATAGTCCTCTCAGATTGTCCATCTATATGTAGGTGAAAGGTTGTACTAAACCTTAATTGTATACCCAAAGCTTTATGCAGTTGTTCCCAAAAATGACTCGTGAACTGGGGACCTCTATCAGAAATAATAGTAGCTGGAACCCCATGCAGCCGCACTATCTCATCTATGTATATCTGTGCAAGCTTCTCAGCAGTGTAGGTTGTTTTGACATGTAAGAAATGTGTCGTCTTAGTCAACCTATCAACTATTACCCAAATGGAATCATGACTTTTGGCTATTCTAGGCAAACCAACCACAAAGTCCATGGTTACATGATCCCATTTCCACTGCGGTATTGGCAGAGGTTGCATTGTTCCTGTGGGCTTTTGATGTTCAGCTTTAACCTGCTGACACACTGGACACCGCATAACAAACTCAGCTACATCTTTCTTTAATCCAGGCCACCAATACATATCTTTTAAGTAATGATACATCTTGGTGCTTCCTGGATGCATATCATACATATAAGAGTGAGCCTCTTCCAGAACTAACTTCCTTAAGTTATCAACATCAGGTACTGCCGTCCTATCATGGTAACAGACTACCTGGTCATCTGAATCATGGAAACCATCTCATTTCTCACTACCATACTCTGACCTAATCTGTCGAACTACAACATCATCTTGTTGTGCTTCTTTAATCTTCTGCCTCAGAGTAGGTTTCATTTGCATCTCAGCTAACAACCCGGATAACAATGACACTTTAAACTGTACATTGTCTTGCCTCAAGGAGATAAGCATATCTCTCTTAGAGCACACGAAGGAGTTCAACTGTGCTTTGTTTAAGGCTGGTATTGCTTATTTTCTACTTAGTGCATCAGCAACCACATTGGCTTTCCCTGGATGATAATCAATTGTACAATCGTAGTCCTTGATTAACTCCATCTAGCGACATTGCCTCATGTTCAGCTCATGCTGTGAGAAGATATACTTTAGGTTCTTTTGGTCTGTGAAAATCTAGAATGTTTCTCCATAGAGATAATGTCTCCAGATCTTCAAGGCATGGACCATAGCAGCTAGCTCTAGATTGTGTGTCGGATAATTCTCCTCATGTTTCTTAAGCTATCGAGAAGAAAAAGAAATCACTTGCTTATCATGCATCAACACACATCCTAAGCCATTCTTAGATGCATCACAAAAGACTATATACCCCTTTCCTTGCTCAGGTAGCACTAACACAGGTGCACTGGTTAACCTTTCCTTCAGCAACTGGAAGGATTGTTGACACTTGTCATCCCAGAAAAAAGGAATCTCCTTCCTTGTCAACTTGGTTACAGGTAAAGCTATTGAACTAAAGTTCTTAATGAACCTCCTATAATAGCCTGCCAGTCCTAGGAAACTATGTATCTCTGTCAGTGTCTTTGGTTGTTCCCATTGCAGGACAGATTCTACCTTCTTAGGATCAACACGAATACCGGAGACAGATATTACGTGTCCAAGAAAAGAAACTTCTGGTAACCAGAACTCACATTTGCTAAATTTAGCATACAACTTATGCTTTCTTAGCAAAGTCAGAGCTTAACGAAGATGTTTCTCATGTTGTTGAGCATCTCTACTATATATCAGGATGTCATCTATAAATACGACTACACATCGATCAAGAAAATGTCAAAAAATTCTATTCATGAGTTCCATAAATGTAGTTGGTGCATTAGTTAGTCCAAACGACATAACTATGAACTCATAGTGACCATACCTTGTCCTGAAAGCATATTTAGGTATGTCACTATCCTTGATACGCAACTGATGGTATCCCGACCTCAGATCTATCTTAGAAAAGATAGTTGCACCACGCAATTGATCAAATAAGTCATCAATCCTTGGTAGAGGATACTTGTTCTTTATAGTTACTTTATTCAATTGCCTATAATCAATGCATAACCACATCGATCCATCCTTCTTCTTAACAAAAAGAACCGGAGCACCCCATGGTGAACTCACTCGGTCGGATAAAACCCTTCTCAAGAAACTCTTGTAGTTGTTTCTTGAACTCTGCCATTTCAGCAGGTGTCATTCTATACGACGTTTTTGCTATCAGTTGTGTGGCCGAGATTAGATTAATCTCAAAATCAATCTCTCAGGGCGGAGGTACACCTGGAAGTTCCTCAGGAAATACATCTTCAAATTCCCTAACTATCAGAACTTCAGAAAGATGAGGACTCTCCATTGTAGTATCTACCACATGAGCCAAGAATGCAAAGCATCCCTGTCTCATCAACTTCTCAGCTACCATAGCTGACACTAAATAGGTTGGGAGAATCCTTCTATCTCCCTGAAAGATTCATGTGTCCCTATCATCTGTGAACACAGTCTGTTTGGAACCACAATCCAAGACAATCTTATACTTCTCTAAGGTGTCCATCCCAAGGATTATATCAAAACCTTGCATCTCAAGTGGTATAAGATTCACTTGAATGCGGTGATCAGAAAAGGAAAGATTGTAGGGAGAACACACTTCCCGCAATACTGTAGATCCCAGCAAAGGTGTTTCTAACAACAGGCTATCTGCTCTATGACTGACAATCATGTTGCAGTCATGAATCACTTCTCGAGTGATAAACGAGTGCATAGCACCCGGATCTATTAACACAAATACGAAGCAGGATGAAGACATATCAGAATAAAATAATTCCATCTGACCTGTCACAACCCGAGGGTTGACTACTGCTTCAGGCTGATTCATAACATAGAATCTAGTCGTTGCCTGCTGTTGACCCTGTGATTGGTTGTTGGATGTCGATGAACCGGCTTGGGACGCTTGTCCACGTCCTCTAGAACCGCTGCCAGACTGTTTCCACTGAGAGCCTTGCTGACTCTGCCTCAGTTGCTGGGTCACATTCCTGACTTTTTCATGACAGTCCCTCACCACATGGCCTTCTCTCCCACATCTATAATAGGTTACACTTCCCCTCTGTGGTCTGGGTGGTCATGTTACTAACATTGAGGCTGAGCTGTGAGCTCCCTTCGTTGGTAAACTACGGCCTCTACCCTTACTTGACGTCCATTGTGTCTGGGTATTGAACCTCGGTGGTGGTGTGGGCACAGAATACCTTGATTTTTTAAAACTTCCAGAAACTCTGTCCTTGGAACTGTGGGTACTCTTTCTTACCCTTAGTCTGTCGCTTCTCAATTACAGACCTCTCTATTCATCTTACAGACTCCGCAAAAGTGGAAAACCTCTCCCGATTCTCCAGAGCAGACATCAGAGTGGTCAATTTAGCATTCAACCCCTTCTCGAATCACCAAATTCTCTCCTCATCTGTAGATGCCATATGCGGAAAAAACTGTAAAAGTTCCATGAACCTAGCTTCGTATTTACTAATGTTCATTTGTCCTTACCTCAACCTCTCAAATTGAGAGATTTTCTCATCTAGATACGTCTTGGGAAAGTATCTAGCGACGAATTCACGCCGGAATTCATCCCATCCGATCACAACACCAGGTCTTTTGCCTTCCTCAATGGTCCACCAGTGGCCAGCACTCCCTTTTAGGAGATATACAACATGCCTTACCTTCTCATCATCAGGAATCATGAGTATTCTGAAGGCTTTCTCCAGTTCAGTCAACCATAGGTCAACATCTGCTGAGTCGGTTGTACCAGCATACTCTACGGCTCCTACCCTCCTAAGTCGTTCAAAAGTCTTACCGGCTCCATGTCTTTCATCATGGGCTGGTGCCCTAGGTGCAGGTAATGACATTCTATCCGTCATATGGGTCATAGCTGCCATAAACTGTCCAAACATATTTTGGAAAGTTGGATTCCCCATATCAGCTGGGTTGAACTGGGGTTGATCAAGTACAAGCCCCTCCCTATCTTGATCTCTTGCACCTCCTCCTGGTGCAGCAACACTGCTCTCAGCAGCATGTTCATCGTGTGATCCAGATATCTTTAGTTCCTCTTCTCCTCCTATATGAGCAGAAGACACTATCAGACAGACTGGAAGACACTAGCACAGACTCAACAATCTTAATCCTATGTCTCTGTAGACTTAGCGAACCAAGAGCTCTGATACCACTAAACTGTGACGTTCATTGCCAAACATCGATTAAGATTAATGCGGAAGTGGTCGTTGTTGGATTTTAGGGGAGACAGAGAAGGCAGCAGAAACAAAAATTTCTCCCCAAACCCATACTGAGGAAACGCGTCAACGTCTATATAATAGGAAAGGATGGTTTGTGGAATCATACCTTGTCCCGAGGCTTGCTCGGCGACAATACCTCGCGCAAAGCGCGGTCTTCAACTCCGGTCATGGACGGTGTCTGTGCAGCTCCTGGTCGCACCGGGACTGACGACTCCTCCTACCGGACTGTCGGATGATAGTTGTCCTCCTGAGCGGCAGTGACCTCCCGCCTCTGTAGTAGTCCACACGAACCACATGGAACTCCACACTCCTTGTCCCTCAAGGAAGTGGAAGGAGTCGCACCCTCCTGTTGACGTACTAGTCGCCAACACACTCTCCTGCTACCAGTTGCAACTGCAGTTGTCCTTCCCTTGCTGCACCTCCCTTTTGCGGGAAGCACTTGCTCGGGATCTCTCACGGTTACCAAAACCAGAGAAAACGACAACTTCGCAAAGCAACCGGCTTGCATTGAGTTGTACTTTGAGAAGCCCCCAATACCCCTATATATATAGGCGGGTCATGGGACAGGGTTCTCTGTGTCCGACAATATGGGACTAAAGCAGGAGTAGAAGGGTTCGAAAATTTTCCACAAAAAGCAATCGGTTCGCAACTTGAAACGATCGGTTCACAACTAAACCGATCGGTTCGGCCATTGAGCCGATCGGTTGGACCTGAGCCGATCGTTTGGGGCACTCCAACCGATCGGTTGGTACCCTGAACCGATCGGTTCATGGTCCTAATCCGGCTCAAAAAGACTTTCTTTGTTTCGTTCTCAATTGGTATCGTATACCAATGTTATTCCCAATCGAATTGGGAAATTTGAAACCAAAGGAAAATTCTTGCCGACATGACTTTCCCAACTGGTCGGTTGCACCGGTTGAGCCGATCGGTTCAACTCTTGAACCGGTCATTTCAACCTGGGCATGAGCCGATCGGCCTGGACACTCCACCCGACCGGTTCAGCACCTCAACCGACCGGTTCATCACATGAGCCGATCGGTTGAGAGCACAGGTTGGGCAAAATCAGTCAATTGCGATTTCAATCAATCCGATACTCCAATCAATGCGTCCAACACCTTGAACCATATGATATTGAGCTATCGACTGATTGAGTGTTTAATTGAACTACTAAACTCCTTTAGTAATCAATCTAAACATTGCTTTGTGGAAAAAACTCCTCTTCCAGGTTAAATCCTATGTGTGTGACCCTGTAGGTCCATTTCACGTTGGCAGTGAAAGTCCATAACACTTATGACTTCACAAGCAAGGAGTGGTGCCTAGTCACACATCATTTCTACCCAAGTGAAAGTAGAAAGTTGGAGAACAACTTTCATCCTACAATCCGTGAATGGTGTTACAGTGAATGTATAATTCCTTTGTCACTGATATCCCGAATGAACTCAAGGCATGGAACAGTCATCCTGTCAACGTTCATTCACTTTCTTGATCTCAGAGTAGATTGAAGGAGATATGTATGACATCAATATCACATACTGATTCACACATGCGTGCGCACGCCTATCTCAATCCTACTCATCAAGTGGCCTTGGATATCAAACTCCCTCAGGAGGGACAAATCCCATATCTATCACTCACCCCTCAAAAGCCCCATGTGTTAAAGCCACCCAATCATCACCTTTATAACAACCCATGTTTCAGGACTGCGTTTGATGATGTCAAAGTGTGCCCAACGACATGTGTTGAGTGCAGTGATTTCAGGTCTAAGAATCACACTCACCACCATCACTGTGAGTACTGACTGTGACTACCATCTCATGGTTCCATGTGTCAAACTCACGGTGGGTCTGTCTGGTACACTTGTTCTCTAACAAGTACCTATGTGTTTGGTTTGATATCTCTATATCATGACTAATGAGATTCTGTCATCAACCAACACCACAATCTAGTATTGTGTGTCATTGTTGTCTATCTACCTTCCACAATGACATCCGACTAGGGACATAACATGAATGTACAAACTCTTAGCATCCGTATGATCTCATCGTTCAGGTCATGAACCTGAAGGCATACGTCATTGAGTACTGTCATTCTCTAGACATTCAATATGTTCTATCACTATCTCATATGACTGAACCAGAATGAATTGGAAGCTTGCCTTTGATGTTTATCAAATAAATCTTAATGTATCCCACCAATCATCCCATGATTGGCTCTCAGGGCATACATACCAACAGACTCCCACTTGCACTGCGAGCCAATCACCCTTGAATCATATTCATAGTGATTTTCAAACATGTCCCACATGTCACTGTGCTCTAGTGCCAACATAGTGAGTAATGGCAACACCTTGCCAAAGTCTGTATAAATTGCATGTCTCACATCTCTTCGATGTACGTCACACGTATGAGATGGAGTTGTCGTAATATGCGATCTAGTATTCCTTTGCTAACCTTTAGCCACATTGCATGATCAAGGATTCCAGACTTGTCATCAATGACCGGAATATCTATAAGTTCATCTCATGAACTTCTAGATCCATATAGTATCCATTGATGTTCTCTAACACACGGATACTCGACATTTCCTTTTAAATGGTTTTTTTGGAACATTTCCAATAATCAACAAACTTTCACTTTTATACATCCTATGTATATTTTGCAATCAATTTTCTGTCCTTTCAGAAGTTTGCATCAATGTAACTCTTTACATCGAACTCTTCCTTATCTCCATAGAACTAGTACTTCCCAAGTACTTATCAAGTTCTTATGGTATTCCAGTAACCCTTACTGGAAGTAGACAGACATCCACTCGTCATGTCCTACATACGAGTTATCAGGATGAGCACATCATATTGCCATGTCCTACATACAAGATGATGAATGCATTTTATTCTTGCCATGTCCATACATGTAAGACAATGGGATGATTACATACATGATAGATCCATATCTATTCTTAGTGTTCCCATTCTTTATAAGAATTGGACACTTGGCCTTGGGATACTAACTCCATGTAGCATGGACAAGTTTTCTCCCACTGAATCTGTGCATACTGAACACTTCAGTATAGATTGCCAATGTATGCTCTCTCTTTTCAGGTCAAGAGGTTTTTTGAGAACTATCTCTATAGATCTCTATTCCTATCATATAGGAAACATCTCTATCTTCCTTAAAGATAATTTCCACTTTTGGATTTCCATTCTAGAACAATTCATCAACATGTGAAATGTGAATACGCTCCCACTAAATCACAGATCCCTTCTTTATCTTTGACATGTCAGTCAAACCCTTTGACTATATCATCAAAGTAAAGATCCAATTCTGAGTTGCTTGTACTCAATCAATCACATTGATTAGTCCATTGTAACTTATAGACTTAATTTGCATTAGTGGATTCATAAACCTTATAGGTTGTGTCACGTACACATCCTGATTTTATTCCTCAAAGGAATGCGGTTTTAGTATCCATATGCCAAATGTCTTAGTCATTAAGTTGCAATCAACAAGCATCATCCTTCTCAAAATGTTATCCATGTGTCTTAACACTTAAGACTTATTTGCACTTATGGATATGATCCAATGAGTGCTACCATCAAGGTCATACCTTATGGTTCACACGGATGTCATTTAGGATGTAATGGTTTTATACCATAACTCAAAATCTGATTCCTCATATTCATCTAGATAGTTGACTCATCATATGAACAACTCATCACATATATAATTGAGGTGTATCTGTCAAGAATATAAGAATTCACAACTCCTTGTGATTCTTAATGTCCTTTATTAGTGTGGGGTATCCTTTTATTAAGAAGAATTCAGTTATTCGATAATCATTCTCTAGCTCCTTAGAGTATGATTCCTTCTTGATTTAGACATCAACATGCCTTAATCATGAGTTCACTATGATACACTATCATAATCACTCATAAGGATCTCAAACATTTGGTCCAAGTATTTCATTCTTTGATCTCATCAAGAATTAATACTTTACCAAATTTGTACTTCATCTATGATAATCTTGAACACTTCAAGATATTCATATTGGTATTTCTCTAAACACCATTTGAAGTATTAGCATTTGTCCCAATAGGTATGTGAATACATCACATGTATTATACCTAATAGGATAATCATTCTCCCACTACCATTAGTGAAGATTGATTAATCATGTCCAAGATATTCATGTCTCTTACTGGTTCTCTAACCAAAAGAGTCTAGATTTATCCATCATATGGAAACTAGAAATGAATTTCTTATGATATATGATAATTTAATTGTTTGAGTTATCAATAACTTTAGGTATCACTTTATCTTATACATACCATGTATTACAAGATAAACAAGGCATTGCCACAAAGATCATATCTTTATGATTGAAACATCAACTTTATTAATTGCCATCATTGTCATACAATATGCAAAAATAAAGTGTTTCTATCTATTGGCAATATATGAAATAGCAGTTCTCAACTCTATTTCGTGCCCTTTAGGATGAAATAAACTGAAAGATACTCCTATCTATGGCAGCAACACTTGCTCCAATGATGGGTACTTCTTTCTTGGTCCTTTCACAAAGGCCATCACTTCTTTGTGGATATTGCATATCATATATGACATATCCATATCTTGGTATCATATACCTCGGATAAAGAAGCGGTTCATTTCATGATACCTTAGGTGGAGATCTCCATCCCCTCCTTCTTCTTCTTTTGTTCTTCCAAATATAGAGGGCAATCCCTCATACACCCTTTCCCCATGTGCCTTGAGGCTGAAGACGGCTTGGATTTCTGGCTAGCATCAGAACACTTCTTAGCTTTGCCCTTATCCTTGCCCTTAAGAATTACCTTTCTCTTTGATCACATCAAAGATTATGGTTTGTCTTTCTTTATCTTTGCCTATACTATCCTCAACATGTCCAACAACTTTGTCAACGCTTGTCAAAGTCGTTCATGTTGTAGCTTATCATGAATTGTATGATTCTCGCAACATTTGCAGTATCATACCAATAGCCAACCCTTGGCTCAGAGGGAATCCTTCTCAGTCAGGTTTTCCACATACCCAATCACATTGAGTGTGTGAATACCTTACTGGATCTCCTTCTGTCATGACATACTAGGACAGTATCTTGGAGACATCATATGTCTCATGTTGTCTCTGCAACTCATAGTTCAAAGAACACAACATCAAGCACTCCTCATCAATGTCATCCTCGGTATGCTTTCATAAGCATACTTTCAGCCATTGATGTGGTGGGATCGAGTTCATCTGGTTCTGGTATAACTAGGACTTAGAGCTTCCGCTCTTTGATTGAGAACACTTCTCATCATCATCCTAACCAGTCGTGGAATTATTCCCATTTAATTTGTTGGTCTCAAAGTCCGATCGCAAATAAAGTGATTTGTTGATTAACCATTAATTTTAACAAAAGGAAATATATGCAATTTTAGTCAAAAACTCTTTTGGCTTATTTGATTGATTTGAAAAGTTGACGATAAAATTAGGCCTTTAATTAATTATCGCTCCCACTATTTTACTTCAAATTGATAGCCCTCACCATCAATTCGGAAGATTGCAGCGTACAACCTTCTAGTGGGCAAGATCCTGAAATCCTCTAAGCCATGGACCAGCTAGGGCTGTCACCCACAACATAGATCTCTCAGGTAGGCAACTTTTGCCAATTGCATCATATGCAACTCTTGATAAGATGTCATATACAACTCCTTGCAATGATCATATCCATGCCTCAAGGCTCTAGATCCTATCTAGGTCACCTTGTTAAGTCCAACCCAAAGCAAACACGATGAATATGCACCCTGCTTGGGCAGACCCACACATTCATCCTTCACGCTTCCACGAGGTAGACGGTGCACCACGCTAGGGCGTGCCCACACTTGGTCGAACAAGCTTTTCACGTGTGTCGCATTTGGAAGGCATCTAAAACTTAATATTTTAATGAGGGATTTGGTTTTATATACATATACATATCCAATCACCACAACACATAGTACGTATCATATACATGTTATATCCCACAGAAAACATGCACAAACAATAAAAGGCGATGATTATGGCCATCCTAATGTGATTCCTCGAGCCAAGAGGAATCACGGTCATCTAGGTCTACATCACATGCAACCTGTACAAGATGAACTTCTGTGCCTTGCCATCTGAGTTGATCAACTCATCACATGAATGATCTGTACTCTCCAGCCGGTCGTCTGGGTGCCACCAGCCGATCGGTTGGCTCCTCCAACCGATCGGTTCGCCTGGTCGTCGTGCATCTCGTCATGTCCGCCACCCGCTCGTCTCGCTCCTCGAACCGGTCATCAACCGATCGGTTCACTCCTTGAACCGACCGTCTGGAACGTCAACTGATCAGTTCACGCCTTGAACCAATCGTTTCAGCTGTCGTCTTGATGTCCGCCGGTCTTTGACATAACAGGAAATAAAATTCTAACCTATTATTACATTGCTTTAAAAAGGGAAACCCCGAGTTACATTTGGGGGGGAGCAAAGGTAGGAAAGAATCTCGAATTATTTCGAGTTACATCAGGAATAAGAGAGGGAAGATCGGTGCGCAGACCGAGATGCAAGCAACCACAAACAACCACACACAGATAGGGGTTTATAGGCCATAATCATGCTACACACATCCACCACAAAACTCGTTTAAGGGCGACGCGTATCGAGTGCATTAATAATACATATCATATATATAATTAGGGATTTGTGGATTTAGGATTGGACATGCATAAAGTCAATATTATTCGCATCGCATGCAATAAATAAAGGCGACAAACCAAAATCGATCATATCGATATTCCTAAAATATAGAGCAGTTAACGTGGCTCTGATACCACTGTTGGGTTTTAGGGGAGACAGAGAAGGCAGCGGAAACAAAAATTTCTCCCCAAACCCATACCGAGGAAACGCGTCAACGTCTATATAATAGGAAAGGATGGTTTGTGGAATCATACCTTGTCCCGAGGCTTGCTCGGCGACAATACCTCACGCAAAGTGCGGTCTTCAACTCCGGTCTTGGACGGTGTCTGTGCAGCTCCTGGTCGCACCGGGACTGACTCCTCCTCCTCCTACCGGACTGTCGGATGACAGTTGTCCTCCTGAGCGGCAGTGACCTCCCGCCTCTGTAGTAGTCCACACGGACCACCTGGAACTCCACACTCCTTGTCCCACAAGGAAGTGTAAGGAGTCGCACCCTCCTGTTGACGTACTAGTCGCCAACACACTCTCCTGCTACCAGTTGCAACTGCAGTTGTCCTTCCCTTGTTGCACCTCCCTTTTGCGGGAAGCACTTGCTCGGGATCTCTCACGGTTACCAAAACTAGAGAAAACGATAACTTCGCAAAGCAACCGGCTTGCATTGAGTTGTACTTTGAGAAGCCCCCAATACCCCTATATATATAGGCGGGTCATGGGACAGGGTTCTCTGTGTCCGGAAATATGGGACTAAAGCAGGAGTAGAAGGGTTCGAAAATTTTCCACAAAAAGCAATCGGTTCGCAACTTGAAACGATCGGTTCACAACTGAACCGATCGATTCGGCCATTGAGCCGATCGGTTGGACCTGAGCCGATCGTTTGGGGCACTCCAACCGATCGGTTGGTTCCCTGAACCGATCGGTTCATGGTCCTAATCCGGCTCAAAAAGACTTTCTTTGTTTCGTTCTCAATTGGTATCGTATACCAATGTTATTCCCAATCGAATTGGGCAATTTGAAACCAAAGGAAAATTCTTGCCGACATGACTTTCCCAACTGGTCGGTTGCACCGTTTGAGCCGATCGGTTCAACTCTTGAACCGGTCGTTTCAACCTGGGCATGAGTCGATCGGCCTGGACACTCCAGCCGACCGGTTCAGCACCTCAGCCGACCGGTTCATCACATGAGCCGATCGGTTGGGAGCACAGGTTGGGCAAAATCAGTCAATTGCAATTTCAATCAATCCGATACTCCAATCAATGCGTCCAACACCTTGAACCATATGATATTGAGCTATCGACTTATTGAGTGTTTAATTGAACTACTAAACTCCTTTAGTAATCAATCTAAACATTGCTTTGTGGACAAAACTCCTCTTCCAGGTTAAATCCTATGTGTGTGACCCTGCAGGTCCATTTCACGTTGGCAGTGAAAGTCCATAACACTTATGACTTCACAAGCAAAGAGTGGTGCCTAGTCACACATCATTGCTACCCAAGTGAAAGTAGAAAGTTGGAGAACAACTTTCATCCTACAATCCGTGAATGGTGTTACAGTGAATGTATAATTCCTTTGTCACTGATATCCCGAATGAACTCAAGGCATGGAACAGTCATTCTGTCAACGTTCATTCACTTTCTTGATCTCAGAGTAGATTGAAGGAGATATGTATGACATCAATATCACATACTGATTCACACATGCGTGCACACGCCTATCTCAATCCTACTCATCAAGTGGCCTTGGATATCAAACTCCCTCAGGAGGGACAAATCCCATATCTATCACTCACCCCTCAAAAGCCCCATGTGTCAAAGCCACCCAATCATCACCTTTATAACAACCCATGTTTCAGGACTGCGTTTGATGATGTCAAAGTGTGCCCAACGACATGTGTTGAGTGCAGTGATTTCAGGTCTAAGAATCACACTCACCACCATCACTGTGAGTACTGACTGTGACTACCATCTCATGGTTCCATGTGTCAAACTCACGGTGGGTCTGTCCGGTACACTTGTTCTCTAACAAGTACCTATGTGTTTGGTTTGATATCTCTATATCATGACTATTGAGATTCTGTCATCAACCAACACCACAATCTAGTCTTGTGTGTCATTGTTGTCTATCTACCTTCCACAATGACATCCGACTAGGGACATAACAAGAATGTACAAACTCTTAGCATCCGTATGATCTCATCGTTCAGGTCATGAACCTGAAGGCATACGTCATTGAGTACTGTCATTCTCTAGACATTCAATCTGTTCTATCACTATCTCATATGACTGAACCAGAATGAATTGGAAGCTTGCCTTTGATGTTTATCAAATCAATCTTAATGTATCCCACCAATCATCCCATGATTGGCTCTCAGGGCATACATACCAACAGTCGTTAGCAATGAATTACTAAAAATTACTAAAAATTAAAACCATTTACCAAGAGATCCATTCACAGGAAAACTCTTTCATTCATAACCAAAGTAATTCATTACATCCTGGTTCATAAGTACATGCCTTGTACCATCTCTTCTCGAGGATTACAAGCATTCACTGTCCTGTTAACACTATACACAGGCGGTATAAAAACCTCGAGGCATCAAGCCAAAATCTCAGATCGAATTATTAAAAGCACTAACTCCTAGGACCCGAGAGTACAGAGACGACTCATAGGACTAACTATACAAAACTAGACAGGCGGTATCTCCACCTGATGGATCATTGTTGTCCCTGTTGCTGTTGCTGCTCTTCCCCTATAGTAGGGTTTCTGCCTCTTTGTCTGCGTCTACCTAAAAATGTTGGATCACACGGGGGTCAGACAATTATAAAAATTTCCCCAGTGGGAGATATAACTCTCCGCCGATAATATTATTATTGCAGTTTAATAAAATAAACTGAGCAGTGGAATCAAAATAATCAATAGCAGATAATTCACTTATTTAAAGTAGATTAGAGCAACATTCCCACTTGAGCTTATTAATTGTAGCCTGATAATACATCATGTCTAATATTCAATAAAGAATTATAGAATATGTATACATTTATCCTTCTAGGATTTGTTAAGCAAGATAAACAACAACCAATGATTCTCATATTTTAGTCTTATGCAAATATGCTACATGGCTGATTAACTTTTTACAAACATATTTAAGCTCTGAGGAGATGAGGTATACCGCTCATACTCCAACCGACCATTGCTAAACTGAAATCGGTACCATACATAGGTCAATGGAAGAGCCTGATTCCCATGACCTCCCACATCCCGGTCAGTACGGGACCACCAGCAGGACTATGTCAACTGCTCAAATAGCTTTCTAGGGTATAATGGCAACTTCGCTATAGAGTTACAGCGTCAACTGCACTCTAATCAGCAATCGAGATAATTAATGTTTATCTCAATCGACCTGACATTAAAATATCATTGGGAGATTAATGATACATCCATCCCAACCATCGGGAGATTTGTGATACATCCATCCTGATACATGAAGGATTGAGAGGTTTAATGTCTACCTTCCATCAATCTCTTCACCAGGACGTAAGGATATTTTCACCCATTTACCCCTGCATATTCAGAATATGCGAATTCTAGGAAATTCCATAGGGAAAACCTGTTTCACCATCACCAACTACTGACGATGATGGATCTATGGTCAGAGCACTACATGAACAGATTTCACTTGATTAATTAAGTACATTTTCATATTCTTTTAGCATCATCCAAGTTCTTAAGCATAACTTATTATGACAATGCTATAAAGAAACATGTACTAATTTCATCAACTACTTTACAGTTTTCACAGGAGATTGGGATCTTTGTCCCTTATTTTAATACTAGGAATTCTCATCCCTTCACAATCTCATTACCATAATCATATGGTTATGGGTATTCAAACCCTTAGCTCATCACTAAGCCTTGTTACCACTTTTTCAGGTAACTATCACCTTCAGGTCATCTGACCAAGGTAAACATGGTACTTGCTATACAAGCATTACTCATGACACTTGAGGCCCATTAACCCTCTTGTTACCTCTTATCAGGCATCAAGGTATATCATGGCACACAAGGCCCAATCACAATAGTGAATTAAACATCATAGCTCATACCTGGCCATGATCATCATTTCAGAATACCTACATGGTTAGCATAGATAATAATAGTGATATCAATTGCATATCAGTACCATGTAAAACAAATATGGATTCACTGTTCAAGGGTAACACCACTATTCTCTTACTAGGGTTAGGGTTTCCCATTTCATGTCATTTGAGGATATTCATCCCATTACCCATATCAAGGTTATGGTTTATCACCATGTTGCCAAAGATTAGGGTTCATAAAGCATTACATAGTATCACCCTAGATTTGAGCTCCACATCACATCAAGCATCAGGGTTTTTCATAAAATCACCCTAAGTTAGGGTTTCACATAAATCTCACCCCCGAATAGGGTCTACATTCAATAACCCACAATTAGGGTTTCATGTTCCATTACCCATAATTAGGGTTTACTATTCATCCCAATTAGGGTTTCATGTTACATTACCCATAATTAGGGTTTTGCATCACATTAACCTAAATTAGGTTTACACATATCATCACCCTAGTTTAGGGTTACATCCTTACCCTAGATTAGGGTTTCACTTAGAATTTCCCTGAATTAGGGTTAGGGTTCAATAACTTTGTCAATTAGGGTTTCATGATCTCTTTGTTAAGGATCATAACCTTAATCATCACATGAATCATACTCCTGTATGAATTCCATTCTTTCATCCACTCAACTTGAATAGGTTATATCAACCCTTCAATTAAGCACATACATCTATGATTGACATAGTGTACTAAGTTATTGTTCTTATAAGAAATTAGGGTTTATCCCTTTAATGGTACTAGTCATTTAGGTACTTTTAGGGTTTCAACCTTTGTACCTTCATTGATTACCATCACTATCAATCATTGGATCATTGGAACAATCATCACCATCAATTTCCAAATGATTGAATCACAATTGACCTTCATTCAGTTTTGAACTTTCATCACCAGATAGTTTTGAAACTGTTTGACCTCAAACGGTTTTGAAACCCTTTGAGCCCAAACGGTTTCAAGACCGTTTGGGCTCAAATAGTCTCAAGACCATTTGGGCTTAATCAGTCTCAAAACTGCAAGGGTTCTTTAGGTACTTTCATCAATCAATTGAATATGATTTGCTACATTGAAACCTTCAATCGATTGAGTTGTTGAAGTTCAAAAATCATTGACCCCTTGGATTTTAATCCTTCAATCCTCACCCTTGACCATACAAATGGTCTTGAGGTGCTTTGATCATCTAAACAGTCTTAAGTTGCTTTGACCATCCAAACGGTCTTGAGGTGGTAGACCTCAAACAGTTTTGGACTCAATTACCCAATCGATCTAGAAATCACAAACCCATTCGGTTTTGAAATGGATTATCCAATCAATCATGAGTACAATTACCCATTCAGTCCTGTGTATACTTACCCATTCAGTATTGGGTGAAATACCCATTCGATCTTGAATGGAATTACCCATTCGGTTTTAAACTTGGTTGGCCATTCGGTTTTGAAATCGAATCTACCTATTCGGTTTTGAAACCGAATTAGTTAATGTGGTTTTGCAAACCGTTTGTCCTTGTTATTGATTGAGGTGTGTGCTTTTGTTCAGGTTATCATCATCAACCTTCAATCCTATGAAAACTACTGCCATTTCCATGGCAACTACATCAACTAATCAAAGCTATTGCAAGAATAAAAATTGAATCAATTGAATTGAGGAAATCGAGTTTAATAACAATAGTTAAGGGTTCAAGTTATATAACCCGCCTTCAATTGAGATTCAAAGCTTGGAGATTCGTGTCAACAATGGTGGAAGAAGCTTTTGCAACTCCCCCAAGGCTCGTCCTAAATTTTTGGAGTGAAAAGATTGGCTAGGGTTGAAGATGGAGTGAAGAGAAGAAGAAATTATGCATTGATTTATGATTTCCACCATGGAATCAAGATGAAAGAAGGTCAAGAAGCTTACCAACAGGTTGGAGGTCGTCCTCTTGGTCCTTAAAAGATTACTTGGTCGTTTTTCAAGCAAATGGTGGAAGTGAATCCGAAATTCCCCTTTTACTATATGGATAAATGAGCTTATATGTGAATTTTATTGAAAATTCAATTAAGAGAGAGAAAGTAGGAATTATCCCTTCCAATTCCTTGCCACTTGCCTCCTCTCATTCCTGAGGAAGTAGGCTATCATACTTTCCTCTTATTCCTCTCAATTATCCACAATTAAAAGAAAAACAAATTAAGCACCTTAACCCTTTTTATATTAATATCCATAAGTTAGTGGATATTTCTTTTTCCTATAATAAGGTGAGTGGAGTTTTCACCTCCTTAAGATATTTTCGTGGCCTAGCAAAGGAACAAGGGTGTTCACACTTGAGAAAATCCAACCATCGCGTTTTTTTGGTTGAAGGCCCTTCAATTATTATATTTATTTTTGCATTAATTTGAAGTAAAGTTCCATTTATGATTAAATCTTGATTATTTTAATATCAAGATTCTCTCTCCTTCAAAGAGATACAAATGAGACTCCCCTCTCATTTTATTTGCTCCACATGATCCCAAGAAAGAGTAGGGACCATTTTGAAGTGGTAATTTTCATATTGAACCCTAAGTTTTGGGTAAATTGCACATTACACCAAAACTAGGTTTTAATGCACAAACATTGCTTTATCAACTCTTTCTAGGTATTCAGGATATCACAAGTCATACCTCTGCATCATCTTCATTCTCATGATGCTTCAACACATGAGGAACATATTATCATGCACAATTTGCAAATAAACCCCTCAACTTGGGTAATTTGCACTTTAGTCCAAAATAAGCAAAACATTGATTTCAACAATATTCAAAAAGGACTAAAATTGCAATATAAGTTCCTCTTGAGTCTTAATTACTTTTGAAAAGATAAGAGAAAGCATATAATCACTTTTATTAAAAAAAACACCTAGGGTTAAAACATAACCCAGGTCAGGGATGTTACACGCATATTCAAAAATATGCTCTCTGAGTTAAACTCATTTCACCATTCAGCAAATTCTGACACTGAATGGATCTATGGTCAGGGCAGCTACATGATGAGATTCCCTTTGATTAATTAGGTGCATTACTATATCTTTTAGCATCAAACAAGTTAAAAACATGAATTATAACATATGCTACAAAGAAAGGTGTAATGCATTTATCAAGTGCTTTTATAATCTTTGGAACACATTGAATGCATAACACTCGGGATCTCAGTCCCTTATCACATTACTGGAAATTCTCATCCCTTAACATTGTCATCATCATGATTACTAGATCTGGGTATTCAAACCCTTAGTTCATCATTGAACATTGTTACCTCTTATCAGGTAATTATTACCTCTAGGTCCTCAGACCAAGGTATACATTATACTTATTGCACAAGTATTTCACATAGCTCAAAAGGCCCATTTGAATATCTTGTCACCTTTCACTAGGCAACAACTATCTTTTTAGGTCATCAGACCCTATAAGCATTATACTTGTTGTACAAGTATTTAACATGGTTCACAAGGCTCATTTAAGGCAGGACATCTCGTGTCACTGCAAATCAGCTATGCTGGGGTATAGTGACATCTTCGTTATAGAGCTACAGTCATAGCATGCACTCTCTTAGGGGAAACACAGACCAACAACCGTCCCCAATCATAAAATTACTAAGTCATGGCATATAGCCATACTCTGAGATACAAGCCAGTTCATCGTGCTCATCACTGAGTCTACGACTGTAGTTTCACTTGAGCTAGGATATGACATATAGCCAACTCCCCATTTATTTTGAGTTCATAAGGGGATCGGCTCACATATGGTTGCCCAAGATTACACCCCCACATATTCAAAAATATGCACTCCAGGTTATCCTATGGGAAAAACACATTTCACCATTTAGCAAATCCTGATGTTGATGGATCTATGGTCAGAGCAACTACATTTTATGGTTTCTAATGATATATTAAGTGTAGGACAATATTCTTTTAGCATCAAACAAGTTATAAGAATCAATCATAAACAAATTCTATAAAGAAAGGTGTAATACATCTATCAAGTACTTTTCTAATCTTTGGGACACATTTAGATACATAACACTTGGGATCTCAGTCCCTTATCACATTACCGGGAATCCTCATCCTTTCACATCATTATCATGATTACTGGATCTGGGTATTCAAACCCTTAGATCACCACATATCATTGTTACCTCTGCAACAGGTAACCATTTCCTCTAGGTCCTCAGACCAAGGTTATCATTTCACTTGTTGTACAGATATTCCACATAGCTCACATGCTTTGATTAAGCATCTTGTTACCTCTTATCAGGTAACAACTTATGTTTTTAAGATATCAGACTGTATAATCATTATCCTTTATTGTAAAGTTATTTAACATGGCTCACAAGGCTCATTTAAAACTGTAACATACACAACATCATAGCTCATTATGGGCTATGTTCATCGTCTCATGTTTCTTGAAGTTGGTACTTCATGGTAGAAACTCTAGTAGTACATGACATCATTATGTCATTCAAGGGAAATACATCCTACCCATTATTAGGGTTAGGATTGTCTACATCATCACCATGTGATATAAGAAAGTACATCCTTCCCATTATTAAGGATAGGATTTCTCCATCTTAATCAATTAGGGTTGTAAGAGTATCCCATCACCCTTCATTAGGGCTAGGTTTTCTTCTTAATAATGAATTAAGGACTCAAGATCATAATATCTAGAATCAAACCCTATTTCATACCCCACTCATCTTTGGAGTATTAATGCATACTTATCAACATGTTTATCACACATGTAAAAGTCTCTCTCTTATCCTTATTAGGATATTGATTGTATCATACTTTTTACTAAGCATGTTCAATCATCCTCTTGAGGAACATTAGTTAACCTCATCATCTTTTATATTGCAATTAACACAATACACAACATATGTCACTCAATCAACTACATATGATTGGAGTGTCTCTACCATATTGGGTATCAAGATGTGTGTATACTATCATATTATGCTTTAAGATACATTATTTACTTCATGTCGTGTATCCATATCGGGCATGTGGTATAACCACATTACCATATCATATTTTAGGGTGTATCCCCTAACATCATATCGCATACCCATATCAGATTGACTATCACTTAGTTCTTATCATCTCAAATTATATTCATATTGGTTATGAGCTAGGTGCTTGACCCCATATCGGGTATAAGCTATATTCTTGGTCCCTTATCCTGCACAAGGTGTGCACCATATCAGGCATAGAGTATATGCCTCAGCATGTATCATTGAAGTGGTATATACAAGATACCATATCGGTTTCCCTTCTAGGATTATCATATCAGGTTTCCATGTTGGGTAACATATCGGGTTACCATGTTAGGTAGACCCTTAGGCTCATAACCTCTTTATACCTTCAAGGATCAGACCTATAATATAGTTTACATGACAAGCTAGGTGTCTAGTTTAATTCTCTTGTCACAATCTATTACACAAAGGATAGGGTATATCGGATTTCAATCCATCATCTAGGGTTATCCACCATATTAGGTAGAATGGACCATATCGTGCATGAGGTATGAATTGGACCTCATAACGTTCACAAGGTAGAAGTAGGTGCTATTCCTATCATCCAAGGAATATCAATCATATCATGCATGTAGTATCACTCACCACTTGTATTGGTTTACCCATCACCTTGGGTTTCCAACTCTATGTTGTTTAGAGTGCTCACTATCTCTATATCATGTAAGAGGTATAGTCTTAGACTTGTATCATGTATAAGGTGTAAGTGGGTATCTCCCATATCTTTCATAAGACATGGATCATATCATGTATGAGCTATCATCTATCTCCATATCGGGTTAACCCCCATCTTGAGTTTCAAATTGGGTTTGAAGTATTTCAAACATATCAGGTTATACCATGTATTTTGAATCCATGTCTTATATTGTGCATAAATGTATGCTCAATCAATCATATTGTGCACAAGATGTGTGCTTCAAGATATCGTGTACCAGGTGTGCATTACATCATCATATCGTGTAAGAGGTACTTGCTTATCTTACTCAAATTGGGTTACCCAAACTAGGGTTTTAGCATATCAATTTAGAAGTATATACTTGACCTTGTATCGTGCATAGAGTCTTTGCTTGACTTCCTATCATGAAAAAGGTGTAATTTTAACACCATAACGTGTTCAAAGTGTGAACTTCATCTCCATATCGTGCAAGAAGGTAAAAACTCTTAAACATATCGTGCTAGTGTTGTATGTACATAATCATATCGGGTTAGAGGTACTTGTTTGTATGCTTGAACCTGATATCACTTTATAAAGTGATACCATCTTCTTCAAGCTCTAGACCTTCATTCTAACTATTATAGTGCATGGAAAGTATATCTAAGAAACTACTAGAACTCATAGATTCATCAAGTATTCAAGAAAATCTCAGAATTGAAAGTAGATTATCAAGATAGGTGGTGAATAATAACATGATTGGGTTCAAGTTATATAACCCGCCTTATGAACAACTTCAAAGCTCCAAGCTCCAAATATTTACATTCCTAAGGTTGAAGATGAGATTTTCCAAGGTCTAAGGCTCATTTAAAAATCATCCGTATACAAGAAATCACCATAGTTAAGAACTTAGTGAAGAAGGAAAGAGAGGAATATCCATAACCCGAAATCCTACTTCAACCAAGGTTGAAGATGACCAAAGCCTTACCTTAAGCTTGGTTCTCAAGATCCCCTTGATCCTTGAGCTACTTTACACGATATCTAAGGGGCTATGCATGATATCTCCAAGGAGGAGGGTTGTGGGGTTCGTAAACTTCCATAAGTAGGTGGAAGGTGAAGTATATATACTTGGGTTCATGAGATAAAGTATATAAGAGGTGTCTCCACCTTATGCTACTAGATGACATGTGGCCATTCAGATTTCCAATCCAAATTCCCTTTTATCATAGCCACCATTACCCATATCTTTCTTGAGTTTTATAACTTAGATTTATTATTTTGAGTAGATTATTTCATTCCTTAACTAGAACACAAAATTCAAACTTTTGTTAGACTAAGCTAAGCTAAGCTAAGGCTTTTAGTTTTAGTTGGCACGTGTCCATGCATGCACACATATATATCTTTCCATTCAAGAGTCTTGAGGATAATATAGAGGCAATATCTCGGCCATCCCTTATCTTGTTGAGTAAGTTATCTCATCTTTATCTTATCAATAAAGCAAACCGATATACTTTTTGCAAGGAGCTTGCAACTCGTCATGGGCCACCCCCTTGAGGTTCTTTTCCCATAATGGCCTTTGACAAGGCTCAACAAACTGATAGGAGACTTCTACTATGGCTCCTTAGCTGATAGGGCTCCTACATTAAGTCTACAACTCGATACAACACATATAAGGCTTCACCTTCAACCCTTTCTTGGTCTTTTCATCACCAAGAGTATCATCACTCAAAAGTGATTCAAACATAGTGTCTCATTCTTTATATTTCCTCTATAAGATACATAGAGGGAGTAGGGACACTCTAGAGGTGGTAATTTTGCATTTCTACCCTATATTTTGGGTAAATTACAAATTGTACCAAAATTGGTGCATAAAGTACTAGCATTGTTCAAACAAGTTATAACTTGGGATTTAGGCTTTCCACAAGACACCACTTAGCATCATTCTCTTTATTATGATACTAAAACACTTAGAACACATTCAACATGTGACATATTGCAATGTAACCCCTCATCTTGGGCAAATTGCACTTTTTACTCAGACTATCATATAATGCACAAATAGTTTGCAATTAAGCTCATACTTGGAAATAAACTTCACCAAGAGCCTTAATTATTGTTCAAAAGCTTTAGAATAAGTTTGTAAGTAACTTACTTTAGAAAAATTTCTAGTGTTAAGCCATAACCCAGGTCAGGAGTGTACAATTATAAACCCCTAACAAGGATTTCGTCCCCGAAATCCCAGATGAAGGAAGACAATTGTTATTCAGGCATCATATCATCAAGTCTTTACATAAAGTTTCATTGTCATGGAGATGACATATAACTTTGATCAATACAAATCCCTTCCACTCAGGGTTATCATAAAATCTACCATACAGGATACACATACTACTATATTTTCATTAATGACTACAATGTATATTTTGTGTCAGGTAACACTTTCTAAGTCTAAGAAGTGCTAATCATACTTTGGATCATTCAAATGTCAAACCTCACTTAGTTTTAGCATTTCTCTTTCATGGAGAGATTATAGTTATATTTTGTCACCCTCTTGGGGCTACAAGTCTTATCATACATCTTCAGTGCCACTCTAATCTGTTGACACAACACAAAACTTTCTTCTGTCTTGTACCAACTATCTTTCTAGTTGTACATTCTCTTGTCATAAGGAAACTCCACTTATTAAAGAAGAACTCATCTCAAAGGTATCTCTAGATGTTATGTATATGCTGCCTCAACAGATCTAAATAGGGATACTCTAAGGATTTATTTTTAGTTTGATGAGCTTTTTCTCAAAATGATTCTACCATTGTTCCTTCAATTAATACATCCTTATTGATGTTATGTTTATGCATAGAATAAACCCCTAACATATGATCTCCATACTATAGTTATCTTAAGGTTGGCCCTTCTAGGTAACTAAGCATTATTTATCTTATCAGAAGTCATATTCTCACTTTCCCATACCACATAGCACTTCTTTGGATACCAGAATTCCTTACCTTGGTATCCATCACATGTGTCGAAAACACATCACATCCTCATCATTTCACATAAAAGGATCTTTCTTTTATCTTGGGACATTACCTATTACACATATCTTTATCTTAGAACCAAAGTCCAAGACGAACTAATACTTTTCCAAGTATCCATCAATAGAACACTTCTATCTCATGCACATCATGTGTCATAAGTCTCACTTGATTTCCATGTCCCTGAAAGGAAAGAATGCAAATAAACATATTCCTCTTATCACCCCATCATTACCAGGGTTGTTCATCAAAGAGGAGACATTATCATCTCCTAAGATTATTGCATGAACTTTCAACTATTCATGAGTCATTTACTCTTGTTTCATTCTAGGTTCCTTGCCATCTGCATAGTAATTATATGGATGATTACATATCATCATTCCTTTCTTTGTTATTGTCTAACTTATTTATGAACATTTTATGATTTTATCACATTTCCCATTTACACATTATGGAAAAGATCTTTACTATTCACACAAACTTTACCAGTCAGGGATCATCTCCCTTGTTCTCTTTCTCTTATCATGAGGATTATACTTTTTACTTCCTCATACACACAGATTGATCTGAGATCATCTCAGATTCCATTTATTATACTTAGGGCATGATAAAAATATCCATGACATATTTCTAGTTTCGTTATGCTCACTATATTATCTCAAAACGACTACTTGATTAGAGTAATCAGAAAGATAACAATCTAAGAGTTCCATACTTACCTTATCTTTAATAGTTGAATACCGGGCCAGGGTATACAAGTACTGAGATTAGGTAGTATGCACTTTGTTTAATCTCATATTCCTTACTTTTCATATCATCAAAAACATAGGACTTAGTATCCCTGGATTTTCTCCAGGCATCACTTCAACACTCATCCTCTTTCACATAGATAAAAGAAACTGTAAAGCATTTTAAAGATTACTTAACAGAATGTAAGTTCTCACCTTCCTTATGTGCTCATAGGACTAGTCAAAGGAAGCTCAACAAAAACTACTTTTCTTATATTTAACAGACGGAATCATGAAATGATATATCAGAATGACACTATTTCATCTGACATGTCTCAACTCGTGGATTGATTACTGCCTCATGCTGATTCTTTACATAGAATCTTGTCATTGCATGTTTCCAACATCATGCTCTATTGTTCAGTGCAGGTGGACCTTCTTGGGACGTTTGTCTACGTCCTCGTGTGCCACTGCTAAACCATTGCCTTTGAGAGTCTTGTTGACTCTGCCTTGGCGGTTGGGTCATTCCCCTCTTCTTTTTCAGACAAAAGGGTCTAATATGCCCAACCTATCTACAATTATGACATATCTTATATACATCCCTTGGTCTTGTTTGCCTTTTAACCATTGTAGAAGCAAAATCAAGAGTTCTAACTGGTGGAACATCAGGTCCTTTGCCCTTTCTTGGTAGCTACTGCCCTAGTGCATTAGACATTGGTTGCAATGGTGGTACCAAAAACTTCCCCTTTTTTGAACTACTAAGCATTTGTTCCCGAGTTTGGATAGATATTTTCTTAATCCCTACCTCATTATCCTTTTCTAGATAGTACTTTATAAGATGTCTTGGTTGCCTACACCTATAGCAAACTCTGATTTTGTGTCATAACCTAATTCTTTCAACATTTTCCATTGCTCCAACATAATGATGTTGATCAGGAATCCTACTAGAGTCCAAAATTTCATCATTGGGGGTTGGTATTCTAGGTTGTATTGCTTGTATCTGATCCTCCATACACACTAATGTTGTCATAAACAATCTGGTGAGAGCATTAAAAGTTTCTATCATGGTTGGATCAACTTGGGGATTCTTAGGCAGACGTTCTTCTTTTGCCTGATCCCTTGCACCTTCTCCTGGTGCAACAACATTGCTTTCAGCAATGTGTTCCTTGTGTTCTCTAGACATCTTTAAACTTACTCTATCTTCTGCATAAGCATATGTCACTATAAGATATACTAGAGGACACTAGAACATACTCAACACCTTAATCCTATGTCTCTATATACTCAACGAACCTTAAGATATGATACCAAATTTGAAATGACCGCCACCCAACCGACGGTCAAATCGTTACTAATTATGTGGAATAACCATAAACAGAGGATTAACAAAAATCACTAAAATTTAAAATCATTTTGCAAGGAGATCCTCTTCCAGGGAAACTCTTACTAAAAGATCCAGAACTTATACATATCATGATTCACATTGTACATATATTGTTTCTTCTCATCTTGAGGACAACATACAACAATTGCTTTGTCAAAAATGTATACTAAAGCAACATAAAATCTCGAGGCTTACAAGCCAAAATCCTCATATCGTTCATGAAACCATTACGAACTGAATCCAAGGACCTGAGAGTACAAAGATGACACATAAGACTTCTATCTACAAGACAAGACAGATAGTACACTCAACCTGAGTTTTACTGTTGCCCTAGTTATTGCCCTTCCTCTGTAGAAAGGTCTCTACTGCCTCGTGCACGTCCGCCTAAAAATTGTGGATCCCATGGGGTGATACAATTGTCCCAGTGAGAGATATAGCTCTCCACTGACCATATTATTATCACAGATAAGCATTATAAAATTGAGCAGAGGTTCTTTTATATTAACAAGCATGATTAATCATTGTATGAACTAAACAAAGCAATCTATTTACTTAAGAAAAATGATGCATTTACCCATGGTAGAGTAATAAACCATCTACCTACTTTACAAGGAATGTAAAGAAACATAAATAACATCTATCAACTAAGATATATATCTGAAGTATACATCAACCAATGTTTACCGTATTCGATCCTTGAACAAATATGCTACACAATTGATTACATTTTACAATCACACGTATGCCCTGAGGACTTGAAGTATACCGCTCATGTTCCAATCAACCACAAACTTCTCACAAGTCAGTACCATACAAGGTCAATGACAGAGCCAGCTGCCAAGACCACTGTCATCCCGGTTCAGTACGAGACCACACATATTTAGTAGGACATCTCGTGTCATCTGCTGGAAGGACATCTTGTGTCACTGCAAATTAGCTATGTCGGGGTATAGTGACATCTTTTCTATAGAGATACAGCCGTAGCATGCACTCTCTTAGGGGAAACACAGACCAACAACCGATCCCATTCATAAAATTACTGAGTCATGGCATATAGCCATACTCTGAGCCACATGCCAGTTCACCATGCTCATCACTGAGTCTACGACTGTAGTCACACTCAATCCAGGATATGGCATATAGACAAATCCCCATTTATTTCGAGTTTTTAAGGGGGTCGGCTCACATATGGTCGTCCAAGCTTACACCCCCACATATTCAAAAATATGCACTCCAGGTTAACCTGTGG
The DNA here is from genome assembly GCA_963693085.1 of Alisma plantago-aquatica. Classification (NCBI taxonomy): domain Eukaryota; kingdom Viridiplantae; phylum Streptophyta; class Magnoliopsida; order Alismatales; family Alismataceae; genus Alisma; species Alisma plantago-aquatica. The sequence continues at coordinate 566,011,326 of OY856410.1, read as the reverse complement.
GAAAAACCCGTTTCACCATTCAGCAAATCCTGACACGGATGGATCTATGGTCAGGGCAACTACATTTTATGGTTTCTAATGATATATTAAGTGTATTACAATATTCTTTTAGCATCAACCAAGTTATAAGAATCAATCATAAACAAATGCTACAAAGAAAGGTGTAATACATCTATCAAGTACTTTTCTAATCTTTGGGACACATTTAGATACATAACACTTGGGATCTCAGTCCCTTATCACATTACTAGGAATCCTCATCCTTTCACATCATCATTATCATGGTTACTGGATCTGGGTATTCAAACCCTTAGATCACCACATAGCATTGTTACCTCTGTAACAAGTAACCATTACCTCTAGGTCCTCAGACCAAGGTATTCATTTCACTTGTTGTACATGTATTCCACATAGCTCACATGCTTTGATTAAGCATATTGTCACCTCTTACCAGGTAACAACTTGTCTTTTTAAGATATCAAACTATATAATCATTATACTTTATTGTATAGTTATTTAATGGCTCATAAGGCTCATTTAAAATTGTAACATTGTGGCGACACATTCCGCTATCATACAGACAATGAGGTGCCACACAAAAATGTGCAGAAAATACCATAAACCACTTAATACCAAAAACATGGGGTAATTAAAACCGATTTCAAGAAGTAGATAAACCAAGAAACTATTACATTCAGATCATCATCCTGCAAGAAGACAGGTTATATAAACATCTACAAGTCTAGATACGTGTTCACAGCTTAACTGATTAGCTGTCTTGTCATTACATGAGTTCATCACCTGTTAATATATACATAACGGGCCACATTTGACCAGCAGCAGGATATACAAAGCTTCATCAGCTGAACATCATGAAACAACGTCAAAATACCTCTGGGGACCTGAGAGAACAGGGAAGACTCTAAGACTCTACTACAAAACAACCAAAACAGCAACATATCCATCTCTTGCCTTCTACTGCTCGTCTTGCTGCTCGGCCGCAACCCCGCGACCACCACCACGTCTAGCGCGAACACCTAAAAAGGTTGTAAACTAACGGGGTGAAACACACAGTCCCAGCGAGAAACATAACTCCCCGCCGAAAACCATAAAACCTCAGAAAGGTTAAAGCAACAATAGAAGAAAACTGATAAAACATACAATAAGAGTAGTCTATAGAGCAAGGTTGTTATTACCATCGCGCTTACTAAGAGGTACGGAAAGCATATAACTAAGTATTTCTTTATGGAACATGATTGACAAGATAAGATTTATAAGATCTTACCACATAACATAAGGAACGTATAAGTAACTGTAATGTATAACAAGATCAACTACACAAGCAAGGCCTCAACCAATGTTCCGTGTTTTGCCTTAAGCAATAAATACTATTCGGCTGGATTACATGTTATTATGCCCTGAGGAAGTGAGCCGTACCGCTCAAATCCAACCTTTGGTTGCGAAACCCAAGCCGGTGCCATACAAGGTCAATGGAAGAGTCGGACTCCACGACCTCCCACCTCGTGGTCAGTGCACGAGAACCAAAGCAGGACTGTAGTCTCATGCTTAAGTGACCTCAGCCATAGGGTCAGCTCCCGCAGGCTACCCTTTCTCTAGCCCGCCTTGGTACAGGTATCAGCGCTAGTAAATCTAAGCCACGGGCCAGTTCATCGTGCTTCCTGAGCCATGAATGCATTCATGCTCTATCACACTAAGCCATGGGCTTGTTCACCATGCTCTTATACACATCTTGAGTCTACAACCGAAGTTGCACTCTAACCTCCTCATTTTCGGCTAGGAGAAACCATACATATTCAATAATATGTGCTTCCAGGTTAACCCATAGGAGAACCTATTTCACCATCACCAGCTACTGACGATGATGGATCTATGGCCAGGGCAAACTACATGATATGTTCCAATGTAAATATTTAGTATATTTTAAGTGGATTGTTGAGGCAACCAGGTTATAACACATACCTAACATTAAGTTACCTTGTTATCGCAACCATCACAATATTCTGGGATCTCTATCCCTTATCACAAGAAACCACAGCCTCATAAGGCATTTCATCACTGGGGATAACAATCCCAGATCTCATCATCAGAGGATAACACCTCAACTAGGCACTTTAGCCAAACTCAGTTTTTTAGACCTAAACACATCATATTGGTGATGCAAGTTATCTCATCAACAAAAGTGACCATCAATGCAGTGTTATTCAAACATATATACCTCATAGCCCTTTACCTGGCTATGCATCTGCATGAAACACCTGCATGGTTAGTATACACAATCATAGAGATAACTGAAGCCATCAAGGATTAACAGAAGGGTCATATTATCAAGTATAGGGCAAAATTAGTGATTATACACTTTATCATTCATGCCTCATACCTGTAACCATAGACATGGGTCACAATCATCATGTGAAGCAACTCATATACTTCCAAACTTTTCATTTACTCATCATGATCATGTCATTAGAGTTTTATATATGTCATGCTTACATATGAGCGTTCTACTTTATCAATTACCTTACTACTATCAAACATGTCAAAAGGTTCACAAACCATAAACCATAATTCTTATCAGCAAGAAAGAGATTGCGTGATAAAAATCTAGCAGATGGGTTTCTGGGTGGAACATGCCCCTCACTAGAAGTACCCACCACCCTCACAAGAAGTGTGATGGGCAGGGCACCCTCACTAGAGGTAGTATCGGGCAGGGTAACCGCTCTCATGTCGCCCAAGCATACTAGCCACATATCGGCCAAGCACTTTAGCAAGGATGTCGGGCTACCACCTCAAGGTTTATCAGGTAACCATGTTGTGCAACCATGTGTGTCGTGCATCCATGGGTGTCGTGCATCCATGGGTGTTGGGTTAGGGTTACCATATGTCACTACATCAGGCATCACCACCAAACCATGACGCCCAACACAAGGCTAACCTACTGCGCTCCATAACGTTGAAGGTATATCGGGCACCAAGCCACTACCCAAGCTAGGTGTGTCGTGCAGGGAACTCAACAAGGCATAACGCCCAACACACAAAGGGTATCAACCAACAACAAAACTCATCTAGGCACAACGGCCAAGGATGCAACTCAAACGGGCAGCAAAGGAAAGCCTATCGTTCAACCAAGCTAGCCTCATCCTATCAGCCAACACACAAGGCAAAGACCAAGGTGTATCGCCCAACACAACCTCATCATATCAACCCAAAACTCTAGATCAAGAGAGGGTATCAGGCAACACCATCCCCAAGCCATATCGTGCAAGATACAACCCAACAAGATCACCATCAACCTCAAGCACAAGGGCACCAAACCCTAATTGATCAAGAAGATCGGCTCACCTGTCAACAACCAAGAGATAGGGGTCTTGCACAATCTCTTATCACAATTCGGGCAACCACAAGGATCAACCTCACATAGATCTACATCTACCAAAAATCTCACCTCTCGAATCCATGGTGAGAGGAGGGTGTTGCTCAAGCAACTAGAATACAAGCTCACCTCTCAACTTAAACGAGAGAGGGGTATTGCTCATATTACTAGAGCTCAAGCTCACTTCTCTAGACCAAGGAGGGAAAGGAGTGTTGCTCAACAAGAAAACCCTAAAACATGGTTCGGCCAACTAGGGCACAAAGATACAAAACCTCAACCATAACAACAAGATCACCATAACCACAAGATTAAAGGTGCAACTAAGAAAGAACCATATCTAGCAACATACATGGCCGATTATGATTATAAGAAAACATGCAAGATTATAGAAGAAAGTAATATGATTAGGGTTAGGAGTTATGTAACCCACCTTAAGCAAGCTCCAAGCTCCTAGCACCAAGAAACACCTTCGGCCACCTTAAGAGGAAGAAGAAGAAGACTCCAAGATAAGGATCGACCACCAATCTTGCAAAGGAAGAGGTGTCATGTAACCAAAGGGAAGGGGAAACTAAGGAACTAAAGGTATCCTTAGCAAGAGAAAGGGAACACATATATAGGAGAGGATGGAGGAGAAACCAAGGTAAGACAAGGCAAGGTGTCGCCCACCTAGGGACACTTGTCCATGGGCAATGTCACCTCTCTAACTTTCCTTAAACACATGTCCAAGGCCATTGCCACATGCAAGCATCAAGCACTAAGTGTCCACTACTGGTGACACAAACGAGGTCAAAGGGTCAAAGGGGTCCATGGCTGACACACCCCAACACCATGCCCGACACACTTCCCTGGTCGACACACCCATGGCCGACACAACCATGGCCGAAACACCTATGGCCGACACAAGGTCCAACAAGGTCAAGCAAGGCCCAACAAGGCCCAACAAGGCTCATCCAAGCCCAAAGCAACTCAAGCAACGAGCCCAACCCTTCCTCTCAACACTAGAGGAAGCAAAGAGAGAGAAGAACACTTCTCAAGGTGTCAGCTTGCTCACAAACCCTAAACTTGGGTTAATTGCAAGTAGCACCTCCAACACACAACAAGCACAAACCCTAATCACCACTAAGGGTGATTAGAAAGAAACTAAGCACCGGGGTTAAGCAAAGCAAACAGGATAAGCCCTAAACAGAGGTCAGGGTCCTTACAAACATACACAACATCATAGCTCATTTCGGGCTATGCTTATCATCTCATGTTTCTTGAAGTTTGCAATTCATGGTAGAAACTCTAGTAGTACATGACATCATTATGCCATTCAAGGGGAATACATCCTACCCATTATTAGGGTTAGGATTGTCTACATCATCACCATGTGATATAAGAAAGTACATCCTTCCCATTATTAGGGTTAGGATTTCTCCATCTTAATGAATTAGGGTTGTAAGAGTATCCCATCGCCCTTCATTGGGGTTGGGTTTTCTTATTATTAATGAATTAAGGACTCAAGATCATAATATCTAGAATCAAACCCTAATTCATACTCCACTCATATTAGGAGTATCAATGAATACTTATCAACATGTTTATCACACATGTAAAAGTCTCTCTCTTATCCTTATTAGGATATTGATCGTATCATACATTTTACTAAGTTGGTTTAATCATCCTCTTGAGGAACATTAGTTCACCATTAACAAACGATGTCATCTTTTATATTGCAATTAACACAATAAACAACATATGTCACTCAATCAACTACATCTGATTGGAGTGTCTCTACCATATTGGGTATCAAGATGTGTGTATACTATCATAGTATTATTTAAGATGCATTCTTTACTTCATGTCGTGTATCCATATCGGGCATGTGGTATAACCACATTACCATGTCATGTTTAGGGTGTATCCCCTAACATCATATCGCATACCCATATCAGATTGACTATCACTTAGTTCTTATCATCTCAAATTAGATTCATATTAGGTATGAGCTAGGTGCTTGACCCCATATCGGGTATAAGATATATGCTTGGTCCCTTATCGTGCACAAGGTGTGCACCACATCGGGCATAGAGTATATGCCTCATCATGTATCATTTAAGTGGTATATACAAGATACCATATCGGTTTCCCATCTAGGATTATCATATCGGGTTACCATGTTAGGTAGACCCTTAGGCTCATAACCTCTTTATACCCTCAAGGATCAGCCCTATCATATAGTTTACATGACAAGCTAGGTGTCTAATTGAATTCTCTTGTCACAATCCATTACACAAAGAATAGGGTATATTGGATTTCAATCCATCATCTAGGGTTGTCCACCATATTAGGTAGAATGGACCGTATCGTGCATGAGGTATGAATTGGACCTCATATCGTTCACAAGGTAGAAGTAGGTGTTATTCCTATCATCCGAGGAATATCAATCATATCATGCATGTAGTATTACTCACCACTTGTATTGGTTTACCCATCACCTTAGGTTTCCAACTCTATGTTGTTTAGAGTGCTCACTATCTCTATATATTGTGTAAGAGGTATAGTCTTAGATTTGTATCGTGTATAAGGTGTAAGTGGGTATCTCCCATATCATTCATAAGACATGGCTCATATCATGTATGAGATATCATCTATCTCCATATCAGGTTAACCCCCGTCTTGGGTTTCATATCGGGTTTAAGGTATTTCAACCATATCGAGTTATACCATGTATTTTGAATCCATGTCTTATATTATGCATAAGTGTATGCTCAATCAATCATATCATGCACAAGATGTGTGCTTCAAGATATCGTGTACTAGGTGTGTATTACACGATCATATCATACAAGAGGTACTTGCTTATCTTACTCAAATTGGGTTACCCAAACTAGGGTTTTAGCATATCAATTTAGAAGTATATACTTGACCATGTATCGTGCATAGTCTTTGCTTGACTTCCTATCATGCAAAAGGTGTAAGGTTAACACCATAACGTGTTCAAAGTGTGAACTTCATCTCCATATCATGCAAGAAGGTAAAAACTCTTAAACATATCATGCTAGTGTTGTATGTACATAACCATATCGGGTTAGAGGTACTTGTTTGTATGCTTGAACCTGATATCACTTTATAAAGTGATACCATCTTCTTCAAGATCTAGACCTTCGTTCTAACTATTATAGTGCATGGACAGTAGATCTAAGCAACTACTAGAACTCATAAATTCATCAAGTATTCAAGAAAATCTCAGAATTGAAAGTAGATTAACAAGATAGGTGGTGAATAATAACATGATTGGGTTCAAGTTATATAACCTGCCTTATGAACAACTTCAAAGCTCCAAGCTCCAAATATTTACGTTCCTAAGGTTTAAGATGAGATTTTACAAGGTTCAAGGCTCGTTTACAAATCCTCCATATATAAGAAATCACCATAGTTAATAACTTGGTGAAGAAGGAAAGAGAGGAATATCCATAACCTGAAATCCTACTTCAACCAAGGTTGAAGATGACCAAAGCCTTACCTTAAGCTTGGTGATTGAGCTCCCCTTGATCCTTGAGCTAATTTGCACAATATATAAGGGGCTATGCACGATATCTACAAGGAGGAGGGTTTTGGGGTTCGTAAACTTCCATAAGTTGGTGGAAGGTGAAGTATATATACTTGGGTTCATGAGATAAAGTGTATAAGAGGTGTCTCCACCTTATGCTACTAGATGACACATGGATATGCATGGTTGACACGTGTCCATGCATGCACACACACACACACACACATATATATATATATATATATATTGCCATTCAAGAGTCTTGAGGATAATCTAGAGGCAATATCTCGGCCATTCCTTATCTTGTTGAGTAAGTTATCTAATCTTTATCTTATCAATAAAGCAAATCGATATACTTTTTGCAAGGAGCTTGGAACTCATCATGGGCCACCCTCTTGAGGTTCTTTTCCTGTCATGGCCTTTTCCAAGGCTCAGAAAAATGATAGGAGACTTCTACTATGGCTCCTTGGCCGATAGGGCTCCTACATTAAGTCTACAACTCGATACAACACATATAAGGCTTCACCTTCAACTCTTTCTTGGTCTTTTCATCACCAAGAGTATCATCACTCAAAGGTGATTCAAACATAGTGTCTCCTTCTTTCTATTTCCTATATAAGATACATAGAGGGAGTAGGGACACTCAAGAGGTGGTAATTTTGCATTTCTACCCTATATTTTGGGTAAATTACAAATTGTACCAAAATTGGTGAACAAAGTACTAACACTGTTCAAACAAGTTATAACTTGAGATTTAGGCTTTCCACAAGCCACCACTTAGCATCATTCTCTCTATTATGATACTAAAACACTTAGAACACATTCAACATGTGATATATTACAATATAACCCCTCATCTTGGGCAAATTGTACTTTTCACTCAGACTATCATATAATGCACAAATAGTTTGCAGTTTTGCTCATACTTGAAAATAAACTTCACCAATAGCCTTAATTACTATTCAAAAGTTTTAGAACAAGTTTGTAAGTAACTTACTTAAGCAAAACTTCTAGGGTTAAGCCATAACCCAGGTCACGAGTGTTACACACAAGGCCCATTTAAATCTATTATATAAAACACCATAGCTCATACCCGGCTATGCTCATCATCTCATGATTCCTGCGTGGTTAGCACTTCATGATAAAAATAATAGCAAGTGCATAACAACACCATGCGATACAAGAGAAATACAACCTTCCCATTATTAGGGTTTGGGATTCTCATTCTAATTGATTAGGGTTTCAAGTACATACCATTACCCTTCATTAAGGTTAGGGTTTCCCCTTATTAACCAATTAGGGTTTCAAAATCATATTATCAAGAATCAAACCCTAATTCATACTCCACTCATATTAGGAGTATCAATGTATGCTCATTACATGATTATCATACAAGTATATGTTTCTCTCTCATCCTCATTAGGATGTTGATTACATCATACTCTATTAGGTTGGATCAACCCTGTGTTTAAGGTACATTGATCTACTTATCAAAATGCATTGATCTATATACATCTTAATGTATCATTTGACATAACACACTTCATGTATTACTCAATCAATTACATTAGATTGAAGTGTTTCTAGCATATCAGGCATATGGTTGTGTACTTGACACCATATCATGCTTCCATATCATGCTTGAGGTGTAACCTCATCACCATATCGTGCACAAGGTGTAACATCCCTTACCTGGGATATGAGTTAACCCTAGATGTTTTGCGTAATAAGGTTGAGTAGATTCTTAATCTTATCATGGGAAAAGTAATTAGGGCTCATGAGAAACTTATGTTTCAATTTTGGTCCTGTTTGAACAATGTTGAAGCAATGTTTCCTTATTTTGGACTAAAGTGCAAATTACCCAAGTTGAGGGGTTAAATTGCAAATGTTGCATGATAAGATGTTCCTCTGATGTTGAGACATCATAAGAATGAATATGATGTAGTGGTATGGTTTTCACAAGCTTGGGCATCACGATTAAGCTTGTAAAGCAATACTTGTGCATTAAAACCTAGTTTTGGTGAAATGTGCAATTTACCCAAAATAGGGTTCAATATGCAAATTACCACTTCAATGAGGTCCCTAATGTTTCTTGGCATCATGTATAGCAAATAAAATGAGAGGGGCACCTCATTTGAATTAAGTTGGAGGAGAGAGAACCTTGATATTAAAATAATCAAGATTTAAGCAAAAAGGGAACTTTAATTTAAATTAATGGAAAAGAAATTAAGCACCTTAAAGAGTTTTATATTAATATCCAACTTTTAGTGGATATTACTTTTTATTATGATATTGTGAGTTGGCCTCCACTCAACCAAGATCTTTTTGTGCCATAGCAAAGCACAAGCTCGTCCAACACCTTACAAAATCATCCCTCAACTTTTGGTTGAAGGGCTCCTCAATTAATTTATTTCTTTTTGCATTAATTTAAATTAAAGTTCCCTTTTTGCTTAAATCTTGATTATTTTAATATCAAGATTCTCTCTCCTCCAACTTAATTCAAATGAGGTGCCCCTCTCATTTTATTTGCTATACATGATGCCAAGAAACATTAGGGACATCATTGAAGTGGTAATTTGCATATTGAACCCTAGGTTTTGGGTAAATTGCACATTTCACCAAAACTAGGTTTTAATGCACAAGGATTGCTTTACAAGCTTAATCTTGATGCCCAAGATTGTGAAAACCATACCACTACATCATATTCATTCTTATGATGTCTCAACATCAGAGGAACATCTTATCATGCAACATTTGCAATTTAACCCCTCAACTTGGGTAATTTGCACTTTAGTCCAAAATAAGCAAACATTGCTTCAACATTGTTCAAACAGGACCAAAATTGAAACATAAGTTTCTCATGAGCCCTAATTACTTTTCCCATGATAAGATTAAGAATCTACTCAACCTTATTAGGCAAAACATCTAGGGTTAACTCATAACCCAGGTCAGGGATGTTACAAATTATAAACCCCTAACAAGGATTTTGTCCTCGAAATCCCAGACAAAAGGAGGGATAGATTATTCATTAATCATGCCCTCAAGTCTCCTCATATCCTCTTAATGTTATAGAGATACAATGGATATGTAATCCATACAAAGTTCCTTTCATTAATTCAACCTTATCAATGTTTACGTTTATGCAATGCATAAACCCCTAACATATGATGTTCATATTATTGAAGAGAAGAAGCATAAAAGAGCATACTTCTATCATCACCCAGGAATATTTATCAAAATGAAAAACATATATATCTAACAGAGATGATTCACTCAGCAAACCTTAATTTGTTTTTGAAAATATTCACTGAGCAAGTTCACTGAGTATGTTCACCAAGTGATTAGTTTTGAAAATATCCACAGAGCAAGTTCGCTAAGTAATTTCTACAGAGCATGTTCACTAAGTAATATCCACGGAGAAAGTTCACTAAGTAATATCCACGGAGCATGTTCACTAAGTAATTTCCATGGAGCATGTTCACTAAGTAATATCCACGGAGCATGTTCACTAAGTAATATCCACAGAGCATGTTCACTAAGTAATTTCCACGGAGCATGTTCACTAAGTAATATCCACAGAGCATGTTCACTAAGTAATATCCATGGAGCAAGTTCACTAAGTAATATCCATGGAGCATGTTCACTAAGTAATATCCACGGAGCATGTTCACTAAGTAATATCCACGAAGCAAGTTCACTAAATAATATCCACGGAGCATGTTCACTAAGTAATATCCACAGAGCATGTTCACTAAGTAATATCCACGGAGCAAGTTCACTAAGTAATATCCACGGAGCATGTTCACTAAGTAATATCCATAGAGCATGTTCACTAAGTAATATCCACGGAGCAAGTTCACTAAGTAATATCCACGGAGCATGTTCACTAAGTAATATCCACGGAGCATGTTCACTAAGTAATATCCACGGAGCAAGTTCACTAAGTAATATCCACGGAGCATGTTCACTAAGTAATATCCACGAAGCAAGTTCACTAAGTAATATCCACAGAGCATGTTCACTAAGTAATATCCACAGAGCATGTTCACTAAGTAATTTCCACGGAGCATGTTCACTAAGTAATATCCACGGAGAATGTTCACTAAGTAATATCCACAGAGCAAGTTCACTAAGTAATATCCACGGAGCAAGTTCACTAAGTAATATCCACAGAGCATGTTCACTAAGTAATATCCACGGAGCAAGTTTACTAAGTAATATCCACGGAGCATGTTCACTAAGTAATATCCACGGAGCAAGTTCACTAAGTAATATCCACGGAGCATGTTCACTAAGTAATATCCACGGAGCATGTTCACTAAGTAATATCCACGGAGCATGTTCACTAAGTAATTTCCACGGAGCATGTTCACTAAGTAATATCCACAGAGCATGTTCACTAAGTAATATCTACGGAGCATGTTCACTAAGTAATTTCCACGGAGCATGTTCACTAAGTAATATCCACGGAGCATGTTCACTAAGTAATATCCACAGAGCAAGTTCACTAAGTAATATCCACGGAGCATGTTCACTAAGTAATATCCATAGAGCATGTTCACTAAATAATATCCACGGAGCAAGTTCACTAAGTAATATCCACGGAGCATGTTCACTAAGTAATATCCATGGAGCAAGTTCACTAAGTAATATCCACAGAGCATGTTCACTAAGTAATATCCACGGAGCATGTTTACTAAGTAATTTCCACGGAGCATGTTCACTAAGTAATATCCACGGAGCATGTTCACTAAGTAATATCCACGGAGCAAGTTCACTAAGTAATATCCATGGAGCAAGTTCACTAAGTAATATCCACGGAGCATGTTCACTAAGTAATATCCACGGAGCAAGTTCACTTAGTAATATCCACGGAGCAAGTTCACTAAGTAATATCCACGGAGCATGTTCACTAAGTAATATCCATGGAGCAAGTTCACTCAGTAATATCCACAGAGCAAGTTCACTAAGTAATATCCACGGAGCATGTTCACTATGTAATATCCACGGAGCATGTTCACTAAGTAATTTCCACAGAGCATGTTCACTAAGTAATATCCACAAAGCATGTTCACTAAGTAATATCCACGGAGCAAGTTCACTAAGTAATATCCACGGAGCAAGTTCACTAAGTAATTTGTTTTGAAAATATTTCACTTAGCTCTTCCTATTTAATTTCATTATACTCTCTAAATTGTTTCAGAATGACTACTTGATCAGACTAATAAAAAAGATGACAATTTAATAGTTTCATACTTACTTAATCTACAATAATCATATACCTGGCCAGGGTATATAAGTATTGAGATTAGGTAGTATGCACTTTATTTACTATCATATTCCTCACTTTTCATATCATTATACACACAAAATTTTCCATTCTTGAATTTTCTTTAGGCATCATTTCTATATCTCTCTCTTACATGCTCCCATGCACCTTTTCCTGGTACAACATTGCTGCTTCCTGCAGCAACCTCCTCATGTGACCCAGTCATCTTTAAGTTCTTCTTCTCTTATACGAGCAGAAGACACTATCAGATACACTGGATGACACCAGAACAGACTCTACTACCTTAGTCCTATGTCTCTGTAGACTCATCAAACCTAGAGCTCTGATACCACTAAATTGTAACGACACCCGCCATCATTTAAGATAACAAGTGTCATTAACAATAATAAAACATGCGTAAATGATTATTAACTAATGCGGAAGTGAATCATTAGCAGCGGATTAGCAAAAAAATCAGTGAAAATTAAAACCATTTGCAAAGAGATCCATTCACAGGAAAACTCTTTCATTCAGAACCAAAGTAAAACTTTACATCCTGGTTCATATATACATCTCATGTACTATTGTTTCTCGAGGAATACAAACATCAACTACTCTGTCTTACCTGTACACAGGTAGTATAAAACCCTTGAAGCTTAAAGCCAAAATCTCAGACCGATCCATCAAAACATTACTCCTAGGACCCGAGAGTACAGAGACAACTCATAAGACTATCTATATACAACTTGATAGCTCATATCCCCACCTAGGATTTACTGTTGTCCCTACTACTGCTGCTACTGCTCTTCCTCTATAATAGGTTCCTTGCCTTTTCATCGGCGGTTACCCAAAAATGTTGATCCCATGGGGGTGAGACAATATGTAAATTGCCCCAGCGAGAGATATAACTCTCCTCCAATAACATTGTTATTGCAGTTTAGTAGAAATACACTGAGCAGTGGAATCATATATAATCAGCAACAGATAATTCAATATCTATGTAGTTTAGAGCAACATTCTTATGCAAGTATATCAGCTATAATTTGATAAAGCAGCATGTCACTATTCAATAAAGAATTGAATAACACAGATAACATTTATGCATCTAGAACATGATAAGCAGGATAACATCAACCAGTGATTCTCGTATTTCAAACTTATGCAAATACGCTACTCGGCTGATTACGTCCATACTCTTTTCACAAAATGTTAGGATCTCAATCCCTCATTTCAACACTGGGAATTTTCATCCCTTCGCGAGTTCAATACCATATCCATGTGATCTTGGGTATTCAAACCCTTAGCTCATCACCTGAGCATTGTTACCACATTCTCAGGTAACTAACACCTTTAGGTCTTCTGACCAAGATAAGTATGATACTTGCTACACAAGCATCCATCATGGCACTTGAGGCCCATTAACTCTCTTGCTACCTCTTACCAGGCAACAAGGTATATCATGGCATACAAGGCCCAATAAACAATTCAATTAATAACACATCATAGCTCATACCTGGCTATGCCCATCATCTCATGAAACCTGCATGGTTAGCACATATGATAGCATTACATCAATTATCTATCAACACCATGCAAAAGAAATGTATCATCAGTTCAAGGTATCACCCTTATTCCTTTACCAGGATTAGGATTTCCCATCACATATCTTATGTATCCTTCATCCAATTATATTGGACTTATAATACATCAAGGTATACGACCATATTAGGTCACTTTCAAATCATCTCTAAATCAAGCATAGAGCACCACGGCCGTGCAACCAAGAACGGCCATGCGAGGGAAAGCCACCACAGTCGTGCTGCCTTGCACGGTCATGCTACAGACACTAGTACAGAAACAACATTTGATGTCACTTTTCTGGGCGTCGGTTATTTAGGAAATCTGACGCCTATAATGTTCGACGTCGGTGATGTAGGTCATCTGACGTCTATAGTCAAGACATGGGTACCGCTTTGTATTCAGCGTCGGTTGTGTAACAAAAAACTGACGCCTAAAATCGCCCGCGAAATCCAATTTTCGAGAGAAAAAAATTGGCCCCAAAGTGTCACATACAACGTCGGTTTTTTACCATCAAACCGACGCCTATATAAGATGAAAATTTGCTCAAAAAGTTCCAGCTTAGGTGTCGGTTATCCTGCGATAACCGACGCCGATAATGGTTCCGGCCAAATTATTTAGGGAAAAATTTGTCTAATTGGACGTCGGTTGTTTAAGAGGAACCGACGCCGAAGACTTTAGGTGTCATTTGTATTTGATAACCGACGCCTTTACGAACTTAATAGACCCATGATAGATCACAATTGTTCCCCTTACCTATTTCATTGTATTCATCTCCCGCTAGCTGCTGCTCGATCGCCCGCTAGCTGCCTGCTGGTTCTCGTCATCACCGACGCTGCCTGTGCTTCCTCGCCTCACCGTCGCCGCCGCCGCCCGCCACCTAGCTTCATCCTGTGTCGCCACCGCCGCCCTAGATTTGTCCTGTGTCGTCGCCGCACTAGCTTCGTCCTGCGTCGCCGCCGCCACCCGCTCCTTCCTCCCTACTCACACCCGCCGCACCGTCTAGCTTCGGTCTGCTCTCCAGGTATTAGTCGTAGCCTTTCTCCCTAGCTTTTTACCTACATGCAGCAAACAAGGCCGTGGCTGTGTTGGCCTACCACGGCCGTGCTGCCCAGCACGGCCGTGGTAGGCCAACACAGCCACGATCGTGTTTGCTGTTGGTAAGGATATGAACAAATCTATATGTAATGCTTTATGTAAATTCTAGGATACAAACAAATCTTTTGCTTGCATATATTTGTGCTTCTAATCCTAATGCTTGACCTAATTTTGTTGCTGATTTTTTTTTTTGAAAACCCAATACACATTATACAATTACTAGTGAGATTAGGTGTTCAAGGATGGGATAGGTGGTACACATTTTTTATATATAAGAATGACATCACATGTGTTTGTTGGCCTAGAAAGTGAACAATCTTGGATAGGATGTAAGTGTATACCCTAATCTTGTCCTAATATATACTTGTTTTCTCTTTGATCATAGAATGGATAGATCATGGATGTCCATTCGCAATCGATGCACCCCAGAGTTTATATCTGGTCTTGATCATTTTATTAGATTTGCCGAGGAACATAGGAAAAAACCTACATATAGGTTCTACTATCCATGTAGGCATTGCGGTAACAACTTGAAAGTCAGCACTGGTGAGGAAATCAAAAGTCATGTCATGTGCAATGGGATTGTACAAGGCTATACAGAATGGCACTGGCATGGAGAGATTTCAAACTCAAAACCAGTAGATGTCGATAGCAGTGCTTGGGTGGAAGAAGAAATTGCCTCCAATGACGTAGATGTGAACGAACCAGTTCCAGTAGACATTGTTGATGCGATGCTGGATAGTTGTAGGGTAGAGCACACTGATCCACCTCCTATCTTTAGAAACATTGTGCATGATGCTGAGATACCGTTATACACAGGTTGTGCTAAGTTTACGAAGCTTAGCGTTGTGTTGACATTGTATAAGTTGAAAGCTAACAATAGATGGAGCGACAAAAGCTTCACTTCATTGTTGACTTTGTTGAAAGAAATGCTTTCTGAAGGAAACGAGTTGCCAATCTCAACATACCAGGTAAAGAAAATGTTGTGCCCAATGGGAATGGAGGCCAAGAAGATACATGCATGCCCGAATGATTGTGTATTATTTCAAAAGGACTATGTAGATTTGAAAGATTGTCCAAAATGTGGTGTGTCACGGTATAAATTGACGACTTCGGGGGAGTCCAAAACTGGTTCTCCTGTCAAGGTGTTGTGGTATCTACCTATAATATCACGGTTTCAACGCTTGTTTGCAAATCCGAAAGATGCGAAGAATTTGAGATGGCATGCAGATGTTAAGAAAAATAATGATGGGATCCTACGACATGCGTCTGATTCACCACAGTGGAAGAAGATTGATCTATTGTACCCCAAATTTGGTGAAGAAGATAGGAATCTAAGACTTGGGCTTTGTACAGATGGGATGAATCCGTACGGGACATTGAGCAGCCAACATACCACCTGGCCAGTCATGCTTGTTATATACAATCTTCCTCCCTGGCTGTGTATGAAAAATAAGTATGTTATGCTGTCGTTGTTGATATCAGGCCCTAAACAACCTGGAAATGATATCGATGTTTATCTTGAACCTCTGATTGATGACTCAAAGAAACTTTGGGCTGAAGGTGTGATGACCTATGATGCTTCAGGAAGAGAGACATTTCGTTTGCATGCTATGTTGTTTTGCACTATTAATGACTTTCCAGCATATGGGAATTTGTCTGGATATAGTATCAAAGGAGCTAAAGCGTGTCCTATATGTGAAGAAAACACTGATTCAATAAGACTAAAACATGGCGGCAAGACTGTATATCTTGGTCTTCGAAGGTTTCTTTCAAAATTCCATCCGTATCGTAGGAAGCGCAAAGCATTCAATGGATGGAATGATGAACGGAGTGCACCTAAACCTATACCAGGGGATGTTGTTTATGAAAGAGTAAAAGACATTGTCAATGAATTTGGTAAGAAATCACAATGTAGTATGGCCACACGGAGTGACAATTCATCATTCAAGAAGAAGTCAATATTTTGGGATCTTCCTTATTGGTGTTCTTTGACAGTCAGGCATTGTATCGATGTAATGCACGTTGAGAAAAATGGTTGTGATAGCATCATTGGTACTCTGTTAAATATACCAGGTAAGACTAAAGATGGGATAAAATCCAGACTGGACCTACGTGAAATGGGAATAAGGTCAGAATTAATAGAATTACGTGAAATGGGTAATAAAAGAACATACTTACCTCCCGCTTGTTACACGTTGTCTAGAAAGGAGAAGAAAGCTTTTTGTGAATGCTTGGTAAATGTTAAGGTGCCACATCATTACTCATCCAACATCCGTAGATTGGTATCAATGAAAGATCTGAAGTTGATAGGTCTTAAATCTCATGATTGTCACACTCTAATGCAACAAATATTTCCTGTGGCAATTCGATCTATATTGCTGAAGCATGTAAGGTTTGCAATCACCAGACTTTGTTTCTTTTTCAACAGTCTATGCAGCAAAGTTATTGACCCTGATACTCTCGATAATTTGCAAAGAGAAGTGGTTGTTACCCTATGTCAGCTTGAGATGTATTTCCCTCCTTCGTTCTTTGATATCATGGTACATCTTGTTGTCCACTTGACTAGGGAAGTGAAAATGTTGGGACCAGTTTTCTTGCATTGGATGTATCCCTTTGAACGATACATGAGCATTTTTAAAGGTGATGTTCGAAACCGTTATCGACCTGAAGGGAGTATTATTGAAGGTTATGTGGTGAGAGAGGTTATGGATTTTTGCAATGACTTTCTAAGTGGTAATAACACTCCTGTTAATGATAAGAATATTGAGGAGGGCAAAGGAATTTTGGGATCACAGGTGAAAGTAATCAGCCGTGAGTAGTTGGAACAAGCTCACTTGTATATTTTACACAACATGGACGAAGTGAGTGTTTATATCAAGGAACATACCAATTTCATAAAGAGACAACATCCTCGAGCAAGTTCAATGTGGCTTGCTAGAGAGCATAATAAGACTTTTACTAAGTGGTTTGAAGATAAAGTCTTACATCAACTATCTCAAACACCAAATGATATTACAGAAACTATCAAATGCCTCGCTTTTAAACCAAAACCAAATGTTATGTCTTATGAAGGGTTTGACATTAATGGGTTCACATATTACATAAAGCGCCAAGATGATAAGAGTGTCGTCCAAAACAGTGGGGTCACTCTTCAAGCGTCGACTATGTATTTTGCAAGTGCAAAGGATAAGAGTCCACATGAAGCTAAAATGTCATATTACGGTGTCATTGAAGACATATGGGAGTTTGACTACATAGATTTCAGAATTCCGCTCTTTAAATGTAATTGGGTTGATAACACCAAAGGAGTTATAGTGGATGAATTGGATTTCACTTTGGTGAACTTTGAAAAGATTGGCGAGAAGGGTGAACCATTCATATTGGCATCACAGGCAAAACAAATATTCTATATCTATGATCCTGCAAATGATAAATGGTCGGTTGTTCTTCATGGTAAAAGACAGTTCATTGAAGATCCTATAGATGAAGAAGAGTACTATGATAAGTATGATGACTCCAGTCCATTCTCTGTTAGGCTGCCAACTCCAAAAAATATTGAAGCTAATGATGACTTATATGTGCACGGAGATCACAATGAAGGATTGTTAATTGATTAAAGATCACAATTTTAGAGGCATGTATGTTTATATTTTTTTTATTGAAGCTAAATGTTTGCTTTTTTAATATCAATATCATTTTCAGATTTGATTTTTCATTATCTTCTAGTTAATACAAATGCTAAATGTTTGCCTTTTTCTAGTTAATACAAATGCTAAATGTTTGCCTTTTTCTAGTTAATACAAATGCTAAATGGCATGTTACATGAAAAGGATCTAAAATCCAAAGCCCTAGAATGGGTCAAGTTCAAGTCAAAATGGCTACAAGTGTGCGTTTTGGGTTTTCTATGTAAATGACCTTAGAACATCTATGTAATCACTTGTAATGATGAATTGACTTGTAACTTAGAAGAGAAAAATGTTTGGGACAAATTTCACCAAGTGCTAATCACTTTAAATGCAAATTAGAAAATGGATTACATGCACTTGGTCGATCGAGTTTTCCTGGATTGAAACTCGACCGATCATCCTTGGTCGATTTTCTGAAGATTGCATCGGTCGAGTTGCGCACTCACAGAACTCGACCGATGCAATCTTTAGAAAATCGACCAAGGATGATCGGTCAAGTTTCAATCCAGGAAAACTCGACCGACCAAGTGCTTGTAATCCATTTTCTAATTTGCATTTAAAGTGATTAGCACTTGGTGAAATTTATCCCAAACATTTTTCTCTTCTAAGTTACAAGTCAACTCATCATTACAAGTGATCACATAGATTTTCTAAGGCCGTTTACATAGAAAACCCAAAACGCACACTTGTAGCCATTTTGACTTGAACTTGACCCATTCTAGGGCTTTGGATTTTAGATCATTTTCAGATTTGACCCAAAACGCACACTTCTAGTTAATACAAATGCTAAATGTTTGCCTTTTTAATGACATTTTCAGATGGCTGACCATGATGAGCATGATGTCCATGATGAGCATGAAGTCCATGATGAGCATGTTGTCCATGACGAGCATGGCGAGGATACCAATGTAAGTTCTAAAAACATATCCTGTATTTCTATAAAATTCATTATCTTCTAGTTATGTCATATATCCCATATTTCTATATTACGCTAATTCAGTGTGTTTATTTTTGTCAAATTTTAGGTTGATGATGCACATGTACCCACTGAAGCACTGGAGCAACTTGATGCGCAGCACCAAACACTTAACAAGAAAAGGGCCATCACTCTATTGAAGAAGTTAATAGCGCTAAGTGGCAGTGGATCCAAATTGGTTGTGGAGTTTGATAATGGAGGAAATGCAATTGGAGTGAACCACAATAATTTTGTAAACTATCTTGGGTGTGTCACTCGAAGCCATTGTGGTGTTAAGTATGATAATTGGCATAAAGTTCCTCAGGGGAAGAAAGACTTGATATGGAAGGATTTATGCGTGAGTTGTTATTATTTGCAATTCTATTTTGTAGATTACAAATTATATTATTTGCAATTCTATTTTTGGATACTAGTTAATAAGAATTCTATTTTACAGAATCTGTTTGCATTGGATGAGAAGCTGCATCGTAAAAGCGTGATGCAACGTGCTGGAAAGATGATTAGGAACTATAGGACAAATCTCAATAGAGAATACATAAAAGATGGTGATAAGAAGAAGAAGTCATCCCTTGAACAGTGGAACTTCTTGGACAAAGAAGATTGGGACAATTTTGTTGCTTCAAGAAAATATGAAGAATTCAAGGTATTAGGCGTCACTCCCAATTTAATTAATATATGTTGTATTCACCTATTCAAGATTAACATTTAGTGCTACTAACCAAATCATTAATGTGCATACTAACTAGGCCCTCAGTGAGGCGCAAAAAACAAGGTGTGCACTGAATGTGCATGACCACACTATGGGTCCAAAGGGCTATGCAAGCGTTCGCCAAAGACTACAGGCGGAGTCTGCGACTACTCAGGAGTCTGCTGCTACTCAGGAGTCTGCCACACCCATGCCTCGCCATGATATCTGGATAGCTGGGAGGCAAAACAAGAAGGGTGAAATAAAGAAGCCCGTAACTGCTGAGGCGGCTGCGAAAATGGTAAAATACAACTCTTAGAGCAATCGTTTGAATATTGATTATTTGTGGTGTTAACTTACCAATTTCTGTTGATGGTGATTAGCGGGAGTTGCACGAGCAGAGAAAACAAGGCACGTTCATCCCTCAGGGCACAAGGGATGAATTGACAGTTGCTCTGGGTAACCCAGAGCATCCTGGACATGTTAGGGGTGTAGGCGCTGGTGTGGGCATCAAAGCATTCTTTGGGCCATCCCAGTGCAAACCCAGAGCGGGACTTTCACAAGAAGAGGTAACCTATTCTTTTTTAAGAATGTTACTGCAAAAGGGAATTCAATAATAAGAAGCTAATGTTTCTTTTATCCATGTATAGGAGAATAAAAGAGTCAAGGATATAGTTGCCAAGGAGGTCAATGATATAGTTGCTGAGAAGGTCAAGGAAGAATTGCTGCGGTGGCAGGCATCTCAGGCTTCCAATCAGCCTATGGCGACCCACTCTTCTCCTGATGTACAGACTACAAGTAATCCTGTAGACCCACCGCCGAACACGTCTGTTGTAAGTATTGTTTATGACATTGTAGCTAGTCTTTTCAAGATGATATGTATATATGTATAATATTCTTTACGTAAATTTGTAGGCATTGAAGCCATGCCGCTTAAGAATGCAAGACTATGTTGTTGCAGAGGCTCAGGCTTACCCATCCCTTCCTGGGGCAATGTTTCACAGGACTCCAATGCCACAGGGCTACGTTCGTGTGAGCCCGATACATGTGTTACCCAATTGGAGGGAAGTTGTTGCCATATCCCCACCCGGATATTGATACACTTGCTGAGGCAGAAGGTGGGGTGATATTGTGGCCCAAAGTAGATGTCGTCTACACTACTAAAATTGTAAGATAAATTTACATTACTTTAGATTGTTAATGTGTATATATGAGGTCAACTGATTTGAAATTATATATACAGGTTAAAAAGAAGACACCTGGAGCACCTAGGCCTCCACCTCCACTTCTTGCATTACCAAGTTGGGTTCCAACTGACCTAAAATACCCGTTAGGTCCTGCTTGTAGGGGAATGGCATGTTGGCTACGGGCACATAATATACATTGCCCTATAATTGTTTCTTTAGAAGCATATTATGTAGGTCAATCATACGATATCTCTTTATTTATACAAGATATTATTGAGCTGTTTATGTATGATTGGCTGAATACATCAATGATAGAGACATGGATAAGGTGAGATCTTGTTTATACATCCATATACCTTGTGTAAGATCCGATGATCTATTTCTTATATATTAATGCATACGTAATACATGTTTTGCAGCTACTTAGTTGAAGATCAATGCAAACAATTTGCATTTGATCATGTGGGATTTTTGATTCCATCATTGATTAGTATGGTAGCTAAAGACCCTGATAGTGTTCAACAATACTGTATAGATGCTTTTACAATTTTTGGTCAGCAAAAGAAGATGATAATAATAGCTCCATTCAATGTCAAGTAAGTTTACTTTATTTATAATTTGGACTTCAAAAAATTCCATTTTATTGTGCATTTTGAGTTATTAATTTTAACTTTTTTACCTCTAGTGGTAGACATTGGGAGTTACTAGTTATTGTCCCCGGGACGTTCACTGTTTATTATCTAGATCCTGTGGAAAGTACATTGAACACTAAAATTGGACACGTAATGAGAATGCCATTATTCTGGTGAGAAATATTTCATTTTTATATCTGTTAACATCTATTATTACATTACTATTTAATTATGCAATTTACTGTGTTACATTAACATGTAGGGGTTTAGATGCATTCAAAATTGTTGGAGGAAATGTCCCAAGGAGAAAGAACCAGCCAATAATTTGGGAGAGCGTAAAAGTAAGTTCCCGACTCCAATGTATATATTATTTATGTGAACCGTACTTAGTTGTATTTTTTAATATTTGTATGTTTCAATTTATAGTGCGCTACACAAGACAACGGCTGGGCATGCACATACTATGTGATGCGATTTATGCATATAATTATCCGACATACCGCATTGGATATTAATACCATACATGAGGTATTATATATAGTCTCATTAGTTAGTATGAAATATATCAATCTTATTTTTATATTATTACTTATATATACATCATTCTCTTTGTAGGTGTTTAAAACTGACCACACTATAGGTAAACGCTTAAAAAATATACATGCTCCATATACAATGGAAGCATTAAATGAAATAAGAGAAGAATGGGCAAAAGCCATACAAGAAGTGGCGATTGCAAGATATAATTGGGATGCTGATAGCGATGTTGAATGATATTTTGTAAATGAATATTTCTGAATGTTTCTACATGTATTTGAATATTTCTACATGTGTGAATGTGAGAATTGAATTGATGTCTGAATGTATCTACTTGTGTGAAAAAATATTTGTTGATTTTGCAGGTTTGTGGCCTGTTTGTAGGCTGATATCAATGGATTTCGTAAACCTACAGTTTAGAAAATTGAACTGTAGGTTCTCATCCTGCTGACCAGCCACAGCAGGCCTGCAAACTGATAAGAAAAAAAATATAGGCGTCAGTTATTTATAGAACATCGTCATCAAAGGCCTACAATGTCGGTTATTGGATAAAAACCGACGCCTAATATGACAAACAACCCGACTGTGCAGGAAAGCACGACCGTGGTGGAAAAGGCGTCGTTTATTCATACAAAACCGACGCCTATAGTGTAACGACCAATTTGTGAAAACAAGATTAACTAATGCGGAAGCATTCATTAAGCAGAGGATTAGCGAAAATCACTAAAAATTAAAACTTTTTGCAAAGAGATCCACACATTGGAAATCTTTTACTTCAAGAGCCAAAGTATAACATTTACATTCTGTTTCAAAGTACATATCTTGTACTATCTCTTCTCGAGATTTACAACATCAGCTGCACTGGTAAGCTCAACATAGGCAGAATAAAATCTCAAGGCACTGAGCCAAAATCTTAAAAGCACTAACTACTACTCCGAGGGCCCGAGAGTACAGAGACGACACATAGGACTCTATATACATCTAATCATGACATAAAAGCCAATGTCTCCACCTGAGACTTCACTGTTTTCCCTGCTGAAGTTGTTGTCCTTCGCCTATTGAAGGATTCTTGTCTCCTCGTCCGCGTCCACCTAAAAATGTGGTTCCCACGGGGGTGAGACAATTATAAAAATTGCCCCAGCGAGAGTTATAACTCTCTGCCAATAACATTATTATTGCAACTTAAGAAGATAATTATGAATGGAGGAATCATATTTATATGGCAGCAGATATTTTAATGTCTAACAGATTAGAACATTAATCTTATTCAGCATTGCAGCTATAACTTGAAAGAGCATCATATCACATATCCATCAGGGAATATGAAGAACATGTATAACATTTATCCACTACATAATCATTATCACAGCATTAAATCTCTTCAGGCTTAGATCATATATCTAAAGCCTGGCATTTTCATAGTGGAGTCATGGCCTGTAGCCACACTCTTTTCTCAAAGTATTGGGATCTCAATCCCTCAACTCATCAAGTACAATTCCTCTTCTTAACACATTCATCATTATGATTATAGAATCTGGGTATTTAAACCATTATCTCATCATAGAACACTTGTTACCACTTATTGAGTAATTTCATACCTTCAGGTCATCTGACCAAGGACATTATAATTCTTGCTACACAAAGTATTGCACATAGTTCACAAAGCTCATATCACCTCTTATTACCCCTTAATAGGCAACAAGACATATGAAAGTTTATAAGGTCTATAGAACATTTTCAATGTACAGAACATCATAGCCCATACCTGGCTATGCTCATCTTCTCATCATATCTGCATTGGGGACTCACATAGAAATCACCCTACATTAGAGATTCACATAGCATTTACCCTACATTAGGGATTCACATAGAAATTACCCTGTGTTAGGGTTCATATAGTATTACCCTGTATTAGGGTTCACATAGCGAGGAATCATTATGGAATAATAAGTATTTTAATCATACTTCATTATTCTCATCATTTATCATTAAATGAATTATCAACACACAGCATGAATTTCTCTTTCATCTTTACCAAACTATGATTACATCATAGTTTATAGGTTTGGATTAACCCTTTTTCATAAGGCATGTTGGCCTACATTCAACAGGGTACATTTCATCTCAATGTAACCATTGACATGGCACATCTCATGTGTTATTCATCCAATTATATTGGACTTGTAACATATCAAGGTATACCAGTATTGGGGTGTTGGATGTGATATCTATCATATCTTGATGTATCACTTCCCTCAACACCATTATCTTAAGCTTGTATTAGGGTATTACCCATCCTAATATTTTATGCACCAGTTCATCACATTCATCATGTAAAGTAGTGATCATTAGTCACTCACTTGGAATATACAGCCATTGCCAATACTATGGATTCATCCATAAGTCAGGAATTAACAAAAAGACCATGTTAGGTCCTTTTCAAAACAACTCTAAGTCAAGCATAGAGTACCACGACCGTGCAACCAAAAACGGCCGTGCAGCCTTACACGGTCGTGCTACAGGAGTTCACCTCATGAATCATATTCAAGTATGCATTCTATTCTTTCATTAGGGATTAGGGTTTCACATACCATCTCCCTTCTTTAGAATAGAGATTGAGCATCACCCTTTATTAGGGTTTCATATCACTTTACCCATAATTAAGGTTTATTAATCATTTCCAATTAGGATTTCTCATGAAATCACTCTCAATTAGGGTTTCACATGGATGCACCCTCAGTTAGGGTTTTACATGGATACTCCCTCAACTAGGGTTTCACATGGATGCACCCTCAACTATGGTTTTACATGGATACACCCTCAACTAGGGTTTACTATTCATCCTAATTAGTGATTTCACATGTAGACAACCTCTTAATAGGATTATACATGGAATCAGCCTCAATTAGGGTTTACATCATATATTGGATCCATGCATTTTTTATGCATTAATGATTAGTACCATTAAAGGTATCTCCCACCTAATCATATTAGGTTTACAAAAATGTTTGATCAATTGGACCTTCATTAACTTGAGGTATCCAAATAGATTGATCAATGGAACCTTCAACTGCACTGGGTATCAATTTGGATTAGTCAATTGAGTCTTTAATATCATTGGGTACTCAATTGAATCAACCCATTGTTCCTTCAAATACATTAGGTACTCAATTGGGTTAACCAATTGATCCTTCAATTGTATTAGGCATCCAATTGGATTAACCAAATTGAACCACAAACGGTTTGAAACCGTTTAAGCAAAAAAGCTTTGAAACCGCATGAACTTGAAACCGCATGAGTCTCAAACGGTTTGAGACTGTTTGGTCTCAAAGGTTCTTGAGACCGTTTGGACTCAAACGGTCTTGAGATTGTTTGGTCCAAACCTCTCAAAACCGCATGGACCAAAGAGTCAATCAAGACTTCAACAACACTCAATTCCAATCTATGGAATCTCAACCAATTGGATCATCAACTCAATCATCAATTGAGTCATGAACTCATCCCTTAATTGGAACTTCAATTAGGGTCTGATCTCAATGGAATTAGGGTTTATAAACACCAATTAGAACTTCGAAGTTGATCATCAATCAAGCTACTAATTATGTTTCAATTGATTGCATTGGATCTTCAACCATTGAATTCATGGAACCAATCATCAATTGGACCTACGCTCATACTTCAATTGAGTTTATTAGGTCAACCTTCAACTAATTTGACCCTCACTGGGTCATCAATTAGGGTTTGATTCAATTGGATTAGGGTTTAGAATCGATGATTCAACAACACTCATCAATGCAAGATTGTTTACTTTGAAACTTTTGAACCATCATCCAAATTGGGTATGAACTGACCACAAACGGTCTTGAGGTCGTTTGGATGACCTCCAAACGGTCTTGAGACCGTTTTCCCATCATATCACTCAAATCCAAGCCATCCAATTAAGGTTTGGATCATGGGATTGATCACCAAATCAGCATTGCATTGTATATCAACTTGGTACCTTTAGACCTTTAAACGCCTAACCATACTCAACCCTAGACCTCCAAACGGTCTTGGGTGACCACCAAACGGTCTTGAGACCGTTTTTATGAGCTCCAAACGGTCTTGAGACCGTGTGGCTCATCCAACCTTTGGATTCTAGTGAAATTTCATCAAGGTTTGGTCTATCGAGTTGATCAACAAATCAGCACTTAATTGCAATATGATTTGGTACCTTTAGACCTTAAATTGGTCAACTATACTTGACCCCAGACCTCCAAACGGTCTTGGGGTGACCACCAAACGGTCTTGAGACCGTTTGGATGATCCCCAAATGGTCTTGAAACCGTTTGGGCTAATCAACCCAAAATCTCCAATTATCTCATTGGAATTTCAGCACTGTTTTCAATTAGGGTTTTCCCAATTGAATAGCCTTCAAATCACGATTCCTTGGGATTTAATCCCTCAAATTTGGTTAGTCATTAGACCACATAATTAGGAAAAGTAATCCAAAACGGTAAACCCTTGGTAAACGCACTCAAACGGTCTTGAGACCGTTTTCCCAAAACGTTCAATTAAATCAGATTGATAATCAGCACTTAATCCAATTAGGTTTCCCTAATTTATTAGCCTTCAACTCACAATTCCTTGGGAGTTAATACCTCAAATTTGGAGGGTCATCAACCAACATAATTATGAACAGGAATACCAAACGTTAAATGCTTGGTCAACTCACTCAAATGGTCTTGAAACCGTTTTCCCAAATAGGTCAAGTTAATCAGGTTGAAAATCAGCATTTAATTCAATTCGATTTGCCTAATTGATTAGCCTTCAACCTATGATTCCTTTTGGAGTTAACCCCTCAAATTTGGTGGGTTATCATCCTACATTATTAGGAACAAAATTACCAAACGTTCAATGCTTGGTCAACCATCACAAATGGTTTTAAAATCATTTGCTCCCAAACGGTTTCAAACTGTTTGCCCTTAAACGGTTTGCTGAAACCGCATAACCAATCAAATTAAAACGATTTGGAGTAGCTACCAAAACCGTTTGTCTTGGTACTGTTCTTTGGATAAGCATCTAAGATGATGTAATCATCCCCTTCCTTCGAACAACCAAGAACAGCAACCGTTCTTGATGGAAATTGCAGCAAAGAAACAAGAGTGTATCAAATTAAAGAAATCAATCAACAAAGCATAGAGAATTGATGCAATAGCAATGTTTAAGGGTTTAAGTTATAAAACCCGCCTCCAATTGAGCTCCAAAGCTCCAAGATCACGCCATTAATGGTGTATGAAGCTCTTGAAACTCCCCCTAGTCTCGTCCTCAAGCTTTTGATTGTAAAAGTTGGCTAGGGTTGAAGAGGAGATCAAAATAAGAAGGAATCCATAATTTATTTTCGATTTCCACCATGGAATCAAGGAGAAATGAATCAAGAACCTTACCAACAGATTGGGAGCGTCCTCCTGCTCCTCCCTAGCTCCTTGGTCGGTTTTTCAAGCAAGGGAAAGAAAGAAATCCGAAAAGGCCTTGGTTTGGGCTTGGAAATGGCACTTTTATAAGGAAATTGATGAGAGAGAAAATGCCTTATTAAAATGCATTTAATCCCAAAAATAGTACCACCTCTTCCTCCTTGGTTTGCTTGTATGCAAAGGAAACTCAAAGCCACCGAACTCCCTTCCATTATCCATGGATTAAGGGAAAAGAAAATAAGCACCTTAATCCATTATAATACTAATATATCTTTTTGAGTGGGAATTCTTTAACTTATAATAAGGTGAGTGGAATTTCACCTCCTTTAGATATTTTCGTTCCTTATCTTGGAAAAGGAACGTCCATCCTTATTAAAAATCAACCAATAACATTTTGGTTGAAGGCCCTTTAATTAATACATTCATTTTTGCCCTAAATTGAATTAGGGTTTCACTTATGATTAAATCTTGATTATTTTAATATCAAGATTCTCTCTCCTCCAACTTAATTCAAATGAGATGCCCCTCTCATTTTATTTACTCTACATGATGACAAGAAACATTAAGGACCTAATTTAAGTGGTAATTTTCATATTGAACCCCAGGTTTTGGGTAAATTGCACATTACTCCAAAACTAGGTTTTAATGCACAAACATTGCTTTATCAGCTCTTTCTTAGTATTCAGGATTCCATAAGCCATACCTCAACATCATATTCACTCTCATGATGCTTCAACACATGAGGAAAATATTATTATGCACAATTTGCACATAAACCCCTCAACTTGGGTAATTTGCACATTAGTCCAAAATAAGCAAACATTGCTTCAACATTGTCCAAACATGACCAAAATTGAAACATAAGTTTCTCATGAGCCCTAATTACTTTTCCCAAGATAAGATTAAGCATCTACTCAATCTTATTAGGCAAAACATCTAGGGTTAGAATATAACCCAGGTCAGGGATGTTACAAATTATCCCCCCCCCTTATAAGGATTTCGTCCTCGAAATCCCAAGAAAATGGAGGGACAGATTATTCATTAATCATGCCCTCAAGTCTCCACATATCATCTTAATATCATGGAGATACCATGGATCTATAATTCACACAATGTTTCTTTCACTAATTTAACCTTATCTTTGTTTATGTTTATGCAGAGCATAAACCCCTAACATGTGATGTCCATATTATTGAAAAGAAGAAGCATAAAATAACACACTTCAGTCATCACTCAAAAATATATACCAAAAGAGAAACATAAATCTAACAGAGATAATTTACTCAGAAATCCTTTATTCATTTAGGAAAGTTCACTCAGCAAACTCTATGTTGGGAATGTTCACATAGCTTTTCCTTTTTAGTTGGGAATGTTCACATAGCTTTTCCTTTTGGTTGGGAATGTTCACATAGCTTTTCCTTTTGGTTGGGAATGTTCACATAGCTTTTCCTTTTAGTTGGGAATGTTCACATAGCTTTTCCTTTTTAGTTGGGAATGTTCACATAGCTTTTCCTTTTTAGTTGGGAATGTTCACATAGCTTTTCCTTTTGGTTGGGAATGTTCACATAGCTTTTCCTTTTGGTTGGGAATGTTCACATAGCTTTTCCTTTTAGTTGGGAATGTTCACATAGCTTTTCCTTTTGGTTGGGAATGTTCACATAGCTTTTCCTTTTTAGTTGGGAATGTTCACATAGCTTTTCCTTTTGGTTGGGAATGTTCACATGGCTTTTCCTTTTTGGTTGGGAATGTTCACATAGCTTTTCCTTTTTAGTTGGGAATGTTCACATAGCTTTTCCTTTTTGTTGGGAATGTTCACAAAGCTTTTCCTTTTAGTTGAGAATGTTCACATAGCTCTTCTTTTTGGTTGGGAATGTTCACATAGCTTTTCCTTTTTGTTGGGAATGTTCACATAGCTTTTCCTTTTAGTTGAGAATGTTCACATAGCTCTTCTTTTTGGTTGGGAATGTTCACTTAGCTTTTCCTTTTTAGTTTCATTATACTCTCTAGATTGTTTCAGTATGACTACTTGATCAGAGTAATCAAAAAGATAACAATCTAAGAGTTTCATACTTGCCTTATCTTCAATAATCATATACCTGGCCAGGGTATATAAGTATTGAGATTAGGTAGTATGCACTTTACTTACTATCATATTTCTCACTTTTCATATCATTATACACATAGGATTTTCCATTCTTGAATTTTTCTTCAGACATCACTTCTAAATCTCATCTTTCAACACACAGATAAGGGAGATTATAAAACATTTTAAGGAACACTGAGTAAGATATAAGTTCTCCTTTCCCTTGTGTCCTTATAGGACTAGTCAAAGGAATTCAAAAACAACTATTTTCATATCTTTATCACATAGAAACATGAAATGAAGTATCAGGATGAATATATTTCATCTAAGTATTACCCCTCAAGGTCACCTACCACATTAGGTTGATTTCAACACATAGTGTCCAATTATCTCATGTTGCTGCTTTTGCCTTTATTTAGTGGCTACTGTCCTGGTGCACTAGGCATTCATTGCACTGGTGACACCAAAAACTTTGGGTTTTCAGAATATTTAGGCAAATGTCTCTATAATTATAGAGACCTTACCTCAATTCATAGCTTATGGCCCCTCCTTGGGCATTATCAGCACAGATGTACTGTTTGTCCAGGCTTATGGCAGAGTCTACTTTCTTGCCATTTATTAATTTTTCCCATATTTCCACTATTCTAACATAACCATGTCACTCAGGAATCCCTTCAAAGCCTAAAGTTTCTGCATTGAGGACTGGTGACCTAGGTTGTAATAGCAGTATCCAGTCTTCTATATGCATTACAGTTGTCCTATCCTGCCCTTCAAGAGCATAACATAGGATTCTCTATCCTGATTGGATCAAGATGGAAATTCTCAGGTACTTGTTCTCCTCTTGCCTGGTCCCATGCACCCTCTCCTGGTGCAACAATATTGCCCTTAGCAATGTGTTCCTTGTGTTCTCCAATCATTTTCAAGTTCTTCTCCTATGTGAGCAGAAGATACTATCAAATAAACTGGAAGACACTTAGAACAGACTCTACAACCTTAGTCCTATGTCTCTGTAGACTCAGCGAACCTAGAGCTCTGATACCTCTATTATAACGACCGATTTGCAAAAATAAGATTAACTAATGCGGAAGCATTCATTAAGCAGCGGATTAGCGAAAATCACTAAAAATTAAAACTTTTTGCGAAGAGATCCACACATTAGAAATCTTTTTCTTCAAGAGCCAAATTATAACATTTACATTATGTTTCAAAGTACATGTCTTGTACTATCTCTTCTCGAGATTTACAACATCAGCTGCACTGGTAAGCTCAACATAGGCAGAATAAAATCTCAAGGCACTGAGCCAAAATCTTAAAAGCACTAATTACTACTCCGAGGACCCGAGAGTACAAAGACGACACATAGGACTCTATATACATCTAATCATGACATAATAGCCAATGTCTCCACCTGAGACTTTAATGTTGTCCCTGCTGCTGTTGTTGTCCTTCGCCTATTGAAGGATTCCTGTCTCCTCGTCCGCATCCACCTAAAAATGTGGTTCCCACGAGGGTGAGACAATTATAAAAATTGCCCCAGTGAGAGTTATAACTCTCTGCCAGTAACATTATTATTGCAACTTAAGAAGATAATTATGAATGGAGGAATCATATTTATATGGCAGCAGATATTTTAATGTCTAACAGATTAGAACATTAATCTTATTCAGCATTGCAGCTATAACTTGAAAGAGCATCATATCACATATCCATCAGGGAATATGAAGAACATGTATAACATTTATCCACTACATAATCATTATCACAACATTAACTCTCTTTAGGCTTAGATCATATATCTAAAGCCTGGCATTATCATAGTGGAGTCATGGCCTGTAGCCACACTCTTTTCTCAAAGTATTGGGATCTCAATCCCTCAACTCATCAAGTACAATTCCTCTTCTTAACACATTCATCATTATGATTATAGAATCTGGGTATTTAAACCCTTATCTCATCATAGAACACTTGTTACCACTTATTGAGTAATTTCATACCTTCAGGTCATCTGACCAAGGACATTATAATTCTTGCTACATAAAGTATTGCACATAGTTCACAAAGCTCATATCACCTCTTATTACCCCTTAATAGGCAACAAGACATATGAAAGCTTATAAGGTCTATAGAACATTTTCAATGTACAGAACATCATAGCCCATACCTGGCTATGCTCATCTTCTCATCATATCTGCATTGGGGACTCACATAGCAATCACCCTACATTAGAGATTCACATAGCATTTACCCTACATTAGGGATTCACATAGCAATTACCCTGTGTTAGGGTTCATATAGTATTACCATGTATTAGGGTTCACATAGCGAGGAATCATTATGGAATAATAAGTATTTTAATCATACTTCATTATTCTCATCATTTATCATTAAATGAATTATCAACACACATCATGAATTACTCTTTCATCTTTACCAGACTATGATTACATCGTAGTTTATAGGTTTGGATTAACCCTTTTTCATAAGGCATGTTGGCCTACATTCAACAGGGTACATTTCATCTCAATGTAACCATTGACATGGCACATCTCATGTGTTATTCATCCAATTATATTGGACTTATAACATATCAAGGTATACCAGTATTGGGGTGTTGGATGTGATATCTATCATATCTTGATGTATCACTTCCCTCAACACCATTATCTTAAGCTTGTATTAGGGTATTACCCATCCTAATATTTTATGCACCAGTTCATCACATTCATCATGTAAAGTAGTGATCATTAGTCACTCACTTGGAATATACATCCATTGCCCATATTATGGATTCATCCTTATGTCAGGAATTAACAAAAAGACCATGTTAGGTCGTTTTCAAAACAACTCTAAGTCAAGCATAGAGTACCACAGTCGTGCAACCAAAAACGGCCGTGCAGCCTTACACGGTCGTGCTACAGGAGTTCACCTCATGAATCATATTCAAGTATGAATTCTATTCTTTCATTAGGGATTAGGGTTTCACATACCATCTCCCTTCTTTAGAATAGAGATTGCATATAGCATCACCCTTTATTAGGGTTTCATATCACTTTGCCCATAATTAAGGTTTACTAATCATTTCCAATTAGGGTTTCTCATGAAATCACTCTCAATTAGGGTTTCACATGGATGCACCCTCATTTAGGGTTTCACATGGATACTCCCTCAACTAGGGTTTCACATGGATGCACCCTCAACTATGGTTTTACATGGATACACCCTCAACTAGGGTTTACTATTCATCCTAATTAGTGATTTCACATGTAGACAACGTCTTAATAGGATTATACATGGAATCATCCTCAATTAGGGTTTACATCATATATTGGATCCATGCATTTGTTATGCATTAATGATTAGTACCATTAAAGGTATCTCCCACCTAATCATATTAGGTTTACAAAAATGTTTGATCAATTGGACCTTCAATAACTTGAGGTATCCAAATAGATTGATCAATGGAACCTTCAACTGCACTGGGTATCCATTTGGATTAGTCAATTGAGTCTTTAATATCATTGGGTACTCAATTGAATCAACCCATAGTTCCTTCAAATACATTAGGTACTCAATTGGGTTAACCAATTGATCCTTCAATTGTATTAGGCATCCAATTGGATTAACCAAATTGAACCACAAACGGTTTGAAACCGTTTAAGCAAAAAAGCTTTGAAACCGCATGAACTTGAAACCGCATGAGTCTCAAACGGTTTGAGACTGTTTGGTCTCAAAGGGTCTTGAGACCGTTTGGACTCAAACGGTCTTGAGACCGTTTGGTCCAAACCTCTCAAAACCGCATGGACCAAAGAGTCAATCAAGACTTCAACAACACTCAATTCCAATCTATGGAATCTCAACCAATTGGATCATCAACTCGATCATCAATTGAGTCATGAACTCATCCATTAATTGGAACTTCAATTAGGGTCTGATCTCAATGGAATTAGGGTTTATAAACACCAATTATAACTTTGAAGTTGATCATCAATCAAGCTACTAATTATGTTTCAATTGATTGCATTGGATCTTCAACCATTGAATTCATGGAGCCAATCATCAATTGGACCTACGCTCATACTTCAATTGAGTTTAGTAGGTCAACCTTCAACTAATTTGACCCTCAATTGACCCTCACTGGGTCATCAAGTAGGGTTTGATTCAATTGGATTAGGGTTTAGAATCGATGATTTAACAACACTCATCAATGCAAGATTGTTTACTTTGAAACTTTTGAACCATCATCCAAATTGGGTATGAACTGACCCCAAACGGTCTTGAGGTCGTTTGGATGACCTCCAAACGGTCTTGAGACCGTTTTCCCATCATATCACTCAAATCCAAGCCATCCAATTAAGGTTTGGATCATGGGATTGATCACCAAATCAACATTGCATTGTATATCAACTTGGTACCTTTAGACCTTCAAACACCTAACCATACTCAACCCTAGACCTCCAAACGGTCTTGGGTGACCACCAAACGGTCTTGAGACCATTTGTATGAGATACAAACGGTCTTGAGACCGTTTCGCTCATCCAACCTTTGGATTCTAGTGAAATTTCATCAAGGTTTGGTCTATCGAGTTGATCAACAAGTCAGCACTTAATTGCAATATGATTTGGTACCTTTAGACCTGAAATTGGTCAACAATACTTGACCCCAGACCTCCAAACGGTCTTGGGGTGACCATAAAACGGTATTGAGACCGTTTGGATGATCCCCAAACGATCTTGAAACCATTTCGGCTAATCAACCCAAAATCTCCAATTATCTCATTGGAATTTCAGCACTGTTTTCAATTAGGGTTTTCCCAATTGAATAGCCTTCAAATCACGATTACTTGGGAGTTAATCCCTCAAATTTGGTTAGTCATTAGACCACATAATTAGGAACAGTAATCCAAAACGGTAAACCCTTGGTAAACGCACTCAAACGGTCTTGAGACCGTTTGCCCAAAAAGTTCAATTAAATCAGATTGATAATCAGCACTTAATCCAATTAGGTTTCCCTAATTGATTAGCCTTCAACTCACAATTCCTTGGGAGTTAATACCTCAAATTTGTAGGGTCATCAACCAAAATAATTATGAACAGGAATCCCAAACGTTAAATGCTTGGTCAACTCACTCAAACAGTCTTGAAACCGTTTTCCCAAATAGGTCAAGTTAATCAGGTTGAAAATCAGCATTTAATTCAATTCGAATTGCCTAATTGATTAGCCTTCAACCTATGATTCCTTTGGCGTTAACCCCTCAAATTTGGTGGGTTATCATCCTACATTATTAGGAACAAAATTACCAAACGGTAAACGCTTGGTCAACCATCTCAAATGGTTTTGAAATTGTTTGCTCCCAAACGGTTTCAAACCGTTTGCCCTTAAACGGTTTGCTGAAACTGCATAACCAATCAAATTAAAATGATTTGGAGTAGCTACCAAAACCGTTTGGCTTGGTACTTTTCTTTGGATAATCATCTAGGATGATGTAATAATCCTCTTCCTTCTAACAACCAAGAACAGCAACCGTTCTTGATGGAAATTGCAGCAAAGAAACAAGAGTGTATCAAATTAAAGAAATCAATCAACAAAGCATAGAGAATTGATGCAATAGCAATGTTTAAGGGTTTAAGTTATAAAACCCACCTCCAATTGAGCTCCAAAGCTCCAAGATCACGCCATTAATGGTGTATGAAGCTCTTGAAACTCCCCCTAGGATCTTCCTCAAGCTTTTGATTGTAAAAGTTGGCTAGGGTTGAAGAGGAGATCAAAATAAGAAGGAATCCATAATTTATTTTCGATTTCCACCATGGAATCAAGGAGAAATGAATCAAGAACCTTACCAACAGGTTGGGAGTCGTCCTCCTGCTCCTCCCTAGATCCTTGGTCGGTTTTTCAAGCAAGGGAAAGAAAGAAATCCGAAAAGGCCTTGGTTTGGGCTTGGAAATGGCACTTTTATAAGGAAATTGATGAGAGAGAAAATGCCTTATTAAAATGCATTTAATCCCAAAAATAGTACCACCTCTTCCTCCTTGGTTTGCTTGTATGCAAAGGAAACTCAAAGCCACCGAACTCCCTTCCATTATCCATGGATTAAGGGAAAAGAAAATAAGCACCTTAATCCATTATAATACTAATATATCTTTTTGAGTGGGAATTCTTTAACTTATAATAAGGTGAGTGGAATTTCACCTCCTTTAGATATTTTCGTTCCTTATCTTGGAAAAGGAACGTCTATCCTTATTAAAAATCAACCAATAACATTTTGGTTGAAGGCCCTTTAATTAATACATTCATTTTTGCCCTAAATTGAATTAGGGTTTCACTTATGATTAAATCTTGATTATTTTAATATCAAGATTCTCTCTCCTCCAACTTAATTCAAATGAGATGCCCCTCTCATTTTCTTTACTATACATGATGCCAAGAAACATTAAGGACCTAATTGAAGTGGTAATTTTCATATTGAACCCCAGGTTTTGGGTAAATTGCACATTACTCCAAAACTAGGTTTTAATGCACAAACATTGCTTTATCAGCTCTTTCTTGGTATTCAGGCTTCCATAAGACATACCTCAACATCATATTCACTCTCATGATGCTTCAACACATGAGGAACATATTATCATGCACAATTTGCACATAAACCCCTCAACTTGGGTAATTTGCACATTAGTCCAAAATAAGCAAACATTGCTTCAACATTGTCCAAACATGACCAAAATTGAAACATAAGTTTCTCATGAGCCCTAATTACTTTTCCCAAGATAAGATTAAGCATCTAATCAATCTTATTAGGCAAAACATCTAGGGTTAGAATATAACCCAGGTCAGGGATGTTACAAATTATCCCCCCCCTTATAAGGATTTCGTCCTCGAAATCCCAGGAAAATGGAGGGACATATTATTCATTAATAATGCCCTCAAGTCTCCACATATCATCTTAATATCATGGATATACCATGGATCTATAATTCACACAATGTTTCTTTCACTAATTTAACCTTATCTCTGTTTATGTTTATGCAGAGCATAAACCCCTAACATGTGATGTCCATATTATTGAAAAGAAGAAGCATAAAATAACACACTTCAGTCATCACTCAAAAATATATACCAAAAGAGAAACATATATCTAACAGAGATAATTTACTCAAAAATCCTTTATTCATTTAGGAAAGTTCACTCAGCAAACTCTATGTTGGGAATGTTCACATAGCTTTTCCTTTTTAGTTGGGAATGTTCACATAGCTTTTCCTTTTGGTTGGGAATGTTTACATAGCTTTTCCTTTTGGTTGGGAATGTTCACATAGCTTTTCCTTTTAGTTGGGAATGTTCACATAACTTTTCCTTTTTAGTTGGGAATGTTCACATAGCTTTTCCTTTTGGTTGGGAATGTTCATATAGCTTTTCCTTTTGGTTGGGAATGTTCACATAGCTTTTCCTTTTAGTTGGGAATGTTCACATAGCTTTTCCTTTTTAGTTGGGAATGTTCACATAGCTTTTCCTTTTGGTTGGGAATGTTCACATGGCTTTTCCTTTTTGGTTGGGAATGTTCACATAGCTTTTCCTTTTTAGTTGGGAATGTTCACATAGCTTTTCCTTTTTATTGGGAATGTTCACATAGCTTTTCCTTTTAGTTGAGAATGTTCACATAGCTCTTCGTTTTGGTTGGGAATGTTCACATAGCTTTTCCTTTTTGTTGGGAATGTTTACATAGCTTTTCCTTTTAGTTGAGAATGTTCACATAGCTCTTCTTTTTGGTTGGGAATGTTCACTTAGCTTTTCCTTTTTAGTTTCATTATACTCTCTAGATTGTTTCAGTATGACTACTTGATCAGAGTAATAGAAAATATAACAATCTAAGAGTTTCATACTTGCCTTATCTTCAATAATCATATACCTGGCCAGGGTATATAAGTATTGAGATTAGGTAGTATGCACTTTACTTACTATCATATTTCTCACTTTTCATATCATTATACACACAGGATTTTTCTTCAGACATCACTTCTAAATCTCATCTTTCAACACACAGATAAGGGAGATTATAAAACATTTTAAGGAACACTGAGTAAGATATAAGTTCTCCTTTCCCTTGTGTCCTTATAGGACTAGTCAAAGGAATTCAAAAACAACTATTTTCATATCTTTATCACATAGAAACATGAAATGAAGTATCAGGATGAATATATTTCATCTAAGTATTACCCCTCAAGGTCACCTACCACATTAGGTTGATTTCAACACATAGTGTCCAATTATCTCATGTTGCTGCTTTTGCCTTTATTTAGTGGCTACTGTCCTGGTGCACTAGGCATTCATTGCACTGGTGACACCAAAAACTTTGGGTTTTCAGAATATTTAGGCAAATGTCTCTATAATTATAGAGACCTTACCTCAATTCATAACTTATGGCCCCTCCTTGGGGATTATCATCACAGATGTACTGTTTGTCCAGGCTTATGGCAGAGTCTACTTTCTTGCCATTTATTAATCTTTCCCATATTTCCACTATTCTAACATAACCATGTCACTCAGGAATCCCTTCAAAGCCTAAAGTTTCTGCATTGAGGACTGGTGACCTAGGTTGTAATACCAGTATCCAGTCTTCTATATGCATTACAGTTGTCCTATCCTGCCCTTCAAGAGCATAACATAGGATTCTCTATCCTGATTGGATCAAGATGGAAATTCTCAGGTACTTGTTCTCCTCTTGCCTGGTCCCATGCACCCTCTCCTGGTGCAACAATATTGCCCTTAGCAATGTGTTCCTTGTGTTCTCCAGTCATTTTCAAGTTCTTCTCCTATGTGAGCAGAAGATACTATCAAATAAACTGGAAGACACTTAGAATAGACTCTACAACCTTAGTCCTATGTCTCTGTAGACTCAGCGAACCTAGAGCTCTGATACCACTATTGTAACGACCGATTTGCGAAAATAAGATTAACTAATGCGGAAGCATTCATTAAGCAGCGGATTAGCGAAAATCACTAAAAATTAAAACTTTTTGCGAAGAGATCCACACATTGGAAATCTTTTTCTTCAAGAGACAAATTATAACATTTACATTATGTTTCAAAGTACATGTCTTGTACTATCTCTTCTCGAGATTTACAACATCAGCTGCACTGGTAAGCTCAACATAGGCAGAATAAAATCTCAAGGCACTGAGCCAAAATCTTAAAAGCACTAACTACTACTCCGAGGACCCGAGAGTACAGAGACGACACATAGGACTCTATATACATCTAATCATGACATAACAGCCAATGTCTCCACCTGAGACTTCACTGTTGTCCCTGCTGCTGTTGTTGTCCTTCGCCTATTGAAGGATTCCTGTCTCCTCGTCCGCGTCCACCTAAAAATGTGGTTCCCACAGGGGTGAGAAAATAATAAAAATTGCCCCAGTGAGAGTTATAACTCTCTGCCAGTAACATTATTATTGCAACTTAAGAAGATAATTATGAATGGAGGAATCATATTTATATGGCAGCAGATATTTTAATGTCTAACAGATTAGAACATTAATCTTATTCAGCATTGCAGCTATAACTTGAAAGAGCGTCATATCACATATCCATCAGGGAATATGAAGAACATGTATAACATTTATCCACTACATAATCATTATCACAACATTAACTCTCTTCAGGCTTAGATCATATATCTAAAGCCTGGCATTGTCATAGTGGAGTCATGGCCTGTAGCCACACTCTTTTCTCAAAGTATTGGGATCTCAATCCCTCAACTCATCAAGTACAATTCCTCTGCTTAACACATTCATCATTATGATTATAGAATATGGGTATTTAAACCCTTATCTCATCATAGAACACTTGTTACCACTTATTGAGTAATTTCATACCTTCAGGTCATCTGACCAAGGACATTATAATTCTTGCTACACAAAGTATTGCACATAGTTCACAAAGCTCATATCACCTCTTATTACCCCTTAATAGGCAACAAGACATATGAAAGCTTATAAGGTCTATAGAACATTTTCAATGTACAGAACATCATAGCCCATACCTGGCTATGCTCATCTTCTCATCATATCTGCATTGGGGACTCACATAGCAATCACCCTACATTAGAGATTCACATAGCATTTACCCTACATTAGGGATTCACATAGCAATTACCCTGTGTTAGGGTTCATATAGTATTACCCTGTATTAGGGTTCACATAGCGAGGAATCATTATGGAATAATAAGTATTTTAATCATACTTCATTATTCTCATCATTTATCATTAAATGAATTATCAACACACATCATGAATTTCTCTTTCATCTTTACCAGACTATGATTACATCATAGTTTATAGGTTTGGATTAACCCTTTTTCATAAGGCATGTTGACCTACATTCAACAGGGTACATTTCATCTCAATGTAACCATTGACATGGCACATCTCATGTGTTATTCATCCAATTATATTGTACTTATAACATATCAAGGTATACCAGTATTGGGGTGTTGGATGTGATATCTATCATACCTTGATGTATCACTTCCCTCAACACCATTATCTTATTTGAGTTCATATACTTAGCTTGTATTACGGTATTACCCATCCTAATATTTTATGCACCAGTTCATCACATTCATCATGTAAAGTAGTGATCATTAGTCACTCACTTGGAATATACAGCCATTGCCAATACTATGGATTCATCCATAAGTCAGGAATTAACAAAAATACCATGTTAGGTCCTTTTCAAAAAAACTCTAAGTCAAGCATAGATTACCACGTCCGTGCAACCAAAAACGGCCGTGCAGCCTTACACGGTCGTGCTACAGGAGTTCACCTCATGAATCATATTCAAGTATGAATTCTATTATTTCATTAGGGATTAGGGTTTCACATACCATCTCCCTTCTTTAGAATAGAGATTGCATATAGCATCACCCTTTATTAGGGTTTCATATCACTTTGCCCATAATTAAGGTTTACTAATCATTTCCAATTAGGGTTTCTCATGAAATCACTCTCAATTAGGGTTTCACATGGATGCACCCTCAGTTAGGGTTTCACATGGATACTCCCTCAACTAGGGTTTCACATGGATGAACCCTCAAAATGGTTTTACATGGATACACCCTCAACTAGGGTTTACTATTCATCCTAATTAGTGATTTCACATGTAGACAACCTCTTAATAGGATTATACATGGAATCAGCCTCAATTAGGGTTTACATCATATATTGGATCCATGCATGTGTTATGCATTAATGATTAGTACCATTAAAGGTATCTCCCACCTAATCATATTAGGTTTACAAAAATGTTTGATCAATTGGACCTTCAATAACTTGAGGTATCCAAATAGATTGATCAATGGAACCTTCAACTGCACTGGGTATCCATTTGGATTAGTCAATTGAGTCTTTAATATCATTGGGTACTCAATTGAATCAACCCATTGTTCCTTCAAATACATTAGGTACTCAATTGGGTTAACCAATTGATCCTTCAATTGTATTAGGCATCCAATTGGATTAACCAAATTGAACCACAAACGGTTTGAAACCGTTTAAGCAAAAAAGCTTTGAAGCCGCATGAACTTGAAACCGCATGAGTCTCAAACGGTTTGAGACCATTTGGTCTCAAAGGGTCTTGAGACCGTTTGGACTCAAACGGTCTTGGGGTGACCACCAAATGGTCTTGAGACCGTTTGGAAGATCCCCAAACGGTCTTGAAACTGTTTGGGCTAATCAACCCAAAATCTCCAATTATCTCATTGGAATTTCAGCACTGTTTTCAATTAGGGTTTTCCCAATTGAATAGCCTTCAAATCATGATTACTTGGGATTTAATCCCTCAAATTTGGTGATTCATTAGACCAAATCATTAGGAACAATAATACCAAACGGTCAACCCTTGGTAAAAGCACTCAAACGGTCTTGAGACCGTTTGCCCAAAAAGTTCAATTAAATCATATTGATAATCAGCACTTAATCCAATTAGGTTTCCCTAATTGATTAGCCTTCAACTCACAATTCCTTGGGAGTTAATACCTCAAATTTGGAGGGTCATCAACCAACATAATTATGAACAGGAATCCAAAACTTTCAATGCTTGGTCAACTCACTCAAACGGTCTTGAAACCGTTTGCCCAAATAGGTCAAGTTAATCAGGTTGAAAATCAGCATTTAATTCAATTCGATTTGCCTAATTGATTAGCCTTCAACCTATGATTCCTTTGGAGTTAACCCCTAAAATTTGGTGGGTTATCAGCCTACATAATTCGGAACAAAATTACCAAACGGTCAATGCTTGGTAAACCATCTCAAACGGTTTTGAAACCGTTTTCTCCCAAACGGTTTTGAAACTATTTGCTCCCAAACAGTTTCAAACCGTTTGCCCTTAAACGGTTTGCTGAAACCGCATAACCAATCAAATTAAAACAATTTGGAGTAGCTACCAAAACCGTTTGGCTTGGTAATTTTCTTTGGATAAGCATCTAGGATGATGTCATCATCCCCTTCCTTCGAACAACCAAGAACAACAACCGTTCTTGATGGAAATTGCAGCAAAGAAATAAGAGTGTATCAAATTAAAGAAATCAATCAACAAAGCATAGAGAATTGATGAAATAGCAATGTTTAAGGGTTTAAGTTATAAAACCCGCTTCCAATTGAGCTCCAAAGCTCCAAGATCACGCCATTAATGGTGGCTGAATCTCTTGAAACTCCCCCTAGGCTCGTCCTCAAGCTTTTGATTGTAAAAGTTGGCTAGGGTTGAAGAGGAGATCAAAATAAGAAGGAATCCATAATTTATTTTCGATTTCCACCATGGAATCAAGGAGAAATGAATCAAGAACATTACCAACAGGTTGGGAGTCGTCCTCCTACTCCTCCCTAGCTCCTTGGTCGGTTTTGCAAGCAAGGTAAAGAAATAAATCCGAAAAGGCCTTGGTTTGGGCTTGGAAATGGCACTTTTATAAGGAAATTGATGAGAGAGAAAATGCCTTATTAAAATGCATTTAATCCCAAAAATAGTACCACCTCTTCCTCCTTGGTTTGCTTGTATGTAAAGGCAACTCAAAGCCACCGAACTCCCTTCCATTATCCATGGATTAAGGGAAAAGAAAATAAGCACCTTAATCCATTATAATACTAATATATCTTTTTGAGTGGGAATTTTTTAACTTATAATAAGGTGAGTGGAATTTCACCTCCTTTAGATATTTTCGTTCCTTATCTTGGAAAAGGAACGTCCATACTTATTCAAAATCAACCAATAACATTTTGGTTGAAGGCCCTTTAATTAATACATTCATTGTTGCCCTAAATTGAATTAGGGTTTCACTTATGATTAAATCTTGATTATTTTAATATCAAGATTCTCCCTCCTCCAACTTAATTCAAATGAGATGCCCCTCTCATTTTATTTACTCTAAATGATGACAAGAAACATTAAGGACCTAATTGAAGTGGTAATTTTCATATTGAACCCCAGGTTTTGGGTAAATTGCACATTACTCCAAAACTAGATTTTAATGCACAAACATTGCTTTATCAGCTCTTTCTTGGTATTCAGGTTTCCATAAGCCATACCTCAACATCATATTCACTCTCATGATGCTTCAACACATGAGGAACATATTATCATGCACA
This sequence comes from Alisma plantago-aquatica, assembly GCA_963693085.1. NCBI lineage: Eukaryota > Viridiplantae > Streptophyta > Magnoliopsida > Alismatales > Alismataceae > Alisma > Alisma plantago-aquatica. The sequence goes on along the minus strand of OY856410.1, from coordinate 565,967,591 downwards.
ATTTTCACATAAACCCCTCAACTTGGGTAATTTGCACATTAGTCCAAAATAAGCAAACATTGCTTCAACATTGTCCAAACAGGACCAAAATTGAAACATAAGTTTCTCATGAGCCCTAATTACTTTTCCCAAGATAATATTAAGCATATACTCAATCTTATTAGGCAAAACATCTAGGGTTAGAATATAACCCAGGTCAGGGATGTTACATATAGTACTAAACACAGCCGTGCAGCGAAGCACAGCCGTGTCGTCTGGGAGTATGGTGTCGGTTGTTCAGTTGTTAACCGACGCAGAAAGTGTCCTAGGTGGTGCCCTTTTTTGTGGCACGAACCCTATAGACGTCGACCAGCTATATATAATTGACGCCTATAGGTCATATAGGCATCGGTTGGAAAACCGACGCCGAAGAGTTAGACCTTTAGCGGCGCCCACATAGGCGTCGCTTGAAAACCGTCGCCAAAGGGGGTTAAACAACCGACACCAAAGGCGAGTTCTGTAGTAGTGAGAAGATCACCACATGAATCATATTCATGTATGAATTCTATTCTTTCATCCTATCAACTTGATTAGGTCACATCAACTCTTCAATCAAGTACATACAACTATGATTAACATAGTGTATCAAGTCATTGACCCTATAAGCAATTAGGAATTCATCCCTTAATTGGCACTAATCCCTTAGGTACTATTAGGGTTTCAACCTTTGTACCTTATTTGATTATCATTACTAATCATCATTGGATCAATGGATCATTCATCATCTTAATTCTCAAGAGATTCTATCACATTGAACCTCCACTACATAAGGTATCGAATTGAATTACGGTTTCCAATGTTGATTCCTTCAATCATTGAATTCATGGAACCAATCATCAATTCGACCTATATTCATACTTCAATTGAGTTTCATAGGTCAACCTTCAACTGGTTTGACCCTCAATTGACCCTCAATTGATCATCAATTAGGGTTTGAATCAATTGAATTAGGGTTTGGAATCGATGATCCAACAACACTAATCAATGCAAGATTGGTTACTTTGAAACTATTGAAACATCATCCAAATTGGGTATGACCTGACCCCAAACGGTCTTGAGGTCGTTTGGATGACCTCCAAACGGTATTGAGACCATTTGACCATCTTATCACTCAAATCCAAGCCATCCAATTAGGGTTTGGATCATTGGATTGATCACCAAATCAGCATTTGATTACACTTCAACTTAGTGACATTGGGTCTTCAATTGCTTAACCATACTCAACCCTAGACCTCCAAATGGTCTTGAGACCGTTTGGATGAGTCCCAAACGGTCTTGAGACCGTTTGGCCCATCCAAACCTTGGATTCTAGTGAAAATCATCAAGGTTTGGTCTATTGAGTTGATCAGCACATCAACACATAATTGCAATATGATTTGGTACCTTTGGACCTTCAATTGGTCAACTATTCTTGACCCCAGACCTCCAAACGGTCTTGGGTGATCCCCAAACGGTCTTGAAACCGTTTGGGTGATCCCCAAATGGTTTTGAAACCGTTTGGGCTAATCAACCCAAAATCTCAAATTAACTCATTGGAATTTCAGCACTGATTTCAATTAGGGTTTGCCCAATTGAATAGCCTTCAACTCACAATTCCTTTGGAAGTAATCCATCAAATTTTGTGAGTCATTAACCAACATCATTAGGAACCGTAATCGCAAACGTTCAACCCTTGTTAAACCATATCAAACGGTTTTGAAACCGTTTCCCCAAAAGGTCGAATTAATCAAGCTGAAAAATCAGCACTTAATCCAATTAGATTTGCCTAATTGATTAGCCTTCAACCTATGATTTCTTTGGAGTTGAACCATAAAATTTGGTGAGTCATCATACCACATAATTAGGATCAAGATTCCCAAACTGTCAACCCTTGGTCAACTCCACCAAACGGTTTTGAAACCGTTTTCCCAAAAAGGTCAAGTTAATCAGGTTGAAATTCAGCACTTAATTCAATTCAATTTGCCTAATTGATTAGCCTTCAAACTATGATTCCTTTAGAGTTAACCCCTCAAAGTTGGTGGGTTATCGTCCTACATAATTAGAAACAAGATTCTCAAACGGTCAATGCTTGGTCAACTCCACCAAACGGTTTTGAAACCGTTTGGTCTCATACGGTTTAGTGAAACCGTTTGATTCTAAACAGTTTGAAACTGTTTGCTCCCAAACGGTTTGGGAAACCATTTGGATTGGTAATTTCCTTTGGATAAACATATAGGATGATTTTATCATCACCTTCCTTCGTTCAACCAAGAACAGCAAGCGTTCTTGATGGAAATTGCAGCAAAGAAACAAGAGTGTATCAAATTGAAGAAAACAATCAACAAAGCATAGAGAATTGATGCAATATCAGTGATTAAGGGTTTGAGTTATAAAACCCACCTCAAATCTGATATCCAAGATCCAAGATCCACGGCTCTAATGGTGTATGGAGTTCCAGTAACTGCCCAAGGTTCGTTCTTGAGCTATTGGATGAAATAGATGGCTAGAATTGGAAATCGGGTGAAGAAAACTAAGAATCAAACATTGATTTAGGGTTTTCACCATGAATCCGAGGTAGAAGGTGATCAAAACCTTACCAAAAGGTTGTGTTCGTCCTTCTCCTTCTCCTGATCTCTTCCTTGGTCGGACAAAGCAAGGTGACAAGGAAAAAACTAAGGAAACGATCCCTATGTGTTATTGGAAAAGATATACATCAAGGGTATGTATATGGGTTTTCAAGGAAAGAGAAAATGGAATTATTTTCTTTAAATTCCATACTAATTTCCCCCAAATCCTCCTCCATTTCTTGGCCACGAAACCACCTACAAATTCTTGAAAAATCTCTTCATTATCCAAGAATTAATGGAAAAGAAATTAAGCACCTTAAAGAGTTTTATATTAATATCCAACTTTTAGTGGATATTACTTTTTATTATGATATTGTGAGTTGGCCTCCACTCAACCAAGATCTTTTTGTGCCACATCAAAGCACAAGATCGTCCAACACCTTACAAAATCATCCCTCAACTTTTGGTTGAAGGGCTCCTCAATTAATTTATTTCTTTTTGCATTAATTTAAATTAAAGTTCCCTTTTTGCTTAAATCTTGATTATTTTAATATCAAGATTCTCTCTCCTCCAACTTAATTCAAATGAGGTGCCTATCTCATTTTATTTGCTATACATGATGCCAAGAAACATTATGGACCTCATTGAAGTGGTAATTTGCATATTGAACCCTAGGTTTTGGGTAAATTGCACATTTCACCAAAACTAGGTTTTAATGCACAAGGATTGCTTTACAAGCTTAATCTTGATGCCCAAGCTTGTGAAAACCATACCACTACATCATATTCAGTCTTATGATGTCTCAACATCAGAGGAACATCTTATCATGCAACATTTGCAATTTAACCCTCCAAACAGTCTTGAGACCGTTTGGGGGTCACCCAAGACCGTTTGGAGGTCTAGGGTTGAGTATGGTTAAGCAATTGAAGATCCAATGTCACTAAGTTGAAGTGTAATCAAATGTTGATTTGGTGATCAATCCAATGATCCAAACCCTAATTGGATGGCTTAGATTTGAGTGATAAGATGGGCAAACCGTCTCAATACCGTTTGGAGGTCATCCAAACGACCTCAAGACCGTTTGGGGTTAGGTCATACCCAATTTGGATGATGGTTCAATAGTTTCAAAGTAACCAATCTTGCATTGATTAGTGTTGTTGGATCATCGATTCCAAACCCTAATTCAATTGATTCAAACCCTAATTGATGATCAATTGAGGGTCAATTGAGGGTCAAACTAGTTGAAGGTTGACATATTAAACTCAATTGAAGTATGAATATAGGTCGAATTGATGATTGGTTCCATGAATTCAATGATTGAAGGAATCAACATTGGAAACCCTAATTCAATTGGATACCTTATGTAGTGGAGGTTCAATGTGATTGAATCTCTTGAGAATTAAGATGATGAATGATCCATTGATCCAATGATGATTAGTAATGATAATCAAAGAAGGTACAAAGGTTGAAACCCTAATAGTACCTAAGGGATTAGTGCCAATTAAGGGATGAATTCCTAATTGCTTATAGGGTCAATGACTTGATACACTATGTTAATCATAGTTGTATGTACTTGATTGAAGGGTTGATGTGACCAAATCAAGTTGAAAGGATGAAAGAATAGAATTCATACATGAATATGATTCATGTGGTGATCTTCTACAGCACGACCGTGCAAGGCAGCACGGCCGTGGTGGCTTTCCCTCACACGGCCGTTCTTGGTTGCACGGTCGTGGTGCTCTATGCTTGATTTAGAGATGATTTGAAAGTGACCTAATATGGTTGTATACCTTGATGTATTATAAGTCCAATATAATTGGATGAAGGATACATAAGATATGTGATGGGAAACCCTAATCCTGGTAAAGGAATAAGGGTGATACCTTGAACTAATGATACATTTGTTTTGCATGGTGTTGATAGATAATTGATGTACTGCTATCATATGTGCTAACCATGCATGTTTCATGAGATGATGGGCATAGCGAGGTATGAGCTATGATGTATTATTAATTGAATTATTTATTGGGCATTGTGTGCCATGATATACCTTGTTGCCTGGTAAGAGGTAGCAAGAGAGTTAATGGGCCTAAAGTGCCATAATGGATGCTTGTGTAGCAAGTATCATACTTGTCTTGGTCAGAAGACCTAAAGGTGTTAGTTACCTGAGAATGTGGTAACAATGCTCAGGTGATGAGCTAAGTGTTGACCTAGGTGTCGCATATTGCCCATATTTTGATAATGACTTAACCATTCCACTCATATGTATCTAACATTTCTAATTGAGATCATTGCAGACATTAGATACAAGAAAAGAATCAAAATTCACTCAAAGCTACTCTCCCGGCACATGCAAAACATGTGACTTTCACCCGCTTTGTAATATAGCCCTTAGAGGCTTAGAGCAATTTTTGTAATCACTTAAATTCATGTTTTGCATTGTATCTAAGATGGATAAAATGATTGGAACTCAAAAATCCATCATTTATACAGTTTTTGGAAATTCCAAAATACCCCTTAACAGGGATTTGGTCGGCCGAATTACAAACTCGGCCGATCCATGTATTGAGGAATTTTCTGGGCTGTCGGCCGAGTTTCAATGCCAGGAAACTCGGCCGATCCACTGGTCAGTCAAAACCAAAGGATGACTGATCGGTCGAGTTTCCCCCTGGAAACTCGGCCGACAGATTCCCTGTTGGTTTTGTCACCTAGTGTGTCGGCCGAGTTGCCTTTATTGAAACTCGGCCGATCGGACTGTACTGGAATGCAGAAAAAGCAATTCCAACCGTTGGAGGAGTTGGTGGGACTCAAAATAGATCCGTTGCAAGTTGTAAAACGGCTAGTTTGTGCCACTTAACTCACCCAACCTCAAAGGGACACCCTCAACTATAAATAGGACCTCTTGGACTTCATTCCAAGGTTGCTCATTCACATATGCTTGGTCCTAGCCTTAGTTGAGTGGTTTCCAACCTTTGAGCCCCCTTTCTCTCTCTACCTTCAATGCAAAAACGTGAGTAAGAGTGAGTTAGGATCCCTTTGTAAGAGAGCTACCATTTGTTCATTGTAAAGCTCTCCATCTTCATTCTCCCACCTCCATTCTCTATGAAGATTGATTGAAGTTTCTTCTCCGAGTGAAAGAGAAGAAGGTTGCTGTTCTTCCCCAAGTGAAGGAGAAGAAGGCTAGCTGCTCCAGGCCTCCGAGTGAAGGAGGAAGGTGCTAAAGCTCTCCAAGTGAAGGAGAGGTGCAAGGCAAAGCTCAAGCAAGATGGGTAATTCCTGCAAGGCCGAAGACTAGAGCAAGAGTAGGTAAGTCCTTTGAAGAAGGCTGAAGACTACTTGCTTGGTGGGTAAGTCCTTGGTGAGGTTGAAGATCTTGGCTTGATATATAAGTCCTTGGATGGTTGGTAGTTGTAGCTTGTAATCTTATTGTGTGATATATATAAGAGAACCAAGTTACAAATCCTAGAGCCTAACCAACTCTAGGTAGTGGACTGACAGTGCTCCTAAGTTTAGGACATGGAACCACTCTAAACCACCTGTCCAAGTGCATGCTTTCCTTGTCTCTTATCCTTGCTTTGTATGCTAGTTTAGGACATCAAATTGCTGTTTTGAATTAAGTTCTGCACTTAATATAATTTGGTGGTCTAATCACTTTTGTGAAGTTTGTGAAGCTCTATTCAACCCCCCCTTCTAGAGCCCATTGATCCAACAAGTGGTATCAGAGCGGGTCTTCTCCAAGCTACTTCAACAAGTAGGAGAAGATGGGCGATTCGGCTCTCGGTTCACTCAACCTTGAGGGAAGCTACTCCACAAGACCCCCGGTCTTCGACGGCACCAACTTCCTATATTGGAAGAGAAGGATGCAGTTCTACATCCAAGGAGTTAGCTACGAGATGTGGAAGATAGTCCACCTCAAGTACGACGAGCCGAAGGGGAACATCACAACATGGACGGACGAAGAGATGAAGCGTGCTCAACTAAATGCTAAAGCCATTAGCATCATCTACGCTGCCCTCTCTCCATCGGAATTCAACCGCATCTCTTCATGGGACACCGCTCATGAGATTTGGCACAAGTTATGTGTCACCTATGAAGGGACGGAGCAGGTCAAGGAGGCCAAGATCTACATGCTCGGAGGCCTACTTGAAAATTTCAAGATGGGGAAGAATGAAAGGGTTGCGGACATGTACACAAGGCTCAACGTCATCCTCAACAGCCTTGCAGCCCTTGGGAGTGTCATGGATCGAGGCACCATCAACGCCAAGATCTTGAGGTCTCTTCCAAAGAGATGGGAGCCGAAGGTGACTTCAATTGAAGAAGTCTACAAGCTTAGCGAGTTGTCAACCGAGGAGCTGGTTGGTAACCTACAAGCTCACGAACCAAGGCTCGACAAGCAAGAGGAAGAGGAGAAAAGGGAAGAGAAGGAGACAAGAAAGATGAAGGACATGGCCTTCAAAGCTCATGTCGAAGAAATGATGAGGCAACAACAGCTTGCCATGAAGTCTCCTTGCCCCTCCTCAAGCGAAGACGAAGGTGCTAATGACCATGAAGCCAATTACTCCAAAGGAAGACACTTCAAGGGAAAGCAATCCTCCTCCACTCCTAGGTGCTATGAGTGTGGCCAAAAGGGCCACTACAAGAATGATTGCCCAAAAGTCAAGAAGGGCTATCATAAGGGCAGTCACAAGAAGGATGACAAATACAAGAGAGAATCCAAGTACAAGAAGAAGGACAAGAAGGAAAGACGATCCAAAGATGCAGCTCATGCGGCATGGGAGGAGTCTTCTACTTCAAGTTCATCTTGTTCCGAGGATGGAGAATGTCATCTTGCACTTATGGCATCTACTAGTGAAGAGGTAATGGAGGTAAGTGAGGTAAGCAATGTAAGTGATGAAGCTTTACTTGAATTATCTAAAGAATCTATCATTGAAATGCTTAGTGAATGTCAATCATCTCTTGCTAAATGTAAAGCTAAAAGAAAGAGATTAGGAAAGATAATAGATGATCTATATGCCAAGATTGACATTCTTGATGAAAATGAAAAGTTACACCTTGATAGTATAGATTCTTTGCAAGAGCAACTTCAAGACCTTGAACTTCAATACAATGGAGTAGAGGTTGAGAATGGTGCTTATCTTAAAACTATTGAAAGTCTTAAGATCGAGAACCAAAATTGCCTAGATGAGTTAGATGTTCTAAAAACTGAAAATGTTGAACTAAAACTCATTGATGATGCTAGGAGAGAGGAAGTTCATTGTTATCAAAAAGAAATTGCTATGCTTAAATCTGAAAATGCTAGATTGCTTGCTCAAACAAATGATCTATCCTCTAGACCTATCTTGCCTAGGAATGAAGTTGCTAACTTAACTATTGAAAAAGATTCTCTTCTTACTAAAGCCCTCTGTCTTGAGGCCGACCTGTTGCATGCTAGAGAAGATCTTGATAGTTTATCTACTACTATTAAAAATCTTAGTGATGATAACGCTAAATTAAGATCTACCTTGCAAAGGTTTCTTTCCGGTAAAAAGTCTCTAAATGATGTTCTAGAGCACTCTACCAAACAAATTGGTACTAGTGGTCTAGGATACGATGAGAGTATCCCAAAAGGTAAGAAGAAGAAGAAAGGTAAGAAAAAGAGTGTGGAAACTCTAATTCTCAATGGAGAGTCTTCCGGCTCTAAAAATCCCATGGTATGTATGCATTGCAAATGTGATGATCATTATTCTACCTATTGTCCTTACAAGCCTAAGGGGACCAACCCAAATATGAAATGGGTCCCCAAGCTAACCCCGGACCCCAAAGTTTGAGTTGGGTTCCGACATCCTCTTTTCTTGCAGGTCACAAAGAAATGGATTGTTGATAGTGGCTGCTCTAAGCACATGACTGGAGAAATCAGCCATTTCAACAAATTTGTGAAGAAGAAAGGAGGATCGGTAACCTTTGGGGACAACAAAAAGGGTAAGGTTATAGGTGAGGGTGATGTAGGTAATGATTTGTGCATTAAAAATGTTTTGCTTGTTGATGGCCTACATCACAACTTGATTAGTGTGAGCCAATTATGTGATAATGGTTATCTTGTGCTCTTTACTTCCTTAGAATGCTTGCTTCTAGATTCCCTGTCCTATAATGTCATATATAAGGGAACTAGAAATGGTAATCTATATGTGATTGTTCTTGATGCTTTAAAGCCCATACTAAATAGATGCTTAGTCGTGGATAAAAACGATCTTTCGCTTTGGCATCGACGCTTGGGTCATGTGAACTTGCATCAAATGAAGAAACTAGACAAAAAGGACTTGGTTCGAGGACTTCCCAAATTGGATTTTGAAAAGGATGAGGAATGTCAACCTTGTACCCAAGGGAAACAAACCAAATCCTCTTTCAAGTCCAAAAGGGTCATGAGTACCAAGAGAGTTCTAGAGCTTCTTCATATTGATCTCTTCGGACCTATGAGAACACAAACGCTTCGCGGCTCCAAGTATTGTCTTGTTATCGTCGATGATTTTTCTAGATATACTTGGACTTTCTTTCTTGTTTCCAAAAGCGACACCCTTGACGTTTTCTCGAGCTTTTGCAAACGAGTCAAAAACGAAGCTTCTTGTCATGTTGTTTCCATCCGTAGTGATCATGGGGGAGAGTTTGAAAATGATCTTTTTGAACGTTTTTGTGAAAAATCGGGTTATTCGCACAATTTCTCTTCTCCTCGCACACCCCAACAAAATGGAGTTGTTGAGAGGAAGAATAGATCGCTACAGGAAATGGCTAGGACCATGCTTCTTGAGTATGATACTCCTAAGAAGTTTTGGGCTGAAGCCGTTAGCACCGCATGTTTTGTGCAAAACCGAGTTTTCACTCATCCGACGTTTAAGAAAACCCCCTATGAACTATGGCGTGGTAGGAAGCCGTCGATTGATTTCTTCCATGTGTTTGGATGCCCTTGTTTTGTTTTGAACACCAAGGACTCTCTCGACAAGTTTGATCCGAAATCTTACAAGGCTTTCTTCCTAGGCTATAGCACTACTAGCAGGGCTTTTAGAGTATTTAACATAGAACTATCTAAAATAGAAGAATCCATAAATGTTAAATTTATTGAAACTAACCCTGTTGTTGGCAAGCCTATTGGTGATAATGATGTTGCAGATGAAATCATTCCTATCCTCAAAGATCTCAACATCAAAGATAAAGGTAAGCAGGTTCAAGAAGAAGATCAAGAAGAAGAAGAGAAAGAAGAAGAAAGGAAGGATCCCACTCCCCGCTTCGCCAAAGATCACCCCAAGGAGTTGATCATAGGCAATCCGTTTGAAAGAGTAAGGACACGGGCTGCACACAACAAAGAACAAGCAGACAGCGCCTTCATCTCTCAAATGGAGCCGAAGAACATCAAGGAGGCCCTTGGTGATGATGAGTGGATCCTTGCCATGCAAGAAGAGCTTGAGCAGTTCGAGAAGAGCCGAGTGTGGACCTTAGTGCCAAGACCAAACAATAGAAAGATCATTGGCACCAAATGGGTCTACCGCAACAAGCTTGATGAGCAAGGAAAAGTGGTAAGAAACAAAGCAAGGTTAGTAGCTCAAGGTTATAATCAACAAGAAGGTATTGATTTTGATGAAACCTATGCGCCTGTTGCTAGATTAGAATCTATTCGCATGCTACTTGCCTTTGCTAGTTATAAAAATTTCCTGCTTTATCAAATGGATGTTAAAAGTGCGTTTTTGAATGGTACAATTGAGGAGGAAGTATATGTTGCTCAACCTCCGGGCTTTGAAAATGATAAGTTACCCAATCATGTTTATCTCTTGCAAAAAGCTCTCTATGGTCTCAAACAAGCACCTCGAGCTTGGTATGAGAAACTAAAGAACTTTTTGTTAGATAATGGGTATATCATGGGCAAAGTTGATTGTACCTTGTTTCTAAAACACACTTCTACCCATTTTCTCATCATTCAAATATATGTTGATGATATTATATTTGGCGGAACTGACCTTGATCTTTGCAAAGAGTTTGGTTCTCTTATGCAGAGTGAATTTGAGATGAGTATGATGGGTGAGCTGACCTTCTTCCTAGGCTTCCAAATCAAGCAGACCAAGAATGGTAACTTCATCAACCAAGGCAAATACACGCTTGAGCTTCTAAAACGCTTTGGGATGGAGAACATGAAGCAAATGGACACGCCCATGTCAAACACTGCCAAACTTGACAGGGATGAGGAAGGTGAGAAGGTAGATGAGAAGCTCTATAGAGGTATGATTGGAAGTTTACTTTATTTAACTGCCTCTAGACCTGATATAATGTTTAGTGTTGGCTTGTGTGCCCGCTTTCAATCAAGCCCTAGGAAATCACATCTTATTGCCGTCAAGAGGATTTTGAGGTATCTAGCCAAAACTCCAAATTTTGGACTATGGTACCCTAAGTCAAGGGACTTTACTCTTGTGGCATATAGTGATGCTGACTACGCAGGTTGCTTAATTGATAGAAAGTGCACAAGTGGCACTTGCTTCCTCTTGGGACCATGCTTGGTGTCTTGGTTCTCCAAGAAACAGAGCACAGTGGCATTATCAACTACCGAAGCTGAATACATTGCAGCCGGAAGTTGTTGTGCCCAGGTCCTATGGATGAAGCAAATGCTCCAAGACTTTAACATTCATTTTGATGCTTCTCCTATTTTCTGTGATAATACTAGTGCAATTAATCTTTCATATAATCCAATATTGCATAGTAGAGCTAAACACATAGAAGTCCGCCATCATTTTCTCCGTGATCACATTGTCAAAAAGGATATTTATATCACACATGTGGATACGGAAAATCAGTTGGCTGACATTTTCACTAAACCGCTTGCTAGAGATCAATTTAATTTCATTAGGTCAAAATTGCTAATAACCTCTCTTGATGATGTTGAATTGCTCTCTAATTAGCTGGTTACATGTTATGTGTGTTGCTCATGCTTATAAATGCCTTGTTTGCTTAAAATGCTTGTTTTTGATAAATATCTCTATTGGTTTTATCTCTTTTTCGGGTATTTTTCGCAAAACGAGTTTTTATCGACGAATAGTACACTATGATGATGAGAATGTGCCTAAATGTGTTTAAAATACATCCTAGATCCCTCAGAAAAATTGCCCTAGGTCGTATGAGGCTAGGACTAGATTTTAGGATTTCTCACATCAGGGTTTTTGTCGGCCGAGTTGGAAACTCGGCCGATCGGTCGGGCGCAGGGTGTCTGTACACTCTGTCGGCCGAGTTTCCCCACCCTGGAACTCGGCCGATCGACGGCAGACGGGTTTATATATATAGGATTCGGCCGACTTGCTCCCTCTCAACTAGAGCAAAGTCGACCGAACCCTAGCCGCCCAAGCCCGACTCCTCCTCTCCTGGTCTTTTCCTCCCTCTCTCCGGCCGTTCTTGCCCCCAAAACGGCCCCCTTGTGTGCCCTAGCTGCTTGTACGGTTCCGTTGCTACGTTTTTCTCCGTGTGGATCGGCGCCCTTCTCTCCGTTTCTTCTCCGATGAGGTCGCAACGTCGGAAACGCGCCGTTCCCGCTCCTGCTCCTTCGGTTCCTCTAGCTCCGAGGTATATGTCCTTTGACAACCTCTCTTTCGTGGACAATACCGCGGTTGCACGGTATAAAGAGCTTCTCCCTCGATCTCCTTTTCCTTTTCGTGCTCTTTATCAACCGCATTGTTTTCACGCCGATCTTTTTGAGGCGAGTCAAGTGTTTCGCACACACCATCTTGATGCCTTTAGCATCGAGGATCCAAAATTTCACAATCTCAAGTATAGCACCAAGGCTGTCCGCCAATTCTACGCAAACTTGCGGTGGAATTACGACACTTTGGTTCCTCCCTCGGATACCTCGATTGTCTTAACCTCTATGATCGCCGGACAACCGTTTCATATCACCGAGCGATCCTTTAATCTTTACCTTAATGGCAACGTCGGCCCGGCGTCTTGGACCACCTCATATCCCGATTATTTCGATCTTTTGCGTCCCGAGGACATCTATAAGGCACTCGAGATAGACTTGTCGGATATTCACAAATTCCTCAAGCTTCCCGAGTTTCCTTATAGAAAGAAGGGCACCCTGCCTTCTTCTGCTCTGTCCTCCCCTCGCCGTGTGTTGGCGTTTGTTCTTAGTTGCAATGTTCACCCAAAGAAAAACCAAACGGACATAGCCGAGAACACTGCCATGATGATGTATCTCCTCTTGAACAATCATGGAGTCAAATGGGCACGGTATATCCTGCACCATATGACATGTTTTGATTCTGGAAAGAACACGAAGGGCACCCATCTTCCTTATCCTGCCCTAATCTGTGGACTTTTCCAGTTTGCCACTGGTAAATCTCTTTTCACCGATTATCTCTACCGACCTGATCGAAAAGGGGTTTACATCAGTGAGACCACTCTCCAGAAGAGTGTCCCTACATCTGGTGCATCATCTTCTTCTGCTCCACCACCACCACAACCTCCATCATCATCGGATGCACCTCCTCCTCCACCATCATCAGCTGCACCACCACCTCCTGAGCCATCTTTCCAACCTCCTCCACACCCGGCTTTTGCCGATTTTCATGTTTCCAATGAGGCCCTCATGGGGTATCTCATGCACCAGCAAGCCTACAACATGCAGGTCCAACACCATCTTCATGAGGATCTCTGTCATGTCATGTCATCCATGTCTCTCTCCTGCCCGCAGCCCTACCCCACCTACCAGCCCTACCCCGGTGACGACTACGCTTCTTATGCGTATAGTCAGTTCTATCCACCTCCACCACCCTCTGCTTCCGCTGACCACTCTGCAGGTGGATACTCTCACCCTTCCCTGGTGTTGGCGCTTCCAGGTGGACGCTTGTCCGAGCTACTGGCCCAGTACACCTCGACTGCTCCTCCCATTGAGATAGCTTATGAGCTCCATGCTCTGGGCATGTCTTGGGCTGAGCAGAGCGCGAGATGGCCTGGACGGGCTTTTGGTCCTACAGACGAGGATATGCCAGATCAGGACGATGCCGAGTCAGATGAGGCGACTGCGACAGATGCTGATACGGATGCTGACGATGATGATGCTGCTGATGAACAGGCTACACCGGCTGATGCCCCTCCTTCTGATGGAGACGAGGACTACCAGCCCGATGAGGACATGGATGCTGCTGTTGATGACGTCGACATAGATTAGTATAGCTTAGAGTAGATGTGTCTAGTGTAGTCTCGCATGACCATGTCATTTTCTTTAGGGACTATGTTTGTATCATCTATATTAGGCACATTATCTGAGATGTACTATGGCTTTTCCGCTTGTCCTTGTAGCTTTTGGTTTTATGTTTTGGATACATTTTGTATGACTTATCTTATCATGTAATCCATATTTTGATGAATGACAGTTGGTTGTTTTCATGAATTATCTTTGTGCTTCTCTGTCTTCCTATGCTATGTTTGATTGAGTGTTTTGGAGAAGACCTGGTTTGTATGCTCTTCTACCCCCCTGCCTTTTTGAGATGACAAAGGGGGAGAAATATACCTCAATCATATTGCCATCATATTGCTTTTAGTGCTTGTATGGTTCTTTTCTTGTCTTTAAAACTTATATATCTTGACTTGGCTAGAATCATACAATATATATATGCTATGGCTGTTTGTGTGTTAACTAACAATGCAGGGATGAGTAAGCATGAATTGAGGGGGAGCATTACAAGACTGATCATATTTGCATCCCCTTGCAATTCTCTAAGTAAAGGTATAATTTTCATATTCTTTTCAATATGTTGAGGAATGGTTTGTCATTGTCAAAAAGGGGGAGAATGTTGACCTAGGTGTCGCATATTGCCCATATTTTGATAATGACTTAACCATTCCACTCATATGTATCTAACATTTCTAATTGAGATCATTGCAGACATTAGATACAAGAAAAGAATCAAAATTCACTCAAAGCTACTCTCCCGGCACATGCAAAACATGTGACTTTCACCCGCTTTGTAATATAGCCCTTAGAGGCTTAGAGCAATTTTTGTAATCACTTAAATTCATGTTTTGCATTGTATCTAAGATGGATAAAATGATTGGAACTCAAAAATCCATCATTTATACAGTTTTTGGAAATTCCAAAATACCCCTTAACAGGGATTTGGTCGGCCGAATTACAAACTCGGCCGATCCATGTATTGAGGAATTTTCTGGGCTGTCGGCCGAGTTTCAATGCCAGGAAACTCGGCCGATCCACTGGTCAGTCAAAACCAAAGGATGACTGATCGGTCGAGTTTCCCCCTGGAAACTCGGCCGACAGATTCCCTGTTGGTTTTGTCACCTAGTGTGTCGGCCGAGTTGCCTTTATTGAAACTCGGCCGATCGGACTGTACTGGAATGCAGAAAAAGCAATTCCAACCGTTGGAGGAGTTGGTGGGACTCAAAATAGATCCGTTGCAAGTTGTAAAATGGCTAGTTTGTGCCACTTAACTCACCCAACCTCAAAGGGACACCCTCAACTATAAATAGGACCTCTTGGACTTCATTCCAAGGTTGCTCATTCACATATGCTTGGTCCTAGCCTTAGTTGAGTGGTTTCCAACCTTTGAGCCCCCTTTCTCTCTCTACCTTCAATGCAAAAACGTGAGTAAGAGTGAGTTAGGATCCCTTTGTAAGAGAGCTACCATTTATTCATTGTAAAGCTCTCCATCTTCATTCTCCCACCTCCATTCTCTATGAAGATTGATTGAAGTTTCTTCTCCGAGTGAAAGAGAAGAAGGTTGCTGTTCTTCCCCAAGTGAAGGAGAAGAAGGCTAGCTGCTCCAGGCCTCCGAGTGAAGGAGGAAGGTGCTAAAGCTCTCCAAGTGAAGGAGAGGTGCAAGGCAAAGCTCAAGCAAGATGGGTAATTCCTGCAAGGCCGAAGACTAGAGCAAGAGTAGGTAAGTCCTTTGAAGAAGGCTGAAGACTACTTGCTTGGTGGGTAAGTCCTTGGTGAGGTTGAAGATCTTGGCTTGATATATAAGTCCTTGGATGGTTGGTAGTTGTAGCTTGTAATCTTATTGTGTGATATATATAAGAGAACCAAGTTACAAATCCTAGAGCCTAACCAACTCTAGGTAGTGGACTGACAGTGCTCCTAAGTTTAGGACATGGAACCACTCTAAACCACCTGTCCAAGTGCATGCTTTCCTTGTCTCTTATCCTTGCTTTGTATGCTAGTTTAGGACATCAAATTGCTGTTTTGAATTAAGTTCTGCACTTAATATAATTTGGTGGTCTAATCACTTTTGTGAAGTTTGTGAAGCTCTATTCAACCCCCCCTTCTAGAGCCCATTGATCCAACACTAAGGGTTTGAATATCCAGGATCACATGGATATGGTATTGAACTCGTGAAGGGATGAAAATTCCCAGTGTTGAAATGAGGGATTGAGATCCCAACATTTTGTGAAAAGAGTATGGACGTAACCAGACGAGTAGCGTATTTGCATAAGTTTGAAAAACGAGAATCACTGGTTGTTGTTATCCTACTTAGCATGTTCTAGATGCATAAATGTTATCTGTGTTATTCAATTCTTTATTGAATAGTGACATGCTGCTTTATCAAATTATAGCTGATATACTTGCATAAGAATGTTGCTCTAAACTACATAGATATTGAATTATCAGTTGTTGATTATATATGTGTAACATCCCTGACCTGGGTTATGAGCTAACCCTAGGTGTTTTGCCTAAATATTTAATTAAATCTTTGTGATTAACTCTGAGCATGTAATTAAGCTTCTCAGAAATGTATATTTCAGTTTTTGCTCCTTTTTATATAAAGTTGTAGCACTGTTTTGTAATACAGGGACCTATGTGCAATTTACCCATTTAGAAGGGTTAACCTGCAATTTGCACATGATGAGGTGTTCCTCTGATGTTGAGACATCATGAGAAACATTTTGGTAAAGTTTGAGGGATTTCCCAAGCTTGAGCACCAAGGTGCAGCTGTGGAAGCAATCCCGGTACTTGAAACCCTAATTTGGGGTAAAATGCAATTTACCCAAATAATGGGAAGCAATTTGTAAAGAATGTTATCTAAAGTATCTTGTTAGACTCTTGCCATCATTTAGAGAAGAAATGATGAGGAATTCACCTCAATTGAGTTATCAAGTTAAGAAATAGGCTCTGTGATTGAATAATCAGGGTATATGTGCAATATCCCTTTAAGTATGAACTTTATTATTAGATTGTCCTTCCTTGCCTTCTTTTCTATAACTTAAGATAAGGTTTGTCCTTAGAATAAAGAGGAAGGGACGAGCAAGTAATGAAGGAAGGACTTAGTTGGAATTAAGGGAAACTTATGAGCTAATGTTGAAAATCCTACCCCAAGTATATAAGCCCTCCTTTCCTTAGTTGCAAGGGAACTTAACCTTCGTTCCCTTACTGTTTCATTTCACCAAAGACGACCAAGGACTGCCTTGGAGCTAAGGAGGACGAACAAGGGGTGCAAGGTAGGTTTAAACCCCTCTTCTTGCCTAATTTCATGGTTAGAATTCGAATTCAAGGTCATCTTCATGGCTAATTCTCGAAACCCTATCTTTCTAGCCGTCTCTTTTCATCCTTCCTTGGAGTTTTCACCTTGGCCAACCTGTGGGAACTCAAGGACGCCATTAGAGCTTGGAGCTTGAAAGCTTGGAGCTCAAGAAACAAGCTTTAGGCGGGTTTTATAACTCTAAACCTATGCTTTACTATGTTCATCTTTATATGCGAGTTAATGATAGCTCCTAGTATTTCCCTACTTTTCCCTGCTATTTTGCAAACAAACCCGTGGGATATCTGTACTGTTCTTGAGCTAGATGATGAAGGCGTGTTTTCCAAGAAAAACCCACCGCTTTTCTTTTCCCTAAACGGTCCTAACAGTTTGCTCTCACGACCTCAAGACCGTGAGAGAGCCTCGCGGTCTCGAGACCGTGAGAGGGCTCTCGGTCTCAAGACCGATTGGCCCTGTTGACCGAGCGTGGACCATATAAGAAACTTGTTTCTAATTATATAGGCTAAATACCCTCAAAATTTGGGAGACTAACTCCAAAGGAATCGGGAGATATGACCTTTTTAAGTCACAACTTTAAATGAATTAATTGCTGATTTTCAAACGGTCTGAAATTGCCTTTTTGGGCAAACGGTCTCAAGACCGTGAAAGGTCGTTGACTAAGCGTTGACCCCATGAGATTACTGTTCAAAATTATGTTAATTAACAACTCACCAAGTTTGATGGTCTAATTCCAAACGGGCTAAGAGTTGAAGGGTGAATACTAGGGCTAACCCTAGATAAAATCAGTACTGAAATTATGGTGATCTAATTAGGGTTTTTAGGGTTGATTGACCTAAACGGTCTCAAGACCATGTGGGGTCCACCCACATGACCTCAAGACCGTGAGGACAATCACCCAAGACCATTTGAAGGTCTAGGGTTGAGTAATTTGACCAATTGAACACCAATTGCAAATAAGTTATCAATTTAATCAAAATTCTGATTTTGTGACCAATCAGGGTTCAACCTCTATCAAATCACCTTAGATTTTTATGAAATCTTGGGCAAACGATCTCAAGACCATGTGGGGTCGACCCACATGACCTCAAGACCGTTTGAGCCAAGTTTGGGCCCAATTGGAGCTCAATTGAAGGGTTCAACCTTGTGTTGATACACATTGTTGAGTGTTGATGGGTGAACATTGATAGACCTTAATTGAATCGATTTCAATCCTAATTGGTCAACAATTGAGGGTCAATTGAATGACCATTTGGTTAAGCATAACCTTAATTAACTAAATCCTTAGGTGGTCAACAGTTATTGGACCTTTTGAAGGCTTCAACATCGGTTGACATCATCGTTTGATTTGTTGAACCTTTGTTGAAGGACCTTGCGGTTGAGACCGTGAGGGGGCTCACGACCTCAAGACCGTGAGGTGGCTCACGACCTCAAGACCGTGAGGTAGCTCACGACCTCAAGACCGTGAGGTAGCTCACGACCTCAAGACCGTGAGGTGGCTCACGACCTCAAGACCGTGAGGTGGCTCACGACCTCAAGACCGTGAGGTGGCTCACGACCTCAAGACCGTGAGGTAGCTCACGACCTCAAGACCGTGAGGTGGCTCACGACCTCAAGACCGTGAGGTGGCTCACGACCTCAAGACCGTGAGGTGGCTCACGACCTCATGATCGTGAGGGGGCTCACGATCTCAAGCCCATGAGGAGGCTCACGGTCTTGGAGCTAGAAAGGGGCTCATGGACTTGAAAGGTCAAAGTGAGCAATCGGTCAACACTTTCAACCGAATTCAATCATGTGATGGTTCAATGTTGCTCAAATCAAACACTAATGATAATCTAAGATAGTAAGGAGTTATTTGATTAAGATTTTTGACTATGATGATGATCAATGGGGTGAATTACCAAGATACCCCTGAAGGGTCAATTGAGTTATACTTTACTCAATTCAAACCCTAATTACATGAGAATGATGTTTTTAGTTATAATGACTCTATCTAACCTGATCTAGTCTAATGTTATCATCAACCATTAGTATGATGAAAGAGAGAGTACTCTAGAGAGAGAAAGTACCCTAGAGAGAGAAAGTAACTCTAATCACTTAATGGTGATGTTTTTGGCTATGATAGCCTATGATGACTCAACCCAACCTGTTTTAGAGTGATGTTGATATCACCTAACCTTATGATGAGAGAGAAAGTACTTCTAGAGAGAGAAAGTACTTCTAGAGAGAGAAAGTACCTCTTTTAAATGGAAACTCAATTGAAGCATCCCCAATACACAGAAATGAGCATAATTAGGGTATGATCCACCTGTGTGAGATCATAGAAACCCTAATTATGATAAATGATGAACCTTTAACTAATCCAAGAGCATCAATGAAGGTGTTACTCATACATGATGATGTTATGAGTTTAATTCACCTGTAATGTGAATAAGTAAACCCTAATTCAAGGGTGATGACATGTAATATGAATAGTAAACCCTAATTCAAGGGTAATGGCATGCTTTTGAGCAATAAACTCTATTTGATTTAAATTAAAGATTTAACTCTTATGACAAGAGTAGGAAGTACATTCCTTATTGTTATATTACCTTTATCAGATGTATTAATCATGCAGGTTCTGATATGAAGGTAATTATATCCAGGTATGGATGTTGATGTTATATTCATTGAAGGCATGTTGTAGCCTTATGAATAAGTAATGTAATCTGATGCCTTGCTAGTGGCATCCTATGCTGATAATGGGCTATGAGAGCCATGAATACCATCAAGGTCATGCTTTAGAGATGACTTGTGATGAGGATAATGAGAAATGATGATTGATATGAGTTAGGCCTGTTACATTTAGTATTCTTCTTTTATAGCTGCTATGCTACTGTTATTGTTTGAAGAACAATGTATGCTGTTAAAGAATACTGAATGTACCTAACTAATCAAGTATAATGTAGAGCCCTGATCATAGATCCATCATTGTCAGAAATTAAGTGATGGTGAAACAGGTTTTCCATAGGGAACTCCTGGAGCACATACTTTTGAGTATGTGGGGTACATGGATGTGTAGAACCTTACATCCTAGTGTAGGAAAGTGATGTAGATGTGGAATCCATCCATCCTTCACTATAGTTCCATACCGTATCATTGGTAGGTAAACATGAAACCTCCTGATGACGAAGAAAGCACAGATATCCGTATCAGTGGTAGGTAAATATGAAACCTCCTGATGACGAAGAGAGTACAGAACGCCACTGTGACTCTAGAATAGCGAAGGACCAGTTTACCCTGGTGAGCTATAGTAGTAGAGACACAAGATGTCCTACAAGTGATCCTCTTACTGACTGAGGAAGATGAAGGTCATGAGAATCCGGCTCTCTTAATGACCTATGTATGATACTGATGCGGCTTCTCAGCGATCAGTTGGAGTATGAGTGGTAAGCCTCATCTCCACAGGGCATAATGTTGTTTGTAAAACATAATCAACCATGTAGTATAACTTGTTAGAGATGACTCCAAGTCAGTTGATTGATGTTACATTGCAATAATGTTGATATTCTCCATATCTCCTAATTTGTAGAGATCTTGTTATATCTGCAACTGTCATAGAATGCTTTGAAGGCTTTACTGTTTAAAATAATCTTTGATGTTATAATAAAGCTTCTGGCGAAGAGTTATAACTCTCGCTGGGACAATTATGTATAATTGTCTCACCCCGTAGACTTCAACTTTTTAGGTGGACGTCGGAGACGAAGAAACCATCCTACAAGTGATCAATCTCAGCAGCAGCACCAGGGGCAGCAGTAATCTCAGGTGGAGATTTGTCCTGCCATGTGGTGTAGTTAGAGTCAGTCCTATGTGTCCTCTGTACTCTCAGGTCTTGGAGTCTTGTGTTATGTGATCTTGAGATTTTGTATCTTGAATGTATATAATTACTCAAGAAGTAATTATCCTGAGATGTAAACAGTTACCTCTCTTTATGAAAGGAGTTTTTATGGATACAAGTTCTTATCTCGAAAAGTTTTAATTTTCCGTGATTTTTGTCTTCCGCTAATTACCGATTCGCTTCCGCTAAGTTTTAATCGTGTTTATGTCATGGTTTGGAGATCAGAGCCCACAATTAGTGGTATCAGAGCTCCAGGTTCAGTTGAGTCTACAGAGGCATAGGACTTAGGATGTCGAGTCTACCTTTAGTAATCCTTCCTTATCTAATAGAATCTTCTGCTCCTCAGGAGAAGAAGATACATAAGAATGTCAGAACATCGTGATGAGCACGTGGCAGAGAGTAGTGATAGTGCACCTCGAGGCGGTGCAAGAGTTCCGAGAATAGAACAACCTGCACCTGAGTCGCCAAGAGAGCCACCCCAGTTCGACCCAGCTGACATGAGTGATCCAGCTGTACAGACGATGTTCGGGCAGTTCATGACTGCCATGACACATATAACCGATAGGATGCCCATTCCTACACCTAGGGCACCTGTCCAGCCTGAAGTACAAGGTATTGGTAAGACATTCGAACGACTTCGTCGTGTCGGAGCTACCGAGTACTTCGGAACTGCCGACCCAGCAG
The DNA here is from genome assembly GCA_963693085.1 of Alisma plantago-aquatica. NCBI lineage: Eukaryota > Viridiplantae > Streptophyta > Magnoliopsida > Alismatales > Alismataceae > Alisma > Alisma plantago-aquatica. The sequence continues at coordinate 565,945,953 of OY856410.1, read as the reverse complement.
ATGCTGACTTATGGTTGACAGAGTTGGAGAAGGCTTTCAGGATTCTTATGATTCCGGAAGCTGAGAAGGTTAGACATGCTGTCTATCTTCTCAAAGGCAGTGCTGGTCACTGGTGGAACATGGAAGAGCAGAAGAGACCTGGAGTAGAGTTCTCATGGGAAGAGTTTCGTCGGGAATTTATCAATAGATATTTTCCAAAGACCTTCCTAGATGAGAAGATTTCTCAGTTTGAGAAACTAAGGCAGGGTATGATGAACATTAGCGAGTATGAAGCTAAGTTCATGGAGCTGTTGCGGTTTTGTCCGCATATGGCTGCTACAGATGAGGAAAGAATCAGAAGATTTGAAAAGGGTTTGAATTCCGATCTGTCAACCCCTGTGTCTGCCTTAGAAAACAGAGAGAGATTCTCTACCTTCGTTGAGTCAGTCCGAAGGATAGAGAGATCTGTGGTTGAGAAAAGACAAACCCATAAAAGATATCCACAGTTCCAGGGTTCTTCATCTAGGGATTCCAAGAAACCTAGATTCTCTGCACCTAACCCTCCACCACCCAGATCGAGTTTTCAAACTCAATGGACACCAAGTAGAGGTAGAGGACGGAGTCAACCGCTTCAAGGGACACACAGTTCTGCATCAGTGTCAGTTACTGGACCACCCAGACCACAACAACAGGAGAAGAGTTGCTACAACTGTGGTAAGGTGGGACACTTGATGAAGGATTGCCGTTCTAGGCCTGTCGGTGTGACACAACAACCTCCGAGACAGAATCAACAGGGATCTCAGAATAGACAACATCAAGGAGCAGCTCGAGGACGTGGACAAGCGTCTCAAGCTGGATCATCAGCACCACCTCAACACCAGGCGACTGCGAGGTTCTATGCTATGAACCCACCTGAGGCAGTTGTCAATCCACGGGTAGTGGCAGGTCAGATGAAACTTTTATATTCTGATATGTCTATATCCTGTAATATATCTGTTCTGATTGATCCGGGTGCTACGCACTCTTTCATCACTCGTGAAGTGATTCGTAACTGCAATATGACTGTTAGTCATAGAGCAGATAGTTTGTTGTTAGAGACTCCGTTGAGTGGGTCTGCCGTTTTGCAGGAGGTATGTTCTCCCTGCATCCTTTTCTTTTCTGACCATCGCATTCAAGTGGACCTTATACCACTTGATATGCAGGGGTTTGATATAATCCTTGGGATGGATACCTTAGAAAGGTATAGAGTTGTCTTGGATTGTGAGTCCAAGTTGGTTGTGTTTGCTGATGAAAGCAACACATGGATCTTTCAAGGTGAAAGAAAGATTCTGCCCACCTGTCTTGTGTCAGCTATGGTTGCTGATAAGCTGTTGAGGCAAGGATGTTATGCATTCTTAGCCCATGTGGTAGATGTTACCAAGGAAAGTTCCAACCCTGCTGAAGTTCCCATAGTCAGGGAATTCGAGGATGTGTTTCCTGAAGAACTTCCTGGTATACCACCACCTCGGGAGATTGACTTTGAAATCAATCTGATTCCAGATACGAAACCCATAGCTCAAACTCCGTATAGAATGGCTCCTGCCGAGATGGCAGAACTCAAGAAACAGCTTCAAGAGTTACTTGAGAGAGGTTTTATCCGACCGAGTACTTCACCTTGGGGTGCTCCGGTCTTGTTTGTTAAAAAGAAAGATGGGTCAATGCGGTTATGCATCGACTATAGACAACTCAATAAAGTGACAATAAAGAATAGGTATCCTCTGCCGAGGATTGATGATCTCTTTGACCAGTTGCGTGGTGCAACAGTCTTTTCAAAGATAGACTTGAGGTCTGGATATCACCAACTTCGTATTAAGGATAGTGACATATCCAAGTCTGCCTTTAGGACAAGATATGGTCACTATGAGTTCACGGTTATGTCGTTTGGACTAACCAATGCACCAGCTGCATTTATGGAACTCATGAATAGAGTTTTTCGACCTTTCCTTGATCAGTGTGTTGTCGTCTTCATAGATGACATACTGATTTATAGTAAAGATGCTCAGCAGCATGAGCAGCATCTTCGCCAAGCTTTGACCTTGCTAAGAGAACATAAGTTGTATGCTAAGTTTAGCAAGTGTGAGTTCTGGCTGCCGGAGGTATCTTTTCTTGGACATATAATATCCGCCTCGGGAATTCGTGTTGACCCTACAAAGGTAGAATCTGTTCTACAATGGGAACAACCGAAAACATCGACGGAGATTCGAAGTTTCTTGGGGTTAGCTGGCTATTATCGAAGGTTCATTAAGAACTTTAGTTCCATAGCTTTACCCTTGACCAAGTTAACCCGGAAGGATGTTCCTTTTTCTTGGAGTGATAAGTGTCAACAATCTTTCCAGTTACTGAAGGAGAGGTTGACAAGTGCACCTGTATTAGTGCTACCTGAACAAGGAAAAGGTTATATAGTTTTCTGTGACGCTTCCAAGAATGGACTAGGATGTGTGTTGATGCAGGATAAACAAGTGATTTCTTTTGCTTCCCGACAGCTTAAGAAACACGAGGAGAATTATCCAACACACGATCTGGAGTTAGCAGCTGTGGTTCATGCTTTGAAGATCTGGAGACATTATCTCTACGGAGAGACATTCCAGATTTTCACAGACCACAAAAACCTTAAGTATATCTTCTCTCAGCATGAGCTCAACATGAGGCAACGTCGCTGGATGGAGTTAATCAAGGACTACGACTGTACAATTGATTACCATCCAGGTAAGGCCAATGTTGTTGCAGATGCCTTGAGTAGGAAATCAGCAACATCAACCATGAATAGAGCACAACTAAACTCTTTAGTATGCTCTAGAAGAGATATGCTTATCTCTTTAAGGCAAGACAATGTACAGTTGAAGGTATCATTGCTAGCCGGTTTGTTAGCTGAGATGCATATTAAACCTACCCTAAGAGAGCAGATTAAAGAAGCACAGCTAGATGATGCTGCAGTTCAACATATAAGGTCTGAGTATGGAAATGAGAAGCAAGATGGGTTTCATGACTCAAAAGATCAAGTAGCTTGTTATAATGGAAAAATGATAGTGCCGGATGTGGACAACTTAAGGAAGTTAGTCCTGGAAGAAGCCCATTCTTCCATGTATGCTATGCATCCAGGGAGCACCAAGATGTATCGGAATTTGAAGGATCTATATTGGTGGCCTGGGATGAAGAAGGACGTTGCAGAGTTTGTTCTGAGGTGCCCTGTGTGTCAGCAAGTTAAAGCTGAACACCAGAAGCCTGCAGGGACAATGCAACCTTTACCCATATCACAGTGGAAGTGGGACCATGTGACCATGGACTTTGTTGTTGGCCTACCCAGGACAAGCAAAGGACATGATTCCATTTGGGTAATTGTTGATAGGTTGACTAAGACAGCACATTTCTTACCTGTTAAAACAACCTATTCTGCTGAAAGGTTATCAGAGTTATATGTGCAAGAGATAGTGCGTTTGCACGGAGTTCCTGTCACAATAGTTTCGGACAGAGGTCCTCAATTTACAAGTCGTTTTTGGGAACAGTTGCACAGTGCCTTAGGCACTAAGCTGAGGTTTAGTACGGCCTTTCATCCACAGACTGATGGACAGTCAGAAAGGACCATACAAACCTTAGAAGACCTGTTGCGAGCATGTGTTCTCCAGTTCACCGGAAGTTGGGATCTACACCTAAGCTTGATAGAGTTTGCCTATAACAATAGCTATCAGCATAGTATTGATATGGCACCTTATGAAGCCTTATATGGTAGACGTTGTAGATCACCCTTGTGTTGGTTTGAGACTGGTGAGCACCAGTTGTTAGGTCCTGACCTGGTGCAGCAAACCACGGAAAAGATTAAAGTAATACAACATAAGATTAAGACTGCTCAAGATAGGCAGAAATCTTATGCTGACAAACGTCGTAGACCTTTAGAGTTCCAGATTGGAGACAAAGTGTATCTTAAGGTCTCACCTTGGAAAGGGGTCCTTCGTTTTGGAAGGAAGGGGAAGTTAGCTCCTAGATATATGGGGCCTTATCCAATCATTGAACGGATTGGAAAGGTAGCATATAAACTAGAGCTGCCCCCAGAGTTACAAAGGTTACATCCTGTGTTTCACATTTCTATGTTGAAGAAATGTCACCCAGACACCGAGTCAGTTCTACAACCTATGGAAGTAGAATTGAATGATGACATATCCTATGAAGAGGGACCAGTGTCAATCCTTGATAAACGAATTAAAAAGTTAAAGAAGAAAGATATAAGTCTTGTGAAAGTCCTCTGGAATCATCGTGGTATTGAAGAAGCCACTTGGGAGTTAGAGGATGAGATGAGAAGGAAGTATCCTACCCTTTTCTCATAATATATTTTATCGATTTCGGGGACGAAATCCTTGTAAGGGGTGGATAATTTGTAACATCCCTGACCTGGGTTATGAGCTAACCCTAGGTGTTTTGCCTAAATATGTAATTAAATCTTTGTGATTAACTCTGAGCATGTAATTAAGCTTCTCAGAAATGTATATTTCAGTTTTTGCTCCTTTTTATATAAAGTTGTAGCACTGTTTTGTAATACAGGGACCTATGTGCAATTTACCCATTTAGAAGGGTTAACCTGCAATTTGCACATGATTAGGTGTTCCTCTGATGTTGAGACATCATGAGAAACATTTTGGTAAAGTTTGAGGGATTTCCCAAGCTTGAGCACCAAGGTGCAGCTGTGGAAGCAATCCCGGTACTTGAAACCCTAATTTGGGGTAAAATGCAATTTACCCAAATAATGGGAAGCAATTTGTAAAGAATGTTATCTAAAGTATCTTGTTAGACTCTTGCCATCATTTAGAGAAGAAATGATGAGGAATTCACCTCAATTGAGTTATCAAGTTAAGAAATAGGCTCTGTGATTGAATAATCAGGGTATATGTGCAATATCCCTTTAAGTATGAACTTTATTATTAGATTGTCCTTCCTTGCCTTCTTTTCTATAACTTAAGATAAGGTTTGTCCTTAGAATAAAGAGGAAGGGACGAGCAAGTAATGAAGGAAGGACTTAGTTGGAATTAAGGGAAACTTATGAGCTAATGTTGAAAATCCTACCCCAAGTATATAAGCCCTCCTTTCCTTAGTTGCAAGGGAACTTAACCTTCGTTCCCTTACTGTTTCATTTCACCAAAGACGACCAAGGACTGCCTTGGAGCTAAGGAGGACGAACAAGGGGTGCAAGGTAGGTTTAAACCCCTCTTCTTGCCTAATTCCATGGTTAGAATTCGAATTCAAGGTCATCTTCATGGCTAATTCTCGAAACCCTATCTTTCTAGCCGTCTCTTTTCATCCTTCCTTGGAGTTTTCACCTTGGCCAACCTGTGGGAACTCAAGGACGCCATTAGAGCTTGGAGCTTGAAAGCTTGGAGCTCAAGAAACAAGCTTTAGGCGGGTTTTATAACTCTAAACCTATGCTTTACTATGTTCATCTTTATATGCGAGTTAATGATAGCTCCTAGTATTTCCCTACTTTTCCCTGCTATTTTGCAAACAAACCCGTGGGATATCTGTACTGTTCTTGATCTAGATGATGAAGGCGTGTTTTCCAAGAAAAACCCACCGCTTTTCTTTTCCCTAAACGGTCCTAACAATTTGCTCTCACGACCTCAAGACCGTGAGAGAGCCTCGCGGTCTCGAGACCGTGAGAGGGCTCGCGGTCTCAAGACCGATTGGCCCTGTTGACCGAGCGTGGACCATATAAGAAACTTGTTCCTAATTATATAGGCTAAATACCCTCAAAATTTGGGAGACTAACTCCAAAGGAATCGGGAGATATGACCTTTTTAAGTCACAACTTTAAATGAATTAATTGCTGATTTTCAAACGGTCTGAAATTTCCTTTTTGGGCAAACGGTCTCAAGACCGTGAAAGGTCGTTGACTAAGCGTTGACCCCATGATATTACTGTTCAAAATTATGTTAATTAACAACTCACCAAGTTTGATGGTCTAATTCCAAACGGGCTAAGAGTTGAAGGGTGAATACTAGGGCTAACCCTAGATAAAATCAGTACTGAAATTATGGTGATCTAATTAGGGTTTTTAGGGTTGATTGACCTAAACGGTCTCAAGACCATGTGGGGTCCACCCACATGACCTCAAGACCGTGAGGACAATCACCCAAGACCATTTGAAGGTCTAGGGTTGAGTAATTTGACCAATTGAACACCAATTGCAAATAAGTTATCAATTTAATCAAAATTCTGATTTTGTGACCAATCAGGGTTCAACCTCTATCAAATCACCTTAGATTTTTATGAAATCTTGGGCAAACGATCTCAAGACCATGTGGGGTCGACCCACATGACCTCAAGACCGTTTGAGCCAAGTTTGGGCCCAATTGGAGCTCAATTGAAGGGTTCAACCTTGTGTTGATACACATTGTTGAGTGTTGATGGGTGAACATTGATAGACCTTAATTGAATCGATTTCAATCCTAATTGGTCAACAATTGAGGGTCAATTGAATGACCATTTGGTTAAGCATAACCTTAATTAACTAAATCCTTAGGTGGTCAACAGTTATTGGACCTTTTGAAGGCTTCAACATCGGTTGACATCATCGTTTGATTTGTTGAACCTTTGTTGAAGGACCTTGCGGTTGAGACCGTGAGGGGGCTCACGACCTCAAGACCGTGAGGTGGCTCACGACCTCAAGACCGTGAGGTAGCTCACGACCTCAAGACCGTGAGGTAGCTCACGACCTCAAGACCGTGAGGTGGCTCACGACCTCAAGACCGTGAGGTGGCTCACGACCTCAAGACCGTGAGGTGGCTCACGACCTCAAGACCGTGAGGTAGCTCACGACCTCAAGACCGTGAGGTGGCTCACGACCTCAAGACCGTGAGGTGGCTCACGACCTCAAGACCGTGAGGTGGCTCACGACCTCATGATCGTGAGGGGGCTCACGATCTCAAGCCCATGAGGAGGCTCACGGTCTTGGAGCTAGAAAGGGGCTCATGGACTTGAAAGGTCAAAGTGAGCAATCGGTCAACACTTTCAACCGAATTCAATCATGTGATGGTTCAATGTTGCTCAAATCAAACACTAATGATAATCTAAGATAGTAAGGAGTTATTTGATTAAGATTTTTGACTATGATGATGATCAATGGGGTGAATTACCAAGATACCCCTGAAGGGTCAATTGAGTTATACTTTACTCAATTCAAACCCTAATTACATGAGAATGATGTTTTTAGTTATAATGACTCTATCTAACCTGATCTAGTCTAATGTTATCATCAACCATTAGTATGATGAAAGAGAGAGTACTCTAGAGAGAGAAAGTACCCTAGAGAGAGAAAGTAACTCTAATCACTTAATGGTGATGTTTTTGGCTATGATAGCCTATGATGACTCAACCCAACCTGTTTTAGAGTGATGTTGATATCACCTAACCTTATGATGAGAGAGAAAGTACTTCTAGAGAGAGAAAGTACCTCTTTTAAATGGAAACTCAATTGAAGCATCCCCAATACACAGAAATGAGCATAATTAGGGTATGATCCACCTGTGTGAGATCATAGAAACCCTAATTATGATAAATGATGAACCTTTAACTAATCCAAGAGCATCAATGAAGGTGTTACTCATACATGATGATGTTATGAGTTTAATTCACCTGTAATGTGAATAAGTAAACCCTAATTCAAGGGTGATGACATGTAATATGAATAGTAAACCCTAATTCAAGGGTAATGGCATGCTTTTGAGCAATAAACTCTATTTGATTTAAATTAAAGATTTAACTCTTATGACAAGAGTAGGAAGTACATTCCTTATTGTTATATTACCTTTATCAGATGTATTAATCATGCAGGTTCTGATATGAAGGTAATTATATCCAGGTATGGATGTTGATGTTATATTCATTGAAGGCATGTTGTAGCCTTATGAATAAGTAATGTAATCTGATGCCTTGCTAGTGGCATCCTATGCTGATAATGGGCTATGAGAGCCATGAATACCATCAAGGTCATGCTTTAGAGATGACTTGTGATGAGGATAATGAGAAATGATGATTGATATGAGTTAGGCCTGTTACATTTAGTATTCTTCTTTTATAGCTGCTATGCTACTGTTATTGTTTGAAGAACAATGTATGCTGTTAAAGAATACTGAATGTACCTAACTAATCAAGTATAATGTAGAGCCCTGATCATAGATCCATCATTGTCAGAAATTAAGTGATGGTGAAACAGGTTTTCCATAGGGAACTCCTGGAGCACATACTTTTGAGTATGTGGGGTACATGGATGTGTAGAACCTTACATCCTAGTGTAGGAAAGTGATGTAGATGTGGAATCCATCCATCCTTCACTATAGTTCCATACCGTATCATTGGTAGGTAAACATGAAACCTCCTGATGACGAAGAAAGCACAGATATCCGTATCAGTGGTAGGTAAATATGAAACCTCCTGATGACGAAGAGAGTACAGAACGCCACTGTGACTCTAGAATAGCGAAGGACCAGTTTACCCTGGTGAGCTATAGTAGTAGAGACACAAGATGTCCTACAAGTGATCCTCTTACTGACTGAGGAAGATGAAGGTCATGAGAATCCGGCTCTCTTAATGACCTATGTATGATACTGATGCGGCTTCTCAGCGATCAGTTGGAGTATGAGTGGTAAGCCTCATCTCCACAGGGCATAATGTTGTTTGTAAAACATAATCAACCATGTAGTATAACTTGTTAGAGATGACTCCAAGTCAGTTGATTGATGTTACATTGCAATAATGTTGATATTCTCCATATCTCCTAATTTGTAGAGATCTTGTTATATCTGCAACTGTCATAGAATGCTTTGAAGGCTTTACTGTTTAAAATAATCTTTGATGTTATAATAAAGCTTCTGGCGAAGAGTTATAACTCTCGCTGGGACAATTATGTATAATTGTCTCACCCCGTAGACTTCAACTTTTTAGGTGGACGTCGGAGACGAAGAAACCATCCTACAAGTGATCAATCTCAGCAGCAGCACCAGGGGCAGCAGTAATCTCAGGTGGAGATTTGTCCTGCCATGTGGTGTAGTTAGAGTCAGTCCTATGTGTCCTCTGTACTCTCAGGTCTTGGAGTCTTGTGTTATGTGATCTTGAGATTTTGTATCTTGAATGTATATAATTACTCAAGAAGTAATTATCCTGAGATGTAAACAGTTACCTCTCTTTATGAAAGGAGTTTTTATGGATACAAGTTCTTATCTCGAAAAGTTTTAATTTTCCGTGATTTTTGTCTTCTGCTAATTACCGATTCGCTTCCGCTAAGTTTTAATCGTGTTTATGTCATGGTTTGGAGATCAGAGCCCACAATATGATTCCACTGCTCAGTTTATTTCTACTAAACTGCAATAACAATGTTATCGGCGGAGAGTTATATCTCTCGCTGGGGCAATTTACATATTGTCTCACCCCTGTGGGATCAACATTTTTAGGTAACCGCCGACGAAAAGGCAAGGAACCTATTACAGAGGAAGAGTAGCAGCAGTAGTAGCAGGGACAACAGTAAATCCTAGGTGGGGATATGAGCTGTCAAGTTGTATATAGATAGTCCTATGAGTCGTCTCTGTACTCTCAGGTCCTAGGAGTAATGTTTTGATGGATCGGTCTGAGATTTTGGCTTTAAGCTTCAAGGGTTTTATACTACCTGTGTACATGTAAGACAGAGTAGTTGATGTCTGTATTCCTCAAGAAACAATAGTACATGAGATGTATACATGAACCAGGATATAAAGTTTTACTTTGGTTCTGAATGAAAGAGTTTTCCTGTGAATGGATCTCTTTGTAAATGGTTTTAATTTTCACTGATTTTTTTGCTAATCCGCTGCTAATGATTCGCTTCCGCATTAGTTAATAATCATTTCCTCATGTTTTATTATTGTTAATGACACTTGTTATCTTAAATGATGACGGGTGTCGTTACACAAGGTATATCCTTATCCTTATATCGTGCATCCATATCGGGTTACTCAATATTTAGGGTTTGTATATCGGGTTTGACCCTTATGCTTATATCTCTTTAAAACCTTCATGGTATCGGCCTAATCTTCACCATGTGTTAGGTGATAGGCTAGACAACTGATTAGTCTCAACTAACTCAAGAGTACAAACCAATAGGGGTGTGGGGTTCCAAAGTGTATCAGGTTTCATATCATCATCTAGAGTTTTCAACACTATAACAGATTAGGGTATATACTTGACCCCATGCTATGCATAAGGTGTGGGCTTGCCCTCATATCGTGCACAAGATGTGTGTATGTCTCACTCATATCGTCCATAAGGTATAACTCACCACTATATCGTGCTAGTGGTGTATTCATATCACCATATCGGGTTACCCATCATCTAGGGTTTGTCATCTCAAGTTAGAGGTACTTAGCTCCATATCGTGTATGAGGTGAGTGCTTGACCTCATATCATGTATAAGGTACATATTTGATACCATATCGTGTACAAGGTGTGCACTTCATCATCATATCGTGCATAAGGTATATGCTTCATCATTATATCATGCTAATGGTATATTCACCTCACCATATCGGGTTAGACCCTTATGCTCATATCTTTTCATACCTTCAAGGGGTCAATCCTATCATGTGTTGAGTGACATGATAAACAACTGTTTTTAACTCTTCACAATCAACCCATTATACAAAATGATAGGGGTGTGGGGTTCCAAGGTATATCGGGTTTCATATCATCATCTAGAGTTTCAACACCATATCGGGTTAGGGTGTATAATTGACACCATGTCGTGCATGAAGTGTGTATTCTTAACCTCATATCGTGTACGAGGTGTATGCTTGACACCATATCGTACACAAGGTGTATGTATGTGCTACTCATATCGTCCATGAGGTATAAACTCATCACTATATCGAGTTACCCATCATCTAGGGTTTGTCATATCGGGTTAGAGGTACTTCGACCCTATATTGGGTTGGACCATGATGATGTCACCATCATCAACCTCTAGACTCTTTTTCTTATTATTCTAGTTCATGGACAACGGTCCTAAACAACTTTTATAACTCATAGGATTATCAATTATTCAAGAGAATTTGAAATTGAAAGTAGATCAACAAGTTCAACAAAATTGAAGGTGAATAATAACATGGTTGGGTTCAAGTTATATAACCCACCTCAAGAACAACTTCAAAGATCCAAGCTCCAAAGCTTCATGTTCCCAAGGTTGAATATGAGCTTATCAAAGGTCCAAGACTTGAGCTCCTCAGCACTATGCATGATACCTCAACACTTGTGGCCGATATCCCTCACTTGTGGCCGATATCCCTTCACTTGGCCGGTATCCCTCACTTGTGGCTGATATCCCTTCACTTATGCACGATAACAATACTCTATGCACGATATCTAAGATAAAGAGGGTGGTAACTTTCGAAAAATTTCACTAATAGGTGAAATAAGTGGTATATATAGTTGAGGTTCATGAAAAAAGAGTGTATATGAGGTGTCATCATTTTAAGCTACTAGGTGCCACATGTCCATGCATGGTTGACACGTGTACATGCATGCACTCTTATTTATCTTAAAATGAAAAACACTTGAGGATTATCTAGAGATTTTATTTTGGCCATCACTTATCTTGTTGGATAAGATATTTCAACTCAATCACCACTTTATCCTCAACCCGATACAACTTTTTCAAGGAAGTTGTAAACTGATAAATCTCACCTCCTTGAGGTTCTTATCCTATCATGGACATGGCCAAGAGTTCACAAACTGATATGAGACTCACTCTATGGCTCCTTGGCCAATATGCACTCTCATAAGAACTCTACAACTCGATACAACTCAAATTAGGGTTTCATATTCAACCCTTTCTTGGTCTTTTCATCACCAAGAGTACCATCACTCAAATATGATTCAAACATGGTGTCTCCATATTTCTGCCTCCTCTAATTGATACATAGAGGGAGTAAGGACATTATAGAGTTTGTAATTTGCATATCAACCCTACATTTTGGGTAAATTACAATTTGACCAAATTTGGTACACAAGGCACTAACATTATCCAAACAAGTTCAAACTTGGAATTTATGCTTTCCACAAGCCACCACCTACCATAATTTTCTCTCTTATGATGCTAAAATACTTAAGGCACGTTCAAAAGGTAGAATATTTCAATATAACCCCTCATCTTGGGTAAATTGCATTTTGGTCCAAAATAAGAGAACATTGCTCAAACATCATTCAAACATGACCAAACTTGAAACATAAGTTTGTCACCTGATAACAAAACACTTTAGAGGATTATATTAAAGTTCTAAGCAACTTATTTAAGCCAAACAAATAGGGTTAGTCCTAAACCCAGGTCAGGGATGTAACAACATGGGGTAGGTGGGGGATGATATAAGTCTCATCTAAGGGTGTAGAAACCTTAGGATCCTCCTCTCTCTCCCCCTTTTTATCCAAGGCATGGTTCAAGTTTCTGAAAAACACACAAAGAGCAGATAATAAGTTTATTGGGAGAATAACATACATTCTAACACACACACACATATATGATTAAAGAACAAAATAGCACAAGATGAAATCCTAAATCAGGGTTGCATAAGTTCATGGGTCAAAAAATCTTAGTACAACCCTACAATTCAAGCATGCTACCGAAATTGTAGAAAGAATATTGGTTGTGAGGTGAAGAAGATGCCCCCTAAAATAATCCATTCATGCAAAATCATTGTATCTAATCATGTGAATATCTTTGAAATGACAAAACAATAATACAAATGAAAAATTGTACTAGTGGCCAACATCGACATAATGTGAAGAAAAATAGCTATTCTATTTCTTACTCTGCATAGATATTACTTGGAAAAAAGGAAACAATTGATATATAAAGACCGTCACGTTCACTCGAAGTTGGTCACGATGATGATCTATATTGGTGTTCACTATGCGGTTGTCAAACAACATAACAACTTCACATATTTCTAACCTACCATTGCATCCGTTTGACATGCACATATGAGTTCATAGCTGTAATATATCTCGATTTTATCCTTTTGCATACTTTGTAATATACACAAAAGAGGGAGGTTGTATTTGCTTTATGACATCTTGGTTGCATCTTTATGACTAAGTTTGATGTATTTGAGCCTTTTGGCGAAGTTGCAATGGTATTTTCCATGATTTAGCATAGCATTGTTGACTTTACATCTCGTGTAGACCATTTTTTCCTTTGTTTTTACCTCGATTGAGCTTCTTCATATATGCTTTTGATTTATGATCTCACTTCTTTTGTCCTCTCTAGCCCCCTTTCTTCTCTCATAGGCATTCATTCAATATGGCTCTTTCTTTCTCTTGGCCGTGGTTAATGTCTTTCTATAGTTTTCTCCAATAAACATCAATAAATCACACCATTTTAAGTACAAAATTATAATTTAGAATAGACGTTCTCTTATAGCATTTTTATGAGCTAATCATCCTTAAGCTTTTTTCGCGCAATTTCAGGGTAGGGTGCCAATTTCTCGAACATTCTAAGCTTTCTCCTTCCACATAATGGTTGTATTTGGAGGAAGTGTAACAGTGTAACTGCTTACAGCAGTGCAGCTAACGTACCTCAGGACAAACCCTTTCATCCCCATTTTCCTATAAACCCTAATATAGAGTTACAACCGTGTGTCTCCAGCCGCCGTATCCTCACACGCCGTCCTTCCTCACTCGATGTCCATAGAAGCTCCGAGGGGTTGCAGTACTACCTCCCTGACTTCTCTGTTCCCTCGCCAAGTCATGCTCGGCATCAGCAACAATACTGCCGCAGGGGAAAAGGTCAAGGAGAAGAAGAAGGACAAGAAGAAAGACTTCAAAGAGAACACGGAGCACCGAGTAACGGATGCAAAGCAAAACGGCGGTCCCTTGATGACGGCGGGCCGGAGCGCCTTACTGCGTTCTATCGCCGCTTTTCTCAAGAGCAATGACTTTGCCCGGACCCTCGAGGTTTTCATATCCGAAACCCAACTGGAGGTAATTGCCAAACGTTTACCGTTAGTCGAACCCATACCCTAACTCAATACGAGGTCCCCCACTGCTGGTATTGCCATATGAATCGACAATGAGTGTATTTCTAGATTTTCACTATGCTTTTATGGCCTCTCTAGTTTGCTAATCTTCTGGATTCATTGGCGATTTTTTATGGACCCTGGTCCCCGATAATGCACTGTGCATTACTGGGATGTGGGGGGTAATTGTAGGCGGACATGTTCAGTGGTTGGCTGCCAGAGTTTTGTGCGAGCATATTGACTTTTTGGTTTGGTTCAACATTCACCTAGTTGGAGAACCGCCTGAATTGTGTGATCAAGGCTAACTTCCTGCCCAGTCACAAGCGGATCATGTTATTTAGGATTATAAATTAACATGCTGCTGAGCAGAGCTACAAGTTCCTCTCAGGCCCTAGCTTTCAAATCAAGTTCAAATGAAGTAGTATTTGTGTGAAGTTTCAACTAGCTTAATTGATATTCTGCCATGGGTTATGAGTATATGACCGATGAATACATGTGATGAGGTGCAGTTTCAAAAGTCCACATTGATATTTCCAAAATAGTGCTGTGTTATTAGTTTTGGGCTGCGAGGTGGTAGAGTTCTAAGAGTAATGTTGTGAATCCAATTGGTTTGTATGTGAATCAAAACAGATAAGTACAAGTTGATCAGGGAGTACAGTTTATTAATTCCAGCCTTGAGCTTAAGTTTCTTTTAGCTTGATGTAATAGGGTCCCCTATGTTGAGGCATGTGTCTACACTCCTCTAGGCTGCATTTGGTATGTGGTGAAAACATAGATAGGGAAGGGGAAAAGCTTGATGTAATAAAGTCCCCTATGTTGAGGCATGTGTCTATACTCCTCTAGGCTGCATTTGGTATGTGGTGACAAAATATATAGGGAAGGGGGCATGGGCGGGGAAGGAGAAAGGGACGAGAAAGGGGAGCGGAAAGTGTTAAAAACGGTTGTTGGGTAATATTCGAATGGGGATGGAAAAATGCATGGTAAAGTACTTGAAAAGTGTTATTTGTTATATAGGTATGGGGATGAAGATAGAGAATTTTGATATAAAAAACACCCCATACAAGTATAAATTATACCTATTAAATTTGAGACAAACTCAAAGCATGTTTTTTACGTAAACCACGAGAACATTCTCTTATTAAATTTATTACGAATATAAAATATTAATTTATTACAAAATATAATTAGAATCTTTTGATACGCAAGTTCTATTTCTTAACAATCACTGAAAATAAATACCTCATTGAAAAAATTGGCAAACCAAAATCTTTTCATCATGATTATTTTTTGGATAAATACAATATGATCAATCTTTCGCACTCATATTGTGATTATGACTTGACGCCGCTCGTGCTGAGTTTATATGAGAAAATGTCACTACTTGGATATAAGCAAAACAGGTGCTGCAATGGCTAGGAGTGCCAAAGACAATGAAGGTAGATGAGTAGGGGGCTTTGAGGATATGGTGTGGACATGTGAGGCCACCAGGGTCAAGCTGTTTGAGATTTACACTGCCTTGCAGTTTGCTAAGTTGAAAAACCTTACTGAGGTCCATGTTGAAATGGATTGTTTGAGTACAATATCTATGATAAATGACAATTATCATCACTACCCCAAGTATGCTTATTGTAATGTCAAGATTCAAAGGAGCCTCAATGACAATAAGAAAGTGACTTAAAGGGAATGCGATGGTTGTGGATAAATGGGCTAAGTTCCACCTAAAAAATCCTAGATGTGCCTATGAGTACACTAGCCCTCTGGTGAGATTAGAGATCTCATAGATAGAGACATTTGGTAGCAGTGTTACCACGCTTATTTTTCCAAACCCGATTAGTGATAGTAATGACATTCTAAGCTTGCTTGCAAGATGAGGGCAAGATGAATAAGATTACCTCTTGACTCACCTTAAAAGTACAAATTGGCGGGAAACTTTGTCTTGGCTAGAAAAAGTTGAGGATTTTTTTTGGTGAAAATTATTTTGTTAGAATTTACTATTTTTTTGTAATTAGATTAGTTCTCGAAGGGAAAATACTTTTAGGAAATTATTCATTTGGAAGGAAATAAAAGTTTAGATAGGAATTCAACATTTGACAGGAATTTATTTGGAGCAAGGAAGAAAATGTCCGATTTTGATGCTGTTTCGTTGGCCATAGAAGCAGAAGTTTACCAAAATTTTGATGGAAATTTAGACAAATGCGTTCCTAACATTTCAACTGCAAAACCAATGATTTATATATGAAATTTTACCAGAATTATCTACTAGTGTAGATCTACTCAAATATGTAATAATTTTCATACTGGATATTTGGGGATGGGGGTCTCCTCACGTGTGAGTGAAGGACCTTGAACTGTTTCGATGGGGATTTCGATGGAGAATTTTATGTCATTTTTCAATGGTGAAATAAATGAATTCATTAAAGTTTGCAAGCACAATGTATAAACTTAAAGACACAAAACTGTGCAAAAAATGCTCTAGGCAGTCCATAGTACATTAAAAAGAAAGAAAAATTTCGATGGACAGTGCGTTTCAACAGTGCATTTCGATTTTCGATGGCCATCAATATTGAAATAATTGTGGAAATTTTGACAATTTCGTGGAAATTTTAAACTATGATTTGGAGGGAGACTCTTTACTTGGAGCGAAAACATCAATGGAGGGAAAGTAAATTCTTGACAAAAACTCTAATTGAAGTGAAATATATTCTTGGAGGGATATCATTAATTGGGAAAGATATATTTTGAGTTGAGAAGTTACCTTAACAAAAGAGTTAAAACTTAAAAGTTTAGCAGAAGATTTTTTTTTTAAATTTAACATAGAGAAATAATTCTTAGATGGGAATATTTTTTGTTAGGAAACTAAAATTTTGATGGCGGAAAATTGTTATAGGGAGACATGACTTTTTAGAGAAGGAAAAGCTTTGTGAATGTGTCCAGTTAATTAGCGAAGAGTCAACTTTCTTGAAATAAACTTTTTTCACCATCATTCACCATGTCTTTCCATGGGGACAAAGATGAGCCAAAATTTTCCATGATTCCCATCACGATTCTAACCAAACAACCAATTTTTAATTTTCCCACTATCCCCCTCCCTATGATTCACATTCACTACATACCAAACGCAACCCCAGGGATTGCCTTGAGACAAGAGGCAGGGAGGCCCTTAAGGGAAACTCACCATGTTTAACAAGATCTCCTATCTAATGGAGCGGTCCTTATAACGAGGAGTATCACTAACCTCTTCGCTTCAAAAACCCATGTATGCAATCTCTAGCAAGGAATCACAATGATTTACAAACTTCTCTTTTACATTTAGCAAATCACATTGCTTAAATAACCCAAGTCTTTCACTTTATATAGGAATCATGGCAATTAGTGTTGTTTTCTCTCCCTTTATAGCCACGAAATTTCAACTACAATCCATGATGAGGCTCTTGTATATCTTGTAACGAGATCTTCTCTTGCCAAAATACTATTATATGAACGTAGCTGTTGACTTGATACCTGTTTTCTACATTATTTTTGTATTCAACTTTTTTATTAATTTTTGAATTTTTTTATAAATGTTTTGCTTATTCTTTATAAGCATCGTAATATACTGTAGATATATGGGAAGGGTGGTGCCAATTTTGATGGAAGGAAGGTAGCAAAATGTGATCAGTGTTGTTACTTGGGTTCTATTATTTGAATGGATGGTGCTGTTCAAAATGATGTTTGTCACATGACCACATTGCTGAGGTTGAAACAGAGTGCAATTGGAGCAACATGTGTCTGAAGATCCTACTCTGATGACAAACTAAGTTTTGTAGACAACTATGTGACCAACCTTGCTCTATGAGAGTAAATCTGTGGAGATGAAGAAACAAGTTATTGAATGTGGCGAAAATGTGTATGTTTAGAAGGATGCACGGGAAGACAAGGAAAGATCGGATGAGAAATGACCTTAAGCGTTGAGGAAAAGGTACGTGAAGATCACCTGAGATGGTATGAATATCGAGAAATAGTTCAAATTCAAAGGATTTACCAACTCAAACAATGCTATTAATTCGAGCATAGTTAAAAGAAGGAAGAAGCAGGCCCTATGTTTACCTTGTTGGGGTTGGTCCAAGGTAGTGGACCTACCTTAGAATGGTTCGCAATAAAAAAAGATTGAGAAGAGCTATAATGAGTAGGGATGGCAAAATGTGAAAGTCTGCCTCCACCACCCAATGATCGACCCACTCCATCAAGTTTAAATTGAAAAAGATAACTGAACAATTTGATTCTGGTGGACTAGATGTTTGTTTGTTGTTGTCCATGGTGTCACCATCATTCAGTTCATTTCATCAACACGATACTAAGCACGAACATGCATATATTTTTATGCACTTGAACTCAAATCAAATAATGATGTCTCCCATCATTCTAAATCATGCATACCTCACCTTTGGTTCTTACTGTTTGCTATTGCACGTGCTTGAATACAACCAAGTATGTGATAGATAGTAGCATTCATGCATACAATCTCCTACTCCATTGTCATTAAAACTGGTTGCACATCGTTGACTGGTTGTAACCTTCATGATATCAACTACTTATACTCTTAATGCTGTTGACCGACTGCAACCTTTATGACGCTATCCAACTACACTCTTGACTCCATTAATCGGTTGTAACTTTGACAACATCACCAACTACAATCTTGACGTTGTTGATCCACTACAACCTAGGAAGCACAAACACTTCTTGGGAGGTGTCATGGCCGTGTCTGTTGCATGGCAGACTCAGACACGTTGTGGACACAACTAGACACACTATGGATACAATGGACACACGGTTGACACAACTCGGGCGTGTCCAACTCTTTTTAAAAGAATTTTTGGCTTGGACGCGACTGGGACACGTCTTAGACAGCTTGGACACGGCTGGCGCAGCCCAACATCATTTGAGTCCAGTTATGTTAAAAAAGACTAAACCCTTCTATGTTTCTTGATTATCGCGTTCCCCACCTGACAAATGTAAAAGCCTCTCCACCCCTTTCCATCTTCTTGCACTGCTAAACCTTTCCTTGCCGCCAAATGCTGCTCCATCTCCAACAACAACATTGAAGAGAGGACGGGCAGCTGTCATCTTCCCCATCACCAACCAACAACCAAGATATCTCAGGCCGCCGCTGGCGAGGGAAGGTCATCAACCGCGACCACCAATGGCTTAAGGAGCCACTACTCCAGCTCCTGTTGTTGTTGCCACTGCGGGAGATCCAATTGTTGTCTCATCCTCTTCTTCCACCACCACAAGGTACGCCTACTTCCTCTTGACCTCATCCTCTTCTTCCTTCGCTACTTCCACCTCTTCTTCCTCCACTTCCACCTCTTCTTCCTTCTCCTCCACTTCTCCACTTCTCCTTGCACATTGAGCCTATGATCCCTCTACCTCTATTTCTTGTTGTGCTTCTCTCTACACAACTCCGCCCACTTAGCTTGTTTCTTCTCCTCTACTCCCCACAACTGCAGCCCAACATATCCCCCTCCCTCCCTTAATTCTTCTTATATCCCCCCCTCTCAAATTCTTCATGATTCTCCTGTCCCCCATTTTCTATCCACCCCATTTTATCCTTCTATCGAATCCCCATGAATGTTTCCCACCGTTTCCACTAACTTTTCCTTGTCCCTATTTATTTCTCTTGACCCCTTTCTATTTTTCCCTATGATTCTTTCCCTTCTCCCCATTTTTCTCCAACTCTCTTCTTCCTACCACTATCAAGTACCAACATTTCACTCCGTATCAACTCTTCCTGATTGTCCCCTCAATATCTCTCCACCCTTACCAATGTCTCCTCCCCATCCTCTTTTTCATATTCTTTCCTCTCCCTCAAAATTAGCTCTTTTCAACCAGGCTTTCCACTTCCCCCCTTCATTCACACACGCTGATGTCTTCTTCCCCTTCTCCCCGCAGATTCTCATTGTTCTCATACTGTGGTCTTGTCCCTCTCCAATCTATGCCTGATTTTTGTAATTATGTTTTTTCTTCTTCTATTATTCTGATAATGCTAACAATAATTGTTGTTGTTGGTTCAGTTGTGATACACAAATATGTAGTGTTTGTTGTATGTATATCATTCTGTGTTGGATTTCATGATTGTTGAATTGACTTGATTGTTGTTTATTTATTATCCAATAGTCATCATTTTATAATTTTAATTGTCAATTTGCTTTAATGTATTGCAAGCATGGATATGTTCATATTGCTTTATAAATAGAACTAGATCATGTTTGTTGTATCTGTTGGTTTTTTTCTATTTGGATAAATGTGTTTTATGGATGATTGTATGTCTTTTTAGTTAAATGAAATACAAACTCCAAATTAAGTTCCTATAATAGGTGTGTTTATACTTTATACATAAAAAATATATACATATAAGTGTAAAAATTCACAGTGTATGTGCCCTAAATTTTTGAAAATTGCCGTGTCTTTTGTCTGTGTCCATCTCAGTACCTGTGTTTGTGTCTGTGCTTCCTAGGCTACAACCTCTATGACATTATCTTCTGTTTGTAATCTTGGTGTACGTCCACCACTTACACTTTACGATGTCATAACTAAGGATCCATTGCTTGGGGCGACATTGTTAGCCCTCTGATCGACTAGACGCTAGCTGAAAGAAGGAGTTCCCTTCCTAATGTTGTTTTCAACTACCAGTTATTGCCCTCTAGTATCTGGGCATTACTTTCTTTTTTGGTCGGCCTGTTTCCCGATGACAGATGGCAAGAGGTAGCTAAATTGAAGTTAGATGTAGTCTTTTTCTCTAACTACATGGTCATGCTAGGCGGCTATCAGGACGTGGTAGACATGATGAAGCAGTAGTAGTAAACACACGAAGGCTTTTTAATATGCTTTTAAATGCTGAAAATGGGACCCACGTAAGCTTAAAATGCAATAGAGTTGGCACTCTGTCTCCGTTGGTGGATTTATCCACAACTGGCCCAAATCCTATACCCCTGATGAATGAACATCCCATACATCTTCCAATGACAAATTGGACGACCGATCAGAAGTGGGTGAATGGTGCATTTGGTAATTGTTATGGATGCACCAGATAAAATTGACATCCCCTATTAATGAGTAATTTTGAATCTTTTACATCTTGATGAGGGCATGATCTATATCAAAATGGAATGGAAAAGAAGGTTACATGTAGTCATCCCCATGATGGTTGAATTGATTTTTAGCTGATGGTAATGATGATTTCTTTGTATGTTATATGAGTTTTGATTATATCCTTCAGTTGACTTTTCTAAAGGAAAACTTCAATTAGGAAGGATTAGGAAGCAACCCAAATGGTAAAACAATAGGAAGCTTACTTGAGAAGTAAAGTTGCATGTTCACTCCTAGTTTTGATCCATCTGTCCCATCATCAATCTTATGAGTTGACTCATTATCCTTAGGTGAAATGAGAACAAAAAATTAATAAAATTAGACATCCATGTAATTCTCCATGATCCAAGCTTCATTTCTTTGGGAAATTGGGCATGAATTAGAATGATTAACGTCCCTCCCATCTTCACAGTAACTTGATGCGTTCACCCTTTGTTTCTGAATTTGTCTGATTAGTCTATTCTAGACAATCCAATTTTACTCATTTTGATGACACTTTTTTTTGGTAATTATTGAGCCAAGAGTTTTTTCAAGCGCAAGTACAATTGTCATAAAATAGCCAATTTTTCAATTAGGGAATCTAGCACATTACCTTATGATTGGCCTGTTTTAGTAACCTGAGATATATTAAATTTTTGTCAACATAACATTGCCCTAGGCATGTGATTATTTTCATCTCATGACTTGTTTTCCTTGTGTCATCTTTGTACAGTAACATGTCAACATGATATGTTTTAGGTAACTTGTATGATGGCATGTGTTTAACATGATTGATCATAGTTATGCTTCAAGTGCATTGCAAATACACCATTAGAATAAGAATATTTGTGAAATTTCTCAAATTCATCGACTAAGATTAGATTAGAATGACTCATCTAAATTACTGCTAGCCCATCTTGGCTGAACATCAACATCAAAGTGGGTTGTTGTGAGCCCTATGCTATATGTTTTAACCTTAACCTACGCTGCTACCACAAGGCAGTCTCAGTATTAGATAAAGTTGCAATACTGAAGTTATGTTTGTCTTTTTAATATTGAGGTTGTCTCTGTACCACATATTATGTCTAATTAATTACATAATTGCAATTATAAGCTACATTCAATGTCCTAGTTATATGAAGTTCTTCGTTTGAATCTATGGTTTTATAAAGGGTAGCTCGCTTATCAGATGCAAAGTAGTTCCTGAGAAAATGTCACTCTTTTTCTGTAATTCATGTATCACACTAGAGTGCTTGCATATTATTTTGGCTTTTTGTGATTTTTTTCCGAAATTGGTTTGCCATGTACCCTCTGTAATGTCATTTTTTTGCAGCTGGATGACATAGAGAGTTGCGAGTTGAACTTGGAAGACATCTTAAGCAAATTTATGGAATCAAGGTAATTATTTGTTTTGTTATGCTAATGCTCATATCACCATTTGTATAAAATGTTTGACTTAAATTTTATTTTAATGTATACATAATGCCTAGTTATCATTGCTAAGAAACTTTTGATTTTTGAAGGGGTTGTATTTATTTCATTTAAAAATGTGTATGTCTTTTTGACATATTGAAAACTTGATATAACATCATAAACTAATGGTAGTATGATTCTTTTGTTGGGTAACTATTTCAAATTCCAATTTTTGTTCTTGGTTCATTGGGGGTTTCAAATGATTGTAGAACATGGTGACCTAGTCGCTAAGTCTCACTGGCACGATATCATTTTCTAAAAGAAACTCTTATCAATATTTTTGTATCAGTATCCAAACTTAATTGTAATTCAATAAAAACAATGTTTGCAAAATTATTTTATCATTCTAGAATTACTCTAGAAATCTAATATTTGAATTTTGTTTCGTTGGTTAGTGAGCCCTCTAGGTCTATGGAAGTGTAGATCATGCGTTGTGTAGTTTTTGCTAATGCAAGGGTCACAATGAATAAATCCAAAATGCATAGTCCTTTTCCATGAAGATTGAGCACCACATATTTGATTTTTGGGTATCTTGGAAAAACAGTTGAATGATCACTGGTGGGTAAATGCCAAGTTTAACAACTAGAGTACTTAGCTACTATGTGTTACATGGAACAGAATTTAGTTGCATGTCCACCACTAAAACCAATAAATTTAGAAACTCTAGCTTGCCATGCTCAAATAGCTTACCTTCACTAACATTAACAAATTTGAATCAAATAAAATTCAAACCTACTGATAAATATTCGCTGATTTCGCAAGAGAAATAGATAGGGATTATGGGGTAGAGAAGGAAATATGGAAGGAGTAGAAGTAAGGGTCATATATCCTTTTTGTTCCTACCAAACATACTATAATCCGGTCGTGCTTTCTCCTCGAATGTGACCTCCTTTAGTCGTCTCTCTATCTGACTAAACATGGTTGCTTTTATAATATGTGGTCTACACATAATATTCTTTAATGGCTTTGATATTTAGATTACTGTGGGTGTATTTTTGGACTAGACAAACTTCACATGCTAATGGAGTTGTGATTAACACAAGGTTGTTCTGCGATGAGCCTCTATGCGATCTGGTTGGCTTGTGGAAAACTGCGACATGCAAATGGGAACATCGAAGAACATGGTTTGTGCTGAAAGTAACATACTCGATTGAGATAATTATGTAGTTATTGCATTGTATGGTCGTAGTAGCATGTAGTGCCACATTCATACAATAACACATCTTTGTGTAGTTCTTTGATCTCGTGAAGTCTTCCCATTTATTATTGTGGCATAGGGTATGATTCTATTATCTTGGTGTTACTTTTCTTATTTATGCACTTGCCACATCTCTGTGATTGCACTGTTTCGCTTGAGTATTCGTGAACACGGGTTGTGCATAAAGGCATGCCCCACATGTTTAGTGGACGTGTAAAAATGAAGGTAAAGTGATATTACCCATGCACGTGTACTCTAGGAATGTGCATAACTTTGACAATAGACTGCTTACATTCTTCTTTCAAGTTTTACCACTGCACCCATAAGAATGAATGTACAAATGACAATTCGTTTCATCTTTTTTAACCATGAAAACCAATATAAACCAATTAAATAAAATCATAGGAAATGTCTTATCTTGGGCTAGTTCACATATTATACAAACACCAAAAAAACACACTAAATCAAGTTGCGTATTAGCTGAAATCCTAGATGATGATGATTGTAATAATAGTAATCATCATCATCATCATCATCATATCTTCTAGGCCTCAATCGCAGGCATGTTGGGGCTGAGTACATGGATCCTTCTTTTCCAATCAGCTCTATTGTGAGTCCTTTTTGATCAAGATGTAAAGATCTCCCCTTATAAGCTCTTCCCAAGTTAATTTAGGCGTGCTGCTATTTCTTTTAACTGTGCTGGACTCAATATCATTGCTTTGAATGGGCATGTTAGTCATTTTGTAGCAACCAGTGTTATCAAGGCGGGCGCCTAGGCGTCCTAGGCGCTCCAGAGGTCCCTCAAATCTAGGCGCCTAGGAGTCATAGGTGAGTTGGGAAAACTAGGCGGGTTGGGCGGGCTAGGCGGGCGCCTAGGCGGACAGCCTAGGCGATTTTGCTGCAATTGTTGCAAAAAAATCAGTCCTTTTATACTACTGTTTCTTTGATTTTTTTCTATTTCCTATTGTGTCTCCTATTCTAGCTTCTTTTCTTTTCTTTTTTTGCAATTTCTCCTTCATTTCCTGTTCCTGCTATTGCATCTAAATTTTTGTTACTTCTATGTCCCCTCTTATTGCTATTTCCTTGTTACTCATATCAGAAATTCAGATTCTTACTTGCATCTCCTGCTCGCACGTCTACTAGACTACTAGTACCACTTCTATTTGCAAGTTTTCTTCTACTTTTTCTTACTTATTCTTGCTCCTACATGACTACATCTCAAACAGCTGTTGCTGTTTGCATGTATTTGTTAAAGCTTCCTGATCTCTTCTTCGTCCCCGTAGGTGTCCCCCAACAACTCCTTTACAACTATTTTTTGTTTATCTAACTTCTTTCTCCTTCACGTCTCCTCTGTTGCTGTTGCACGTTTCTTTATCTGACTTCTTCCAACAACTTACTTGCATTTTTCTTTTATATTTTCCTGTTTTCTTTCTTGTTCAGTTTCTACTTATCTTCAACATTCAGTTCCTCTTAATTCTCCTTCCTATGGTCCTCCCAACAGTTATCAATGGAAGTTCAGCATATCACAACATCAATGAACACATAATTACAAAATTGCATGTAGTATCATGTGTATAAATAAATAAATATGTAACTGAAAATTAAGTATAAATAAAAACGCCCAGAAAAGCCTAGGCGCCCATAGGATGAAAACTACCGCCTAGCCGCCTTGACAACCTTGGTAGCAACTTGTCCTCTATACTTGCCACCCCACTTTGTTCATGATACATTAATTTCTCGAGTGATGCATGAAGGTTGGGCAATGAAGTGCATAAAATAACATATTAATCATCACTTTTCACATCCCAAGCTTAATTGGCTGCATATTCTCTTACAACACAAGAAATTTAATAAATGAAGAGGCAACTTAGTGATTCACAAGTAATTTGCATACAACATTGCATACTAAAATTCACTCTCTACAATTTCCCACAACCTCCTTCCATCATCAATCAATTTCCCACCAAAATCACCTGGTGACAAGCTTATTTATACCTAGTTGTGCAGAATATGGGAATTAACAAGTGATAAAGTTAGACTCAGCTTATGTAACCAAATAAACAATCACTTTCCAAACACAATCGTAAAGAGATGAGTTCGATTTCACGAACATTCAATTATGACTTTCCTCATCCACATTGCTACTAATAAAGAAATTAAGGCCAAGAGGCCAAATAAAGAGGTGTGAGCGTTTGCTCCCTCAAGCTATAGTAAAGTTTGATCGAAGAAGACCTAAGCATCTTTTTTATGACACATGATCTTAATCATGCCACAATTATTCATAGCGACAACAATTCAACCAATCATACAAATATATTTTGATGGAGCAAATAATTAAACAAAATTCCATCGCAAAATCTTACAAGGAATGAAAATGTCTGATTTCAAAATTGTTTTCAGTGGTCCAAAAACATTTTATTCAAATGTGAACACATTCATGATATCATAAATTCCAGAAAGATATTTCACTCACGGGTTTGGTGAGAGATAGGGGGTGCCAACCCGGTGTTTTGCTTGATTGTTGTCCTTCTATTAACCGTTATCTCTTTATACTGGGACCATAGAGCTGGTACATGCCAACAATTGTACCTTTTGAGGAATGTTGTGTTCTCGTGAGCAAAAAGAAGTGGAAATTAAAAGGTTCTTAAAGAATCCTAGAGCACGACCTCTCTAATGCGCCAATGTCGTGAAGGTTCCTTATTTATTGTACCATATCTTGGAAGAAGTTCCAATAATTAAGTATAACCTTTGAAGTAGAGTTGGACTGTTAAATTTACTTGGTATTTTGAAATGGGCATATACATGAATTTTGTTATTAGAATGATCTGCATGTCTAAGTACACTTATTTATGCAATGTTACGACATATGAGACACATGTAGGGGTGCATGCATGTGTGAGTGAAGGAAACCAAAAATAACGTTTACAGGAAATTTAATTTCAATCTTGATGTTGAAATGAAGGAATTGGTTTATGATTTTTCATACATGTTGTATAAATATAAAGACAATCAATACTCGGACAAATTGGGGCTCTGTGTGGGTTCTACATGACTCCATGAGTGCACTAATGCATTGGATTATTGATTTTGCAAGTTTTGTTACAAAATTCAAGCAACTTTTTAGAAGTCTAGAATTCTGCTTGAATGATAACGAAACATGTTACATAGTTGGACATGCAAATTTTCAACTGAAGAGAGCACAAGCTTTACAAGTTAAGAAATCGATGCCATCAATTAACAATGTATTTACAGAAACATGATCTGTAGTTGAATCTTGAGTGTTATGGCTGTTGTTGTCTTTGATGTATGTCCATATGTAAAGTTGGAGGTTCTACCAACATGTTCCTCCCAATTGTTTTGATCCTAGACAAGCATTTAGGGCTGAGTCATATCCGGTTTTGGTAGGTTTGTTCCCAAACCCATATTGTTAGATGGATTGTGTTGGCTGTGTTAATTAGGTTTGGATAATATTTGAAAATCTCGACCCATACCCGATCCATGTAACCTAGGGTTCGATCGACTTGAATAACATCATAATATGACAATATTTTCAAACATATACGTATAAACATATTTTGAAAGAGTTTTCAAAACATGGTCGTTTTGTTATATGTTACATATATGTATCGCCCGTAAACCTACTACACTAACAACTTGTTGAAAAGGATATTGTTTAGATTAGACATGTTTATAAATTAGTGTCATCTCCCATGTATTTATGAGATCTAATCAAATATCATTCCATCGTTTATAGAATATTTGCAACTTAGCATTGAGTGAAAATGCACATTATATTTCAATGAATGATCTATTGATGTCCGATTAAGATAATTTTTGAAACACATCTATTGTAAGTGCAGACATCATTAGATTATGTTGTAGGTTATTGCTAGCATGCTAAGTATCAAATGGGAGTAAATCACTTAAAGATACTCTAGTATATTGTTCATTTCATTTTTTATTAATGTATCAAGATAGACAAGTTTTAAATCTAATACAATTTGGAAAGTTTGCAGTAAAATGTATCTTACAAAAGATCCATATTTTATATTCACAGTTGGTATTTAAATATGTATATGTAATTAATTTGAGCATTTGGGTTTTTCGGTCATGGGTTTATGTAGGCACTAAACTGATCCATGTGAACATTTGGGTCAACATTTCGGCCCAACGTGCCGAATCAAAAATTATATGGACCTAGTCTGGTTTTTGTGGGTTAGGAATAGTGTTTTAAAACTCGACACGATTTGGCCCGTTGAACTGCCATTCAATAGGTCTAGCAGGTCGACTGAGACTAAAGCATGTTTTGGCTAAGACTTGTAGTTGCCGGATGACTTGGTCGGTTCAACCGCTGAAGCGGTGACTTGCTTCGTTCAGCCGCTGAAGTGGTGACTTGCTTCGTTCAACCGCTGAACTGGTGACCTAGCCCTCAGTCAAAGACCCAATCAAGCTTTCTCAATTTTATTTTTCCTTCCCTTAATGTGCATGTCTCTAAATTTAATGTCCTTTAACATAACACCAATTATTCCACACATTGGTATGTTATGTAACTTACAACTTGTTCAAAGCATTGCAAAACCATTTGTTTTCTTCTTTAGGAATATATTTTTGGTCATTATGTTTGATATTTCCTAATTCATCATTCTTATGATTTCATACTATAGATTGTACCCCAACACTGATACAATAATGTATATCTACAAATCCCAAATTTAAATAAATAGATGAGGCAGCAACAATAATTGATGAATAGTTGTTGGGGTGGGTTAGATTATAGATTTTATATATAGGTTTAGAATTTTATAGGATTCATATTTAGGTTTTAGAGTAGGATTTAATATGATATTATACTAATAGGAATTCTATTTACTATTAGGAATTATATAATTAATAGGAATCAATTAAAAAAATCTTAATGGGCCTGATTAAGTGGCCCAATCCGCCTGGGCGGGTCGCCCAGTTTGCTTCACTGAATGTACTGGGCGCCTGACTTTGGAGGACCCAAGGACCGCCTGGGCGCCCGCTCGTACAACACAACTTGTTAAGGCGCCGCAAGGCACCCCGAGGGGGTGCCCCTTGCCCTGTGCCTAGCTTATATTACAACCTTCACCTATTTTGTGGGTCTGATGGTATATTTGTGTGCTTTAATGTTCCATGTTGAGCTAATGTTCAAAATTAAGATCATTGCCTGTTTTATGTGCGTAACATCATTTAATTTTAATCTAATACTCCTAATATACAATCTATTTTTTCTTATGTTGCACCTTCAATTCAGTTCCTTTTGAGCAGCTATGTTATGAAGGATAGTGATTACATAGCTTAAAATTGGGAGTTATGACATTAAATCTTTATTATCTTTTTGACCTTTCTCTTACATTGTTTACAGTAATTCTATTATTGTTCCTGACATTATTGTTAATTAGAATCTATTAGAAATGTAATCAGTTGTGCTTTCGTATCATAAAATATATGTATATGGAAGTTAACCATATGTATACATATACCTACATATATAACTGTAAAACGTGTTCATGAAGGGGGAAATGTTCATAAAACCATGACAAATGTGTATATATTGGAAAGATATATAGATTTTATTTTTTAAAGGCCGCTTCGGCATAAAGGCGCTCAGGTTTGGCGTCCTATCGCCGTAACAACTATATCCATCAAAACAGTTCTATGCCTTTTCAGTCACACATGCCGGAGTTTCCGTACCCAATGAAATGCCAAATAAATGAAAAGCTATCTCTATCTCCGACGCTTTTGAAAATGGTAAGCTTTACCAAAATCTAGACATTTTGCTCTATGTTTTGAACATTGTCTACCACGATTGGCAATACAAACTCTCTTAACTTAACATATGGGAAATGAGTTAAAGATTTGTTCACAGAAAAGATTATGATTGCATTTTACGATATCAATTGATATCTTATCAAGCTGCCAATTATATTGTATGCATCCATTCAACCAATTATCAAACTTGGATGTAATGACCATGACTCAAATAGAAATTCAAACATTTGAAGGAATTTCACTGAAAGATGAATCCAAACTTAAATCTAGATTGCTCATCCTACTTCAATCCTGCTTTTTTTACACAATATCCAAGGTTCACTTGTTGGTGAGTGAAGACCTGTCTTCTTTGGTGGCATAGTCACAATATTCGCCGTTTTATTGAAAAAAATATGTTTTTTCCCCTGCCGTATGTGACACGCCCGTTTAAAACTCCAAACCGTTTAATACGTTTTATTCGCGTTTTATACCCGTATACCGTTTTAAACACGTTTTATACGTTTTTTTCCCTTTGCTCCTCCATCGTTCCCTCATCTTCATGTTCTTCTTGCTGCTACATTTCTTCCTCTCTGTTTCCTTTTTATGCTTGCTGTTATATTCTGCCCATCTGCCTCCATCTTCTCTTATTGTTTCTTCCCCTTCCTCTTCCTCCATTATCATTTCTTTGTCATCTTCTTTCTGCTTACTTTTCTTCCCCCCCTACTTCTGTGTTACCCCTTCATCCTCCTAGCTCCATCTTTTTCCTTCTTTTAATTACTTTGCTTTCATTTCTCCCCCTACCACTATTTCCCCTTGCTAGTTACATCCTTTTAGACCCTTCTCCAGATTTTCCAACTTCCCATTTAATCTGTATCCTCTTATCCTCTCTCCATCATCCTTATTTAGTTCTTTTAATTCCCCTCCTTTGAAATCACCCATTGTGACCACTGTAAGTCTGTACCCTTCTTCTGATATTTCTTTTTTGTTCTTATTTGCAATTGAAATATGCAATTAATCCATTAGTTATGAATTTTTTCACCTGTTTTAGATTTTCAATGAATATTGATTTGCTATGTTTGACTTGCACATTGCAAATATTAGGGGTCATCGATTTGATCTTCAACTTTGATTTTCACTTGTAGCAACTTGACTTACTCTCCATCACTGAATTATGTTTCCTAAATTATGTCGTATATAAGTGTGTGTGTGTATATATATATATATACCCGTTTTTTCCCGACTTTTTTCCGAATAGTTGACCGTACTTTTACCGTACTTTGACCTTTTTTAATCCAATTTTTTCGCATAATTCGCGTTTTCTGAATTTTTCAGCTCGACCGTACATATCCCGAATACCAAATTTGTGACTATGGGTGGTGGTTCACTACCCAAGTGCTTCCTGATGATAGAACCATTTTGGCGAACATATTTGTATTGAACGAGATCTTCTATGTTAATAACCTTGTGGCTTGTGAACTAAAGGCCCCAAGGACTCTTGTAGGATGCTGCCTTAAGCATGAATGCTACCAGCTTCATGCTTGTGCGTCATCCTCTTTTCTTTTCTTGAATGATTGTGTGATCGGTAAACTTGTGAGTCTATTCAAATGATCTTTATTAGATTTGCTAAAGTAGAAGTCACATTATCCATGGTTCATGGATAACTCTTTTTGTAACATGTTTCATTATACTGATAGCGACATGATTATCTAGGTGGACATGCATGGCATGAATGGGTGCCTAGAATGTCTTGATGACAATCAAGTTTTTAAAGTGCATGAGGTGCATCGAGGCGTTTTTGGTCTTGTAGAGGCAAGGCGTAAGCCTCGAGGTGGTCAAGGCATAAGCCTCAGAATGTACCGATGCGTTCTAATATTATATACAATTAGAAAATGCATAACAAAATCACATAACATTACCTACTTGTAATATAAATTATCAAAAAGATACATCACGTATCAATCTCATGTTGTCAAGTTCACAAGTCAAGAGTCAAGACGAGAATAGCAGTCACAAAGTCAAGTACTAAACAACCAACATACGAAATAAGGATACATCAAA
Organism: Alisma plantago-aquatica; assembly: GCA_963693085.1. Lineage (NCBI taxonomy): Eukaryota > Viridiplantae > Streptophyta > Magnoliopsida > Alismatales > Alismataceae > Alisma > Alisma plantago-aquatica. The sequence continues at coordinate 565,914,312 of OY856410.1, read as the reverse complement.
GATCAAACAACAGAAATGATACTTCATAAAACAACATGAGATTGATACATCACGTATCAATCTCATGTTGTCAAGTTCACAAGTCAAGAGTCAAGACGAGAATAGCAGTCACAAAGTCAAGTACTAAACAACAACATACGAAATAAGGATACATCAAAGATCAAACAACAGAAATGATACTTCATAAAACAAGTACATCACTACAATAACAGTAACACAAAAAAGACATGAGTCATGAATCATGAGAAATGAGACTGCTGACTCATGAAGTGGCTCCATCCATAAATTCATCATCACTCGAGCTACTAATGGGATCATCAATAGAATCATCCATATAAAGAATTTCATCGTCATTTCCCCCAATTGCATCTTCTTCGTCACCAAGAATTTCTATCTCCTCTTCCTCCACTGCTGGTTCTTTTCCTGTTAAAATAAATTCAAATAGGTAAAATTTGGTATAAGATATCCAATTAGAAACTATCACTATCTGAAAAAACATTCTAGCCACCTGCAGGTCTCCTCCTCGGAGGTCTTTCTTGTTCTCCTTCCTCCTCTAAGTCCACCACATCATCCTTAAGTGCAACATTTGCATCTAGATCTTGGAAACCTTCATTGTCTTCAAATTCTGCAATCTACTCATCATCAAAATCAGGAAACTCCCAACACTAGAGGATCATCCATTGTCTTCTTCCTCACACCCCTTTGTTTCAATTTCATGTTGTAATTATTCAAACTATCTTTAGTTAGTGTGCACCTATAAGATTATGTTGACAAATAAATATGAATTAAGAATCATACATCATTGTCACACTTATAAACCAATTCTTAATCTTTTACCTGGTTGAATGAACTCCAATTACGTTCACATCCAGATGCACTGCAAGTTAAGCTAAGAATTCGACAAGCAAACCTAGTCAACTCAGAGGTCCTATCACCAAAAGCATTCCACCAATCAGCTATAAAACATTAATGCACAAAGATAGAGCTTATATAAGTTACTTATCAATCATGCAACACAAACAAAATAATGGAACTAAAACTGAACAGTTTACCAGGACTCCTCAACTTCCTTGTGTCGATTGCAGTGTGTCTACCAAATAGTCCACGAGCATTGACAAATGCATCCAGCTGCAAATCAACCTTCGTATTCTCCTCATGGGTGAGCAGCTTATCCATGCAATTATACAACCCTTGCTTCACTTCTGCATGTCTTGAGAAAGTGTGCTCGTATTGGAATTGAGGGTTCAAAAAATATGCTGAGGCATGTAGATGGGTGTGCAACTGCTTGTCCCATCTTTTGTCCACTATATCTTATGACTTGATATTTTATTTTGTCATTGTTAAATCCTTTGGCAATCTCTTTTTTTGCCCTATTCATAGCTTCATAAATGAAGCCCATAGGAGGATATTTATCTGAATCAACCATCCTCAAAACAATCACCAAAACTTGCAATGTCCTCATTGAGTATGCTATAGCATGCCAAAAAGACTTGATATTTAAAACAATCTTCTTGCATAACTTTACACCAGATGTAGATGCATATCGACTCTGGTCCTTTCAACTCGGAAAAGTGAGGAAAGCAGTAGCAAACCTTATCACAACTGGACACATGATGCCTTTTTTTATGTGTTTCTGCACACTAGCAGACACCCATCCATGTGCATATATGTAGTTAATTGACATCCTTGAATTTCTTGAACACAAAAGAATATAATGGTAACTCAAGAATATCCTTTAACATGAGATCTATGCAGTGCGCCGCACATGGAGTCCAATATAACTTCTTTCTCTTTCCTCAAAATGTTGGCTTGCAAGCTTATAGTTTGATGCATTGTCTGTAATCACTTGCACCACATTTTCCTCTCCAACTTCTTCAACAATCTCATCTAGCAATTCAAAATGTAATTTTTCATCTTTTATTTTATCAGAAATATCAATTGATTTCAAGAACCAAGTATCTGAGGATTGTTGATCAAGAAGTTGATCAAAGATTGGCCTTTCACATCTTTCCATCCATCAGACATGATGCTACATCCAGTAGCCCTCCAAGAATTAGCAGCTTCATCAATCATGCATTTCACAGTTTTGACCTGATCATTTAAAATCCAAGTCCTGAGCTCATGCATAGCGGGGTCTTTAAGTTCCTCCCACAATTCCCAATAGACTATATCATATTTCTGAACGATGGATTTTCAGCTGCATTGCATGCAATACTATTCTCAAAGAAAAATCTAGCAATGGATAAGCAACATTAATTTATTTGCTCCTTTCTCCAAGCCTCCTTCGCACTAGGCTGCACATCGCTACCTGCATTAGCAACAAAAGATTCCATTGGCCCTCTCACTTGTTTCTCTACCATTGACACACGCTCCATGCCAGTTGCGCCAATAGGTTGAGATTGAGAATTGTTTCCATGCTTTGAGGGGAAATTCAATGTTGTGTATGCTGCAACACGATAAATCTCCTCCACAGTGTTTTGAAAATCGCACTGAGTGGCCGTCTTAAGCGGCCGCTTAATCGCCAACAGGTCATGTCCGCCTGAAAACCCCCTTAAGCGCATGTGAAGCGGATTTGAGAAAAGCGGCCGCTTTTTGCCCGCTTTATCCAGCTTTTTTCCCCGCTTTTTGCCCGGTTTTTTTTAAAACTTCTGTAAGCATATAACATTAAGTACATTATATGCCCCGATTAGTATTGACTATAATATATTAAACTAGCATACATTAAATGTTCTACGATATACCTAGTTCTAATTTAGAATGCATACTTTGTATGTAAAATGTTATGATATGGTATTTTTGTAATGTATCCAAGTAAATTATAGGTAACTATTATCTAATTTAGAATGCATACTTTGATTAAATGTACTGCTGTAATGTATGACTATTTGATGATGTGCAAATGTAACAATATGTTTGTAAGCTAGCTATGATAGGTCTAGTGTTTACTGTTTAGCTATGTAAACATGTGATACAAAATTGTTGTTGCATCTTGTATATACACTTAATAATTTGTATGTGTAAGGTGCTTTATCTATGACAAGTATATTGTTTACTTTATTATATATATATATACGATCATTGTTGTATAGTTGTGTTATAAACTATTTGGGTGTTTTACATCGTCTTGTACAATGTTTAGATATGTATAAAAGTTTCAAAAATATAGTATATATATACACATGTAATTTTGCATAGAGGTTTATAATAATTGGAAATCCACTTTTCTAAGAAGCGCCCAATTAATTGCTCGTCTGGCAATTAATCGACTACAAGGTCACGTCCACACGCTTCCCACTTTGCGCTTTTTAGAACCTTGCTCCATTTCATCCATTTGCCTCTTGTTCTTCTCCATTTGTGCACCCAAGTAAACCTTCATCTCTTGTTCAATTTCTGGAGGAACTTTATGACAAGCACCTACATTCTTATGAGTTTTGGCCAAGTGATCTTTCAATCGTCTTATTCCTCCAGTAATCTTCTTTCCACAAAGATTGCATTTCACATACACATACCATTTCCCTTCAACTCTTGAAATCTCCTGACAATATTTCCAACCCGGATCACTTCTAGCTTTGGGGGCTTGTGGAGTTGTGGTGCGCTTCTTCTAGGCATCTTTAGAGCTAAATTTTCTACACACAATAAAAAATAGAACATATACACTTACCCAATTAATAAATACCAAATGAGGAGTAAAATCAGTAAAAATTGAACCTCAAACAATAAAATATTTACCTTCGTTGGATGGGAACTCAAGAAGATGCCCATTCTAACCTCTCAAATGGAGGCTCAAAGCTATTAGGAGGTGTGGGTGTGACTTTTAGGGGCTGGAACTGTGTCCAGAAATGGACAAACAGCAGCAGCAGACCCCTGCCTCCTCCGGTTCCAAGTACACAACACTTTGTCAAGACAGAAGCTCCCTGCCGATGCAAGAGAAAATGGGGGCTCAAGGCTATGTAGGACTGGGTCGTCGGTGACCGAGGGAGCCTCCAACAGTCTCCTTTCCACTTGCGGTGCGGTGGTTGGTCGCCGGAAGAAGCTCCTTCTCAAGGAGACTAGGCGCAGGTCAAAAAGTTTCCAGCAGCCCGACGCCCAAACAAGGAGAAATCGAGCCCCGAGAAAGGTGGGGGGAGGTCACCGGCCACCGCTGGTGCCTCCGGTAGCTGCGTCTCCTCTTGAGGTGGACTCCTTGGCCGCCGCAAGGCCTTCTTCTTCCCCAACCGGCAGCGTATGCAGCAGTCGGACGGGTGCGAGAACAACCACTGTCTTTTTTTCTTTCAATTTTTGTCTAAGGGACTAGGGTAATGCCGTTTTGTGCCCTTGAAATCGGACCAAAATCAGACTTTGGGCTCATATTTGGAGGTTACCAGTGAGGCGGGCGCCTCAGTTGTGCCTCTGCACCTTGGTTTCTTTTACGCCTTTCAGAATTTGAGGCGCATGCCTCACACATGCCTACTGAGGCGCACACCCTAAGGCGCATCGGGGGACGCCTCACCTCGAGGCGTACGCCTCGGACACCCTGAAGCACGATTTTTTAAACCATAATGACAATTGGCGTATGGTTTATTTTTCCCCTTAATTAATCAAATGTATGATATATTTAACATATCTTAGATATATCCGCTGTTTAATGTGTTTAAACATATCTTAGATATATTTAAATGTTGTACACCGTAATTAGTCATGTAAGAGTATAGTAGAAGCTTACACATGAAAACGACTTATATATGCCAAATACGAGATTAAAAGAATAAAATAAAAAATCCCCAAAAAATATCTTAGCACATAGTTTCCATTTTAGTTAGGCTAGATGGATCCCCCTTGGGCGCCTAGCTGCCCAGGCCATGCTAAGTCGGGGACCTCAACAACGATGCATAGTGGATAGAAATGACATCCCTAGGATGAGTGATATACTAAAGGCTGCAGAAACCTTTACAATGACAAAGTCACTGAGAAAATGGACTTGTCCATGTTGACCACTCACCTCTTGTGTTATGGATTTGGATGGCAGCCACTAGCCAACCCATATTCCGGTCTGTCTATTTCTAAAATAAAGTTTTTTGAGATTTTGCTTTGATACCTTGCAGAGAAGTAACATAAGAAAAGGAAATATTCGTTTTATAAAACTAAATCCTAATGTGATATGTACGAGGGGTAAAACCGTAAAAGTGGAGACATGCACAAACCCTCGTAACCACAAAGTTAACTGGGAAATTGAACTTGTCCATTATGACGACTCACCTCTTGTATTATGGACATGGAAGGCAGTCACTGGCCAGTCCAGATTCCTGTTTATAATACTCTAGAATTAAGTTTTCTGGGATTGCTCTGATGCCATAGAGACATAATAGAAGAAAAAGGAAGCGTTCTATTTATTGAGAAAACCCTACTGTGATATATACAATGTTGTAAAAGTAGTTACTTAGTTACTTACACCTTTACTGATCACCGCTGGTTCAAATTCATGATACAAAACAAGCTACGTAAGTGATTTGAAATAAACTCGTTTTCTAGTAGTAATCTTCTCATTATCTCCTCATTATTTGTGTCTAACACCCAAAGAGTGTTCAGTATCATTTTGAACAAAGATTGCAATGTCTATAAAACATGGCAGATTACTAAGATTAATGCGAATGAACCGATTTTGCAATACTAACAGCAATCTATGTTAATTTCTAGGGTATTTTTTTCATCTCTATTAATATTGATAAACAGTAACAGCACGTAATGAGCGTCTTTGTACTCGGTACAGATTTAGGGTCGACTTCGAAAGAGCTTTTGTAAAGATCACATTATGTTTTGCATATTTTGAAGTTTTGCCCCCTGATTACCTTTTTTTTTATAGATTTTGTAGTTATTTCTCACCTCTAAATTAGAATGCTTTTTTAAGCGTTGCAGATCTCCTGATGAAAGCCCTATTAACCAGGAGGATCCACGAGGTTAGTTAAATATTCTCAGATTTGTTAAATGTTCTCAGATTTGTCAAGCATGTCTTTCTTGCCTAAAGTGTATCTGCTGAGATTGTTCAAAGGAAATGTAATAATCATCACTTTGTTGTTGCCGAGACAGATTACACAGCAATAGCGGAAGAGGCTAATAAATATGAAACAACGAGTGTTGCAGTAGTATCACGAGTGGACCAGACGCCTAAAAAATCCAAAAAGAAGAAAAGAAAGGAACAAGAAGTCTCTTCTGAGGTGGCATTGGATAACCTTGAGCAGAAAACAAGGTGTTTAGAGCCCGTTGAAAAATTTGATGAGTCTCATGTATTGTCAAATACAACAAATAAAAAGTCAAAATCAACTGCTGCAACTTCAAATGAAAAGGAAGTTGGTGCTGATAAGTTGCGTGATTTTGTTGAAGAAAAATTAGATGAATTGAAGTCAGCCATTCAAGATGAGCCTGTTGGTATTAAAACAAAGGAAAGGAAAAAGAAGAAAAACAAATCCCATGAGATAAATGGTATAACCGCCGAGTTAGAAGCAACGCAGAAAAAGCATGATTCTGAATCTGATGCTTATACTCTAGGGAATGGCGTGGCAGATGCTAATAATGAACAAACACTAAAGAACACAGAATCCAAGTCCAAAGAAAAGAAGAAAAGGAAATCCAAACCCGTTTCAGAAGATTTAGCTGTTGAACAAAAAGATAGCATCTATGTGCAGCACAACACGCACGAGGTCACAGAAGTCAAAAGCAAAGATTCGAAGAAGAGAAAGAAGTCTGGATCTGAACCAGAGGGTGTATCAAATGGCGAAAATGGCCCTGAAAACAAAAAACAAAAAACGGAAGATAGTGATGCTGAAAAGCTCGCCCAGAAGTCAGGCAACTGTGTAAAAGATAATGCAGGGAAAGCCAACGACAGTGACAACAAACATGTATTGCTTGCTGATAATGTAGGTGATAATTCTACCTCTAAAAAGAGACCAGAACAGAAAGGATCTGCTGAGGTGTGAGATCTCTCTTGATCTTGTCGATTTATAACTTATAGCACAAGTTTCTATTTAAGTCTTTGAAGATATATTTTTAATCTGTGCTAGAGTTGCTTAATCTTCTTTCACTCGCACAGTATTCTCAGTTTGCCTTTTCTTCTGTGACTACTACATCGAGGATTTCTGCTACATGTAATTTCTGTGGTCATGTTTAATCTGTGCTAGAGTTGCTTAATCTTCTTTCACTCGCACAGTATTCTTAGTTTGCCTTTTCTTCTGTGACTACTACATCGAGGATTTCTGCTAAATGTAATTTCTGTGGTCATGTGGAATAAAATATGTTTTTATACACCATATTTGATGTTTGATTTTTGTAAACTTCCTGAGACCGTTCTCATTGCAGCCAAAAACCATCAAAGCATTCCAAAGAGTGAAGGTTGACGAAGTACAATTTGTTGATGAAAGGCTGCAAGACAATTCCTATTGGGCAAAGGTACTTTTCGTGCAGCATTGATATTTCGACTTGAATATTTGAGTTTGTCTCCATTATCTATTGTCTTCTCATATCTATGATAATAGGGTGGAGCGGAAGTTGGATATGGTGCGAAGGCACAAGAAGTTCTGGGACAAGTTAGGGGAAGGTACATACATGCTTCTATCTTGTTGTGCATCTTTCTCACCTTTTACAAGATCCAATTTCTAATCCTAATCTAAGCGTATGCTGCAAAACAGTATTTCATCTCACCAAACGCGTTGGAACTGTATTGTTTACTGTGCACGCTAAAGCGATAAGTGTGCCCTGATGAACCACCTAATAACTTTCATAACCAATGGATTTTATCTTGCACTTTTAAAATGGTTTTGAGTAGTTCTGTTATATCCTCCCATAATCACTATCATCATCATCATCTAAGTCTGAATCCTAACCATGTAATCATACATTAACTGTCAGGGCTAATATGTACTGAAACGAGCACATGATAGAGTATCATACATCAGTGACGAAACTAGCATATTATGAAGATTATATAGCCATTCTGGAATATGACAAGTTAACTGCTTAGAAAAATTAGTTGCTGGATGTTATCTCTTCATCATATCCTGTAAACACGACCAAGTGTCTGTAACTTGTATAGCTAGTAGTCTTGAGTTTTGGTAACATTCTGCAAGGGGTTTCGTTTGTATCCACAAAGCCTGTGATGTTGGATCTTATATTGTCTGACTTGGTAGTTTTGTCCAATGTATGTATCCAGCTCCATTATTCTCCATATGACTCATAACATGACATGTAACGGTGCTGCAGAGACTTCAGGCATGAGAAGACCAAGAAGAAGCGTGGATCTTACCGTGGAGGCCAGATTGATTTGGGAACACATTCGATAAAGTTCAATTACTCTGATGACGAGTGAACGCCGCATTTGGCAGGCTGATGTTCATCCCCAATTTTTTTGATGTTACTGTACAATATTATTATAATTCGTACCACTCCAATTTCAGGTGGCCGCCCACATATAGCAGGCTGCATCCCATGGTTCTGGTAATTATTGTTTAAAAGCAAATTTTGTAGGTCCTGAATCTGTCAATCCACTCTTGATATATGCTGGTGCTCTTGTTGAACTTGGACATCGAAAATCTCCTAATCCATATTTCACGTTAAGGGGAACTTTACAAGAATAACTTACTTTTATATCAATCAACGTAGTTGCCCCTTTTGACCCGCCCACTGTACCTGCTGATTTCATGTATGCATGCAGGTGGGATGCCAGTTCCACGATATGAATGTCTGGTCACTGGTGTTTCTTTGTTTCCGGTTTAAGTATGCCTCATTAGTGTAAGCTGTATGTTTCTTGAGAATTTCTTTTGAGTTTTTATATTAAAACTCCTCCCCTTCACGCAACTTGGGCTGGCAGATTCTATTATCTGGCCTATACTCCTCACCCGCATTCTGATCAGATCCACTTATATTGGGATTAATGAATGTTGCTCGATTTAATGGGTCCAAATTGGAAACTTGGAACTGAGGTCTTTTTGTTGATGGACCCAAAACTAATGTATTGTATAGTTGTGAAGATTGGTAAGTGCGCCGTAGATGCGGATGATGATGTTGATTTTGTTAATGGAGGTGGAACAGAAGTGCAATGGGTGTTAGCTGTGGAAATGTTTCTGGGGTTTACTTGGGAGGTGACTTTGTAGTAGGCCTGTTGAAGGTGAATTTAAGTGGTTAAGGTAGTGGAATTAGAGTAAAACGGAGGGGTGTCAACTGGTTTGGCTGACCTAGAAATCTTAGGCTCTCGGCTGTGGCAACGGTAATGGAGAACATAAATTGGAGGGAAGTGAGTAGCTGATCCGGCATACTAAGCAGTGAGAGTTTCTTCCTTTTCGATTCCCATTAGCAAGGTTTTATGTTTGCTTGCTGAGCTAGGAGAAGTCGTCGAGAGCTTCATTCTTGGTTTATTCTGTAGACTAATCATCCACTGTGCAGTATAGATAAAATTTGTGGTGACGACGAAGACTCCCTCTTTCTGTACTTTTTTCCTGCGTGAATAATGACCCAACTAACCATAAGCTACCTGCCTGGAATAAGCTTTTAGATGATGCTTGTGGCATTCAGAGGATGACGTTTTTCCATACGTTTGGTCTTCACATTCTCACTTCTTTTTATTTTTCTTAATTTCCTTCACCTCGTTCTAGGTCTTGATTTACAAGGAATGTTGAAGATTTCTATATCTTAGCATCGTCAAGTGTGCTAAAGCTATTTGATGTGATGTCGGGAGTGTATTGTATTGAGTTCACATTTTTTTGAAATGCAAATGTAGTTAATTCTTTTGACGAGTGGTTAGCTTCAATGAGGAAGTTGTCATTTTTTCCCCAAAAATTTGAGGTTGTCTATTCTAGTTAAGATTCATAAGTGGCTGTATAATCTTATATAGCCCAAACTCAGTTATGAAATTTGTAAAGACCAAAGTGGGATCCGTCTTTTACTTGAACCATTTGAAATGATTTTGGACAAATCAATATGACATATATGGATTAAAGAAGCTTGGAATGTTGCATAAAGCATGGTAATTTGCAATTGCAAACCTGAGAGGACCTGACTAGTAATATTATCCCAGAAATAAGTCAAATCAGAAATGGTAATCCAAACTTAAAATTTGGGCATGTGTGTGATATTTAGTTTTCAGGGACCCAACTAGACCAAACCTCACGGTTTAAACTAAGAGTAACCAGGAGTGAACCAAAATATGCCTTTTGATGAATTTGATTACAAAAAATGCTCATTTTTATGCTTCCTCAGTTCCTCTATTCTATTATGTTACACATTGTCAACCGTCTATGTAAGATATTGAGCATGTAACTAAATCTAATAAATTTCCACTGTGTGATTGAATTAGAAACATAATTTGCACATTTTTCTAATTTTTTTAGATACATATTCAAGTGATGTGTTAGTTGTTTGTTGATCCATTTGCATGTGAACACTCAAAATTAGAACATTTGATTTGAATTAGCATATTTTCTTTTTAAATTTTTTGTTTGATTAAAATTTGGTTCCAAGCATCACATTTGGATTCAAAAGATCCACACTAGATATCCATATTTTTTTTTCTATTTTCACATTTTGACTATCATTTTTGCACACAACACTACATAGAGATAGTTTGTTTTCAATATCCAACCTTATGGATGAAAAGAACATCATTTTATTTACCTTCACAAAAAAAATCATTACAATTTAATATTTTTTACATGCCCATATTTACAATATACACATTTTACATCCAACCGTCAGCCTGAAACTCAATATTGACCATTTGTTGTGCTTGCATTACACGACCTAGAGTGATGAAATTTTGTGGGAAGGTAACTAATAGGGTATATTTTTAATCCATAAAGTTAGATTATGAAAAATGTATCATTGTATAAAGTTATTCAAATGCCTCTCATGCTCTCACCAAGATATGTTTCTCACTGGATCGTTGTGTGTGTGTGTGTGTCTATATATATATATATATATATTAATATATATATATATATATATATATATATATATATATATATATATATATATATATCACAATGCACTCGATCTTTTTGGATTGCTTGCTTATTTGAATTTTGGTAGTATCAAATTAGATGATCTATTATATTTTTTGAATTTTTGGCATGGTATTTGGATCAACTTTTAACTAAATTTTTTATTCATGCATTCCAGAGACATTCATTTGTTTTTATGGAATTTTTGTTTGGTATAAGGTTTTGTATAGTTCAAAATTATGCAACACCATTAATAGCTCAAATTACTCATTCTAATATGTTCTAATCAATGTTGGATTGTTTGAATTGTCAACTTGCGGTTCTGTATATATGAACTTTTGAAACTTGTATTCCATATAGTTGCAAAATTCAACCATGGTTCTAGTTTTTGAAGGCAGTGCTCATTCATATTGATAGACATATAGTTAATTCATGAATATTATTGCACCACTTGAATATTTGTTTAGATCATTTAATAAGTACAAAAATGATAAAATTGAGTCTTTGTTAGTTTTCATATTTCTTATGGGTTCAAATTTCACAAAAAAATCAAGTATAGCTAGGATTAATTAGAAAGCTTAAGGTAAATGAAAAATCTATTATTGAACAATGAGATTTATTAAAAGCTCCTTCAATTTTTGAAAAAGATACCCAAATTTCACAAAATCCTAAGTTCAAACAATCCTTAGTTACCGGTAGCAAACTAGTGATTTATCTTCTCCTTTTCTTGCTATATCAACGTCTACCTATTTGGTATTTTTAATGTTTATGTTAACTAACTATTTTGGATTATATATATATATATATATATATATATATATATATAGTCCAATGAAAATTTACATATATAATGTATATAAATTGCTCATGTTGCCAAAATCCATTTCGGTAACATCTAGAATTTAAGCTAAGTAAAATTTGGGTTTTAGTTGAAATTTCCATTAATTAATTTTTAATTTTGGACCTCAATGCAAATAACCTAAGTAAAAATTCCTTTGAATCATATAAAATATGAGTGACATAATTTCTCTCTTCATAATAATAGTTTATTGAATGATAATAATATTCAAATATACAATATTCATATATGTTGCATTTTTTCTATCCTTAGTGTAGTTTCATTGTCACTAGGAAGTGTAAGAACCCTAATTGAACAAATTCATATAATAGATACAAATTAGACCATAAATGGTAAATAAAGCAATTAGGGATCAATCTTAATACGTTTGATCTATATGAGTGATACTAAATAACTATATTAATAACTCATATTTGGGTCATCAAAGTTAAAAAATAATAATGTAAGAACAATATAGACTCCAAAATACACATGATAATCCAAAATACACATGAGGTTCAAACGTGAGGCCAATCAGACCTCGTTTTACCCATATAATAATGGAAGGACTTATATATCGATTGATTAATGATTTTGACAGTACAACTATGTTCTGCTTCATGTGTCACACTCACCTTTGATCTAATGTTTTTAGATTTCTTTTTCTTGTCACGTGAGTTTGTCTTCGACATGACTTGTAGATCCATAGTCATCTGCAAATGGGGACTCAATGGCTATCTGAGGGACATGGTACTAGAGAAGGTTCATTCCCCTTCATCTGAGTCCATGGTTTAGAGGACTCCAACGCTTGTGACGACTCCTGCCCGATATAGCTTTCTTCGACTGAGATCAATACAATCTGACCCCCTCTAAACCTTCATCACATTCTTCCAAACTCAAGAGATCCCAACTTGCGTGTGACTTCATGCCTCAAAGAGCCTCAACCATTGTGGACTCAAGGGCAAGCTCTGTGGACTCAAGGGCAAGCTCTGTTTCAACCTTCAGAAGACCTCCAAACCTCTACAAATCTCCATTTATATAAAGAACCACCCTAACACAATTAGAAAACACCCATAGACTATTAACAACATGTCAAACTGCCCTTCCAATCCCCTTAAGAGCACACATGTACATTTGCATGTCCTTCCAACTCTGGAAGGTCACCGTAGTTGGGGAGATCATCACATAAAGGAAAATCACTTCATCTTGCTTCCTGAACATATAGAGAAACTTGTGGTGCACCATAAATTTCTACATAGAGGTACCAACGAGTTTTCCTTCTTTTTCCTATTCTCTGGGCCTATATCTAATTCTCAAGATTTTCACCACTATTTTCCCTAATCTCTTTGCCTTTATATCCGGCTTGCATAAGAAAAGTAGCATGCACTTTCAATTTTTATTGCATTTTTTTGTATTTACTTTTGTGCTTGGTTTTTGAGACTGTCACGGTGGAGGAGCTTTTTGGCCTTCCAGGCCAAAGACAACCTAAGTCAAGGCTCGGTGGCTTCATGAGGATGTAACGAACTCGCCAACAAGACTCATTTAAAGCAACCCCAAGGTGAGGGCAAGTAGTTGATTTATCAAAATGGAATTTTATGTCTGGGTTTCAATTCATTGTTTCTTAGTGAAGATGAAGATCTCATGTTCTATTTTCGCCCCACTTTTCCCCTTGATGACTTACAACTGTGTCATGCCCCATGGGAAAAGATGATATTTTGATGCCATTTTAAGTCTCCAAGATGTGTGACTTCTTTGAGCGGGTCGCGACTAGGTGGCTAGTCCTAATTGGTCCAGTTGGGCAAGGGTCCCACCATGTGTGGATTTTTTGACTTAAATATAATCGCAGCCAATTTTCCTTAGTTTCTAATTGGTCAGAATCCAATCATTCACCTTTAATTCATCTAATGTCAGAAAAATAGACAAATATAGTAATCAAAAGGGCTTTTCAAGGAGGAATATGACTTTTTGATTTTTAAAGGTTAATTAGATAATATCAAACTATGTTCTCCTAATGGCCTAATATTAGGGTTTAGAATTTAAATAAAGATAAATATTCATAGAAATCATATTAATTTCAAGGTTATTAAGGTTGGAAGATACATTCCAAAGTACATATCACATGATCAATAAAAAGTATAGATGATTTGAGCCTAATCAGAACAAGAAGAGTTGACTGAGGTATCTTTGCTCCAGATAAATAGGTCATGCTCTTGTGGGAAGTTATTCATGGTTGATTGAATGTTATGTATGAAGTTGAAATTATGATTTCAAATTCAATGTTTGAAATCATATTCATTATATCAATTACTTGATGATTGGTATATCATGTCTTATGGTTACCATGATCATTAATATAACAAATTATGATTAATTATTAGTGAATTTAAAGCTCAAGAGAGATATACCATCATGTTATAGATTCAAGTTCAACCTTATGGCAATTTCACATTAAGAATCATGTTATCAGAATTTGATTAAGTTTTATATGCTCATAAAATCATTGACCTCAAGTGGTCATTATGGACTTTCATAGACAATTATGGGATTTCATAGCCAATTATATGCTTTCCCAGCAATCATGGGATTTTTTTAACATTATGTGATCTTAAGTACACTCATCATATAGAGATGTATATTTTACTAATTCAATTATTATTTATATGTCAAGAATTTATTGCAAGAATAATTAAGTTAACGTTCATGTCAAGTTTCCTTCATGTCAAGTGTAATTGTTTTGTTTATGCTATTAAGTGCCAATACCATTTACTGATGTGATTGTTTTTCCCTTTGCACAGATGTTGAAGTGATGTCCCCAGGTATTGGAGAAAATAAGGACCAAAGAAGAGAAAGCCAAGGATTAGAAGACCTTCAAGAAAAACCTAGTGCGGTGCCATCTATAGAGGTGTTACATTAATAGTATTAAAGAAAATAAGTTGACGACCTCCAGGGAAAAATCTGAATCATACATTCTAACCCTAGGTATATAAGAAGTAAGCAAAATGTATTAGAATTTAAAGTAGAATTCAAGTTAGGAGACAAAATATTAGATAGGGATTAGGGTTATGTGCCTAAATGTTTTGGACTTTTATGTTAACTCTAGAATTGTATACAACATACTCTCTCTTTTTCCCACATGTTTGTGGTATGGGACAAAAGCTTATCTGGTTTTGTAGAGATGAAAATATGTGCATATATATAAATATACTATCACGATTGTGGCATTCTTTCAAGTGCTTATGGTATGGGATGTGTACTAAGGAGTTTCTAAGATAAATGTGATAAGACATGTCAGGTGATGACCTCAATTTTAAGGTTTTGACAGTCCATTATAATTTGATATAAATGGGTGACCAAGTGATATACACATGACTTATTGGCACATTGAAATGATATCAAACCAATTTGAGAGGCATTTATGATTATATTGAGCCTACATGATTGTTTGAGGTTTGTTTGGTGAGACTTCAGGAGTTATAATAAGAATAATATCCCTTGTAATAAACCATATTCAATATTGATTTCAATGGGTCCATTGATAGTATTTTGAAATCCAGTCTTGGTCATCATCTAGTATTGGTCATAATAAATCTTGGATTAAAATTCCATTGTATTAGGACCTTGCATTTGAGTTATATTGAGGTTTGAAGATTTGTTAAATGAATAATGACTCATTGGATTTTAGACCTAAGTTTGTCGCTATATGAAATGTCATACAACCACTTGTATTGCTAGGCTGTGTGGCACCTAGCAAGTCACTGATCCAAGGAGGATGAACACCAGGTCATCCTTAACCTCCGGAAATGGAGGAACAAAATGTGGTTAAGGTGTCACCTAGATCCGGTGAAGGCGAGTCATTCAAAGGGAATTTTGTTTGCAAAAATATGACCTAGCTTGAATAGATTGACTCATTGTTCAGGGAGAGTGGCACCACAATAAGGGAGAACAAACTGCCTTCCCCTAGATCTTCTCCTTGCAAGCTATAGGTTAGAGGAGGAAGAAATGGAGAGAGATAAAGGTAGGAAGAGTAGGGTAAATTTTGAAATTTCCATATGTGCTAGCACTGACGAAGATGTGGGTAGAACGTGAAGGCACATCTTCATGTGTTCCATAGCCTATGAGCCCATCTTGGATAAAGGAGGAATATGTAGCAGTAGATCACTCTCAATGTGTCCATGCAACATTTAAAAACTTCCAGCAAGTTCTGGGCAGTTTGGCGATCCCTCTACATGTGGCGCGAGACGGAGAGGGTACCCTGAGGGAAGACACCTCTTTCCAACCGCCGTGCTCTTCGAAGACCTCGACTCAAAGTGTAGTAGAGGCCTCTTCATTCTCCCAATCCTAGGGGACATGCCGCAATGGGGGATGCGCCATCCACGGAGGTCTTGATGGTGTCAGAATCTGGTGAAGACATGACCTTTGGGATGGATTTCTCACCATGCGCTCGTTGAAACTTGAGGAGATGAGAAATCATAGCTCACAGTAGACGGGAGAGAGAGGCCTAGGATCACAACTTTGGAGTCTATCAGCAAGGTCCCTTACACCAATCCAAAGGAGAAGGGAGATCTATTACTCTTACTTGGGGTCTATTCATCAGTCTCAAGCTCGCTGTGCTGTTGCAACACGACGGTGCTTGCGCCTATAGCAACTGGATGCTCATGCCTTATCGAGAGTAAAAAAGATAGAGATTGACTCCCTACTAGGTCAACAAGTGCTAGGATTACATATCCTCATTAAGGATCCAACTAATATTTAAGGTAAGTCAATTACTATTTCTCAAGAATAGGCATGATCATATAAAAAATAGTTTAAATAGCTCTAATACTCAAATAATTCCCCAAAAATATGCCTAGATTCAAAAAAATGTTCATTTTATTATAGGACCAACAAATTAGGCCTTTGAAGAACAATTACTATGATTTCTAATATAGTTGACGATTCACCTTTTTAGGGTCATTAAATTAAATAAATAGTATCCACGTGATATTAATTCTTAGAATTCTTACAGAACCCTAGTGATTATTGGAATCCAATTTTGAAATTCGATCTGGGTTTTATTGATCTATATTAGGTCTTTTCACATTAATGCCTAAATTACATGTTTTAATCCTATATTAATCATAGAAAATATATCCATCATTGCAAAAATATGAGAACTGTATCAGACCCTAAAAATGACATATACATTTGTAGAAAATATTATAGACAAGTTTAGGTCAATTTGAAGTTAGGTTTGAGTAAATCCTAAATTGAACCTAAAATATCAAGAATGTGATGTATATGTATAAATGAAGATCAATTGTCATTAATCAAGTGATGACCAAAGATCTAGTTGATCAAGGATATGAATAGGAATATCTAAAGTCAGGTACGTGGGACTATCATCTTTGATGACTGTCTAGTCCATTTGAACTAGAATCATATATTAGGTGTAATGTATTCTATTTCACCTCTTGACCAATTTGATATGTTTTATAAATTGCTTGGCTTATGTACTTCTTGTGCTACTTTATTTTCTACTGAATAAGCTTTTGAAATTATATATATATATATGTCTTGCAAACAATTTTGATCTTAAATGATATGCCCATTATGTCTGCCCAAATTATGATGATGATTATAATGATGATGATGTTGATATTGGATACACGCGACCTCCTCACCTCAGAGGGTGGAACTTGTACAAAATGATGACCTCCTCCTTTAAATGGAGATATGGATCCAAGTGACTTACCCCACTCGTTGGGGAGATGGAGCCACACACACACACACACACACACACACACACACACACACATATATATATATATATATATATATATATATATATATATATCAGTATGCTTGTTGATATCATCACAGTGGGAAAACTTGTAATAAAATATTATCAAATAAACTAAGTTATTGATCCAATGTTGTTCTTGTCTCTTTTAAATTCCGCCAAGAAATAATTTTATAATACTGTAATATTATGCTTTCTTTCTAGTATTTTATGTCCTTTATGGGCACCGCGTACTCAAAACATTTGTGTTGACTTGTTTCCCTATTTTAATAAGTATAGGTTCAGAGCTAGCATGGGAGAAAACATGTCTTGTGAGCGAGTGTGCAGGTTGTACCTATTGTATAAAGATCCTATCTAGCATAGATGATTATAGACTTGTATAATTTCTCCTTTCAATATGTAGTTGTAAATTTTTAATAATACATGTTGTAATAATACATATGTTGAATGTTGAGATTGTTTATGGTGTATGAACCTAGTTTATTGTTCATTTATGCTTGTGCTTCCGAATTCACACTCTGGTATCTTCTATGATTCATCGATTTTCTAGTCTACGATATGTCACCTCTAGATATATTATCAGTCGACATGCATCCAAAGGCGATAAAGAAAACAAAAGCTGACACTAAACATTTGAGACACAATCACCTAAACCTGATTCATTACATAGTACAAGCAAGCATGCATACAAAAGGGTAGATAATTTAACATAATGAATGTGTAACATCCCAGCATTTGAGGCCTCAGATAATGATCTTAAAAGGAATGATTAGACTACCCATATCACCAAGGTGCACCTCCTTTTCTAGGAGCCCATCACTAAGAACTCAATAGTTAAGCATGCTCAGCTTGGAGTAGTACTGGGATGGGTGACCTGTCGGGAAGTTGATCCTGGCATGCATGTGAGTGAGGACAAAGCGTGCAGTTAAGGATAGTGGTGGTCTGTGGGGACAATCGTCATTCCTGAAGCTCTACTAGAGCATTGGGCAGTGGGCCCGGGTGTTACAAATAGTATCAGAGCCAATTCCCCTCTAGTAGGTGGGCCCACATGGGCATGTTACATGCTAGTCTTGAGCCATGCAGTCCAGGCATGTAGGAAATGGCTGTCCATGGTTGACGTAGCCACCCTTGCGCTGGTATTCCGTGATCAGGAGCTGGGTGTCCATGGGCCATTGTGGGTCTGCACTGAAAATGGGGTCAGATTATGAGGCCATATAGTTGAGACTTGATGAGAACGTCAAGAGTCTAATTGGGGGAGATTGTAACATCCCAGGATTTGAGGCCTCGGATAATGATCTTAAAAGGAATGATTAGACTACCCATATCACCAATGTGCACCTCTTTTTCTGGGAGCCCATCACTAAGAACTCAATAGTTAAGCGTGCTCAGCTTGGAGTAGTAATGGGATGGGTGACTTGTCGGGAAGTTGATCTTGGCATGCGCATGAGTGAGGACAAAGAGCACAATTAAGGCTAGTGGTGGCCTGTGGGGACAATCATCATTCCTAAAACTCTACTAGAGCATTGGGCAGTGGGCCCGGACGTTACAGAATGTGAGTTGGATCCAAAGTGGAGCCAAAACCCTAGTTTATCTCCCTCTAGTGGGATAAGCTAGGTTCCTTACCATGTTAGATGATAACATAAAAAGATAAATTTCAAGCTTCATTAGTATTATATACACATATTAGTCTATTTTAGATATTTAACCATGAGAAAGTCATATTTTAAGTATGGTTATTGGACTTTAAGAAATATTAGTGAGTTAGCATATATATAATATATAATTCCCTAAGGTGGGTTAAATAATTGAATTTTGAGAATAAAATTCCTTTAAGGTGGGTAGTATTGTTAAATCCCAACATTTAGATAAAATAACATTTGAGTATTAATAGAAATTTCACCTAATTAATTTTTAATTTTGGACCTCAATGCTAATACCCCAAGTAAATCAAAAGTTTCCATTGAATGTTATCAAATATGAGTGACACAATATATCTCTTTATAACAGTTTATTATTTGATGATAATAATATTCACATAAATAAAATTCATATATGATGCATTTTCTCTCTCCTTAATGTAGTCTCATTATAGTTAAAAAGAATAAGAACACTAATTGAATGAATCTTGTATAATTTTATAAATAACAACCATATATGGTAAACAAAAGCAAATAGGGATATAATATGAGTGATACTAATTACATATAGTAATAACTCATCTTTGGGTGATCAAAGTTAGAAAATGACAACGTGAGAATGATAGACTCCAAAAATACACCCATGATCCAAATTTGAGACCAATCAAACCTTTTTTGACCCCTATAATAAATAATGGAAGTACTTATATGGTTTAAAACCTAAATAATTAATGATTTGGATAATGCAACTAAGTTCTACAATTCACGTGTCACACTCACCAATGAACTAATGTTTTTGAGTTTCTTTTCTTGTCACTCAATTTTGTCTTTGAGTATGACTCGTGGATCTGGAGTCATCCAATATGAGGACTCATCCCCTTAATCTGAGTCTAGGGTTCAGAGGACTCTAATGATACATGATGACTCCCAGTTGGTATACCTTTCTCCGATTGAGATCAACATAATCTGACTCCCTCTACACCTTCCTCACAACCTTCCAAACTCAGATATCCCTACTTGTGTGGGACTTCATGTGCCAAAGATCTCCAACCATCTCAGACTCAAGGGCATGCTTTGATTTAGCCTTCGAAAGACCTCCAACCCCCTATGAATCTCCATCTATATAAAGAACCACCCTAAAATGAGAGATAAAATCCAAAGACTATTAAAACCTATCAAACGACCTGCAAAATCCCCTCAAGCACACACCTGTACCTCTACTTGCCCTCCCACTGGCAGGTTGCCATAGTTGGGGTGACCATCACGCCAAGGAAAGATGTTTCATCTTGCTTCTAGGGCATCTAGAGAATCTTGGTGAACCCTAAACTTCTTCATAGAGGGACCCAATAAGTTTTTTTCTATTTTTCTTGTTCTTTGGTCCTATATCAAATTATCAAGATTTTGACCACTATTCGCCCTGGTTCTTCTCCTTTAGCTTCAGCTTGCATAAGAAAAGTTGCTAGCACTTTCATCTTTTATCACTTCTTATTTAGTTTATCCTTTTGATCTTGTCTATCCAAACTTCATGGTGGATGAGCTTCCTGGTCCTCCAGGCCATGGGAAAGCCCAAGTCAGGGCTTTATGGCTCCCTAAGGATGCAAAGAACTCGAATGCAACCCTAAGGTGAGAGCAAGTAGTTGATTCATTAGAACCACAATTTATGTCAAAGTTTGCATCTAGGTTTTAATTCCTCATTTCTCAGTGAAGATGAAGATCACATGTTCTATTCCCCCCACTCCGTCCCTTGATGACTTGCATCTATGTCATGCCCACATGGGAAAAGATAAGATTTTGATGCCAAATTAAGTATCAAAGCCACATGACTTCTTTAGTGGGTCACGACTAGGTGGTCAGTTCTAACCGGGTCAGATCGACAAGGATCCCACCTTATGAGAATTTTCAGATTTGGATATATATGCTAAACCAAATTTCCCTAGTTTTTCATTGGTAAAAAATTCAATAATTCACCAAAAATTCATCTAATGTCACAAATATATAAAAAAATAGTCATTAGAAAGGTCTTTTGAGGAGGAATCCAATTTTTTTGGTTTTAAAGACTATCTTGATAATATCATAATAGGTTTTTTGATGGACAAATATTAGGGTTTAGAAGTTAAATAAAGTTAAATATTGATGGGCATGTTAAATTTTGGGTTATTAAGGTTTGAAATATATTCCAAAGTACATATCATATAGTTAATCAAAAGTACAGAGGATTAGAGTGTCATCGGAACAAGAAGAGTTGACCTAGGTATCTTTGCTCTAGGTAAACGGATCATGCTGATGTGTAAAATTATTCATGGTTGACCAAATGTTATGTATGAAATAGAAATGATCATTTAGAGTTTGATGTTCTAAATCATGTTAATTGTATCAATTGCTTGATGATTTCTATACCATGTGTCTTATGGTTTCTATGATCACTAATAAAATAGATTATGATTAATGATTAATGAATGTAAAGCTCATCAGGGAGAAATCCCATCTTGTTATAGATTCAAGTTCAAAGATTATGCTAATGTTCATATTAAGAATCATGTTATAAGAATTTGATTACGTTTCATATGATCTAAAAATCATAGACCTCAAGCGGTCATTATGGGCTTTAATATCCAGCTATGGGCATTCATAGCCAATTATGGACTTTCCTAGAAATCATGGACTTTCCTAGTATTATGTGCTCTTTGGTGGACAAATCATAGAGAGATGTACATTTTACTTATTCAATTATTGTTTGTGTCAAGAATTTATTTGAATAATGCTTAGGTTAACATTCAAGTCAATTTTCCTTCATGTCAAGTGTAATTATTTTGTTTATGCTATAAAGTGCCAACACTATTTACTGATGTGATTGTTTTTCCCTTTGCATAGACGTTGACACGATGTCCCCAAATATTGAAGGAAATAAGGACTAAAGAAGAGCAAGACAAATATTAGAACACCTTCAACTGAAACCTGCTGGGGAGGATCTAATATTTAGAATATTTCCTTATATGTTTTAGTTATTCCATACTTAGATGTTAGTTCTTAGATTTTATAAAGAAGTGAATTATAGTTTTCATATCGAATGAACAATGTATGGATATTATTTTGATGACAATGTATGGTGATTTATTTATTCATTTGCAATGAGTATCATAATGTGACACCCTCTTCAAAATTATGTACTTCATATCATTTATTTCATGTGCAAAAAATGGGCTATCACAACTTACATATGATGTAATAATATTAAGAGCATTTATTCATCACTATAATACTTATTTGATAATATTCGATCCCTTGAGAAGCTGCGCTGAAGATGTCTGTAATACTTAGGATGAGAGGTTATGGAGGGAGAGGTCCATGCAATATCTTCATGATGGTGAGAAGAATACCAACTTTTACCACACAATTATCAAAGGTATAAGGAAGAGACACAAATCAGATTCCTTACATGCAACAATGGGGTTGCCCTCAATGGTCCAATATATAATAAGAAAGAGGTTGTCCTCTTTCTTGAGAATGTGTACTAGGCCATTGTCCCCCATTGTGGTGGATAATAATCCTATCATTGACCTTAATCACTCCATGATGATGCTCAATGAGAATTTTCCATATACTAATCCACCAATTGAGGCTGAGTTTCTCCTCACTTTAAATCAGATCGATTGCTTTAGCCCGCATGGTCCGGATAGTTTCTCCCTTAAGTTTTTGATTGGTGCTTGGCCCATCATTAAAGAGGATTTTTTTTGAGATGGTGAGGTTTTTGTTCAATGTAGGTTCCTGCAACAAGAGCATTACGAGTGATAAGTTGTGTTTGATTCTCAAAATCAACAATGCATCATGCCTAGCTCAAATTTCATACCAATCTTGGTTGGGAATGTCTCTCTTTGTATTCTTTCTCACATTATCAACAACAAGCCAATAGTTATGTGAATAGTTGACCGTACAATTATGTTTCCTAAATTATGTCGTATATAAGTGTGTGTGTGTATATATATATATACCCGTTTTTTCCCGACTTTTTTCCGAATAGTTGACCGTACTTTTACCGTACTTTGACCTTTTTTAATCCAAATTTTTCGCATAATTCGCGTTTTCTGAATTTTTCAGCTCGACCGTACATATCCCGAATACCAAATTTGTGACTATGGGTGGTGGTTCACTACCCAAGTGCTTCCTGATGATAGAACCATTTTGGCGAACATATTTGTATTGAACGAGATCTTCTATGTTAATAACCTTGTGGCTTGTGAACTAAAGGCCCCAAGGACTCTTGTAGGATGCTGCCTTAAGCATGAATGCTACCAGCTTCATGCTTGTGCGTCATCCTCTTTTCTTTTCTTGAATGATTGTGTGATCGGTAAACTTGTGAGTCTATTCAAATGATTTTTATTAGATTTGCTAAAGTAGAAGTCACATTATCCATGGTTCATGGATAACTCTTTTTGTAACATGTTTCATTATACTGATAGCGACATGATTATCTAGGTGGACATGCATGGCATGAATGGGTGCCTAGAATGTCTTGATGACAATCAAGTTTTTAAAGTGCATGAGGTGCATCGAGGCATTTTTGGTCTTGTAGAGGCAAGGCGTAAGCCTCGAGGTGGTCAAGGCATAAGCCTCAGAATGTACCGATGCGTTCTAATATTATATACAATTAGAAAATGCATAACAAAATCACATAACATTACCTACTTGTAATATAAATTATCAAAAAGATACATCACGTATCAATCTCATGTTGTCAAGTTCACAAGTCAAGAGTCAAGACGAGAATAGCAGTCACAAAGTCAAGTACTAAACAACCAACATACGAAATAAGGATACATCAAAGATCAAACAACAGAAATGATACTTCATAAAACAACATGAGATTGATACATCACGTATCAATCTCATGTTGTCAAGTTCACAAGTCAAGAGTCAAGACGAGAATAGCAGTCACAAAGTCAAGTACTAAACAACAACATACGAAATAAGGATACATCAAAGATCAAACAACAGAAATGATACTTCATAAAACAAGTACATCACTACAATAACAGTAACACAAAAAAGACATGAGTCATGAATCATGAGAAATGAGACTGCTGACTCATGAAGTGGCTCCATCCATAAATTCATCATCACTCGAGCTACTAATGGGATCATCAATAGAATCATCCATATAAAGAATTTCATCGTCATTTCCCCCAATTGCATCTTCTTCATCACCAAGAATTTCTATCTCCTCTTCCTCCACTGCTGGTTCTTTTCCTGTTAAAATAAATTCAAATAGGTAAAATTTGGTATAAGATATCCAATTAGAAACTATCACTATCTGAAAAAACATTCTAGCCACCTGCAGGTCTCCTCCTCGGAGGTCTTTCTTGTTCTCCTTCCTCCTCTAAGTCCACCACATCATCCTTAAGTGCAACATTTGCATCTAGATCTTGGAAACCTTCATTGTCTTCAAATTCTGCAATCTACTCATCATCAAAATCAGGAAACTCCCAACACTAGAGGATCATCCATTGTCTTCTTCCTCACACCCCTTTGTTTCAATTTCATGTTGTAATTATTCAAACTATCTTTAGTTAGTGTGCACCTATAAGATTATGTTGACAAATAAATATGAATTAAGAATCATACATCATTGTCACACTTATAAACCAATTCTTAATCTTTTACCTGGTTGAATGAACTCCAATTACGTTCACATCCAGATGCACTGCAAGTTAAGCTAAGAATTCGACAAGCAAACCTAGTCAACTCAGAGGTCCTATCACCAAAGCATTCCACCAATCAGCTATAAAACATTAATGCGCAAAGATAGAGCTTATATAAGTTACTTATCAATCATGCAACACAAACAAAATAATGGAACTAAAACTGAACAGTTTACCAGGACTCCTCAACTTCCTTGTGTCGATTGCAGTGTGTCTACCAAATAGTCCACGAGCATTGACAAATGCATCCAGCTGCAAATCAACCTTCGTATTCTCCTCATGGGTGAGCAGCTTATCCATGCAATTATGCAACCCTTGCTTCACTTCTGCATGTCTTGAGAAAGTGTGCTCGTATTGGAATTGAGGGTTCAAAAAATATGCTGAGGCATGTAGATGGGTGTGCAACTGCTTGTCCCATCTTTTGTCCACTATATCTTATGACTTGATATTTTATTTTGTCATTGTTAAATCCTTTGGCAATCTCTTTTTTTGCCCTATTCATAGCTTCATAAATGAAGCCCATAGGAGGATATTTATCTGAATCAACCATCCTCAAAACAATCACCAAAACTTGCAATGTCCTCATTGAGTATGCTATAGCATGCCAAAAAGACTTGATATTTAAAACAATCTTCTTGCATAACTTTACACCAGATGTAGATGCATATCGACTCTGGTCCTTTCAACTCGGAAAAGTGAGGAAAGCAGTAGCAAACCTTATCACAACTGGACACATGATGCCTTTTTTTTATGTGTTTCTGCACACTAGCAGACACCCATCCATGTGCATATATGTAGTTAATTGACATCCTTGAATTTCTTGAACACAAAAGAATATAATGGTAACTCAAGAATATCCTTTAACATGAGATCTATGCAGTGCGCCGCACATGGAGTCCAATATAACTTCTTTCTCTTTCCTCAAAATGTTGGCTTGCAAGCTTATAGTTTGATGCATTGTCTGTAATCACTTGCACCACATTTTCCTCTCCAACTTCTTCAACAATCTCATCTAGCAATTCAAAATGTAATTTTTCATCTTTTATTTTATCAGAAATATCAATTGATTTCAAGAACCAAGTATCTGAGGATTGTTGATCAAGAAGTTGATCAAAGATTGGCCTTTCACATCTTTCCATCCATCAGACATGATGCTACATCCAGTAGCCCTCCAAGAGTTAGCAGCTTCATCAATCATGCATTTCACAGTTTTGACCTGATCATTTAAAATCCAAGTCCTGAGCTCATGCATAGCGGGGTCTTTAAGTTCCTCCCACAATTCCCAATAGACTATATCATATTTCTGAACGATGGATTTTCAGCTGCATTGCATGCAATACTATTCTCAAAGAAAAATCTAGCAATGGATAAGCAACATTAATTTATTTGCTCCTTTCTCCAAGCCTCCTTCGCACTAGGCTGCACATCGCTACCTGCATTAGCAACAAAAGATTCCATTGGCCCTCTCACTTGTTTCTCTACCATTGACACACGCTCCATGCCAGTTGCGCCAATAGGTTGAGATTGAGAATTGTTTCCATGCTTTGAGGGGAAATTCAATGTTGTGTATGCTGCAACACGATAAATCTCCTCCACAGTGTTTTGAAAATCGCACTGAGTGGCCGTCTTAAGCGGCCGCTTAATCGCCAACAGGTCATGTCCGCCTGAAAACCCCCTTAAGCGCATGTGAAGCGGATTTGAGAAAAGCGGCCGCTTTTTGCCCGCTTTATCCAGCTTTTTTCCCCGCTTTTTGCCCGGTTTTTTTTTAAAACTTCTGTAAGCATATAACATTAAGTACATTATATGCCCCGATTAGTATTGACTATAATATATTAAACTAGCATACATTAAATGTTCTACGATATACCTAGTTCTAATTTAGAATGCATACTTTGTATGTAAAATGTTATGATATGGTATTTTTGTAATGTATCCAAGTAAATTATAGGTAACTATTATCTAATTTAGAATGCATACTTTGATTAAATGTACTGCTGTAATGTATGACTATTTGATGATGTGCAAATGTAACAATATGTTTGTAAGCTAGCTATGATAGGTCTAGTGTTTACTGTTTAGCTATGTAAACATGTGATACAAAATTGTTGTTGCATCTTGTATATACACTTAATAATTTGTATGTGTAAGGTGCTTTATCTATGACAAGTATATTGTTTACTTTATTATATATATATATACGATCATTGTTGTATAGTTGTGTTATAAACTATTTGGGTGTTTTACATCGTCTTGTACAATGTTTAGATATGTATAAAAGTTTCAAAAATATAGTATATATATACACATGTAATTTTGCATAGAGGTTTATAATAATTGGAAATCCACTTTTCTAAGAAGCGCCCAATTAATTGCTCGTCTGGCAATTAATCGACTACAAGGTCACGTCCACACGCTTCCCACTTTGCGCTTTTTAGAACCTTGCTCCATTTCATCCATTTGCCTCTTGTTCTTCTCCATTTGTGCACCCAAGTAAACCTTCATCTCTTGTTCAATTTCTGGAGGAACTTTATGACAAGCACCTACATTCTTATGAGTTTTGGCCAAGTGATCTTTCAATCGTCTTATTCCTCCAGTAATCTTCTTTCCACAAAGATTGCATTTCACATACACATACCATTTCCCTTCAACTCTTGAAATCTCCTGACAATATTTCCAACCCGGATCACTTCTAGCTTTGGGGGCTTGTGGAGTTGTGGTGCGCTTCTTCTAGGCATCTTTAGAGCTAAATTTTCTACACACAATAAAAAATAGAACATATACACTTACCCAATTAATAAATACCAAATGAGGAGTAAAATCAGTAAAAATTGAACCTCAAACAATAAAATATTTACCTTCGTTGGATGGGAACTCAAGAAGATGCCCATTCTAACCTCTCAAATGGAGGCTCAAAGCTATTAGGAGGTGTGGGTGTGACTTTTAGGGGCTGGAACTGTGTCCAGAAATGGACAAACAGCAGCAGCAGACCCCTGCCTCCTCCGGTTCCAAGTACACAACACTTTGTCAAGACAGAAGCTCCCTGCCGATGCAAGAGAAAATGGGGGCTCAAGGCTATGTAGGACTGGGTCGTCGGTGACCGAGGGAGCCTCCAACAGTCTCCTTTCCACTTGCGGTGCGGTGGTTGGTCGCCGGAAGAAGCTCCTTCTCAAGGAGACTAGGCGCAGGTCAAAAAGTTTCCAGCAGCCCGACGCCCAAACAAGGAGAAATCGAGCCCCGAGAAAGGTGGGGGGAGGTCACCGGCCACCGCTGGTGCCTCCGGTAGCTGCGTCTCCTCTTGAGGTGGACTCCTTGGCCGCCGCAAGGCCTTCTTCTTCCCCAACCGGCAGCGTATGCAGCAGTCGGACGGGTGCGAGAACAACCACTGTCTTTTTTTCTTTCAATTTTTGTCTAAGGGACTAGGGTAATGCCGTTTTGTGCCCTTGAAATCGGACCAAAATCAGACTTTGGGCTCATATTTGGAGGTTACCAGTGAGGCGGGCGCCTCAGTTGTGCCTCTGCACCTTGGTTTCTTTTACGCCTTTCAGAATTTGAGGCGCATGCCTCACACATGCCTACTGAGGCGCACACCCTAAGGCGCATCGGGGGACGCCTCACCTCGAGGCGTACGCCTCGGACACCCTGAAGCACGATTTTTTAAACCATAATGACAATTGGCGTATGGTTTATTTTTCCCCTTAATTAATCAAATGTATGATATATTTAACATATCTTAGATATATCCGCTGTTTAATGTGTTTAAACATATCTTAGATATATTTAAATGTTGTACACCGTAATTAGTCATGTAAGAGTATAGTAGAAGCTTACACATGAAAACGACTTATATATGCCAAATACGAGATTAAAAGAATAAAATAAAAAATCCCCAAAAAATATCTTAGCACATAGTTTCCATTTTAGTTAGGCTAGATGGATCCCCCTTGGGCGCCTAGCTGCCCAGGCCATGCTAAGTCGGGGACCTCAACAACGATGCATAGTGGATAGAAATGACATCCCTAGGATGAGTGATATACTAAAGGCTGCAGAAACCTTTACAATGACAAAGTCACTGAGAAAATGGACTTGTCCATGTTGACCACTCACCTCTTGTGTTATGGATTTGGATGGCAGCCACTAGCCAACCCATATTCCGGTCTGTCTATTTCTAAAATAAAGTTTTTTGAGATTTTGCTTTGATACCTTGCAGAGAAGTAACATAAGAAAAGGAAATATTCGTTTTATAAAACTAAATCCTAATGTGATATGTACGAGGGGTAAAACCGTAAAAGTGGAGACATGCACAAACCCTCGTAACCACAAAGTTAACTGGGAAATTGAACTTGTCCATTATGACGACTCACCTCTTGTATTATGGACATGGAAGGCAGTCACTGGCCAGTCCAGATTCCTGTTTATAATACTCTAGAATTAAGTTTTCTGGGATTGCTCTGATGCCATAGAGACATAATAGAAGAAAAAGGAAGCGTTCTATTTATTGAGAAAACCCTACTGTGATATATACAATGTTGTAAAAGTAGTTACTTAGTTACTTACACCTTTACTGATCACCGCTGGTTCAAATTCATGATACAAAACAAGCTACGTAAGTGATTTGAAATAAACTCGTTTTCTAGTAGTAATCTTCTCATTATCTCCTCATTATTTGTGTCTAACACCCAAAGAGTGTTCAGTATCATTTTGAACAAAGATTGCAATGTCTATAAAACATGGCAGATTACTAAGATTAATGCGAATGAACCGATTTTGCAATACTAACAGCAATCTATGTTAATTTCTAGGGTATTTTTTTCATCTCTATTAATATTGATAAACAGTAACAGCACGTAATGAGCGTCTTTGTACTCGGTACAGATTTAGGGTCGACTTCGAAAGAGCTTTTGTAAAGATCACATTATGTTTTGCATATTTTGAAGTTTTGCCCCCTGATTACCTTTTTTTTTATAGATTTTGTAGTTATTTCTCACCTCTAAATTAGAATGCTTTTTTAAGCGTTGCAGATCTCCTGATGAAAGCCCTATTAACCAGGAGGATCCACGAGGTTAGTTAAATATTCTCAGATTTGTTAAATGTTCTCAGATTTGTCAAGCATGTCTTTCTTGCCTAAAGTGTATCTGCTGAGATTGTTCAAAGGAAATGTAATAATCATCACTTTGTTGTTGCCGAGACAGATTACACAGCAATAGCGGAAGAGGCTAATAAATATGAAACAACGAGTGTTGCAGTAGTATCACGAGTGGACCAGACGCCTAAAAAATCCAAAAAGAAGAAAAGAAAGGAACAAGAAGTCTCTTCTGAGGTGGCATTGGATAACCTTGAGCAGAAAACAAGGTGTTTAGAGCCCGTTGAAAAATTTGATGAGTCTCATGTATTGTCAAATACAACAAATAAAAAGTCAAAATCAACTGCTGCAACTTCAAATGAAAAGGAAGTTGGTGCTGATAAGTTGCGTGATTTTGTTGAAGAAAAATTAGATGAATTGAAGTCAGCCATTCAAGATGAGCCTGTTGGTATTAAAACAAAGGAAAGGAAAAAGAAGAAAAACAAATCCCATGAGATAAATGGTATAACCGCCGAGTTAGAAGCAACGCAGAAAAAGCATGATTCTGAATCTGATGCTTATACTCTAGGGAATGGCGTGGCAGATGCTAATAATGAACAAACACTAAAGAACACAGAATCCAAGTCCAAAGAAAAGAAGAAAAGGAAATCCAAACCCGTTTCAGAAGATTTAGCTGTTGAACAAAAAGATAGCATCTATGTGCAGCACAACACGCACGAGGTCACAGAAGTCAAAAGCAAAGATTCGAAGAAGAGAAAGAAGTCTGGATCTGAACCAGAGGGTGTATCAAATGGCGAAAATGGCCCTGAAAACAAAAAACAAAAAACGGAAGATAGTGATGCTGAAAAGCTCGCCCAGAAGTCAGGCAACTGTGTAAAAGATAATGCAGGGAAAGCCAACGACAGTGACAACAAACATGTATTGCTTGCTGATAATGTAGGTGATAATTCTACCTCTAAAAAGAGACCAGAACAGAAAGGATCTGCTGAGGTGTGAGATCTCTCTTGATCTTGTCGATTTATAACTTATAGCACAAGTTTCTATTTAAGTCTTTGAAGATATATTTTTAATCTGTGCTAGAGTTGCTTAATCTTCTTTCACTCGCACAGTATTCTCAGTTTGCCTTTTCTTCTGTGACTACTACATCGAGGATTTCTGCTACATGTAATTTCTGTGGTCATGTTTAATCTGTGCTAGAGTTGCTTAATCTTCTTTCACTCGCACAGTATTCTTAGTTTGCCTTTTCTTCTGTGACTACTACATCGAGGATTTCTGCTAAATGTAATTTCTGTGGTCATGTGGAATAAAATATGTTTTTATACACCATATTTGATGTTTGATTTTTGTAAACTTCCTGAGACCGTTCTCATTGCAGCCAAAAACCATCAAAGCATTCCAAAGAGTGAAGGTTGACGAAGTACAATTTGTTGATGAAAGGCTGCAAGACAATTCCTATTGGGCAAAGGTACTTTTCGTGCAGCATTGATATTTCGACTTGAATATTTGAGTTTGTCTCCATTATCTATTGTCTTCTCATATCTATGATAATAGGGTGGAGCGGAAGTTGGATATGGTGCGAAGGCACAAGAAGTTCTGGGACAAGTTAGGGGAAGGTACATACATGCTTCTATCTTGTTGTGCATCTTTCTCACCTTTTACAAGATCCAATTTCTAATCCTAATCTAAGCGTATGCTGCAAAACAGTATTTCATCTCACCAAACGCGTTGGAACTGTATTGTTTACTGTGCACGCTAAAGCGATAAGTGTGCCCTGATGAACCACCTAATAACTTTCATAACCAATGGATTTTATCTTGCACTTTTAAAATGGTTTTGAGTAGTTCTGTTATATCCTCCCATAATCACTATCATCATCATCATCTAAGTCTGAATCCTAACCATGTAATCATACATTAACTGTCAGGGCTAATATGTACTGAAACGAGCACATGATAGAGTATCATACATCAGTGACGAAACTAGCATATTATGAAGATTATATAGCCATTCTGGAATATGACAAGTTAACTGCTTAGAAAAATTAGTTGCTGGATGTTATCTCTTCATCATATCCTGTAAACACGACCAAGTGTCTGTAACTTGTATAGCTAGTAGTCTTGAGTTTTGGTAACATTCTGCAAGGGGTTTCGTTTGTATCCACAAAGCCTGTGATGTTGGATCTTATATTGTCTGACTTGGTAGTTTTGTCCAATGTATGTATCCAGCTCCATTATTCTCCATATGACTCATAACATGACATGTAACGGTGCTGCAGAGACTTCAGGCATGAGAAGACCAAGAAGAAGCGTGGATCTTACCGTGGAGGCCAGATTGATTTGGGAACACATTCGATAAAGTTCAATTACTCTGATGACGAGTGAACGCCGCATTTGGCAGGCTGATGTTCATCCCCAATTTTTTTGATGTTACTGTACAATATTATTATAATTCGTACCACTCCAATTTCAGGTGGCCGCCCACATATAGCAGGCTGCATCCCATGGTTCTGGTAATTATTGTTTAAAAGCAAATTTTGTAGGTCCTGAATCTGTCAATCCACTCTTGATATATGCTGGTGCTCTTGTTGAACTTGGACATCGAAAATCTCCTAATCCATATTTCACGTTAAGGGGAACTTTACAAGAATAACTTACTTTTATATCAATCAACGTAGTTGCCCCTTTTGACCCGCCCACTGTACCTGCTGATTTCATGTATGCATGCAGGTGGGATGCCAGTTCCACGATATGAATGTCTGGTCACTGGTGTTTCTTTGTTTCCGGTTTAAGTATGCCTCATTAGTGTAAGCTGTATGTTTCTTGAGAATTTCTTTTGAGTTTTTATATTAAAACTCCTCCCCTTCACGCAACTTGGGCTGGCAGATTCTATTATCTGGCCTATACTCCTCACCCGCATTCTGATCAGATCCACTTATATTGGGATTAATGAATGTTGCTCGATTTAATGGGTCCAAATTGGAAACTTGGAACTGAGGTCTTTTTGTTGATGGACCCAAAACTAATGTATTGTATAGTTGTGAAGATTGGTAAGTGCGCCGTAGATGCGGATGATGATGTTGATTTTGTTAATGGAGGTGGAACAGAAGTGCAATGGGTGTTAGCTGTGGAAATGTTTCTGGGGTTTACTTGGGAGGTGACTTTGTAGTAGGCCTGTTGAAGGTGAATTTAAGTGGTTAAGGTAGTGGAATTAGAGTAAAACGGAGGGGTGTCAACTGGTTTGGCTGACCTAGAAATCTTAGGCTCTCGGCTGTGGCAACGGTAATGGAGAACATAAATTGGAGGGAAGTGAGTAGCTGATCCGGCATACTAAGCAGTGAGAGTTTCTTCCTTTTCGATTCCCATTAGCAAGGTTTTATGTTTGCTTGCTGAGCTAGGAGAAGTCGTCGAGAGCTTCATTCTTGGTTTATTCTGTAGACTAATCATCCACTGTGCAGTATAGATAAAATTTGTGGTGACGACGAAGACTCCCTCTTTCTGTACTTTTTTCCTGCGTGAATAATGACCCAACTAACCATAAGCTACCTGCCTGGAATAAGCTTTTAGATGATGCTTGTGGCATTCAGAGGATGACGTTTTTCCATACGTTTGGTCTTCACATTCTCACTTCTTTTTATTTTTCTTAATTTCCTTCACCTCGTTCTAGGTCTTGATTTACAAGGAATGTTGAAGATTTCTATATCTTAGCATCGTCAAGTGTGCTAAAGCTATTTGATGTGATGTCGGGAGTGTATTGTATTGAGTTCACATTTTTTTGAAATGCAAATGTAGTTAATTCTTTTGACGAGTGGTTAGCTTCAATGAGGAAGTTGTCATTTTTTCCCCAAAAATTTGAGGTTGTCTATTCTAGTTAAGATTCATAAGTGGCTGTATAATCTTATATAGCCCAAACTCAGTTATGAAATTTGTAAAGACCAAAGTGGGATCCGTCTTTTACTTGAACCATTTGAAATGATTTTGGACAAATCAATATGACATATATGGATTAAAGAAGCTTGGAATGTTGCATAAAGCATGGTAATTTGCAATTGCAAACCTGAGAGGACCTGACTAGTAATATTATCCCAGAAATAAGTCAAATCAGAAATGGTAATCCAAACTTAAAATTTGGGCATGTGTGTGATATTTAGTTTTCAGGGACCCAACTAGACCAAACCTCACGGTTTAAACTAAGAGTAACCAGGAGTGAACCAAAATATGCCTTTTGATGAATTTGATTACAAAAAATGCTCATTTTTATGCTTCCTCAGTTCCTCTATTCTATTATGTTACACATTGTCAACCGTCTATGTAAGATATTGAGCATGTAACTAAATCTAATAAATTTCCACTGTGTGATTGAATTAGAAACATAATTTGCACATTTTTCTAATTTTTTTAGATACATATTCAAGTGATGTGTTAGTTGTTTGTTGATCCATTTGCATGTGAACACTCAAAATTAGAACATTTGATTTGAATTAGCATATTTTCTTTTTAAATTTTTTGTTTGATTAAAATTTGGTTCCAAGCATCACATTTGGATTCAAAAGATCCACACTAGATATCCATATTTTTTTTTCTATTTTCACATTTTGACTATCATTTTTGCACACAACACTACATAGAGATAGTTTGTTTTCAATATCCAACCTTATGGATGAAAAGAACATCATTTTATTTACCTTCACAAAAAAAATCATTACAATTTAATATTTTTTACATGCCCATATTTACAATATACACATTTTACATCCAACCGTCAGCCTGAAACTCAATATTGACCATTTGTTGTGCTTGCATTACACGACCTAGAGTGATGAAATTTTGTGGGAAGGTAACTAATAGGGTATATTTTTAATCCATAAAGTTAGATTATGAAAAATGTATCATTGTATAAAGTTATTCAAATGCCTCTCATGCTCTCACCAAGATATGTTTCTCACTGGATCGTTGTGTGTGTGTGTGTGTCATATATATATATATATATATATATATATATATATATATATATATATATATATATATATATATATATATATATATATCACAATGCACTCGATCTTTTTGGATTGCTTGCTTATTTGAATTTTGGTAGTATCAAATTAGATGATCTATTATATTTTTTGAATTTTTGGCATGGTATTTGGATCAACTTTTAACTAAATTTTTTATTCATGCATTCCAGAGACATTCATTTGTTTTTATGGAATTTTTGTTTGGTATAAGGTTTTGTATAGTTCAAAATTATGCAACACCATTAATAGCTCAAATTACTCATTCTAATATGTTCTAATCAATGTTGGATTGTTTGAATTGTCAACTTGCGGTTCTGTATATATGAACTTTTGAAACTTGTATTCCATATAGTTGCAAAATTCAACCATGGTTCTAGTTTTTGAAGGCAGTGCTCATTCATATTGATAGACATATAGTTAATTCATGAATATTATTGCACCACTTGAATATTTGTTTAGATCATTTAATAAGTACAAAAATGATAAAATTGAGTCTTTGTTAGTTTTCATATTTCTTATGGGTTCAAATTTCACAAAAAAATCAAGTATAGCTAGGATTAATTAGAAAGCTTAAGGTAAATGAAAAATCTATTATTGAACAATGAGATTTATTAAAAGCTCCTTCAATTTTTGAAAAAGATACCCAAATTTCACAAAATCCTAAGTTCAAACAATCCTTAGTTACCGGTAGCAAACTAGTGATTTATCTTCTCCTTTTCTTGCTATATCAACGTCTACCTATTTGGTATTTTTAATGTTTATGTTAACTAACTATTTTGGATATATATATATATATATATATATATATATATATATATAGTCCAATGAAAATTTACATATATAATGTATATAAATTGCTCATGTTGCCAAAATCCATTTCGGTAACATCTAGAATTTAAGCTAAGTAAAATTTGGGTTTTAGTTGAAATTTCCATTAATTAATTTTTAATTTTGGACCTCAATGCAAATAACCTAAGTAAAAATTCCTTTGAATCATATAAAATATGAGTGACATAATTTCTCTCTTCATAATAATAGTTTATTGAATGATAATAATATTCAAATATACAATATTCATATATGTTGCATTTTTTCTATCCTTAGTGTAGTTTCATTGTCACTAGGAAGTGTAAGAACCCTAATTGAACAAATTCATATAATAGATACAAATTAGACCATAAATGGTAAATAAAGCAATTAGGGATCAATCTTAATACGTTTGATCTATATGAGTGATACTAAATAACTATATTAATAACTCATATTTGGGTCATCAAAGTTAAAAAATAATAATGTAAGAACAATATAGACTCCAAAATACACATGATAATCCAAAATACACATGAGGTTCAAACGTGAGGCCAATCAGACCTCGTTTTACCCATATAATAATGGAAGGACTTATATATCGATTGATTAATGATTTTGACAGTACAACTATGTTCTGCTTCATGTGTCACACTCACCTTTGATCTAATGTTTTTAGATTTCTTTTTCTTGTCACGTGAGTTTGTCTTCGACATGACTTGTAGATCCATAGTCATCTGCAAATGGGGACTCAATGGCTATCTGAGGGACATGGTACTAGAGAAGGTTCATTCCCCTTCATCTGAGTCCATGGTTTAGAGGACTCCAACGCTTGTGACGACTCCTGCCCGATATAGCTTTCTTCGACTGAGATCAATACAATCTGACCCCCTCTAAACCTTCATCACATTCTTCCAAACTCAAGAGATCCCAACTTGCGTGTGACTTCATGCCTCAAAGAGCCTCAACCATTGTGGACTCAAGGGCAAGCTCTGTGGACTCAAGGGCAAGCTCTGTTTCAACCTTCAGAAGACCTCCAAACCTCTACAAATCTCCATTTATATAAAGAACCACCCTAACACAATTAGAAAACACCCATAGACTATTAACAACATGTCAAACTGCCCTTCCAATCCCCTTAAGAGCACACATGTACATTTGCATGTCCTTCCAACTCTAGAAGGTCACCGTAGTTGGGGAGATCATCACATAAAGGAAAATCACTTCATCTTGCTTCCTGAACATATAGAGAAACTTGTGGTGCACCATAAATTTCTACATAGAGGTACCAACGAGTTTTCCTTCTTTTTCCTATTCTCTGGGCCTATATCTAATTCTCAAGATTTTCACCACTATTTTCCCTAATCTCTTTGCCTTTATATCCGGCTTGCATAAGAAAAGTAGCATGCACTTTCAATTTTTATT
Organism: Alisma plantago-aquatica; assembly: GCA_963693085.1. Lineage (NCBI taxonomy): Eukaryota > Viridiplantae > Streptophyta > Magnoliopsida > Alismatales > Alismataceae > Alisma > Alisma plantago-aquatica. The sequence goes on along the minus strand of OY856410.1, from coordinate 565,877,075 downwards.
GCATTTTTTTGTATTTACTTTTGTGCTTGGTTTTTGAGACTGTCACGGTGGAGGAGCTTTTTGGCCTTCCAGGCCAAAGACAACCTAAGTCAAGGCTCGGTGGCTTCATGAGGATGTAACGAACTCGCCAACAAGACTCATTTAAAGCAACCCCAAGGTGAGGGCAAGTAGTTGATTTATCAAAATGGAATTTTATGTCTGGGTTTCAATTCATTGTTTCTTAGTGAAGATGAAGATCTCATGTTCTATTTTCGCCCCACTTTTCCCCTTGATGACTTACAACTGTGTCATGCCCCATGGGAAAAGATGATATTTTGATGCCATTTTAAGTCTCCAAGATGTGTGACTTCTTTGAGCGGGTCGCGACTAGGTGGCTAGTCCTAATTGGTCCAGTTGGGCAAGGGTCCCACCATGTGTGGATTTTTTGACTTAAATATAATCGCAGCCAATTTTCCTTAGTTTCTAATTGGTCAGAATCCAATCATTCACCTTTAATTCATCTAATGTCAGAAAAATAGACAAATATAGTAATCAAAAGGGCTTTTCAAGGAGGAATATGACTTTTTGATTTTTAAAGGTTAATTAGATAATATCAAACTATGTTCTCCTAATGGCCTAATATTAGGGTTTAGAATTTAAATAAAGATAAATATTCATAGAAATCATATTAATTTCAAGGTTATTAAGGTTGGAAGATACATTCCAAAGTACATATCACATGATCAATAAAAAGTATAGATGATTTGAGCCTAATCAGAACAAGAAGAGTTGACTGAGGTATCTTTGCTCCAGATAAATAGGTCATGCTCTTGTGGGAAGTTATTCATGGTTGATTGAATGTTATGTATGAAGTTGAAATTATGATTTCAAATTCAATGTTTGAAATCATATTCATTATATCAATTACTTGATGATTGGTATATCATGTCTTATGGTTACCATGATCATTAATATAACAAATTATGATTAGTTATTAGTGAATTTAAAGCTCAAGAGAGATATACCATCATGTTATAGATTCAAGTTCAACCTTATGGCAATTTCACATTAAGAATCATGTTATCAGAATTTGATTAAGTTTTATATGCTCATAAAATCATTGACCTCAAGTGGTCATTATGGACTTTCATAGACAATTATGGGATTTCATAGCCAATTATATGCTTTCCCAGCAATCATGGGATTTTTTTAACATTATGTGATCTTAAGTACACTCATCATATAGAGATGTATATTTTACTAATTCAATTATTATTTATATGTCAAGAATTTATTGCAAGAATAATTAAGTTAACGTTCATGTCAAGTTTCCTTCATGTCAAGTGTAATTGTTTTGTTTATGCTATTAAGTGCCAATACCATTTACTGATGTGATTGTTTTTCCCTTTGCACAGATGTTGAAGTGATGTCCCCAGGTATTGGAGAAAATAAGGACCAAAGAAGAGAAAGCCAAGGATTAGAAGACCTTCAAGAAAAACCTAGTGCGGTGCCATCTATAGAGGTGTTACATTAATAGTATTAAAGAAAATAAGTTGACGACCTCCAGGGAAAAATCTGAATCATACATTCTAACCCTAGGTATATAAGAAGTAAGCAAAATGTATTAGAATTTAAAGTAGAATTCAAGTTAGGAGACAAAATATTAGATAGGGATTAGGGTTATGTGCCTAAATGTTTTGGACTTTTATGTTAACTCTAGAATTGTATACAACATACTCTCTCTTTTTCCCACATGTTTGTGGTATGGGACAAAAGCTTATCTGGTTTTGTAGAGATGAAAATATGTGCATATATATAAATATACTATCACGATTGTGGCATTCTTTCAAGTGCTTATGGTATGGGATGTGTACTAAGGAGTTTCTAAGATAAATGTGATAAGACATGTCAGGTGATGACCTCAATTTTAAGGTTTTGACAGTCCATTATAATTTGATATAAATGGGTGACCAAGTGATATACACATGACTTATTGGCACATTGAAATGATATCAAACCAATTTGAGAGGCATTTATGATTATATTGAGCCTACATGATTGTTTGAGGTTTGTTTGGTGAGACTTCAGGAGTTATAATAAGAATAATATCCCTTGTAATAAACCATATTCAATATTGATTTCAATGGGTCCATTGATAGTATTTTGAAATCCAGTCTTGGTCATCATCTAGTATTGGTCATAATAAATCTTGGATTAAAATTCCATTGTATTAGGACCTTGCATTTGAGTTATATTGAGGTTTGAAGATTTGTTAAATGAATAATGACTCATTGGATTTTAGACCTAAGTTTGTCGCTATATGAAATGTCATACAACCACTTGTATTGCTAGGCTGTGTGGCACCTAGCAAGTCACTGATCCAAGGAGGATGAACACCAGGTCATCCTTAACCTCCGGAAATGGAGGAACAAAATGTGGTTAAGGTGTCACCTAGATCCGGTGAAGGCGAGTCATTCAAAGGGAATTTTGTTTGCAAAAATATGACCTAGCTTGAATAGATTGACTCATTGTTCAGGGAGAGTGGCACCACAATAAGGGAGAACAAACTGCCTTCCCCTAGATCTTCTCCTTGCAAGCTATAGGTTAGAGGAGGAAGAAATGGAGAGAGATAAAGGTAGGAAGAGTAGGGTAAATTTTGAAATTTCCATATGTGCTAGCACTGACGAAGATGTGGGTAGAACGTGAAGGCACATCTTCATGTGTTCCATAGCCTATGAGCCCATCTTGGATAAAGGAGGAATATGTAGCAGTAGATCACTCTCAATGTGTCCATGCAACATTTAAAAACTTCCAGCAAGTTCTGGGCAGTTTGGCGATCCCTCTACATGTGGCGCGAGACGGAGAGGGTACCCTGAGGGAAGACACCCCTTTCCAACCGCCGTGCTCTTCGAAGACCTCGACTCAAAGTGTAGTAGAGGCCTCTTCATTCTCCCAATCCTAGGGGACATGCCGCAATGGGGGATGCGCCATCCACGGAGGTCTTGATGGTGTCAGAATCTGGTGAAGACATGACCTTTGGGATGGATTTCTCACCATGCGCTCGTTGAAACTTGAGGAGATGAGAAATCATAGCTCACAGTAGACGGGAGAGAGAGGCCTAGGATCACAACTTTGGAGTCTATCAGCAAGGTCCCTTACACCAATCCAAAGGAGAAGGGAGATCTATTACTCTTACTTGGGGTCTATTCATCAGTCTCAAGCTCGCTGTGCTGTTGCAACACGACGGTGCTTGCGCCTATAGCAACTGGATGCTCATGCCTTATCGAGAGTAAAAAAGATAGAGATTGACTCCCTACTAGGTCAACAAGTGCTAGGATTACATATCCTCATTAAGGATCCAACTAATATTTAAGGTAAGTCAATTACTATTTCTCAAGAATAGGCATGATCATATAAAAAATAGTTTAAATAGCTCTAATACTCAAATAATTCCCCAAAAATATGCCTAGATTCAAAAAAATGTTCATTTTATTATAGGACCAACAAATTAGGCCTTTGAAGAACAATTACTATGATTTCTAATATAGTTGACGATTCACCTTTTTAGGGTCATTAAATTAAATAAATAGTATCCACGTGATATTAATTCTTAGAATTCTTACAGAACCCTAGTGATTATTGGAATCCAATTTTGAAATTCGATCTGGGTTTTATTGATCTATATTAGGTCTTTTCACATTAATGCCTAAATTACATGTTTTAATCCTATATTAATCATAGAAAATATATCCATCATTGCAAAAATATGAGAACTGTATCAGACCCTAAAAATGACATATACATTTGTAGAAAATATTATAGACAAGTTTAGGTCAATTTGAAGTTAGGTTTGAGTAAATCCTAAATTGAACCTAAAATATCAAGAATGTGATGTATATGTATAAATGAAGATCAATTGTCATTAATCAAGTGATGACCAAAGATCTAGTTGATCAAGGATATGAATAGGAATATCTAAAGTCAGGTACGTGGGACTATCATCTTTGATGACTGTCTAGTCCATTTGAACTAGAATCATATATTAGGTGTAATGTATTCTATTTCACCTCTTGACCAATTTGATATGTTTTATAAATTGCTTGGCTTATGTACTTCTTGTGCTACTTTATTTTCTACTGAATAAGCTTTTGAAATTATATATATATATATGTCTTGCAAACAATTTTGATCTTAAATGATATGCCCATTATGTCTGCCCAAATTATGATGATGATTATAATGATGATGATGTTGATATTGGATACACGCGACCTCCTCACCTCAGAGGGTGGAACTTGTACAAAATGATGACCTCCTCCTTTAAATGGAGATATGGATCCAAGTGACTTACCCCACTCGTTGGGGAGATGGAGCCACACACACACACACACACACACACACACACACACACACACACACACTATATATATATATATATATATATATATATATATATATATATATATATATATATATCAGTATGCTTGTTGATATCATCACAGTGGGAAAACTTGTAATAAAATATTATCAAATAAACTAAGTTATTGATCCAATGTTGTTCTTGTCTCTTTTAAATTCCGCCAAGAAATAATTTTATAATACTGTAATATTATGCTTTCTTTCTAGTATTTTATGTCCTTTATGGGCACCGCGTACTCAAAACATTTGTGTTGACTTGTTTCCCTATTTTAATAAGTATAGGTTCAGAGCTAGCATGGGAGAAAACATGTCTTGTGAGCGAGTGTGCAGGTTGTACCTATTGTATAAAGATCCTATCTAGCATAGATGATTATAGACTTGTATAATTTCTCCTTTCAATATGTAGTTGTAAATTTTTAATAATACATGTTGTAATAATACATATGTTGAATGTTGAGATTGTTTATGGTGTATGAACCTAGTTTATTGTTCATTTATGCTTGTGCTTCCGAATTCACACTCTGGTATCTTCTATGATTCATCGATTTTCTAGTCTACGATATGTCACCTCTAGATATATTATCAGTCGACATGCATCCAAAGGCGATAAAGAAAACAAAAGCTGACACTAAACATTTGAGACACAATCACCTAAACCTGATTCATTACATAGTACAAGCAAGCATGCATACAAAAGGGTAGATAATTTAACATAATGAATGTGTAACATCCCAGCATTTGAGGCCTCAGATAATGATCTTAAAAGGAATGATTAGACTACCCATATCACCAAGGTGCACCTCCTTTTCTAGGAGCCCATCACTAAGAACTCAATAGTTAAGCATGCTCAGCTTGGAGTAGTACTGGGATGGGTGACCTGTCGGGAAGTTGATCCTGGCATGCATGTGAGTGAGGACAAAGCGTGCAGTTAAGGATAGTGGTGGTCTGTGGGGACAATCGTCATTCCTGAAGCTCTACTAGAGCATTGGGCAGTGGGCCCGGGTGTTACAAATAGTATCAGAGCCAATTCCCCTCTAGTAGGTGGGCCCACATGGGCATGTTACATGCTAGTCTTGAGCCATGCAGTCCAGGCATGTAGGAAATGGCTGTCCATGGTTGACGTAGCCACCCTTGCGCTGGTATTCCGTGATCAGGAGCTGGGTGTCCATGGGCCATTGTGGGTCTGCACTGAAAATGGGGTCAGATTATGAGGCCATATAGTTGAGACTTGATGAGAACGTCAAGAGTCTAATTGGGGGAGATTGTAACATCCCAGGATTTGAGGCCTCGGATAATGATCTTAAAAGGAATGATTAGACTACCCATATCACCAATGTGCACCTCTTTTTCTGGGAGCCCATCACTAAGAACTCAATAGTTAAGCGTGCTCAGCTTGGAGTAGTAATGGGATGGGTGACTTGTCGGGAAGTTGATCTTGGCATGCGCATGAGTGAGGACAAAGAGCACAATTAAGGCTAGTGGTGGCCTGTGGGGACAATCATCATTCCTAAAACTCTACTAGAGCATTGGGCAGTGGGCCCGGACGTTACAGAATGTGAGTTGGATCCAAAGTGGAGCCAAAACCCTAGTTTATCTCCCTCTAGTGGGATAAGCTAGGTTCCTTACCATGTTAGATGATAACATAAAAAGATAAATTTCAAGCTTCATTAGTATTATATACACATATTAGTCTATTTTAGATATTTAACCATGAGAAAGTCATATTTTAAGTATGGTTATTGGACTTTAAGAAATATTAGTGAGTTAGCATATATATAATATATAATTCCCTAAGGTGGGTTAAATAATTGAATTTTGAGAATAAAATTCCTTTAAGGTGGGTAGTATTGTTAAATCCCAACATTTAGATAAAATAACATTTGAGTATTAATAGAAATTTCACCTAATTAATTTTTAATTTTGGACCTCAATGCTAATACCCCAAGTAAATCAAAAGTTTCCATTGAATGTTATCAAATATGAGTGACACAATATATCTCTTTATAACATTTTATTATTCGATGATAATAATATTCACATAAATAAAATTCATATATGATGCATTTTCTCTCTCCTTAATGTAGTCTCATTATAGTTAAAAAGAATAAGAACACTAATTGAATGAATCTTGTATAATTTTATAAATAACAACCATATATGGTAAACAAAAGCAAATAGGGATATAATATGAGTGATACTAATTACATATAGTAATAACTCATCTTTGGGTGATCAAAGTTAGAAAATGACAACGTGAGAATGATAGACTCCAAAAATACACCCATGATCCAAATTTGAGACCAATCAAACCTTTTTTGACCCCTATAATAAATAATGGAAGTACTTATATGGTTTAAAACCTAAATAATTAATGATTTGGATAATGCAACTAAGTTCTACAATTCACGTGTCACACTCACCAATGAACTAATGTTTTTGAGTTTCTTTTCTTGTCACTCAATTTTGTCTTTGAGTATGACTCGTGGATCTGGAGTCATCCAATATGAGGACTCATCCCCTTAATCTGAGTCTAGGGTTCAGAGGACTCTAATGATACATGATGACTCCCAGTTGGTATACCTTTCTCCGATTGAGATCAACATAATCTGACTCCCTCTACACCTTCCTCACAACCTTCCAAACTCAGATATCCCTACTTGTGTGGGACTTCATGTGCCAAAGATCTCCAACCATCTCAGACTCAAGGGCATGCTTTGATTTAGCCTTCGAAAGACCTCCAACCCCCTATGAATCTCCATCTATATAAAGAACCACCCTAAAATGAGAGATAAAATCCAAAGACTATTAAAACCTATCAAACGAAAATCCCCTCAAGCACACACCTGTACCTCTACTTGCCCTCCCACTGGCAGGTTGCCATAGTTGGGGTGACCATCACGCCAAGGAAAGATGTTTCATCTTGCTTCTAGGGCATCTAGAGAATCTTGGTGAACCCTAAACTTCTTCATAGAGGGACCCAATAAGTTTTTTTCTATTTTTCTTGTTCTTTGGTCCTATATCAAATTATCAAGATTTTGACCACTATTCGCCCTGGTTCTTCTCCTTTAGCTTCAGCTTGCATAAGAAAAGTTGCTAGCACTTTCATCTTTTATCACTTCTTATTTAGTTTATCCTTTTGATCTTGTCTATCCAAACTTCATGGTGGATGAGCTTCCTGGTCCTCCAGGCCATGGGAAAGCCCAAGTCAGGGCTTTATGGCTCCCTAAGGATGCAAAGAACTCGAATGCAACCCTAAGGTGAGAGCAAGTAGTTGATTCATTAGAACCACAATTTATGTCAAAGTTTGCATCTAGGTTTTAATTCCTCATTTCTCAGTGAAGATGAAGATCACATGTTCTATTCCCCCCACTCCGTCCCTTGATGACTTGCATCTATGTCATGCCCACATGGGAAAAGATAAGATTTTGATGCCAAATTAAGTATCAAAGCCACATGACTTCTTTAGTGGGTCACGACTAGGTGGTCAGTTCTAACCGGGTCAGATCGACAAGGATCCCACCTTATGAGAATTTTCAGATTTGGATATATATGCTAAACCAAATTTCCCTAGTTTTTCATTGGTAAAAAATTCAATAATTCACCAAAAATTCATCTAATGTCACAAATATATAAAAAAATAGTCATTAGAAAGGTCTTTTGAGGAGGAATCCAATTTTTTTGGTTTTAAAGACTATCTTGATAATATCATAATAGGTTTTTTGATGGACAAATATTAGGGTTTAGAAGTTAAATAAAGTTAAATATTGATGGGCATGTTAAATTTTGGGTTATTAAGGTTTGAAATATATTCCAAAGTACATATCATATAGTTAATCAAAAGTACAGAGGATTAGAGTGTCATCGGAACAAGAAGAGTTGACCTAGGTATCTTTTCTCTAGGTAAACGGATCATGCTGATGTGTAAAATTATTCATGGTTGACCAAATGTTATGTATGAAATAGAAATGATCATTTAGAGTTTGATGTTCTAAATCATGTTAATTGTATCAATTGCTTGATGATTTCTATACCATGTGTCTTATGGTTTCTATGATCACTAATAAAATAGATTATGATTAATGATTAATGAATGTAAAGCTCATCAGGGAGAAATCCCATCTTGTTATAGATTCAAGTTCAAAGATTATGCTAATGTTCATATTAAGAATCATGTTATAAGAATTTGATTACGTTTCATATGATCTAAAAATCATAGACCTCAAGCGGTCATTATGGGCTTTAATATCCAGCTATGGGCATTCATAGCCAATTATGGACTTTCCTAGAAATCATGGACTTTCCTAGTATTATGTGCTCTTTGGTGGACAAATCATAGAGAGATGTACATTTTACTTATTCAATTATTGTTTGTGTCAAGAATTTATTTGAATAATGCTTAGGTTAACATTCAAGTCAATTTTCCTTCATGTCAAGTGTAATTATTTTGTTTATGCTATAAAGTGCCAACACTATTTACTGATGTGATTGTTTTTCCCTTTGCATAGACGTTGACACGATGTCCCCAAATATTGAAGGAAATAAGGACTAAAGAAGAGCAAGACAAATATTAGAACACCTTCAACTGAAACCTGCTGGGGAGGATCTAATATTTAGAATATTTCCTTATATGTTTTAGTTATTCCATACTTAGATGTTAGTTCTTAGATTTTATAAAGAAGTGAATTATAGTTTTCATATCGAATGAACAATGTATGGATATTATTTTGATGACAATGTATGGTGATTTATTTATTCATTTGCAATGAGTATCATAATGTGACACCCTCTTCAAAATTATGTACTTCATATCATTTATTTCATGTGCAAAAAATGGGCTATCACAACTTACATATGATGTAATAATATTAAGAGCATTTATTCATCACTATAATACTTATTTGATAATATTCGATCCCTTGAGAAGCTGCGCTGAAGATGTCTGTAATACTTAGGATGAGAGGTTATGGAGGGAGAGGTCCATGCAATATCTTCATGATGGTGAGAAGAATACCAACTTTTACCACACAATTATCAAAGGTATAAGGAAGAGACACAAATCAGATTCCTTACATGCAACAATGGGGTTGCCCTCAATGGTCCAATATATAATAAGAAAGAGGTTGTCCTCTTTCTTGAGAATGTGTACTAGGCCATTGTCCCCCATTGTGGTGGATAATAATCCTATCATTGACCTTAATCACTCCATGATGATGCTCAATGAGAATTTTCCATATACTAATCCACCAATTGAGGCTGAGTTTCTCCTCACTTTAAATCAGATCGATTGCTTTAGCCCGCATGGTCCGGATAGTTTCTCCCTTAAGTTTTTGATTGGTGCTTGGCCCATCATTAAAGAGGATTTTTTTTGAGATGGTGAGGTTTTTGTTCAATGTAGGTTCCTGCAACAAGAGCATTACGAGTGATAAGTTGTGTTTGATTCTCAAAATCAACAATGCATCATGCCTAGCTCAAATTTCATACCAATCTTGGTTGGGAATGTCTCTCTTTGTATTCTTTCTCACATTATCAACAACAAGCCAATAGTTATGTGAATAGTTGACCGTACAATTATGTTTCCTAAATTATGTCGTATATAAGTGTGTGTGTGTATATATATATATACCCGTTTTTTCCCGACTTTTTTCCGAATAGTTGACCGTACTTTTACCGTACTTTGACCTTTTTTAATCCAAATTTTTCGCATAATTCGCGTTTTCTGAATTTTTCAGCTCGACCGTACATATCCCGAATACCAAATTTGTGACTATGGGTGGTGGTTCACTACCCAAGTGCTTCCTGATGATAGAACCATTTTGGCGAACATATTTGTATTGAACGAGATCTTCTATGTTAATAACCTTGTGGCTTGTGAACTAAAGGCCCCAAGGACTCTTGTAGGATGCTGCCTTAAGCATGAATGCTACCAGCTTCATGCTTGTGCGTCATCCTCTTTTCTTTTCTTGAATGATTGTGTGATCGGTAAACTTGTGAGTCTATTCAAATGATTTTTATTAGATTTGCTAAAGTAGAAGTCACATTATCCATGGTTCATGGATAACTCTTTTTGTAACATGTTTCATTATACTGATAGCGACATGATTATCTAGGTGGACATGCATGGCATGAATGGGTGCCTAGAATGTCTTGATGACAATCAAGTTTTTAAAGTGCATGAGGTGCATCGAGGCATTTTTGGTCTTGTAGAGGCAAGGCGTAAGCCTCGAGGTGGTCAAGGCATAAGCCTCAGAATGTACCGATGCGTTCTAATATTATATACAATTAGAAAATGCATAACAAAATCACATAACATTACCTACTTGTAATATAAATTATCAAAAAGATACATCACGTATCAATCTCATGTTGTCAAGTTCACAAGTCAAGAGTCAAGACGAGAATAGCAGTCACAAAGTCAAGTACTAAACAACCAACATACGAAATAAGGATACATCAAAGATCAAACAACAGAAATGATACTTCATAAAACAACATGAGATTGATACATCACGTATCAATCTCATGTTGTCAAGTTCACAAGTCAAGAGTCAAGACGAGAATAGCAGTCACAAAGTCAAGTACTAAACAACAACATACGAAATAAGGATACATCAAAGATCAAACAACAGAAATGATACTTCATAAAACAAGTACATCACTACAATAACAGTAACACAAAAAAGACATGAGTCATGAATCATGAGAAATGAGACTGCTGACTCATGAAGTGGCTCCATCCATAAATTCATCATCACTCGAGCTACTAATGGGATCATCAATAGAATCATCCATATAAAGAATTTCATCGTCATTTCCCCCAATTGCATCTTCTTCATCACCAAGAATTTCTATCTCCTCTTCCTCCACTGCTGGTTCTTTTCCTGTTAAAATAAATTCAAATAGGTAAAATTTGGTATAAGATATCCAATTAGAAACTATCACTATCTGAAAAAACATTCTAGCCACCTGCAGGTCTCCTCCTCGGAGGTCTTTCTTGTTCTCCTTCCTCCTCTAAGTCCACCACATCATCCTTAAGTGCAACATTTGCATCTAGATCTTGGAAACCTTCATTGTCTTCAAATTCTGCAATCTACTCATCATCAAAATCAGGAAACTCCCAACACTAGAGGATCATCCATTGTCTTCTTCCTCACACCCCTTTGTTTCAATTTCATGTTGTAATTATTCAAACTATCTTTAGTTAGTGTGCACCTATAAGATTATGTTGACAAATAAATATGAATTAAGAATCATACATCATTGTCACACTTATAAACCAATTCTTAATCTTTTACCTGGTTGAATGAACTCCAATTACGTTCACATCCAGATGCACTGCAAGTTAAGCTAAGAATTCGACAAGCAAACCTAGTCAACTCAGAGGTCCTATCACCAAAGCATTCCACCAATCAGCTATAAAACATTAATGCGCAAAGATAGAGCTTATATAAGTTACTTATCAATCATGCAACACAAACAAAATAATGGAACTAAAACTGAACAGTTTACCAGGACTCCTCAACTTCCTTGTGTCGATTGCAGTGTGTCTACCAAATAGTCCACGAGCATTGACAAATGCATCCAGCTGCAAATCAACCTTCGTATTCTCCTCATGGGTGAGCAGCTTATCCATGCAATTATACAACCCTTGCTTCACTTCTGCATGTCTTGAGAAAGTGTGCTCGTATTGGAATTGAGGGTTCAAAAAATATGCTGAGGCATGTAGATGGGTGTGCAACTGCTTGTCCCATCTTTTGTCCACTATATCTTATGACTTGATATTTTATTTTGTCATTGTTAAATCCTTTGGCAATCTCTTTTTTTGCCCTATTCATAGCTTCATAAATGAAGCCCATAGGAGGATATTTATCTGAATCAACCATCCTCAAAACAATCACCAAAACTTGCAATGTCCTCATTGAGTATGCTATAGCATGCCAAAAAGACTTGATATTTAAAACAATCTTCTTGCATAACTTTACACCAGATGTAGATGCATATCGACTCTGGTCCTTTCAACTCGGAAAAGTGAGGAAAGCAGTAGCAAACCTTATCACAACTGGACACATGATGCCTTTTTTTTATGTGTTTCTGCACACTAGCAGACACCCATCCATGTGCATATATGTAGTTAATTGACATCCTTGAATTTCTTGAACACAAAAGAATATAATGGTAACTCAAGAATATCCTTTAACATGAGATCTATGCAGTGCGCCGCACATGGAGTCCAATATAACTTCTTTCTCTTTCCTCAAAATGTTGGCTTGCAAGCTTATAGTTTGATGCATTGTCTGTAATCACTTGCACCACATTTTCCTCTCCAACTTCTTCAACAATCTCATCTAGCAATTCAAAATGTAATTTTTCATCTTTTATTTTATCAGAAATATCAATTGATTTCAAGAACCAAGTATCTGAGGATTGTTGATCAAGAAGTTGATCAAAGATTGGCCTTTCACATCTTTCCATCCATCAGACATGATGCTACATCCAGTAGCCCTCCAAGAGTTAGCAGCTTCATCAATCATGCATTTCACAGTTTTGACCTGATCATTTAAAATCCAAGTCCTGAGCTCATGCATAGCGGGGCTTTAAGTTCCTCCCACAATTCCCAATAGACTATATCATATTTCTGAACGATGGATTTTCAGCTGCATTGCATGCAATACTATTCTCAAAGAAAAATCTAGCAATGGATAAGCAACATTAATTTATTTGCTCCTTTCTCCAAGCCTCCTTCGCACTAGGCTGCACATCGCTACCTGCATTAGCAACAAAAGATTCCATTGGCCCTCTCACTTGTTTCTCTACCATTGACACACGCTCCATGCCAGTTGCGCCAATAGGTTGAGATTGAGAATTGTTTCCATGCTTTGAGGGGAAATTCAATGTTGTGTATGCTGCAACACGATAAATCTCCTCCACAGTGTTTTGAAAATCGCACTGAGTGGCCGTCTTAAGCGGCCGCTTAATCGCCAACAGGTCATGTCCGCCTGAAAACCCCCTTAAGCGCATGTGAAGCGGATTTGAGAAAAGCGGCCGCTTTTTGCCCGCTTTATCCAGCTTTTTTCCCCGCTTTTTGCCCGGTTTTTTTTTAAAACTTCTGTAAGCATATAACATTAAGTACATTATATGCCCCGATTAGTATTGACTATAATATATTAAACTAGCATACATTAAATGTTCTACGATATACCTAGTTCTAATTTAGAATGCATACTTTGTATGTAAAATGTTATGATATGGTATTTTTGTAATGTATCCAAGTAAATTATAGGTAACTATTATCTAATTTAGAATGCATACTTTGATTAAATGTACTGCTGTAATGTATGACTATTTGATGATGTGCAAATGTAACAATATGTTTGTAAGCTAGCTATGATAGGTCTAGTGTTTACTGTTTAGCTATGTAAACATGTGATACAAAATTGTTGTTGCATCTTGTATATACACTTAATAATTTGTATGTGTAAGGTGCTTTATCTATGACAAGTATATTGTTTACTTTATTATATATATATATACGATCATTGTTGTATAGTTGTGTTATAAACTATTTGGGTGTTTTACATCGTCTTGTACAATGTTTAGATATGTATAAAAGTTTCAAAAATATAGTATATATATACACATGTAATTTTGCATAGAGGTTTATAATAATTGGAAATCCACTTTTCTAAGAAGCGCCCAATTAATTGCTCGTCTGGCAATTAATCGACTACAAGGTCACGTCCACACGCTTCCCACTTTGCGCTTTTTAGAACCTTGCTCCATTTCATCCATTTGCCTCTTGTTCTTCTCCATTTGTGCACCCAAGTAAACCTTCATCTCTTGTTCAATTTCTGGAGGAACTTTATGACAAGCACCTACATTCTTATGAGTTTTGGCCAAGTGATCTTTCAATCGTCTTATTCCTCCAGTAATCTTCTTTCCACAAAGATTGCATTTCACATACACATACCATTTCCCTTCAACTCTTGAAATCTCCTGACAATATTTCCAACCCGGATCACTTCTAGCTTTGGGGGCTTGTGGAGTTGTGGTGCGCTTCTTCTAGGCATCTTTAGAGCTAAATTTTCTACACACAATAAAAAATAGAACATATACACTTACCCAATTAATAAATACCAAATGAGGAGTAAAATCAGTAAAAATTGAACCTCAAACAATAAAATATTTACCTTCGTTGGATGGGAACTCAAGAAGATGCCCATTCTAACCTCTCAAATGGAGGCTCAAAGCTATTAGGAGGTGTGGGTGTGACTTTTAGGGGCTGGAACTGTGTCCAGAAATGGACAAACAGCAGCAGCAGACCCCTGCCTCCTCCGGTTCCAAGTACACAACACTTTGTCAAGACAGAAGCTCCCTGCCGATGCAAGAGAAAATGGGGGCTCAAGGCTATGTAGGACTGGGTCGTCGGTGACCGAGGGAGCCTCCAACAGTCTCCTTTCCACTTGCGGTGCGGTGGTTGGTCGCCGGAAGAAGCTCCTTCTCAAGGAGACTAGGCGCAGGTCAAAAAGTTTCCAGCAGCCCGACGCCCAAACAAGGAGAAATCGAGCCCCGAGAAAGGTGGGGGGAGGTCACCGGCCACCGCTGGTGCCTCCGGTAGCTGCGTCTCCTCTTGAGGTGGACTCCTTGGCCGCCGCAAGGCCTTCTTCTTCCCCAACCGGCAGCGTATGCAGCAGTCGGACGGGTGCGAGAACAACCACTGTCTTTTTTTCTTTCAATTTTTGTCTAAGGGACTAGGGTAATGCCGTTTTGTGCCCTTGAAATCGGACCAAAATCAGACTTTGGGCTCATATTTGGAGGTTACCAGTGAGGCGGGCGCCTCAGTTGTGCCTCTGCACCTTGGTTTCTTTTACGCCTTTCAGAATTTGAGGCGCATGCCTCACACATGCCTACTGAGGCGCACACCCTAAGGCGCATCGGGGGACGCCTCACCTCGAGGCGTACGCCTCGGACACCCTGAAGCACGATTTTTTAAACCATAATGACAATTGGCGTATGGTTTATTTTTCCCCTTAATTAATCAAATGTATGATATATTTAACATATCTTAGATATATCCGCTGTTTAATGTGTTTAAACATATCTTAGATATATTTAAATGTTGTACACCGTAATTAGTCATGTAAGAGTATAGTAGAAGCTTACACATGAAAACGACTTATATATGCCAAATACGAGATTAAAAGAATAAAATAAAAAATCCCCAAAAAATATCTTAGCACATAGTTTCCATTTTAGTTAGGCTAGATGGATCCCCCTTGGGCGCCTAGCTGCCCAGGCCATGCTAAGTCGGGGACCTCAACAACGATGCATAGTGGATAGAAATGACATCCCTAGGATGAGTGATATACTAAAGGCTGCAGAAACCTTTACAATGACAAAGTCACTGAGAAAATGGACTTGTCCATGTTGACCACTCACCTCTTGTGTTATGGATTTGGATGGCAGCCACTAGCCAACCCATATTCCGGTCTGTCTATTTCTAAAATAAAGTTTTTTGAGATTTTGCTTTGATACCTTGCAGAGAAGTAACATAAGAAAAGGAAATATTCGTTTTATAAAACTAAATCCTAATGTGATATGTACGAGGGGTAAAACCGTAAAAGTGGAGACATGCACAAACCCTCGTAACCACAAAGTTAACTGGGAAATTGAACTTGTCCATTATGACGACTCACCTCTTGTATTATGGACATGGAAGGCAGTCACTGGCCAGTCCAGATTCCTGTTTATAATACTCTAGAATTAAGTTTTCTGGGATTGCTCTGATGCCATAGAGACATAATAGAAGAAAAAGGAAGCGTTCTATTTATTGAGAAAACCCTACTGTGATATATACAATGTTGTAAAAGTAGTTACTTAGTTACTTACACCTTTACTGATCACCGCTGGTTCAAATTCATGATACAAAACAAGCTACGTAAGTGATTTGAAATAAACTCGTTTTCTAGTAGTAATCTTCTCATTATCTCCTCATTATTTGTGTCTAACACCCAAAGAGTGTTCAGTATCATTTTGAACAAAGATTGCAATGTCTATAAAACATGGCAGATTACTAAGATTAATGCGAATGAACCGATTTTGCAATACTAACAGCAATCTATGTTAATTTCTAGGGTATTTTTTTCATCTCTATTAATATTGATAAACAGTAACAGCACGTAATGAGCGTCTTTGTACTCGGTACAGATTTAGGGTCGACTTCGAAAGAGCTTTTGTAAAGATCACATTATGTTTTGCATATTTTGAAGTTTTGCCCCCTGATTACCTTTTTTTTTATAGATTTTGTAGTTATTTCTCACCTCTAAATTAGAATGCTTTTTTAAGCGTTGCAGATCTCCTGATGAAAGCCCTATTAACCAGGAGGATCCACGAGGTTAGTTAAATATTCTCAGATTTGTTAAATGTTCTCAGATTTGTCAAGCATGTCTTTCTTGCCTAAAGTGTATCTGCTGAGATTGTTCAAAGGAAATGTAATAATCATCACTTTGTTGTTGCCGAGACAGATTACACAGCAATAGCGGAAGAGGCTAATAAATATGAAACAACGAGTGTTGCAGTAGTATCACGAGTGGACCAGACGCCTAAAAAATCCAAAAAGAAGAAAAGAAAGGAACAAGAAGTCTCTTCTGAGGTGGCATTGGATAACCTTGAGCAGAAAACAAGGTGTTTAGAGCCCGTTGAAAAATTTGATGAGTCTCATGTATTGTCAAATACAACAAATAAAAAGTCAAAATCAACTGCTGCAACTTCAAATGAAAAGGAAGTTGGTGCTGATAAGTTGCGTGATTTTGTTGAAGAAAAATTAGATGAATTGAAGTCAGCCATTCAAGATGAGCCTGTTGGTATTAAAACAAAGGAAAGGAAAAAGAAGAAAAACAAATCCCATGAGATAAATGGTATAACCGCCGAGTTAGAAGCAACGCAGAAAAAGCATGATTCTGAATCTGATGCTTATACTCTAGGGAATGGCGTGGCAGATGCTAATAATGAACAAACACTAAAGAACACAGAATCCAAGTCCAAAGAAAAGAAGAAAAGGAAATCCAAACCCGTTTCAGAAGATTTAGCTGTTGAACAAAAAGATAGCATCTATGTGCAGCACAACACGCACGAGGTCACAGAAGTCAAAAGCAAAGATTCGAAGAAGAGAAAGAAGTCTGGATCTGAACCAGAGGGTGTATCAAATGGCGAAAATGGCCCTGAAAACAAAAAACAAAAAACGGAAGATAGTGATGCTGAAAAGCTCGCCCAGAAGTCAGGCAACTGTGTAAAAGATAATGCAGGGAAAGCCAACGACAGTGACAACAAACATGTATTGCTTGCTGATAATGTAGGTGATAATTCTACCTCTAAAAAGAGACCAGAACAGAAAGGATCTGCTGAGGTGTGAGATCTCTCTTGATCTTGTCGATTTATAACTTATAGCACAAGTTTCTATTTAAGTCTTTGAAGATATATTTTTAATCTGTGCTAGAGTTGCTTAATCTTCTTTCACTCGCACAGTATTCTCAGTTTGCCTTTTCTTCTGTGACTACTACATCGAGGATTTCTGCTACATGTAATTTCTGTGGTCATGTTTAATCTGTGCTAGAGTTGCTTAATCTTCTTTCACTCGCACAGTATTCTTAGTTTGCCTTTTCTTCTGTGACTACTACATCGAGGATTTCTGCTAAATGTAATTTCTGTGGTCATGTGGAATAAAATATGTTTTTATACACCATATTTGATGTTTGATTTTTGTAAACTTCCTGAGACCGTTCTCATTGCAGCCAAAAACCATCAAAGCATTCCAAAGAGTGAAGGTTGACGAAGTACAATTTGTTGATGAAAGGCTGCAAGACAATTCCTATTGGGCAAAGGTACTTTTCGTGCAGCATTGATATTTCGACTTGAATATTTGAGTTTGTCTCCATTATCTATTGTCTTCTCATATCTATGATAATAGGGTGGAGCGGAAGTTGGATATGGTGCGAAGGCACAAGAAGTTCTGGGACAAGTTAGGGGAAGGTACATACATGCTTCTATCTTGTTGTGCATCTTTCTCACCTTTTACAAGATCCAATTTCTAATCCTAATCTAAGCGTATGCTGCAAAACAGTATTTCATCTCACCAAACGCGTTGGAACTGTATTGTTTACTGTGCACGCTAAAGCGATAAGTGTGCCCTGATGAACCACCTAATAACTTTCATAACCAATGGATTTTATCTTGCACTTTTAAAATGGTTTTGAGTAGTTCTGTTATATCCTCCCATAATCACTATCATCATCATCATCTAAGTCTGAATCCTAACCATGTAATCATACATTAACTGTCAGGGCTAATATGTACTGAAACGAGCACATGATAGAGTATCATACATCAGTGACGAAACTAGCATATTATGAAGATTATATAGCCATTCTGGAATATGACAAGTTAACTGCTTAGAAAAATTAGTTGCTGGATGTTATCTCTTCATCATATCCTGTAAACACGACCAAGTGTCTGTAACTTGTATAGCTAGTAGTCTTGAGTTTTGGTAACATTCTGCAAGGGGTTTCGTTTGTATCCACAAAGCCTGTGATGTTGGATCTTATATTGTCTGACTTGGTAGTTTTGTCCAATGTATGTATCCAGCTCCATTATTCTCCATATGACTCATAACATGACATGTAACGGTGCTGCAGAGACTTCAGGCATGAGAAGACCAAGAAGAAGCGTGGATCTTACCGTGGAGGCCAGATTGATTTGGGAACACATTCGATAAAGTTCAATTACTCTGATGACGAGTGAACGCCGCATTTGGCAGGCTGATGTTCATCCCCAATTTTTTTGATGTTACTGTACAATATTATTATAATTCGTACCACTCCAATTTCAGGTGGCCGCCCACATATAGCAGGCTGCATCCCATGGTTCTGGTAATTATTGTTTAAAAGCAAATTTTGTAGGTCCTGAATCTGTCAATCCACTCTTGATATATGCTGGTGCTCTTGTTGAACTTGGACATCGAAAATCTCCTAATCCATATTTCACGTTAAGGGGAACTTTACAAGAATAACTTACTTTTATATCAATCAACGTAGTTGCCCCTTTTGACCCGCCCACTGTACCTGCTGATTTCATGTATGCATGCAGGTGGGATGCCAGTTCCACGATATGAATGTCTGGTCACTGGTGTTTCTTTGTTTCCGGTTTAAGTATGCCTCATTAGTGTAAGCTGTATGTTTCTTGAGAATTTCTTTTGAGTTTTTATATTAAAACTCCTCCCCTTCACGCAACTTGGGCTGGCAGATTCTATTATCTGGCCTATACTCCTCACCCGCATTCTGATCAGATCCACTTATATTGGGATTAATGAATGTTGCTCGATTTAATGGGTCCAAATTGGAAACTTGGAACTGAGGTCTTTTTGTTGATGGACCCAAAACTAATGTATTGTATAGTTGTGAAGATTGGTAAGTGCGCCGTAGATGCGGATGATGATGTTGATTTTGTTAATGGAGGTGGAACAGAAGTGCAATGGGTGTTAGCTGTGGAAATGTTTCTGGGGTTTACTTGGGAGGTGACTTTGTAGTAGGCCTGTTGAAGGTGAATTTAAGTGGTTAAGGTAGTGGAATTAGAGTAAAACGGAGGGGTGTCAACTGGTTTGGCTGACCTAGAAATCTTAGGCTCTCGGCTGTGGCAACGGTAATGGAGAACATAAATTGGAGGGAAGTGAGTAGCTGATCCGGCATACTAAGCAGTGAGAGTTTCTTCCTTTTCGATTCCCATTAGCAAGGTTTTATGTTTGCTTGCTGAGCTAGGAGAAGTCGTCGAGAGCTTCATTCTTGGTTTATTCTGTAGACTAATCATCCACTGTGCAGTATAGATAAAATTTGTGGTGACGACGAAGACTCCCTCTTTCTGTACTTTTTTCCTGCGTGAATAATGACCCAACTAACCATAAGCTACCTGCCTGGAATAAGCTTTTAGATGATGCTTGTGGCATTCAGAGGATGACGTTTTTCCATACGTTTGGTCTTCACATTCTCACTTCTTTTTATTTTTCTTAATTTCCTTCACCTCGTTCTAGGTCTTGATTTACAAGGAATGTTGAAGATTTCTATATCTTAGCATCGTCAAGTGTGCTAAAGCTATTTGATGTGATGTCGGGAGTGTATTGTATTGAGTTCACATTTTTTTGAAATGCAAATGTAGTTAATTCTTTTGACGAGTGGTTAGCTTCAATGAGGAAGTTGTCATTTTTTCCCCAAAAATTTGAGGTTGTCTATTCTAGTTAAGATTCATAAGTGGCTGTATAATCTTATATAGCCCAAACTCAGTTATGAAATTTGTAAAGACCAAAGTGGGATCCGTCTTTTACTTGAACCATTTGAAATGATTTTGGACAAATCAATATGACATATATGGATTAAAGAAGCTTGGAATGTTGCATAAAGCATGGTAATTTGCAATTGCAAACCTGAGAGGACCTGACTAGTAATATTATCCCAGAAATAAGTCAAATCAGAAATGGTAATCCAAACTTAAAATTTGGGCATGTGTGTGATATTTAGTTTTCAGGGACCCAACTAGACCAAACCTCACGGTTTAAACTAAGAGTAACCAGGAGTGAACCAAAATATGCCTTTTGATGAATTTGATTACAAAAAATGCTCATTTTTATGCTTCCTCAGTTCCTCTATTCTATTATGTTACACATTGTCAACCGTCTATGTAAGATATTGAGCATGTAACTAAATCTAATAAATTTCCACTGTGTGATTGAATTAGAAACATAATTTGCACATTTTTCTAATTTTTTTAGATACATATTCAAGTGATGTGTTAGTTGTTTGTTGATCCATTTGCATGTGAACACTCAAAATTAGAACATTTGATTTGAATTAGCATATTTTCTTTTTAAATTTTTTGTTTGATTAAAATTTGGTTCCAAGCATCACATTTGGATTCAAAAGATCCACACTAGATATCCATATTTTTTTTTCTATTTTCACATTTTGACTATCATTTTTGCACACAACACTACATAGAGATAGTTTGTTTTCAATATCCAACCTTATGGATGAAAAGAACATCATTTTATTTACCTTCACAAAAAAAATCATTACAATTTAATATTTTTTACATGCCCATATTTACAATATACACATTTTACATCCAACCGTCAGCCTGAAACTCAATATTGACCATTTGTTGTGCTTGCATTACACGACCTAGAGTGATGAAATTTTGTGGGAAGGTAACTAATAGGGTATATTTTTAATCCATAAAGTTAGATTATGAAAAATGTATCATTGTATAAAGTTATTCAAATGCCTCTCATGCTCTCACCAAGATATGTTTCTCACTGGATCGTTGTGTGTGTGTGTGTGTCTATATATATATATATATATATATTAATATATATATATATATATATATATATATATATATATATATATATATATATATCACAATGCACTCGATCTTTTTGGATTGCTTGCTTATTTGAATTTTGGTAGTATCAAATTAGATGATCTATTATATTTTTTGAATTTTTGGCATGGTATTTGGATCAACTTTTAACTAAATTTTTTATTCATGCATTCCAGAGACATTCATTTGTTTTTATGGAATTTTTGTTTGGTATAAGGTTTTGTATAGTTCAAAATTATGCAACACCATTAATAGCTCAAATTACTCATTCTAATATGTTCTAATCAATGTTGGATTGTTTGAATTGTCAACTTGCGGTTCTGTATATATGAACTTTTGAAACTTGTATTCCATATAGTTGCAAAATTCAACCATGGTTCTAGTTTTTGAAGGCAGTGCTCATTCATATTGATAGACATATAGTTAATTCATGAATATTATTGCACCACTTGAATATTTGTTTAGATCATTTAATAAGTACAAAAATGATAAAATTGAGTCTTTGTTAGTTTTCATATTTCTTATGGGTTCAAATTTCACAAAAAAATCAAGTATAGCTAGGATTAATTAGAAAGCTTAAGGTAAATGAAAAATCTATTATTGAACAATGAGATTTATTAAAAGCTCCTTCAATTTTTGAAAAAGATACCCAAATTTCACAAAATCCTAAGTTCAAACAATCCTTAGTTACCGGTAGCAAACTAGTGATTTATCTTCTCCTTTTCTTGCTATATCAACGTCTACCTATTTGGTATTTTTAATGTTTATGTTAACTAACTATTTTGGATTATATATATATATATATATATATATATATATATATAGTCCAATGAAAATTTACATATATAATGTATATAAATTGCTCATGTTGCCAAAATCCATTTCGGTAACATCTAGAATTTAAGCTAAGTAAAATTTGGGTTTTAGTTGAAATTTCCATTAATTAATTTTTAATTTTGGACCTCAATGCAAATAACCTAAGTAAAAATTCCTTTGAATCATATAAAATATGAGTGACATAATTTCTCTCTTCATAATAATAGTTTATTGAATGATAATAATATTCAAATATACAATATTCATATATGTTGCATTTTTTCTATCCTTAGTGTAGTTTCATTGTCACTAGGAAGTGTAAGAACCCTAATTGAACAAATTCATATAATAGATACAAATTAGACCATAAATGGTAAATAAAGCAATTAGGGATCAATCTTAATACGTTTGATCTATATGAGTGATACTAAATAACTATATTAATAACTCATATTTGGGTCATCAAAGTTAAAAAATAATAATGTAAGAACAATATAGACTCCAAAATACACATGATAATCCAAAATACACATGAGGTTCAAACGTGAGGCCAATCAGACCTCGTTTTACCCATATAATAATGGAAGGACTTATATATCGATTGATTAATGATTTTGACAGTACAACTATGTTCTGCTTCATGTGTCACACTCACCTTTGATCTAATGTTTTTAGATTTCTTTTTCTTGTCACGTGAGTTTGTCTTCGACATGACTTGTAGATCCATAGTCATCTGCAAATGGGGACTCAATGGCTATCTGAGGGACATGGTACTAGAGAAGGTTCATTCCCCTTCATCTGAGTCCATGGTTTAGAGGACTCCAACGCTTGTGACGACTCCTGCCCGATATAGCTTTCTTCGACTGAGATCAATACAATCTGACCCCCTCTAAACCTTCATCACATTCTTCCAAACTCAAGAGATCCCAACTTGCGTGTGACTTCATGCCTCAAAGAGCCTCAACCATTGTGGACTCAAGGGCAAGCTCTGTGGACTCAAGGGCAAGCTCTGTTTCAACCTTCAGAAGACCTCCAAACCTCTACAAATCTCCATTTATATAAAGAACCACCCTAACACAATTAGAAAACACCCATAGACTATTAACAACATGTCAAACTGCCCTTCCAATCCCCTTAAGAGCACACATGTACATTTGCATGTCCTTCCAACTCTAGAAGGTCACCGTAGTTGGGGAGATCATCACATAAAGGAAAATCACTTCATCTTGCTTCCTGAACATATAGAGAAACTTGTGGTGCACCATAAATTTCTACATAGAGGTACCAACGAGTTTTCCTTCTTTTTCCTATTCTCTGGGCCTATATCTAATTCTCAAGATTTTCACCACTATTTTCCCTAATCTCTTTGCCTTTATATCCGGCTTGCATAAGAAAAGTAGCATGCACTTTCAATTTTTATTGCATTTTTTTGTATTTACTTTTGTGCTTGGTTTTTGAGACTGTCACGGTGGAGGAGCTTTTTGGCCTTCCAGGCCAAAGACAACCTAAGTCAAGGCTCGGTGGCTTCATGAGGATGTAACGAACTCGCCAACAAGACTCATTTAAAGCAACCCCAAGGTGAGGGCAAGTAGTTGATTTATCAAAATGGAATTTTATGTCTGGGTTTCAATTCATTGTTTCTTAGTGAAGATGAAGATCTCATGTTCTATTTTCGCCCCACTTTTCCCCTTGATGACTTACAACTGTGTCATGCCCCATGGGAAAAGATGATATTTTGATGCCATTTTAAGTCTCCAAGATGTGTGACTTCTTTGAGCGGGTCGCGACTAGGTGGCTAGTCCTAATTGGTCCAGTTGGGCAAGGGTCCCACCATGTGTGGATTTTTTGACTTAAATATAATCGCAGCCAATTTTCCTTAGTTTCTAATTGGTCAGAATCCAATCATTCACCTTTAATTCATCTAATGTCAGAAAAATAGACAAATATAGTAATCAAAAGGGCTTTTCAAGGAGGAATATGACTTTTTGATTTTTAAAGGTTAATTAGATAATATCAAACTATGTTCTCCTAATGGCCTAATATTAGGGTTTAGAATTTAAATAAAGATAAATATTCATAGAAATCATATTAATTTCAAGGTTATTAAGGTTGGAAGATACATTCCAAAGTACATATCACATGATCAATAAAAAGTATAGATGATTTGAGCCTAATCAGAACAAGAAGAGTTGACTGAGGTATCTTTGCTCCAGATAAATAGGTCATGCTCTTGTGGGAAGTTATTCATGGTTGATTGAATGTTATGTATGAAGTTGAAATTATGATTTCAAATTCAATGTTTGAAATCATATTCATTATATCAATTACTTGATGATTGGTATATCATGTCTTATGGTTACCATGATCATTAATATAACAAATTATGATTAGTTATTAGTGAATTTAAAGCTCAAGAGAGATATACCATCATGTTATAGATTCAAGTTCAACCTTATGGCAATTTCACATTAAGAATCATGTTATCAGAATTTGATTAAGTTTTATATGCTCATAAAATCATTGACCTCAAGTGGTCATTATGGACTTTCATAGACAATTATGGGATTTCATAGCCAATTATATGCTTTCCCAGCAATCATGGGATTTTTTTAACATTATGTGATCTTAAGTACACTCATCATATAGAGATGTATATTTTACTAATTCAATTATTATTTATATGTCAAGAATTTATTGCAAGAATAATTAAGTTAACGTTCATGTCAAGTTTCCTTCATGTCAAGTGTAATTGTTTTGTTTATGCTATTAAGTGCCAATACCATTTACTGATGTGATTGTTTTTCCCTTTGCACAGATGTTGAAGTGATGTCCCCAGGTATTGGAGAAAATAAGGACCAAAGAAGAGAAAGCCAAGGATTAGAAGACCTTCAAGAAAAACCTAGTGCGGTGCCATCTATAGAGGTGTTACATTAATAGTATTAAAGAAAATAAGTTGACGACCTCCAGGGAAAAATCTGAATCATACATTCTAACCCTAGGTATATAAGAAGTAAGCAAAATGTATTAGAATTTAAAGTAGAATTCAAGTTAGGAGACAAAATATTAGATAGGGATTAGGGTTATGTGCCTAAATGTTTTGGACTTTTATGTTAACTCTAGAATTGTATACAACATACTCTCTCTTTTTCCCACATGTTTGTGGTATGGGACAAAAGCTTATCTGGTTTTGTAGAGATGAAAATATGTGCATATATATAAATATACTATCACGATTGTGGCATTCTTTCAAGTGCTTATGGTATGGGATGTGTACTAAGGAGTTTCTAAGATAAATGTGATAAGACATGTCAGGTGATGACCTCAATTTTAAGGTTTTGACAGTCCATTATAATTTGATATAAATGGGTGACCAAGTGATATACACATGACTTATTGGCACATTGAAATGATATCAAACCAATTTGAGAGGCATTTATGATTATATTGAGCCTACATGATTGTTTGAGGTTTGTTTGGTGAGACTTCAGGAGTTATAATAAGAATAATATCCCTTGTAATAAACCATATTCAATATTGATTTCAATGGGTCCATTGATAGTATTTTGAAATCCAGTCTTGGTCATCATCTAGTATTGGTCATAATAAATCTTGGATTAAAATTCCATTGTATTAGGACCTTGCATTTGAGTTATATTGAGGTTTGAAGATTTGTTAAATGAATAATGACTCATTGGATTTTAGACCTAAGTTTGTCGCTATATGAAATGTCATACAACCACTTGTATTGCTAGGCTGTGTGGCACCTAGCAAGTCACTGATCCAAGGAGGATGAACACCAGGTCATCCTTAACCTCCGGAAATGGAGGAACAAAATGTGGTTAAGGTGTCACCTAGATCCGGTGAAGGCGAGTCATTCAAAGGGAATTTTGTTTGCAAAAATATGACCTAGCTTGAATAGATTGACTCATTGTTCAGGGAGAGTGGCACCACAATAAGGGAGAACAAACTGCCTTCCCCTAGATCTTCTCCTTGCAAGCTATAGGTTAGAGGAGGAAGAAATGGAGAGAGATAAAGGTAGGAAGAGTAGGGTAAATTTTGAAATTTCCATATGTGCTAGCACTGACGAAGATGTGGGTAGAACGTGAAGGCACATCTTCATGTGTTCCATAGCCTATGAGCCCATCTTGGATAAAGGAGGAATATGTAGCAGTAGATCACTCTCAATGTGTCCATGCAACATTTAAAAACTTCCAGCAAGTTCTGGGCAGTTTGGCGATCCCTCTACATGTGGCGCGAGACGGAGAGGGTACCCTGAGGGAAGACACCCCTTTCCAACCGCCGTGCTCTTCGAAGACCTCGACTCAAAGTGTAGTAGAGGCCTCTTCATTCTCCCAATCCTAGGGGACATGCCGCAATGGGGGATGCGCCATCCACGGAGGTCTTGATGGTGTCAGAATCTGGTGAAGACATGACCTTTGGGATGGATTTCTCACCATGCGCTCGTTGAAACTTGAGGAGATGAGAAATCATAGCTCACAGTAGACGGGAGAGAGAGGCCTAGGATCACAACTTTGGAGTCTATCAGCAAGGTCCCTTACACCAATCCAAAGGAGAAGGGAGATCTATTACTCTTACTTGGGGTCTATTCATCAGTCTCAAGCTCGCTGTGCTGTTGCAACACGACGGTGCTTGCGCCTATAGCAACTGGATGCTCATGCCTTATCGAGAGTAAAAAAGATAGAGATTGACTCCCTACTAGGTCAACAAGTGCTAGGATTACATATCCTCATTAAGGATCCAACTAATATTTAAGGTAAGTCAATTACTATTTCTCAAGAATAGGCATGATCATATAAAAAATAGTTTAAATAGCTCTAATACTCAAATAATTCCCCAAAATATGCCTAGATTCAAAAAAATGTTCATTTTATTATAGGACCAACAAATTAGGCCTTTGAAGAACAATTACTATGATTTCTAATATAGTTGACGATTCACCTTTTTAGGGTCATTAAATTAAATAAATAGTATCCACGTGATATTAATTCTTAGAATTCTTACAGAACCCTAGTGATTATTGGAATCCAATTTTGAAATTCGATCTGGGTTTTATTGATCTATATTAGGTCTTTTCACATTAATGCCTAAATTACATGTTTTAATCCTATATTAATCATAGAAAATATATCCATCATTGCAAAAATATGAGAACTGTATCAGACCCTAAAAATGACATATACATTTGTAGAAAATATTATAGACAAGTTTAGGTCAATTTGAAGTTAGGTTTGAGTAAATCCTAAATTGAACCTAAAATATCAAGAATGTGATGTATATGTATAAATGAAGATCAATTGTCATTAATCAAGTGATGACCAAAGATCTAGTTGATCAAGGATATGAATAGGAATATCTAAAGTCAGGTACGTGGGACTATCATCTTTGATGACTGTCTAGTCCATTTGAACTAGAATCATATATTAGGTGTAATGTATTCTATTTCACCTCTTGACCAATTTGATATGTTTTATAAATTGCTTGGCTTATGTACTTCTTGTGCTACTTTATTTTCTACTGAATAAGCTTTTGAAATTATATATATATATATGTCTTGCAAACAATTTTGATCTTAAATGATATGCCCATTATGTCTGCCCAAATTATGATGATGATTATAATGATGATGATGTTGATATTGGATACACGCGACCTCCTCACCTCAGAGGGTGGAACTTGTACAAAATGATGACCTCCTCCTTTAAATGGAGATATGGATCCAAGTGACTTACCCCACTCGTTGGGGAGATGGAGCCACACACACACACACACACACACACACACACACACACACACACACACACATATATATATATATATATATATATATATATATATATATATATATATCAGTATGCTTGTTGATATCATCACAGTGGGAAAACTTGTAATAAAATATTATCAAATAAACTAAGTTATTGATCCAATGTTGTTCTTGTCTCTTTTAAATTCCGCCAAGAAATAATTTTATAATACTGTAATATTATGCTTTCTTTCTAGTATTTTATGTCCTTTATGGGCACCGCGTACTCAAAACATTTGTGTTGACTTGTTTCCCTATTTTAATAAGTATAGGTTCAGAGCTAGCATGGGAGAAAACATGTCTTGTGAGCGAGTGTGCAGGTTGTACCTATTGTATAAAGATCCTATCTAGCATAGATGATTATAGACTTGTATAATTTCTCCTTTCAATATGTAGTTGTAAATTTTTAATAATACATGTTGTAATAATACATATGTTGAATGTTGAGATTGTTTATGGTGTATGAACCTAGTTTATTGTTCATTTATGCTTGTGCTTCCGAATTCACACTCTGGTATCTTCTATGATTCATCGATTTTCTAGTCTACGATATGTCACCTCTAGATATATTATCAGTCGACATGCATCCAAAGGCGATAAAGAAAACAAAAGCTGACACTAAACATTTGAGACACAATCACCTAAACCTGATTCATTACATAGTACAAGCAAGCATGCATACAAAAGGGTAGATAATTTAACATAATGAATGTGTAACATCCCAGCATTTGAGGCCTCAGATAATGATCTTAAAAGGAATGATTAGACTACCCATATCACCAAGGTGCACCTCCTTTTCTAGGAGCCCATCACTAAGAACTCAATAGTTAAGCATGCTCAGCTTGGAGTAGTACTGGGATGGGTGACCTGTCGGGAAGTTGATCCTGGCATGCATGTGAGTGAGGACAAAGCGTGCAGTTAAGGATAGTGGTGGTCTGTGGGGACAATCGTCATTCCTGAAGCTCTACTAGAGCATTGGGCAGTGGGCCCGGGTGTTACAAATAGTATCAGAGCCAATTCCCCTCTAGTAGGTGGGCCCACATGGGCATGTTACATGCTAGTCTTGAGCCATGCAGTCCAGGCATGTAGGAAATGGCTGTCCATGGTTGACGTAGCCACCCTTGCGCTGGTATTCCGTGATCAGGAGCTGGGTGTCCATGGGCCATTGTGGGTCTGCACTGAAAATGGGGTCAGATTATGAGGCCATATAGTTGAGACTTGATGAGAACGTCAAGAGTCTAATTGGGGGAGATTGTAACATCCCAGGATTTGAGGCCTCGGATAATGATCTTAAAAGGAATGATTAGACTACCCATATCACCAATGTGCACCTCTTTTTCTGGGAGCCCATCACTAAGAACTCAATAGTTAAGCGTGCTCAGCTTGGAGTAGTAATGGGATGGGTGACTTGTCGGGAAGTTGATCTTGGCATGCGCATGAGTGAGGACAAAGAGCACAATTAAGGCTAGTGGTGGCCTGTGGGGACAATCATCATTCCTAAAACTCTACTAGAGCATTGGGCAGTGGGCCCGGACGTTACAGAATGTGAGTTGGATCCAAAGTGGAGCCAAAACCCTAGTTTATCTCCCTCTAGTGGGATAAGCTAGGTTCCTTACCATGTTAGATGATAACATAAAAAGATAAATTTCAAGCTTCATTAGTATTATATACACATATTAGTCTATTTTAGATATTTAACCATGAGAAAGTCATATTTTAAGTATGGTTATTGGACTTTAAGAAATATTAGTGAGTTAGCATATATATAATATATAATTCCCTAAGGTGGGTTAAATAATTGAATTTTGAGAATAAAATTCCTTTAAGGTGGGTAGTATTGTTAAATCCCAACATTTAGATAAAATAACATTTGAGTATTAATAGAAATTTCACCTAATTAATTTTTAATTTTGGACCTCAATGCTAATACCCCAAGTAAATCAAAAGTTTCCATTGAATGTTATCAAATATGAGTGACACAATATATCTCTTTATAACATTTTATTATTCGATGATAATAATATTCACATAAATAAAATTCATATATGATGCATTTTCTCTCTCCTTAATGTAGTCTCATTATAGTTAAAAAGAATAAGAACACTAATTGAATGAATCTTGTATAATTTTATAAATAACAACCATATATGGTAAACAAAAGCAAATAGGGATATAATATGAGTGATACTAATTACATATAGTAATAACTCATCTTTGGGTGATCAAAGTTAGAAAATGACAACGTGAGAATGATAGACTCCAAAAATACACCCATGATCCAAATTTGAGACCAATCAAACCTTTTTTGACCCCTATAATAAATAATGGAAGTACTTATATGGTTTAAAACCTAAATAATTAATGATTTGGATAATGCAACTAAGTTCTACAATTCACGTGTCACACTCACCAATGAACTAATGTTTTTGAGTTTCTTTTCTTGTCACTCAATTTTGTCTTTGAGTATGACTCGTGGATCTGGAGTCATCCAATATGAGGACTCATCCCCTTAATCTGAGTCTAGGGTTCAGAGGACTCTAATGATACATGATGACTCCCAGTTGGTATACCTTTCTCCGATTGAGATCAACATAATCTGACTCCCTCTACACCTTCCTCACAACCTTCCAAACTCAGATATCCCTACTTGTGTGGGACTTCATGTGCCAAAGATCTCCAACCATCTCAGACTCAAGGGCATGCTTTGATTTAGCCTTCGAAAGACCTCCAACCCCCTATGAATCTCCATCTATATAAAGAACCACCCTAAAATGAGAGATAAAATCCAAAGACTATTAAAACCTATCAAACGACCTGCAAAATCCCCTCAAGCACACACCTGTACCTCTACTTGCCCTCCCACTGGCAGGTTGCCATAGTTGGGGTGACCATCACGCCAAGGAAAGATGTTTCATCTTGCTTCTAGGGCATCTAGAGAATCTTGGTGAACCCTAAACTTCTTCATAGAGGGACCCAATAAGTTTTTTTCTATTTTTCTTGTTCTTTGGTCCTATATCAAATTATCAAGATTTTGACCACTATTCGCCCTGGTTCTTCTCCTTTAGCTTCAGCTTGCATAAGAAAAGTTGCTAGCACTTTCATCTTTTATCACTTCTTATTTAGTTTATCCTTTTGATCTTGTCTATCCAAACTTCATGGTGGATGAGCTTCCTGGTCCTCCAGGCCATGGGAAAGCCCAAGTCAGGGCTTTATGGCTCCCTAAGGATGCAAAGAACTCGAATGCAACCCTAAGGTGAGAGCAAGTAGTTGATTCATTAGAACCACAATTTATGTCAAAGTTTGCATCTAGGTTTTAATTCCTCATTTCTCAGTGAAGATGAAGATCACATGTTCTATTCCCCCCACTCCGTCCCTTGATGACTTGCATCTATGTCATGCCCACATGGGAAAAGATAAGATTTTGATGCCAAATTAAGTATCAAAGCCACATGACTTCTTTAGTGGGTCACGACTAGGTGGTCAGTTCTAACCGGGTCAGATCGACAAGGATCCCACCTTATGAGAATTTTCAGATTTGGATATATATGCTAAACCAAATTTCCCTAGTTTTTCATTGGTAAAAAATTCAATAATTCACCAAAAATTCATCTAATGTCACAAATATATAAAAAAATAGTCATTAGAAAGGTCTTTTGAGGAGGAATCCAATTTTTTTGGTTTTAAAGACTATCTTGATAATATCATAATAGGTTTTTTGATGGACAAATATTAGGGTTTAGAAGTTAAATAAAGTTAAATATTGATGGGCATGTTAAATTTTGGGTTATTAAGGTTTGAAATATATTCCAAAGTACATATCATATAGTTAATCAAAAGTACAGAGGATTAGAGTGTCATCGGAACAAGAAGAGTTGACCTAGGTATCTTTTCTCTAGGTAAACGGATCATGCTGATGTGTAAAATTATTCATGGTTGACCAAATGTTATGTATGAAATAGAAATGATCATTTAGAGTTTGATGTTCTAAATCATGTTAATTGTATCAATTGCTTGATGATTTCTATACCATGTGTCTTATGGTTTCTATGATCACTAATAAAATAGATTATGATTAATGATTAATGAATGTAAAGCTCATCAGGGAGAAATCCCATCTTGTTATAGATTCAAGTTCAAAGATTATGCTAATGTTCATATTAAGAATCATGTTATAAGAATTTGATTACGTTTCATATGATCTAAAAATCATAGACCTCAAGCGGTCATTATGGGCTTTAATATCCAGCTATGGGCATTCATAGCCAATTATGGACTTTCCTAGAAATCATGGACTTTCCTAGTATTATGTGCTCTTTGGTGGACAAATCATAGAGAGATGTACATTTTACTTATTCAATTATTGTTTGTGTCAAGAATTTATTTGAATAATGCTTAGGTTAACATTCAAGTCAATTTTCCTTCATGTCAAGTGTAATTATTTTGTTTATGCTATAAAGTGCCAACACTATTTACTGATGTGATTGTTTTTCCCTTTGCATAGACGTTGACACGATGTCCCCAAATATTGAAGGAAATAAGGACTAAAGAAGAGCAAGACAAATATTAGAACACCTTCAACTGAAACCTGCTGGGGAGGATCTAATATTTAGAATATTTCCTTATATGTTTTAGTTATTCCATACTTAGATGTTAGTTCTTAGATTTTATAAAGAAGTGAATTATAGTTTTCATATCGAATGAACAATGTATGGATATTATTTTGATGACAATGTATGGTGATTTATTTATTCATTTGCAATGAGTATCATAATGTGACACCCTCTTCAAAATTATGTACTTCATATCATTTATTTCATGTGCAAAAAATGGGCTATCACAACTTACATATGATGTAATAATATTAAGAGCATTTATTCATCACTATAATACTTATTTGATAATATTCGATCCCTTGAGAAGCTGCGCTGAAGATGTCTGTAATACTTAGGATGAGAGGTTATGGAGGGAGAGGTCCATGCAATATCTTCATGATGGTGAGAAGAATACCAACTTTTACCACACAATTATCAAAGGTATAAGGAAGAGACACAAATCAGATTCCTTACATGCAACAATGGGGTTGCCCTCAATGGTCCAATATATAATAAGAAAGAGGTTGTCCTCTTTCTTGAGAATGTGTACTAGGCCATTGTCCCCCATTGTGGTGGATAATAATCCTATCATTGACCTTAATCACTCCATGATGATGCTCAATGAGAATTTTCCATATACTAATCCACCAATTGAGGCTGAGTTTCTCCTCACTTTAAATCAGATCGATTGCTTTAGCCCGCATGGTCCGGATAGTTTCTCCCTTAAGTTTTTGATTGGTGCTTGGCCCATCATTAAAGAGGATTTTTTTTGAGATGGTGAGGTTTTTGTTCAATGTAGGTTCCTGCAACAAGAGCATTACGAGTGATAAGTTGTGTTTGATTCTCAAAATCAACAATGCATCATGCCTAGCTCAAATTTCATACCAATCTTGGTTGGGAATGTCTCTCTTTGTATTCTTTCTCACATTATCAACAACAAGCCAATAGTTATGTGAATAGTTGACCGTACAATTATGTTTCCTAAATTATGTCGTATATAAGTGTGTGTGTGTATATATATATATACCCGTTTTTTCCCGACTTTTTTCCGAATAGTTGACCGTACTTTTACCGTACTTTGACCTTTTTTAATCCAAATTTTTCGCATAATTCGCGTTTTCTGAATTTTTCAGCTCGACCGTACATATCCCGAATACCAAATTTGTGACTATGGGTGGTGGTTCACTACCCAAGTGCTTCCTGATGATAGAACCATTTTGGCGAACATATTTGTATTGAACGAGATCTTCTATGTTAATAACCTTGTGGCTTGTGAACTAAAGGCCCCAAGGACTCTTGTAGGATGCTGCCTTAAGCATGAATGCTACCAGCTTCATGCTTGTGCGTCATCCTCTTTTCTTTTCTTGAATGATTGTGTGATCGGTAAACTTGTGAGTCTATTCAAATGATTTTTATTAGATTTGCTAAAGTAGAAGTCACATTATCCATGGTTCATGGATAACTCTTTTTGTAACATGTTTCATTATACTGATAGCGACATGATTATCTAGGTGGACATGCATGGCATGAATGGGTGCCTAGAATGTCTTGATGACAATCAAGTTTTTAAAGTGCATGAGGTGCATCGAGGCATTTTTGGTCTTGTAGAGGCAAGGCGTAAGCCTCGAGGTGGTCAAGGCATAAGCCTCAGAATGTACCGATGCGTTCTAATATTATATACAATTAGAAAATGCATAACAAAATCACATAACATTACCTACTTGTAATATAAATTATCAAAAAGATACATCACGTATCAATCTCATGTTGTCAAGTTCACAAGTCAAGAGTCAAGACGAGAATAGCAGTCACAAAGTCAAGTACTAAACAACCAACATACGAAATAAGGATACATCAAAGATCAAACAACAGAAATGATACTTCATAAAACAACATGAGATTGATACATCACGTATCAATCTCATGTTGTCAAGTTCACAAGTCAAGAGTCAAGACGAGAATAGCAGTCACAAAGTCAAGTACTAAACAACAACATACGAAATAAGGATACATCAAAGATCAAACAACAGAAATGATACTTCATAAAACAAGTACATCACTACAATAACAGTAACACAAAAAAGACATGAGTCATGAATCATGAGAAATGAGACTGCTGACTCATGAAGTGGCTCCATCCATAAATTCATCATCACTCGAGCTACTAATGGGATCATCAATAGAATCATCCATATAAAGAATTTCATCGTCATTTCCCCCAATTGCATCTTCTTCATCACCAAGAATTTCTATCTCCTCTTCCTCCACTGCTGGTTCTTTTCCTGTTAAAATAAATTCAAATAGGTAAAATTTGGTATAAGATATCCAATTAGAAACTATCACTATCTGAAAAAACATTCTAGCCACCTGCAGGTCTCCTCCTCGGAGGTCTTTCTTGTTCTCCTTCCTCCTCTAAGTCCACCACATCATCCTTAAGTGCAACATTTGCATCTAGATCTTGGAAACCTTCATTGTCTTCAAATTCTGCAATCTACTCATCATCAAAATCAGGAAACTCCCAACACTAGAGGATCATCCATTGTCTTCTTCCTCACACCCCTTTGTTTCAATTTCATGTTGTAATTATTCAAACTATCTTTAGTTAGTGTGCACCTATAAGATTATGTTGACAAATAAATATGAATTAAGAATCATACATCATTGTCACACTTATAAACCAATTCTTAATCTTTTACCTGGTTGAATGAACTCCAATTACGTTCACATCCAGATGCACTGCAAGTTAAGCTAAGAATTCGACAAGCAAACCTAGTCAACTCAGAGGTCCTATCACCAAAGCATTCCACCAATCAGCTATAAAACATTAATGCGCAAAGATAGAGCTTATATAAGTTACTTATCAATCATGCAACACAAACAAAATAATGGAACTAAAACTGAACAGTTTACCAGGACTCCTCAACTTCCTTGTGTCGATTGCAGTGTGTCTACCAAATAGTCCACGAGCATTGACAAATGCATCCAGCTGCAAATCAACCTTCGTATTCTCCTCATGGGTGAGCAGCTTATCCATGCAATTATACAACCCTTGCTTCACTTCTGCATGTCTTGAGAAAGTGTGCTCGTATTGGAATTGAGGGTTCAAAAAATATGCTGAGGCATGTAGATGGGTGTGCAACTGCTTGTCCCATCTTTTGTCCACTATATCTTATGACTTGATATTTTATTTTGTCATTGTTAAATCCTTTGGCAATCTCTTTTTTTGCCCTATTCATAGCTTCATAAATGAAGCCCATAGGAGGATATTTATCTGAATCAACCATCCTCAAAACAATCACCAAAACTTGCAATGTCCTCATTGAGTATGCTATAGCATGCCAAAAAGACTTGATATTTAAAACAATCTTCTTGCATAACTTTACACCAGATGTAGATGCATATCGACTCTGGTCCTTTCAACTCGGAAAAGTGAGGAAAGCAGTAGCAAACCTTATCACAACTGGACACATGATGCCTTTTTTTTATGTGTTTCTGCACACTAGCAGACACCCATCCATGTGCATATATGTAGTTAATTGACATCCTTGAATTTCTTGAACACAAAAGAATATAATGGTAACTCAAGAATATCCTTTAACATGAGATCTATGCAGTGCGCCGCACATGGAGTCCAATATAACTTCTTTCTCTTTCCTCAAAATGTTGGCTTGCAAGCTTATAGTTTGATGCATTGTCTGTAATCACTTGCACCACATTTTCCTCTCCAACTTCTTCAACAATCTCATCTAGCAATTCAAAATGTAATTTTTCATCTTTTATTTTATCAGAAATATCAATTGATTTCAAGAACCAAGTATCTGAGGATTGTTGATCAAGAAGTTGATCAAAGATTGGCCTTTCACATCTTTCCATCCATCAGACATGATGCTACATCCAGTAGCCCTCCAAGAGTTAGCAGCTTCATCAATCATGCATTTCACAGTTTTGACCTGATCATTTAAAATCCAAGTCCTGAGCTCATGCATAGCGGGGCTTTAAGTTCCTCCCACAATTCCCAATAGACTATATCATATTTCTGAACGATGGATTTTCAGCTGCATTGCATGCAATACTATTCTCAAAGAAAAATCTAGCAATGGATAAGCAACATTAATTTATTTGCTCCTTTCTCCAAGCCTCCTTCGCACTAGGCTGCACATCGCTACCTGCATTAGCAACAAAAGATTCCATTGGCCCTCTCACTTGTTTCTCTACCATTGACACACGCTCCATGCCAGTTGCGCCAATAGGTTGAGATTGAGAATTGTTTCCATGCTTTGAGGGGAAATTCAATGTTGTGTATGCTGCAACACGATAAATCTCCTCCACAGTGTTTTGAAAATCGCACTGAGTGGCCGTCTTAAGCGGCCGCTTAATCGCCAACAGGTCATGTCCGCCTGAAAACCCCCTTAAGCGCATGTGAAGCGGATTTGAGAAAAGCGGCCGCTTTTTGCCCGCTTTATCCAGCTTTTTTCCCCGCTTTTTGCCCGGTTTTTTTTTAAAACTTCTGTAAGCATATAACATTAAGTACATTATATGCCCCGATTAGTATTGACTATAATATATTAAACTAGCATACATTAAATGTTCTACGATATACCTAGTTCTAATTTAGAATGCATACTTTGTATGTAAAATGTTATGATATGGTATTTTTGTAATGTATCCAAGTAAATTATAGGTAACTATTATCTAATTTAGAATGCATACTTTGATTAAATGTACTGCTGTAATGTATGACTATTTGATGATGTGCAAATGTAACAATATGTTTGTAAGCTAGCTATGATAGGTCTAGTGTTTACTGTTTAGCTATGTAAACATGTGATACAAAATTGTTGTTGCATCTTGTATATACACTTAATAATTTGTATGTGTAAGGTGCTTTATCTATGACAAGTATATTGTTTACTTTATTATATATATATATACGATCATTGTTGTATAGTTGTGTTATAAACTATTTGGGTGTTTTACATCGTCTTGTACAATGTTTAGATATGTATAAAAGTTTCAAAAATATAGTATATATATACACATGTAATTTTGCATAGAGGTTTATAATAATTGGAAATCCACTTTTCTAAGAAGCGCCCAATTAATTGCTCGTCTGGCAATTAATCGACTACAAGGTCACGTCCACACGCTTCCCACTTTGCGCTTTTTAGAACCTTGCTCCATTTCATCCATTTGCCTCTTGTTCTTCTCCATTTGTGCACCCAAGTAAACCTTCATCTCTTGTTCAATTTCTGGAGGAACTTTATGACAAGCACCTACATTCTTATGAGTTTTGGCCAAGTGATCTTTCAATCGTCTTATTCCTCCAGTAATCTTCTTTCCACAAAGATTGCATTTCACATACACATACCATTTCCCTTCAACTCTTGAAATCTCCTGACAATATTTCCAACCCGGATCACTTCTAGCTTTGGGGGCTTGTGGAGTTGTGGTGCGCTTCTTCTAGGCATCTTTAGAGCTAAATTTTCTACACACAATAAAAAATAGAACATATACACTTACCCAATTAATAAATACCAAATGAGGAGTAAAATCAGTAAAAATTGAACCTCAAACAATAAAATATTTACCTTCGTTGGATGGGAACTCAAGAAGATGCCCATTCTAACCTCTCAAATGGAGGCTCAAAGCTATTAGGAGGTGTGGGTGTGACTTTTAGGGGCTGGAACTGTGTCCAGAAATGGACAAACAGCAGCAGCAGACCCCTGCCTCCTCCGGTTCCAAGTACACAACACTTTGTCAAGACAGAAGCTCCCTGCCGATGCAAGAGAAAATGGGGGCTCAAGGCTATGTAGGACTGGGTCGTCGGTGACCGAGGGAGCCTCCAACAGTCTCCTTTCCACTTGCGGTGCGGTGGTTGGTCGCCGGAAGAAGCTCCTTCTCAAGGAGACTAGGCGCAGGTCAAAAAGTTTCCAGCAGCCCGACGCCCAAACAAGGAGAAATCGAGCCCCGAGAAAGGTGGGGGGAGGTCACCGGCCACCGCTGGTGCCTCCGGTAGCTGCGTCTCCTCTTGAGGTGGACTCCTTGGCCGCCGCAAGGCCTTCTTCTTCCCCAACCGGCAGCGTATGCAGCAGTCGGACGGGTGCGAGAACAACCACTGTCTTTTTTTCTTTCAATTTTTGTCTAAGGGACTAGGGTAATGCCGTTTTGTGCCCTTGAAATCGGACCAAAATCAGACTTTGGGCTCATATTTGGAGGTTACCAGTGAGGCGGGCGCCTCAGTT
Source organism: Alisma plantago-aquatica (assembly GCA_963693085.1). NCBI lineage: Eukaryota > Viridiplantae > Streptophyta > Magnoliopsida > Alismatales > Alismataceae > Alisma > Alisma plantago-aquatica. The sequence continues at coordinate 565,837,788 of OY856410.1, read as the reverse complement.
GTGCCTCTGCACCTTGGTTTCTTTTACGCCTTTCAGAATTTGAGGCGCATGCCTCACACATGCCTACTGAGGCGCACACCCTAAGGCGCATCGGGGGACGCCTCACCTCGAGGCGTACGCCTCGGACACCCTGAAGCACGATTTTTTAAACCATAATGACAATTGGCGTATGGTTTATTTTTCCCCTTAATTAATCAAATGTATGATATATTTAACATATCTTAGATATATCCGCTGTTTAATGTGTTTAAACATATCTTAGATATATTTAAATGTTGTACACCGTAATTAGTCATGTAAGAGTATAGTAGAAGCTTACACATGAAAACGACTTATATATGCCAAATACGAGATTAAAAGAATAAAATAAAAAATCCCCAAAAAATATCTTAGCACATAGTTTCCATTTTAGTTAGGCTAGATGGATCCCCCTTGGGCGCCTAGCTGCCCAGGCCATGCTAAGTCGGGGACCTCAACAACGATGCATAGTGGATAGAAATGACATCCCTAGGATGAGTGATATACTAAAGGCTGCAGAAACCTTTACAATGACAAAGTCACTGAGAAAATGGACTTGTCCATGTTGACCACTCACCTCTTGTGTTATGGATTTGGATGGCAGCCACTAGCCAACCCATATTCCGGTCTGTCTATTTCTAAAATAAAGTTTTTTGAGATTTTGCTTTGATACCTTGCAGAGAAGTAACATAAGAAAAGGAAATATTCGTTTTATAAAACTAAATCCTAATGTGATATGTACGAGGGGTAAAACCGTAAAAGTGGAGACATGCACAAACCCTCGTAACCACAAAGTTAACTGGGAAATTGAACTTGTCCATTATGACGACTCACCTCTTGTATTATGGACATGGAAGGCAGTCACTGGCCAGTCCAGATTCCTGTTTATAATACTCTAGAATTAAGTTTTCTGGGATTGCTCTGATGCCATAGAGACATAATAGAAGAAAAAGGAAGCGTTCTATTTATTGAGAAAACCCTACTGTGATATATACAATGTTGTAAAAGTAGTTACTTAGTTACTTACACCTTTACTGATCACCGCTGGTTCAAATTCATGATACAAAACAAGCTACGTAAGTGATTTGAAATAAACTCGTTTTCTAGTAGTAATCTTCTCATTATCTCCTCATTATTTGTGTCTAACACCCAAAGAGTGTTCAGTATCATTTTGAACAAAGATTGCAATGTCTATAAAACATGGCAGATTACTAAGATTAATGCGAATGAACCGATTTTGCAATACTAACAGCAATCTATGTTAATTTCTAGGGTATTTTTTTCATCTCTATTAATATTGATAAACAGTAACAGCACGTAATGAGCGTCTTTGTACTCGGTACAGATTTAGGGTCGACTTCGAAAGAGCTTTTGTAAAGATCACATTATGTTTTGCATATTTTGAAGTTTTGCCCCCTGATTACCTTTTTTTTTATAGATTTTGTAGTTATTTCTCACCTCTAAATTAGAATGCTTTTTTAAGCGTTGCAGATCTCCTGATGAAAGCCCTATTAACCAGGAGGATCCACGAGGTTAGTTAAATATTCTCAGATTTGTTAAATGTTCTCAGATTTGTCAAGCATGTCTTTCTTGCCTAAAGTGTATCTGCTGAGATTGTTCAAAGGAAATGTAATAATCATCACTTTGTTGTTGCCGAGACAGATTACACAGCAATAGCGGAAGAGGCTAATAAATATGAAACAACGAGTGTTGCAGTAGTATCACGAGTGGACCAGACGCCTAAAAAATCCAAAAAGAAGAAAAGAAAGGAACAAGAAGTCTCTTCTGAGGTGGCATTGGATAACCTTGAGCAGAAAACAAGGTGTTTAGAGCCCGTTGAAAAATTTGATGAGTCTCATGTATTGTCAAATACAACAAATAAAAAGTCAAAATCAACTGCTGCAACTTCAAATGAAAAGGAAGTTGGTGCTGATAAGTTGCGTGATTTTGTTGAAGAAAAATTAGATGAATTGAAGTCAGCCATTCAAGATGAGCCTGTTGGTATTAAAACAAAGGAAAGGAAAAAGAAGAAAAACAAATCCCATGAGATAAATGGTATAACCGCCGAGTTAGAAGCAACGCAGAAAAAGCATGATTCTGAATCTGATGCTTATACTCTAGGGAATGGCGTGGCAGATGCTAATAATGAACAAACACTAAAGAACACAGAATCCAAGTCCAAAGAAAAGAAGAAAAGGAAATCCAAACCCGTTTCAGAAGATTTAGCTGTTGAACAAAAAGATAGCATCTATGTGCAGCACAACACGCACGAGGTCACAGAAGTCAAAAGCAAAGATTCGAAGAAGAGAAAGAAGTCTGGATCTGAACCAGAGGGTGTATCAAATGGCGAAAATGGCCCTGAAAACAAAAAACAAAAAACGGAAGATAGTGATGCTGAAAAGCTCGCCCAGAAGTCAGGCAACTGTGTAAAAGATAATGCAGGGAAAGCCAACGACAGTGACAACAAACATGTATTGCTTGCTGATAATGTAGGTGATAATTCTACCTCTAAAAAGAGACCAGAACAGAAAGGATCTGCTGAGGTGTGAGATCTCTCTTGATCTTGTCGATTTATAACTTATAGCACAAGTTTCTATTTAAGTCTTTGAAGATATATTTTTAATCTGTGCTAGAGTTGCTTAATCTTCTTTCACTCGCACAGTATTCTCAGTTTGCCTTTTCTTCTGTGACTACTACATCGAGGATTTCTGCTACATGTAATTTCTGTGGTCATGTTTAATCTGTGCTAGAGTTGCTTAATCTTCTTTCACTCGCACAGTATTCTTAGTTTGCCTTTTCTTCTGTGACTACTACATCGAGGATTTCTGCTAAATGTAATTTCTGTGGTCATGTGGAATAAAATATGTTTTTATACACCATATTTGATGTTTGATTTTTGTAAACTTCCTGAGACCGTTCTCATTGCAGCCAAAAACCATCAAAGCATTCCAAAGAGTGAAGGTTGACGAAGTACAATTTGTTGATGAAAGGCTGCAAGACAATTCCTATTGGGCAAAGGTACTTTTCGTGCAGCATTGATATTTCGACTTGAATATTTGAGTTTGTCTCCATTATCTATTGTCTTCTCATATCTATGATAATAGGGTGGAGCGGAAGTTGGATATGGTGCGAAGGCACAAGAAGTTCTGGGACAAGTTAGGGGAAGGTACATACATGCTTCTATCTTGTTGTGCATCTTTCTCACCTTTTACAAGATCCAATTTCTAATCCTAATCTAAGCGTATGCTGCAAAACAGTATTTCATCTCACCAAACGCGTTGGAACTGTATTGTTTACTGTGCACGCTAAAGCGATAAGTGTGCCCTGATGAACCACCTAATAACTTTCATAACCAATGGATTTTATCTTGCACTTTTAAAATGGTTTTGAGTAGTTCTGTTATATCCTCCCATAATCACCATCATCATCATCATCTAAGTCTGAATCCTAACCATGTAATCATACATTAACTGTCAGGGCTAATATGTACTGAAACGAGCACATGATAGAGTATCATACATCAGTGACGAAACTAGCATATTATGAAGATTATATAGCCATTCTGGAATATGACAAGTTAACTGCTTAGAAAAATTAGTTGCTGGATGTTATCTCTTCATCATATCCTGTAAACACGACCAAGTGTCTGTAACTTGTATAGCTAGTAGTCTTGAGTTTTGGTAACATTCTGCAAGGGGTTTCGTTTGTATCCACAAAGCCTGTGATGTTGGATCTTATATTGTCTGACTTGGTAGTTTTGTCCAATGTATGTATCCAGCTCCATTATTCTCCATATGACTCATAACATGACATGTAACGGTGCTGCAGAGACTTCAGGCATGAGAAGACCAAGAAGAAGCGTGGATCTTACCGTGGAGGCCAGATTGATTTGGGAACACATTCGATAAAGTTCAATTACTCTGATGACGAGTGAACGCCGCATTTGGCAGGCTGATGTTCATCCCCAATTTTTTTGATGTTACTGTACAATATTATTATAATTCGTACCACTCCAATTTCAGGTGGCCGCCCACATATAGCAGGCTGCATCCCATGGTTCTGGTAATTATTGTTTAAAAGCAAATTTTGTAGGTCCTGAATCTGTCAATCCACTCTTGATATATGCTGGTGCTCTTGTTGAACTTGGACATCGAAAATCTCCTAATCCATATTTCACGTTAAGGGGAACTTTACAAGAATAACTTACTTTTATATCAATCAACGTAGTTGCCCCTTTTGACCCGCCCACTGTACCTGCTGATTTCATGTATGCATGCAGGTGGGATGCCAGTTCCACGATATGAATGTCTGGTCACTGGTGTTTCTTTGTTTCCGGTTTAAGTATGCCTCATTAGTGTAAGCTGTATGTTTCTTGAGAATTTCTTTTGAGTTTTTATATTAAAACTCCTCCCCTTCACGCAACTTGGGCTGGCAGATTCTATTATCTGGCCTATACTCCTCACCCGCATTCTGATCAGATCCACTTATATTGGGATTAATGAATGTTGCTCGATTTAATGGGTCCAAATTGGAAACTTGGAACTGAGGTCTTTTTGTTGATGGACCCAAAACTAATGTATTGTATAGTTGTGAAGATTGGTAAGTGCGCCGTAGATGCGGATGATGATGTTGATTTTGTTAATGGAGGTGGAACAGAAGTGCAATGAGTGTTAGCTGTGGAAATGTTTCTGGGGTTTACTTGGGAGGTGACTTTGTAGTAGGCCTGTTGAAGGTGAATTTAAGTGGTTAAGGTAGTGGAATTAGAGTAAAACGGAGGGGTGTCAACTGGTTTGGCTGACCTAGAAATCTTAGGCTCTCGGCTGTGGCAACGGTAATGGAGAACATAAATTGGAGGGAAGTGAGTAGCTGATCCGGCATACTAAGCAGTGAGAGTTTCTTCCTTTTCGATTCCCATTAGCAAGGTTTTATGTTTGCTTGCTGAGCTAGGAGAAGTCGTCGAGAGCTTCATTCTTGGTTTATTCTGTAGACTAATCATCCACTGTGCAGTATAGATAAAATTTGTGGTGACGACGAAGACTCCCTCTTTCTGTACTTTTTTCCTGCGTGAATAATGACCCAACTAACCATAAGCTACCTGCCTGGAATAAGCTTTTAGATGATGCTTGTGGCATTCAGAGGATGACGTTTTTCCATACGTTTGGTCTTCACATTCTCACTTCTTTTTATTTTTCTTAATTTCCTTCACCTCGTTCTAGGTCTTGATTTACAAGGAATGTTGAAGATTTCTATATCTTAGCATCGTCAAGTGTGCTAAAGCTATTTGATGTGATGTCGGGAGTGTATTGTATTGAGTTCACATTTTTTTGAAATGCAAATGTAGTTAATTCTTTTGACGAGTGGTTAGCTTCAATGAGGAAGTTGTCATTTTTTCCCCAAAAATTTGAGGTTGTCTATTCTAGTTAAGATTCATAAGTGGCTGTATAATCTTATATAGCCCAAACTCAGTTATGAAATTTGTAAAGACCAAAGTGGGATCCGTCTTTTACTTGAACCATTTGAAATGATTTTGGACAAATCAATATGACATATATGGATTAAAGAAGCTTGGAATGTTGCATAAAGCATGGTAATTTGCAATTGCAAACCTGAGAGGACCTGACTAGTAATATTATCCCAGAAATAAGTCAAATCAGAAATGGTAATCCAAACTTAAAATTTGGGCATGTGTGTGATATTTAGTTTTCAGGGACCCAACTAGACCAAACCTCACGGTTTAAACTAAGAGTAACCAGGAGTGAACCAAAATATGCCTTTTGATGAATTTGATTACAAAAAATGCTCATTTTTATGCTTCCTCAGTTCCTCTATTCTATTATGTTACACATTGTCAACCGTCTATGTAAGATATTGAGCATGTAACTAAATCTAATAAATTTCCACTGTGTGATTGAATTAGAAACATAATTTGCACATTTTTCTAATTTTTTTAGATACATATTCAAGTGATGTGTTAGTTGTTTGTTGATCCATTTGCATGTGAACACTCAAAATTAGAACATTTGATTTGAATTAGCATATTTTCTTTTTAAATTTTTTGTTTGATTAAAATTTGGTTCCAAGCATCACATTTGGATTCAAAAGATCCACACTAGATATCCATATTTTTTTTTCTATTTTCACATTTTGACTATCATTTTTGCACACAACACTACATAGAGATAGTTTGTTTTCAATATCCAACCTTATGGATGAAAAGAACATCATTTTATTTACCTTCACAAAAAAAATCATTACAATTTAATATTTTTTACATGCCCATATTTACAATATACACATTTTACATCCAACCGTCAGCCTGAAACTCAATATTGACCATTTGTTGTGCTTGCATTACACGACCTAGAGTGATGAAATTTTGTGGGAAGGTAACTAATAGGGTATATTTTTAATCCATAAAGTTAGATTATGAAAAATGTATCATTGTATAAAGTTATTCAAATGCCTCTCATGCTCTCACCAAGATATGTTTCTCACTGGATCGTTGTGTGTGTGTGTGTGTGTGTGTCTATATATATATATATTAATATATATATATTAATATATATATATATATATATATATATTAATATATATATATTAATATATATATATATATCACAATGCACTCGATCTTTTTGGATTGCTTGCTTATTTGAATTTTGGTAGTATCAAATTAGATGATCTATTATATTTTTTGAATTTTTGGCATGGTATTTGGATCAACTTTTAACTAATTTTTTTATTCATGCATTCCAGAGACATTCATTTGTTTTTATGGAATTTTTGTTTGGTATAAGGTTTTGTATAGTTCAAAATTATGCAACACCATTAATAGCTCAAATTACTCATTCTAATATGTTCTAATCAATGTTGGATTGTTTGAATTGTCAACTTGCGGTTCTGTATATATGAACTTTTGAAACTTGTATTCCATATAGTTGCAAAATTCAACCATGGTTCTAGTTTTTGAAGGCAGTGCTCATTCATATTGATAGACATATAGTTAATTCATGAATATTATTGCACCACTTGAATATTTGTTTAGATCATTTAATAAGTACAAAAATGATAAAATTGAGTCTTTTTTAGTTTTCATATTTCTTATGGGTTCAAATTTCACAAAAAAATCAAGTATAGCTAGGATTAATTAGAAAGCTTAAGGTAAATGAAAAATCTATTATTGAACAATGAGATTTATTAAAAGCTCCTTCAATTTTTGAAAAAGATACCCAAATTTCACAAAATCCTAAGTTCAAACAATCCTTAGTTACCGGTAGCAAACTAGTGATTTATCTTCTCCTTTTCTTGCTATATCAACGTCTACCTATTTGGTATTTTTAATGTTTATGTTAACTAACTATTTTGGATTATATATATATATATATATATATATATAGTCCAATGAAAATTTACATATATAATGTATATAAATTGCTCATGTTGCCAAAATCCATTTCGGTAACATCTAGAATTTAAGCTAAGTAAAATTTGGGTTTTAGTTGAAATTTCCATTAATTAATTTTTAATTTTGGACCTCAATGCAAATAACCTAAGTAAAAATTCCTTTGAATCATATAAAATATGAGTGACATAATTTCTCTCTTCATAATAATAGTTTATTGAATGATAATAATATTCAAATATACAATATTCATATATGTTGCATTTTTTCTATCCTTAGTGTAGTTTCATTGTCATTAGGAAGTGTAAGAACCCTAATTGAACAAATTCATATAATAGATACAAATTAGACCATAAATGGTAAATAAAGCAATTAGGGATCAATCTTAATACGTTTGATCTATATGAGTGATACTAAATAACTATATTAATAACTCATATTTGGGTCATCAAAGTTAAAAAATAATAATGTAAGAACAATATAGACTCCAAAATACACATGATAATCCAAAATACACATGAGGTTCAAACGTGAGGCCAATCAGACCTCGTTTTACCCATATAATAATGGAAGGACTTATATATCGATTGATTAATGATTTTGACAGTACAACTATGTTCTGCTTCATGTGTCACACTCACCTTTGATCTAATGTTTTTAGATTTCTTTTTCTTGTCACGTGAGTTTGTCTTCGACATGACTTGTAGATCCATAGTCATCTGCAAATGGGGACTCAATGGCTATCTGAGGGAGATGGTACTAGAGAAGGTTCATTCCCCTTCATCTGAGTCCATGGTTTAGAGGACTCCAACGCTTGTGACGACTCCTGCCCGATATAGCTTTCTTCGACTGAGATCAATACAATCTGACCCCCTCTAAACCTTCATCACATTCTTCCAAACTCAAGAGATCCCAACTTGCGTGTGACTTCATGCCTCAAAGAGCCTCAACCATTGTGGACTCAAGGGCAAGCTCTGTGGACTCAAGGGCAAGCTCTGTTTCAACCTTCAGAAGACCTCCAAACCTCTACAAATCTCCATTTATATAAAGAACCACCCTAACACAATTAGAAAACACCCATAGACTATTAACAACATGTCAAACTGCCCTTCCAATCCCCTTAAGAGCACACATGTACATTTGCATGTCCTTCCAACTCTGGAAGGTCACCGTAGTTGGGGAGATCATCACATAAAGGAAAATCACTTCATCTTGCTTCCTGAACATATAGAGAAACTTGTGGTGCACCATAAATTTCTACATAGAGGTACCAACGAGTTTTCCTTCTTTTTCCTATTCTCTGGGCCTATATCTAATTCTCAAGATTTTCACCACTATTTTCCCTAATCTCTTTGCCTTTATATCCGGCTTGCATAAGAAAAGTAGCATGCACTTTCAATTTTTATTGCATTTTTTTGTATTTACTTTTGTGCTTGGTTTTTGAGACTGTCACGGTGGAGGAGCTTTTTGGCCTTCCAGGCCAAAGACAACCTAAGTCAAGGCTCGGTGGCTTCATGAGGATGTAACGAACTCGCCAACAAGACTCATTTAAAGCAACCCCAAGGTGAGGGCAAGTAGTTGATTTATCAAAATGGAATTTTATGTCTGGGTTTCAATTCATTGTTTCTTAGTGAAGATGAAGATCTCATGTTCTATTTTCGCCCCACTTTTCCCCTTGATGACTTACAACTGTGTCATGCCCCATGGGAAAAGATGATATTTTGATGCCATTTTAAGTCTCCAAGATGTGTGACTTCTTTGAGCGGGTCGCGACTAGGTGGCTAGTCCTAATTGGTCCAGTTGGGCAAGGGTCCCACCATGTGTGGATTTTTTTGACTTAAATATAATCGCAGCCAATTTTCCTTAGTTTCTAATTGGTCAGAATCCAATCATTCACCTTTAATTCATCTAATGTCAGAAAAATAGACAAATATAGTAATCAAAAGGGCTTTTCAAGGAGGAATATGACTTTTTGATTTTTAAAGGTTAATTAGATAATATCAAACTATGTTCTCCTAATGGCCTAATATTAGGGTTTAGAATTTAAATAAAGATAAATATTCATAGAAATCATATTAATTTCAAGGTTATTAAGGTTGGAAGATACATTCCAAAGTACATATCACATGATCAATAAAAAGTATAGATGATTTGAGCCTAATCAGAACAAGAAGAGTTGACTGAGGTATCTTTGCTCCAGATAAATAGGTCATGCTCTTGTGGGAAGTTATTCATGGTTGATTGAATGTTATGTATGAAGTTGAAATTATGATTTCAAATTCAATGTTTGAAATCATATTCATTATATCAATTACTTGATGATTGGTATATCATGTCTTATGGTTACCATGATCATTAATATAACAAATTATGATTAATTATTAGTGAATTTAAAGCTCAAGAGAGATATACCATCATGTTATAGATTCAAGTTCAACCTTATGGCAATTTCACATTAAGAATCATGTTATCAGAATTTGATTAAGTTTTATATGCTCATAAAATCATTGACCTCAAGTGGTCATTATGGACTTTCATAGACAATTATGGGATTTCATAGCCAATTATATTCTTTCCCAGCAATCATGGGATTTTTTTAACATTATGTGATCTTAAGTACACTCATCATATAGAGATGTATATTTTACTAATTCAATTATTATTTATATGTCAAGAATTTATTGCAAGAATAATTAAGTTAACGTTCATGTCAAGTTTCCTTCATGTCAAGTGTAATTGTTTTGTTTATGCTATTAAGTGCCAATACCATTTACTGATGTGATTGTTTTTCCCTTTGCACAGATGTTGAAGTGATGTCCCCAGGTATTGGAGAAAATAAGGACCAAAGAAGAGAAAGCCAAGGATTAGAAGACCTTCAAGAAAAACCTAGTGCGGTGCCATCTATAGAGGTGTTACATTAATAGTATTAAAGAAAATAAGTTGACGACCTCCAGGGAAAAATCTGAATCATACATTCTAACCCTAGGTATATAAGAAGTAAGCAAAATGTATTAGAATTTAAAGTAGAATTCAAGTTAGGAGACAAAATATTAGATAGGGATTAGGGTTATGTGCCTAAATGTTTTGGACTTTTATGTTAACTCTAGAATTGTATACAACATACTCTCTCTTTTTCCCACATGTTTGTGGTATGGGACAAAAGCTTATCTGGTTTTGTAGAGATGAAAATATGTGCATATATATAAATATACTATCACGATTGTGGCATTCTTTCAAGTGCTTATGGTATGGGATGTGTACTAAGGAGTTTCTAAGATAAATGTGATAAGACATGTCAGGTGATGACCTCAATTTTAAGGTTTTGACAGTCCATTATAATTTGATATAAATGGGTGACCAAGTGATATACACATGACTTATTGGCACATTGAAATGATATCAAACCAATTTGAGAGGCATTTATGATTATATTGAGCCTACATGATTGTTTGAGGTTTGTTTGGTGAGACTTCAGGAGTTATAATAAGAATAATATCCCTTGTAATAAACCATATTCAATATTGATTTCAATGGGTCCATTGATAGTATTTTGAAATCCAGTCTTGGTCATCATCTAGTATTGGTCATAATAAATCTTGGATTAAAATTCCATTGTATTAGGACCTTGCATTTGAGTTATATTGAGGTTTGAAGATTTGTTAAATGAATAATGACTCATTGGATTTTAGACCTAAGTTTGTCGCTATATGAAATGTCATACAACCACTTGTATTTCTAGGCTGTGTGGCACCTAGCAAGTCACTGATCCAAGGAGGATGAACACCAGGTCATCCTTAACCTCCGGAAATGGAGGAACAAAATGTGGTTAAGGTGTCACCTAGATCCGGTGAAGGCGAGTCATTCAAAGGGAATTTTGTTTGCAAAAATATGACCTAGCTTGAATAGATTGACTCATTGTTCAGGGAGAGTGGCACCACAATAAGGGAGAACAAACTGCCTTCCCCTAGATCTTCTCCTTGCAAGCTATAGGTTAGAGGAGGAAGAAATGGAGAGAGATAAAGGTAGGAAGAGTAGGGTAAATTTTGAAATCTCCATATGTGCTAGCACTGACGAAGATGTGGGTAGAACGTGAAGGCACATCTTCATGTGTTCCATAGCCTATGAGCCCATCTTGGATAAAGGAGGAATATGTAGCAGTAGATCACTCTCAATGTGTCCATGCAACATTTAAAAACTTCCAGCAAGTTCTGGGCAGTTTGGCGATCCCTCTACATGTGGCGCGAGACGGAGAGGGTACCCTGAGGGAAGACACCCCTTTCCAACCGCCGTGCTCTTCGAAGACCTCGACTCAAAGTGTAGTAGAGGCCTCTTCATTCTCCCAATCCTAGGGGACATGCCGCAATGGGGGATGCGCCATCCACGGAGGTCTTGATGGTGTCAGAATCTGGTGAAGACATGACCTTTGGGATGGATTTCTCACCATGCGCTCGTTGAAACTTGAGGAGATGAGAAATCATAGCTCACAGTAGACGGGAGAGAGAGGCCTAGGATCACAACTTTGGAGTCTATCAGCAAGGTCCCTTACACCAATCCAAAGGAGAAGGGAGATCTATTACTCTTACTTGGGGTCTATTCATCAGTCTCAAGCTCGCTGTGCTGTTGCAACACGACGGTGCTTGCGCCTATAGCAACTGGATGCTCATGCCTTATCGAGAGTAAAAAAGATAGAGATTGACTCCCTACTAGGTCAACAAGTGCTAGGATTACATATCCTCATTAAGGATCCAACTAATATTTAAGGTAAGTCAATTACTATTTCTCAAGAATAGGCATGATCATATAAAAAATAGTTTAAATAGCTCTAATACTCAAATAATTCCCCAAAAATATGCCTAGATTCAAAAAAATGTTCATTTTATTATAGGACCAACAAATTAGGCCTTTGAAGAACAATTACTATGATTTCTAATATAGTTGACGATTCACCTTTTTAGGGTCATTAAATTAAATAAATAGTATCCACGTGATATTAATTCTTAGAATTCTTACAGAACCCTAGTGATTATTGGAATCCAATTTTGAAATTCGATCTGGGTTTTATTGATCTATATTAGGTCTTTTCACATTAATGCCTAAATTACATGTTTTAATCCTATATTAATCATAGAAAATATATCCATCATTGCAAAAATATGAGAACTGTATCAGACCCTAAAAATGACATATACATTTGTAGAAAATATTATAGACAAGTTTAGGTCAATTTGAAGTTAGGTTTGAGTAAATCCTAAATTGAACCTAAAATATCAAGAATGTGATGTATATGTATAAATGAAGATCAATTGTCATTAATCAAGTGATGACCAAAGATCTAGTTGATCAAGGATATGAATAGGAATATCTAAAGTCAGGTACGTGGGACTATCATCTTTGATGACTGTCTAGTCCATTTGAACTAGAATCATATATTAGGTGTAATGTATTCTATTTCACCTCTTGACCAATTTGATATGTTTTATAAATTGCTTGGCTTATGTACTTCTTGTGCTACTTTATTTTCTACTGAATAAGCTTTTGAAATTATATATATATATATGTCTTGCAAACAATTTTGATCTTAAATGATATGCCCATTATGTCTGCCCAAATTATGATGATGATTATAATGATGATGATGTTGATATTGGATACACGCGACCTCCTCACCTCAGAGGGTGGAACTTGTACAAAATGATGACCTCCTCCTTTAAATGGAGATATGGATCCAAGTGACTTACCCCACTCGTTGGGGAGATGGAGCCACACACACACACACACACACACACACACACATATATATATATATATATATATATATATATATATATCAGTATGCTTGTTGATATCATCACAGTGGGAAAACTTGTAATAAAATATTATCAAATAAACTAAGTTATTGATCCAATGGTGTTCTTGTCTCTTTTAAATTCCGCCAAGAAATAATTTTATAATACTGTAATATTATGCTTTCTTTCTAGTATTTTATGTCCTTTATGGGCACCGCGTACTCAAAACATTTGTGTTGACTTGTTTCCCTATTTTAATAAGTATAGGTTCAGAGCTAGCATGGGAGAAAACATGTCTTGTGAGCGAGTGTGCAGGTTGTACCTATTGTATAAAGATCCTATCTAGCATAGATGATTATAGACTTGTATAATTTCTCCTTTCAATATGTAGTTGTAAATTTTTAATAATACATGTTGTAATAATACATATGTTGAATGTTGAGATTGTTTATGGTGTATGAACCTAGTTTATTGTTCATTTATGCTTGTGCTTCCGAATTCACACTCTGGTATCTTCTATGATTCATCGATTTTCTAGTCTATGATATGTCACCTCTAGATATATTATCAGTCGACATGCATCCAAAGGCGATAAAGAAAACAAAAGCTGACACTAAACATTTGAGACACAATCACCTAAACCTGATTCATTACATAGTACAAGCAAGCATGCATACAAAAGGGTAGATAATTTAACATAATGAATGTGTAACATCCCAGCATTTGAGGCCTCAGATAATGATCTTAAAAGGAATGATTAGACTACCCATATCACCAAGGTGCACCTCCTTTTCTAGGAGCCCATCACTAAGAACTCAATAGTTAAGCATGCTCAGCTTGGAGTAGTACTGGGATGGGTGACCTGTCGGGAAGTTGATCCTGGCATGCATGTGAGTGAGGACAAAGCGTGCAGTTAAGGATAGTGGTGGTCTGTGGGGACAATCGTCATTCCTGAAGCTCTACTAGAGCATTGGGCAGTGGGCCCGGGTGTTACAAATAGTATCAGAGCCAATTCCCCTCTAGTAGGTGGGCCCACATGGGCATGTTACATGCTAGTCTTGAGCCATGCAGTCCAGGCATGTAGGAAATGGCTGTCCATGGTTGACGTAGCCACCCTTGCGCTGGTATTCCGTGATCAGGAGCTGGGTGTCCATGGGCCATTGTGGGTCTGCACTGAAAATGGGGTCAGATTATGAGGCCATATAGTTGAGACTTGATGAGAACGTCAAGAGTCTAATTGGGGGAGATTGTAACATCCCAGGATTTGAGGCCTCGGATAATGATCTTAAAAGGAATGATTAGACTACCCATATCACCAATGTGCACCTCTTTTTCTGGGAGCCCATCACTAAGAACTCAATAGTTAAGCGTGCTCAGCTTGGAGTAGTAATGGGATGGGTGACTTGTCGGGAAGTTGATCTTGGCATGCGCATGAGTGAGGACAAAGAGCACAATTAAGGCTAGTGGTGGCCTGTGGGGACAATCATCATTCCTAAAACTCTACTAGAGCATTGGGCAGTGGGCCCGGACGTTACAGAATGTGAGTTGGATCCAAAGTGGAGCCAAAACCCTAGTTTATCTCCCTCTAGTGGGATAAGCTAGGTTCCTTACCATGTTAGATGATAACATAAAAAGATAAATTTCAAGCTTCATTAGTATTATATACACATATTAGTCTATTTTAGATATTTAACCATGAGAAAGTCATATTTTAAGTATGGTTATTGGACTTTAAGAAATATTAGTGAGTTAGCATATATATAATATATAATTCCCTAAGGTGGGTTAAATAATTGAATTTTGAGAATAAAATTCCTTTAAGGTGGGTAGTATTGTTAAATCCCAACATTTAGATAAAATAACATTTGAGTATTAATAGAAATTTCACCTAATTAATTTTTAATTTTGGACCTCAATGCTAATACCCCAAGTAAATCAAAAGTTTCCATTGAATGTTATCAAATATGAGTGACACAATATATCTCTTTATAACATTTTATTATTCGATGATAATAATATTCACATAAATAAAATTCATATATGATGCATTTTCTCTCTCCTTAATGTAGTCTCATTATAGTTAAAAAGAATAAGAACACTAATTGAATGAATCTTGTATAATTTTATAAATAACAACCATATATGGTAAACAAAAGCAAATAGGGATATAATATGAGTGATACTAATTACATATAGTAATAACTCATCTTTGGGTGATCAAAGTTAGAAAATGACAACGTGAGAATGATAGACTCCAAAAATACACCCATGATCCAAATTTGAGACCAATCAAACCTTTTTTGACCCCTATAATAAATAATGGAAGTACTTATATGGTTTAAAACCTAAATAATTAATGATTTGGATAATGCAACTAAGTTCTACAATTCACGTGTCACACTCACCAATGAACTAATGTTTTTGAGTTTCTTTTCTTGTCACTCAATTTTGTCTTTGAGTATGACTCGTGGATCTGGAGTCATCCAATATGAGGACTCATCCCCTTAATCTGAGTCTAGGGTTCAGAGGACTCTAATGATACATGATGACTCCCAGTTGGTATACCTTTCTCCGATTGAGATCAACATAATCTGACTCCCTCTACACCTTCCTCACAACCTTCCAAACTCAGATATCCCTACTTGTGTGGGACTTCATGTGCCAAAGATCTCCAACCATCTCAGACTCAAGGGCATGCTTTGATTTAGCCTTCGAAAGACCTCCAACCCCCTATGAATCTCCATCTATATAAAGAACCACCCTAAAATGAGAGATAAAATCCAAAGACTATTAAAACCTATCAAACGACCTGCAAAATCCCCTCAAGCACACACCTGTACCTCTACTTGCCCTCCCACTGGCAGGTTGCCATAGTTGGGGTGACCATCACGCCAAGGAAAGATGTTTCATCTTGCTTCTAGGGCATCTAGAGAATCTTGGTGAACCCTAAACTTCTTCATAGAGGGACCCAATAAGTTTTTTTCTATTTTTCTTGTTCTTTGGTCCTATATCAAATTATCAAGATTTTGACCACTATTCGCCCTGGTTCTTCTCCTTTAGCTTCAGCTTGCATAAGAAAAGTTGCTAGCACTTTCATCTTTTATCACTTCTTATTTAGTTTATCCTTTTGATCTTGTCTATCCAAACTTCATGGTGGATGAGCTTCCTGATCCTCCAGGCCATGGGAAAGCCCAAGTCAGGGCTTTATGGCTCCCTAAGGATGCAAAGAACTCGAATGCAACCCTAAGGTGAGAGCAAGTAGTTGATTCATTAGAACCACAATTTATGTCAAAGTTTGCATCTAGGTTTTAATTCCTCATTTCTCAGTGAAGATGAAGATCACATGTTCTATTCCCCCCACTCCGTCCCTTGATGACTTGCATCTATGTCATGCCCACATGGGAAAAGATAAGATTTTGATGCCAAATTAAGTATCAAAGCCACATGACTTCTTTAGTGGGTCACGACTAGGTGGTCAGTTCTAACCGGGTCAGATCGACAAGGATCCCACCTTATGAGAATTTTCAGATTTGGATATATATGCTAAACCAAATTTCCCTAGTTTTTCATTGGTAAAAAATTCAATAATTCACCAAAAATTCATCTAATGTCACAAATATATAAAAAAATAGTCATTAGAAAGGTCTTTTGAGGAGGAATCCAATTTTTTTGGTTTTAAAGACTATCTTGATAATATCATAATAGGTTTTTTGATGGACAAATATTAGGGTTTAGAAGTTAAATAAAGTTAAATATTGATGGGCATGTTAAATTTTGGGTTATTAAGGTTTGAAATATATTCCAAAGTACATATCATATAGTTAATCAAAAGTACAGAGGATTAGAGTGTCATCGGAACAAGAAGAGTTGACCTAGGTATCTTTGCTCTAGGTAAACGGATCATGCTGATGTGTAAAATTATTCATGGTTGACCAAATGTTATGTATGAAATAGAAATGATCATTTAGAGTTTGATGTTCTAAATCATGTTAATTGTATCAATTGCTTGATGATTTCTATACCATGTGTCTTATGGTTTCTATGATCACTAATAAAATAGATTATGATTAATGATTAATGAATGTAAAGCTCATCAGGGAGAAATCCCATCTTGTTATAGATTCAAGTTCAAAGATTATGCTAATGTTCATATTAAGAATCATGTTATAAGAATTTGATTACGTTTCATATGATCTAAAAATCATAGACCTCAAGCGGTCATTATGGGCTTTAATATCCAGCTATGGGCATTCATAGCCAATTATGGACTTTCCTAGAAATCATGGACTTTCCTAGTATTATGTGCTCTTTGGTGGACAAATCATAGAGAGATGTACATTTTACTTATTCAATTATTGTTTGTGTCAAGAATTTATTTGAATAATGCTTAGGTTAACATTCAAGTCAATTTTCCTTCATGTCAAGTGTAATTATTTTGTTTATGCTATAAAGTGCCAACACTATTTACTGATGTGATTGTTTTTCCCTTTGCATAGACGTTGACACGATGTCCCCAAATATTGAAGGAAATAAGGACTAAAGAAGAGCAAGACAAATATTAGAACACCTTCAACTGAAACCTGCTGGGGAGGATCTAATATTTAGAATATTTCCTTATATGTTTTAGTTATTCCATACTTAGATGTTAGTTCTTAGATTTTATAAAGAAGTGAATTATAGTTTTCATATCGAATGAACAATGTATGGATATTATTTTGATGACAATGTATGGTGATTTATTTATTCATTTGCAATGAGTATCATAATGTGACACCCTCTTCAAAATTATGTACTTCATATCATTTATTTCATGTGCAAAAAATGGGCTATCACAACTTACATATGATGTAATAATATTAAGAGCATTTATTCATCACTATAATACTTATTTGATAATATTCGATCCCTTGAGAAGCTGCGCTGAAGATGTCTGTAATACTTAGGATGAGAGGTTATGGAGGGAGAGGTCCATGCAATATCTTCATGATGGTGAGAAGAATACCAACTTTTACCACACAATTATCAAAGGTATAAGGAAGAGACACAAATCAGATTCCTTACATGCAACAATGGGGTTTCCCTCAATGGTCCAATATATAATAAGAAAGAGGTTGTCCTCTTTCTTGAGAATGTGTACTAGGCCATTGTCCCCCATTGTGGTGGATAATAATCCTATCATTGACCTTAATCACTCCATGATGATGCTCAATGAGAATTTTCCATATACTAATCCACCAATTGAGGCTGAGTTTCTCCTCACTTTAAATCAGATCGATTGCTTTAGCCCGCATGGTCCGGATAGTTTCTCCCTTAAGTTTTTGATTGGTGCTTGGCCCATCATTAAAGAGGATTTTTTTTGAGATGGTGAGGTTTTTGTTCAATGTAGGTTCCTGCAACAAGAGCATTACGAGTGATAAGTTGTGTTTGATTCTCAAAATCAACAATGCATCATGCCTAGCTCAAATTTCATACCAATCTTGGTTGGGAATGTCTCTCTTTGTATTCTTTCTCACATTATCAACAACAAGCCAATAGTTATGTGAATAGTTGACCGTACAATTATGTTTCCTAAATTATGTCGTATATAAGTGTGTGTGTGTATATATATATATACCCGTTTTTTCCCGACTTTTTTCCGAATAGTTGACCGTACTTTTACCGTACTTTGACCTTTTTTAATCCAAATTTTTCGCATAATTCGCGTTTTCTGAATTTTTCAGCTCGACCGTACATATCCCGAATACCAAATTTGTGACTATGGGTGGTGGTTCACTACCCAAGTGCTTCCTGATGATAGAACCATTTTGGCGAACATATTTGTATTGAACGAGATCTTCTATGTTAATAACCTTGTGGCTTGTGAACTAAAGGCCCCAAGGACTCTTGTAGGATGCTGCCTTAAGCATGAATGCTACCAGCTTCATGCTTGTGCGTCATCCTCTTTTCTTTTCTTGAATGATTGTGTGATCGGTAAACTTGTGAGTCTATTCAAATGATTTTTATTAGATTTGCTAAAGTAGAAGTCACATTATCCATGGTTCATGGATAACTCTTTTTGTAACATGTTTCATTATACTGATAGCGACATGATTATCTAGGTGGACATGCATGGCATGAATGGGTGCCTAGAATGTCTTGATGACAATCAAGTTTTTAAAGTGCATGAGGTGCATCGAGGCGTTTTTGGTCTTGTAGAGGCAAGGCGTAAGCCTCGAGGTGGTCAAGGCATAAGCCTCAGAATGTACCGATGCGTTCTAATATTATATACAATTAGAAAATGCATAACAAAATCACATAACATTACCTACTTGTAATATAAATTATCAAAAAGATACATCACGTATCAATCTCATGTTGTCAAGTTCACAAGTCAAGAGTCAAGACGAGAATAGCAGTCACAAAGTCAAGTACTAAACAACCAACATACGAAATAAGGATACATCAAAGATCAAACAACAGAAATGATACTTCATAAAACAACATGAGATTGATACATCACGTATCAATCTCATGTTGTCAAGTTCACAAGTCAAGAGTCAAGACGAGAATAGCAGTCACAAAGTCAAGTACTAAACAACAACATACGAAATAAGGATACATCAAAGATCAAACAACAGAAATGATACTTCATAAAACAAGTACATCACTACAATAACAGTAACACAAAAAAGACATGAGTCATGAATCATGAGAAATGAGACTGCTGACTCATGAAGTGGCTCCATCCATAAATTCATCATCACTCGAGCTACTAATGGGATCATCAATAGAATCATCCATATAAAGAATTTCATCGTCATTTCCCCCAATTGCATCTTCTTCGTCACCAAGAATTTCTATCTCCTCTTCCTCCACTGCTGGTTCTTTTCCTGTTAAAATAAATTCAAATAGGTAAAATTTGGTATAAGATATCCAATTAGAAACTATCACTATCTGAAAAAACATTCTAGCCACCTGCAGGTCTCCTCCTCGGAGGTCTTTCTTGTTCTCCTTCCTCCTCTAAGTCCACCACATCATCCTTAAGTGCAACATTTGCATCTAGATCCACAGACCAACACGACCGTGGTACCACAGAACAGCCATGCTAGCCCACTTGCAAAATCAACAGGTTCAGAGCTCAGTTTGTGCAGAAATCACCATGGTCGTGGAGCACAGAACGACCGTGGTGCACTAACTCTAGAATGACCGTACTGCACAGCACGACCATGGTACCTAATGAGAGAATGACCGTGGATCCAAGAATGGGCAGCTGAATTAGAGCTACCACGGCTCTGGTACCCCACCACAACCGTGCTACCCTAG
This sequence comes from Alisma plantago-aquatica, assembly GCA_963693085.1. Classification (NCBI taxonomy): domain Eukaryota; kingdom Viridiplantae; phylum Streptophyta; class Magnoliopsida; order Alismatales; family Alismataceae; genus Alisma; species Alisma plantago-aquatica. The sequence continues at coordinate 565,817,280 of OY856410.1, read as the reverse complement.
CCCCACCACGACTGTGCCACCTTATGTACAAAATTGGCCTATTCCCTATGATTTTTCACCATTTATCACCACAATCATTCTCATCCACCATGACCATTCTCACCCCTCCCCACCATGGCCGTGGTGACCACCACGACCGTGCTACCTACAAAAACCTGACTACTTTTGCACTATTTTCCCCATACTACCCCTACTTGACCTAGTTCTTCCCCCCCACATATATATACCTAGGTGGTGGTTCCAACACGAGGTTAGCTACCTTCTACCACCTCTTAGCTCCCCATTTTCTCCCCTTAGCCATTCCACTCCATTTCCACCTCCATTTCACTCCTATTCACAATTTCCACCATCAAAACCCTAATTTCCACCCATTTCCACCATCATTCCATGCCCCTACACCTTGGAGGAGAGAGGAGGACGCCCTTCAGTAGTTGAAGTGGAGGAATTCTTCATCTACACCGAGCATCATGGCTTCTTCTACCTCCTTCTCCCTTCTTTTTGTACTTTGCATTGTTGTGAGTAGTTAGGCCCCTTGGGTGGGCTGTTTGGGGTGTAGAATGTTACTTTGATACCATGTTGGGGGAAAATGATATGTAAACTTTGTAATTCCATTTGCTAATGATTATGTTCTATTTCTATTTCTTTCTCCATAAATTGCTTGTTGGTTTGTGCTAGAAATCAATTGGGGATTTAGGGAAATTGCTTATTTGTGTGAATTTTGAGATTTACTCCTAGGTCCAATTCTTGGATCCCTAGCTAGCTACCCATCTTGCTACATCATAATCAATTATCCTAACCCTAGTTGAGAGATCTAAGTAGCCAATTTAGATGAAATTAGTAAGTTTAGCATGGAGCTTTCTCAATGCTAGAATGTGGGTGATGGGAGGCCTAAAACCTCACTTCCACCCCCATTACTAATATCTTGCCATAATCATCCTAAGATCATATAACCTAGAAGCCTAGGCTTGTTTAGACTCTAATTGAATTACACCCAATCCCTAACCCAATTGAGCCTCACAAGGATAGTAGGGAGTGTTAGGGACTAGTTCCCCTATACACAACCTAGCATATCCATGGCCAGTTAGTAGCTTAGGATAATTCATTAGAATCTACCTTGCTATTTGGTTTGGATAATCTAAATGGAATCGTAATGTTCATATGTCACCCACCAACTTAATTGATAAGTGCATCCCCTAAACAACCCACATCTTCCTTCATTTCTTTAAAACCCTAATTTCTGTCTTGCTTAGATAGTGTTAGCTTAATTAGCTCTTTTCTTGCTTAGATATCTTCTTGCCCTATTCTTGCTTTTCTCTTACTAGTTTAGGTCTTTAATTGCTCTTTTGATCTGTTTGCTTGCCTTAGTGTAGGTTGCTCTTTTCTTATCTTGCTTTTCTTTCTCATGATTAGTATAATTAATTGCCTAGGGCTAACTTAGGTTTTGTTCTTGCTTGTCTTTCTTTCTTTCTCAACTTAAATTAGAAATCAACATCACCTTCAAACCCTTAACCCTAGTCCTTGCAGTAGGAACCTAGCCCAAAAATAACCTAGCTCTAGTTCCCCCTTTTCTCCCTGTGGATCGACCCTATACTGACCGCCCTCCTATACTACGTCACAACCCCATGCGCTTGTGGGTGTAGTGTTTTAGTTTGTGTGAGTGTATTAAGAGTAGGTCATTATAAATTTAAAACTGAATCCACCCATGTGCTTCTATCTGCGGAGTTGCATCCATTCAAGTCTCAATTGAGTGGTGTGTAAAGCCATTGGCGGGGGCGCACCAAACTTTCTGGCACTGTTGCCGGGGAAAAAGGCGATCGGCCTAGCTAGTTAGTTTTACTTTAACTTTTCCTACTGCCCTTATTATTGCTATTCTTTATTCATTATTCTATACATTCTTTGTGTATATTGGTTTACTAACTTTTTCTCTTTTGTTTGGTTGTGTTTTGTGCATGTGACAAGCCATTCGAGGAAGATAAGATGGAAGGCCAAAATGCACCCCACAAGCCGCTTCAAGACTACTTTTTTTTATAACCCAGGAGACTCGTAAGGCTTACACCGAGCCCAACCTGGGGAACTCAACCCCATCCCGTAAGGAGCGTAGCCCATTAAGTCGCATAGAGGCCAGCTGCGCTATGAGAGAAACAATTCCAAACAACTGCACTTCAAGACTACTTCATGCCTAGCAACTACACATCGCCAATTGCTATCATTGTTGATCAAATTCTAGGGGAGCAATTATCCATTCCTCTAGGTCTTCTTGGGCTCCTTCCCGTCTTCTACAATTTGGAGGGTGAGAACCCCTACAAGCACTTGGAATCCTTTCTTGAAGTATGCTCCACCTTCAGGACGTCGACGGCTAGTAATGATACAATTTGGTTGACCTTGTTCTCATTCTCCCTCAAATATAGAGCCAAAGATTGGTATGACTCTAGAAGGGACATAATTAGTTGGGAAACAATGAAGAATGCCTTCTTAAGACAATTATACTCTATAGCAATGTTAACACCAATGCGGCGTGCCGTTACAAGTTTTAGTCAAATGGGCAATGAACAGTTCCACAATGCATGGGAGAAATTTAAGAAGATTTTGAGAGAGTGCTTGCACCATGAGATCCCTTTGTGGCAGCTAGTTCAATCATTCTACTCTGGTTTATCTCTAAAATACCAAGATACAATAGACTCTTCTTGTGGGGGAGTTTTCATGGCTAGGCCACCTAAGGAGATATGGTCTTTGTTTGAGCAGCTAGCTGAAGGATCAATAATTCAAGCTTCTAGCATAATGAATGATGGGGGTTATGGCTTTGGTGTGACACCTCCTACTCATAATTACTCAAGCCCACAAGTGATGAAGATTCTTGGTGACATGGTGAGCTTCATGAAGAACCATGTGACAAATGTTCCTTGCCACCCGGTCAATTCTATTGAGCTCTATGGTGAGGAAAAGAAAACACCTCAATCCTATAGCTACCAAGAGCCACAAAGTCCAAAATATAGCTCAAGGTTTGACGAAGAGGTTCTCTCTAGATTGAAAGTATTTGATGATGTTCAAAAAGATGTTGCATGGCTAGAAGAGAGAATAGAGCAGCTATCTTCCATAATTTCTCTCTAAGAAGAAATTTGTCTTCAAAGCCCATAGTGATCTACCATGAAGCAAGTAGACCAATGTCATCTTCTCAAGTTTTCTATAGCCCACCTCCCACAAAAGTGCAGCCCATCTACCATTTCCAAGGTGACCCCAAGACTTATACTCCACCTCCCCCTCCATCGCCACCATTTTCCCAACAATTCACCTTCCAACCTCAATTCTCCCCTCCACCTCAATTTCAACACCAAGTGTCACCTCCACCTCCTCCATAGCCACAAATAGCTCCCCCTCTCCACCATGAGCAAGGAAGTGCTGTGATATATCTAAGGAGTGGGAAATCTCTTAAGCAGATCACAAGTCAAAGAAAGGTTGACAAAGAAAAGCAAAGCAAAGCAAAGGCATCCAAGTAGTAATACTGTGATTGAAATTGGCGAAGATGATTTAGTGATACATCCTATTAATTTTGGTATACCATGTTCTCCACCTCATACTCCATTTGCAAGTGCCACCATCCCTAGTATTCTACCTCACATTGATGAAAGCAAGGCAAAAGCCAATGATCCTTCATTCATTAAAGCACTAGATGAGCCACCAGAAATGAAGAGGAGGCAAACGCATAATGTAGATATTCTTGAGGTGTTTCGCCAAGTGAAGGTGAACATTCCACTCTTGGATGATATCAAGCAAATCCCATCATATGCCAAGTTCCTCAAAAACCTATGCACTGTAAAGAGGAAGTCAACGAGGAGGATACCCAAGAAGGTGAAATTAACTGAACAAGTGAGTTCCATCATACAACATTCACTTCTCGTGAAGAGAAAAGACCCAGGAGCCCCACTCATACCTATCTATATAGGGGGACATTGCATATATAGGTATTTACTTGATTTGGGATCTAGTGTGAATTTGATGCCATATAATGTCTATGTTGAGCTGGGCTTAGGCAAGTTGAAGCCGACACATTGCACCCGCCAATTGGTGGATAGATCCATAAAAATTCCTAGGGGGAGAGTGGATGATGTCTTAGTGATGATAGATAAAGAGAAAGGCGCAGTGTTCCTGACAGATTTCATTATACTTGATATGGAGCCAGAGGATAGGAAGATTCCCATTATCTTAGGAAGGCCGTTCTTATCTACAGCTGATGCCGAGATTCATGTACACATCAACACCATGACAGTTTCATTCATGGACATGAAGATCAAGATCAGCATGTACAAGACACCAAAACGGTGAGTCCGAGACATGGATATTGGACATGATCACTTCACAAGTCCAAATGATCATTTGAGAAAATGAGATCAAAATGGAATAATTGATGATGATTATTGTGATCAAAGGGATGAGGAACACATATTGAGTACAAATGAGGGATGCATGTTTTGTAAGAATGGACACATGAGAATGCCAAACATATGAGTGAATGAAGAATCGCCAAGAAACCAAGCTAAAGGCAAGAAACTCAACGCTTGTACGAGGCAACCCACCTAGGTTTGGGGAAAATTTCACCCAACCTCTCATTTTTGATACTTTTGCTTTATTTTTACGCTAACCTAAAAACAAACACACACACACACTTGTGCTTGATAGTTTTTGTTTTAGTTTTGATAAAATGACATGTGAAACAGGTGCAAGTTGAAAAATGAAGCACATTCAATGAAAAATTATTGATACAAAATCAAGGGGACCATTCAAGATGATTGGATTATGAGTGATGAAATGATTTGATGATTTCTGAAGATTTTGAACTGACAGAGCCCAGCACGGCCATGTTGGTCTGGAATGGCCGTGCTGGAAAAGATAGGTTTTCAATAGGGAAAATGCAAGATTTGTCCTCCGACAACATGGCCATACTGGCATCCAGCCAGAACGAATGTACTGGTGTGGAACGGACGTGCTGGATAAGTTGAATTTCAATAAGGAAAACTTGAGTTTTGGATGTGGGAAACACGACCGTGCTGGCCATAACAGCCGTGCTGGCATCCCACTAGAATGGATGTGCTTGCCAGAATGACCGTGCTGACCCGGGCCCAACACTTAAGTTGCCCGATTCCGCCTGAGCCAGTATGACCCAAAACTCATTTTCGCAACAGAGCACAACCGTTCCGCATGGAGCGGCGACTAGGGTGAGCCTCCTTCACCCCCAAATCAACTTAGTAGAATGTCAGAAGTAGAAGAAGGGAGTGAGGCATTAACGAGTATCCAAAAATCCTGTGATGGTGAGTAACGTGTAAGAACCTTCCGAGAACAACAACTGGAAACGGTTGCTAATACCCCGTAGGCTGAGGGGCAAAAGGAGGAATCTGCCCGAGGAGGGGCTCGCGTCTGATTAGCCAGTAGGTGAGGCAATGGATTACCAAGGTGATGATCAGTAGCTGGTTCGATAGGATGATCAGCCACACTGGGACTGAGAAACGGCCCAGACTCCTACGGGAGGCAGCAGTGGGGAATTTTCCGCAATGGGCGAGGAGCTCTTTCTCCCAAACTCTAAATTTGAGTTCCCCTTGGTCCCAAATCATCTCCCCTTAGCTCAAGCTTTATTTTCCACCCTCCATCACCATATATTTCTCCATCTCCAAGGAGAATCCACCCCTACAGCCGAGAAGCACGTATGGTGCTATTTTTGTTCCTTTTTTCATCAAAGATACTTGCAAGATGAAGAGAACAAACAAGGCAATCAGGAAGGGGGTAGAGAAGATGATGGACATCCTTGTCAGAGGCAAAAGTTGCTCCAAGCGGGCCTCCAGTTTGTCACAATAGTCCAACATTGCTTCGTCACTGTCAAATTCAATTTCATGATCCCTCCGACGGTCGACATCGACGAGCTCTTCCCAACACTGATCCTCCTCCAATGGCTACACTTCAGATCCAAGCTACAACAACCCCGAAGAGGAGGAGGAGGAGGAAGAAGAAGAGCTGGAGAACATAGTGGACTCAGTTAATGTTGATGCGTCGGCTCGCGAAAGGAGGGTTAAGAAAACAAACGATGCATCTTCCTCGTGCTTACCGCCACAACTAGCTCCAACAAGACATTCCACTTCATCAGCTCAACCTAGTGCAAGCTTTCAGAGGGTGCCCTTGAACTTAGACATAAGTTTAGGGTCACACACTTATGTAGAAGAGGAGGAAGATGATATTGAAAGTGAGGAGATGGAAGATGAACCAGTGGACGTCATGTATAAGGTAGAAGAGGACCAGTTGAAATGGACGGCAAAGCAACAAGAGGGAACCACCTATGGAAGGGGAATGACAAGCAAATCTATAATGAGTCCTCTCCACCTGGAGTGCTTGATAAGGAGGGTGATACCCACTAGATATGCATGTATGACTACCATGCAAGCTCTAGGGATCAGCTACACATTCAAGAGTCAAATGTCATACCGTGGGCTGTACAAGATCTTGATTGAGGTTGAAGAAACCTACTTGGAGATGACTCATGAATTCTTTGCAACCTTAGAGAAGGTACAATACCAAGGAGAAGATGCCATCAGGTTCAAGCTGAATAGCTCGAAACATGTGCTTAAAGTTTCCCAAATCAATGCTATCTTTGCCCCCAATTTAGAAATAGTATAGAAATTGAATGATGGAAGACTTAACAAGAGTGGTAGAGAAGATTACTCTAAGATGTGGAGGGCAATTACTGGCCAAGCTACTTTTTATGTAGGAAAGTCCAAGACCAACAATATTTACTACCCCTTCATGAGATACCTATGGAAGGTCCTAGAAAACACTTTGTTTGGCCATTATGACAATCAAGGGTGTTGCTCGCAAAAATATTTGTTTGTTATGGCCACAATTGCAAGTAGGGGATTTGTAAACATAGGTTCCATGGTGATTTTCCACTTGAAGATAATTCTCTCCAAGTGTAAAAATCCATTCATCATGGGGGGATTATCACCATAATGGAAAAGGCAGTGGGCTACAATCTAGATGGGCTTACCAAGGTAGAAGGAATAAAATATGTTGATCTAAACTATCTTTCTAGGTCCCAAATGATCTCCCTCAGAGATAGCAAAATCTTTTATGTTCTAAACCCCAGGTACCGTAGAATCACCTTGGAGCTCCCATACCACACCACCCCCTACTCATGGATGTGGGGCCACCAGAGAACTTTTCTGAGGTGATAGCACAATATGAGGAGGATCACCCAATAGAGGGGTTCAATGCACCAAACATGGACTTACATGAAGAAGGAGGAGAGACAATTGTGCCAGAGTCACAACCCATTTTTGAGTAGCCACGCCACACACAACTAAGAGGGGAGGACTTTGAGGCACATACACCTTCAACAATTACATACGACATGTCATCCATAAATGAATAGTTGGAGGTGATTTAGAAGACACAACAAGACATGTGGTTAGATTAGCAACAGATGCATCATCAGATCAATCACATGTACCCATTTTAGCATGTGCAGGTGCAGAGAAACCCCCAATGGGGGAGGATTTCTGGGGAGCTCTTTTTGGTTATCAGGAGACATACCTGCCTCCACAGGTGGACTACTGGGGCTATTACTACCAACACCCCCACCACAAGGAGGACCACCACCACCACAGTGATCATCTACCCTATCATTTCTAGACTTTAGTGTCATGCTGAGGACAACATGATTCAAAAGTTTTGGGTGGTAGGGTGGTATGTGATTCATCCCTATTTTAGGGCTTCATCTTGTGTCATATTGCATTACAATCACATCTATACTTGCTAGATTACATGTTATTTCCCCCAATATGCTTATTTCTATCAAATGCACTTACGGAGGCTTTTTTTGCATGTTTCATAGGTACTTTGTCCACTACTTGATGGCATGGAAAGAAGATGGTCCACTCTAGGGTTTCCTTAGGCTTGGAGGAGCCCAAAATGAGTCCAAAACCACTCCCAACCTACCCCAAGTGGTCAAAGAATGTTTTGAAGCAATACCCTCCATGGATGATCAAGTTCAATGCTCAAGTGCATGGGAGGGACACCAAAACGGCCGTGGTACTCCACCACGGTCGTGGTGGACATGCCCCAAGCACAAAAAATCACTGTAACTCCCAGAATTTGATGAATATGGCCAAAACGGCCGTGGTGATCAATATGCCCGTGGCCATAGGTTCCCACCACGACTGTGGTGACCCCCCACGACCGTGGCCATCCATGTACACCTCCCTGTGACCTCCACTTTTTAATTCCCATGACCGTGCCCATCTACCACGGTCGTGGTCTACCCTACCCACCACAACCGTGATGACACACCACGACCGTTCTACTCAAAAAACCCACCTAGTTTTCACTGCTTTACCCATTTTGCCCCCACTTGACCTAGTGCTTCCTCCCCACACCTATATATATCTAGGTGGCAGATGGGGCATGGGGTTAGCTACCTTATACCCCCTCCTAGCTCCCCAAATCGCCATCCACTCCATTCCACTCCATACCCATCTCAAATCCACTCCATTTCACGATTTCCACCACAAAACCCCCCATATCTAAGCCTTCCATCCACTTCCCTCCATCATTCCACACCATTTAATCCAATGAGAAGAAGGAGGACGCCCCTGCAGTAGCTAGAGAGAGGGGATCCCTCATCTACACTGAGCTCCATTGCCACTTATACCTCTTTCTCCTTTCTTTTTGTATTTTCCATGTCTATGAGTAGCTAGGCCCCTTGGGTGGGCTGTTTGGGGGAAATTATGTTACTTTGATACCATGTTGGGGGAAAATGACATGTAAACTTTGTAATTCCATTTGTTAATGATTATATTCTATTTGCATCTCATTCTCCATGAATTTCTTGTTGGTTTGTGTGTGAAATCACCTAGGAATTTAGGCAAATTGCTTGTATGTGTGAATTTTGGGATTTGCCCCTAGGTCCAATTCTTAGATCCCTAGGTTGCCTCACATCTTCCTACATCCTAATCAATCTCCCTAAACCTAAGTGAGAGATCTAAGTAGCTAGATTAGATAATTCTAGTGCAATTAGCATGGAGCCTTCTCAAGGCTAGAATGTGGGGGAATTGGGGGTCCAAAACCCTAATTTCACCTCCCCATTACTACCCTCGGCACCTAATTTCCCTAGGAATGCCTAATGTAGAAACCTAGACTTGATTAGACTCTTATTGAACTGAACCTAACCCCTAATCCAATTGAGCCTCGTAAGGATAGTAGGGGGTGTTAGGGACTAGTTCCCCTATACACAACCTAGCATATCCATGGCCAGTTAGTAGCTTAGGTTAATTCATTTGACTCTAACTTGTTGTTTGGTTTGTATAATCTAAGTGGAATTACAATGTTCATATGTCTCCCCCCCAACTTAAGTGATAAGTTCATACCCCTAAACAACCCATACCTCTCTTTATTTCTTAAAACCCTAGATTTGTGCTCGCTTAGCTTAAATATGTAATTTGATGGGTGCATGATCAATAAGGTACGACCCTTCTATACTCATCTTTTCTTATGTAACTATTTGTAGCCAGTCTTCATCTACCAGAACTTATTCCATGTTGCACACAATATGTTTGTCACTCTTTGATTTGCTACTCCAAGTGAATAAATCACCTAAAATCATTGGTATCTCACAAAGATCCACTTTGTCAATTGCATACTGAAGTCATTAATCGATGAGTTCAGCAGTATACGTTCTCCTCTTTTCTTCTACTGCAAACGTACATTGTTTAAATCACCCAAGACTACCCATGGCCTCATGACATTCTTCAATATGTTTACCATGTCTCTCCATAGCTCTCTTCTCTATGTTTCTAGGTTGAAAGAACAAACTATTGTAGTTGTTGTGTTGAAACCTGTTTGGTTGGAACATTTAGTTGTAATGAATTGTTCATTCGTTCCTATGACATTGACACCCCATACATTGGGGTTCCACCCTAGGAATACCCTTTTTAAATCCGCCCTTCAATGGTTAGACACACACAACCATCCATTTGGGAAAAAATGTGTATATATGTATGTATATGTTGCACACACACACACACACACACACACACACACACACACACACACACACACATATATATATATATATATATATATATATATATATATATATATATATATATATATATATATATATATATATATATATATATATATAGTCGACAAGGAGTGGCTCAAGTGGTCAAGCACGGTGTCTCCTCATGAAGGGACCCGAGTTCGAATCCTACTTGCCACCTTGATTTACCACTCTCCTGGGCGTTCGGCCTCCGCCACAGGTGTGGGAGAGGGGGGAGAAATCTTTCTCTCTTAATCCCATATATATATTATGTCCATATATATATATATATATGTACACATACATATATATACAGTTAGTAAGTTAGTACCAATCAATTTGTACTATACGTTTTTGTAGTCAGACACATACACACAACCACAAATTTCGAGGACACAAACATAATATATATATATATATATATATATATATATAAATATATATATATGAGTTGGTTCCTGGTGTTGTGACCCAAAAGGCTAGTACAATGCCACAATGTAACATATGATTCTAATCCAAATTTTATTTTGAGTCCACTATTCAAAGGGGAGATTTTCAACTATTATCAAATATGAAAAATTATTGAGTTCGTCTATATACTAAGTTGTATATCTAACTATTTTCCATATCCTAGTCCCATGATTTGATGAGATACTGTCAGTTTGAAGATATAGATAATGATTACATCAAGACCATAACAAGAAGGGAATTGTGTCTTTAGCATGATAGTGAGGTAAGTAATTTTTTTATGGTGATAATTGTACTCTTTTTTCATTTTCATGATTTCATCTCATCATCATTCATGTTATTTTTGCATCTACTTTTCATGACAATATCTCAAGTCACATTGAGTAGAAATCACTTTCTTTCATACATCTTTTCACTCCACTTTTTATGCCCGTGGGAATGTACATAACCCCATGAAATCCTTAAACCCTGGTCTTGTGAAACTTTTTCATAATAATATTGTGGTGTACTAATGGTTGAAGGTATATAACTTCTAATTCCTTGCAATTTTTTGAAACAGAAGTAAGTTGTGAAGCAAATTCAAGTAAGGAATGTTAGAAAATTGCAATTTTGAGATTCCATGATATTGGGGTTGCTAGGCCACACAAGGTGGTAAGGATTCAAGTAGTGTTAGGAAAGTGAGGATGAACAAATGAGAGTATTGTTAGACATTTTGTTTTGATGTAGTATTACTTAAGGATGAGAAATGGTTTAACTTTGGGGTATTTGTTTATCCATTTTATTTGTATGTTTTAGATCTCTCTTTAGGAGCATTTGGTGATTATTCTCTTGTTTTAGAGTTCATTATCTTAGTTTTACTATTTCTTTTCAATTGGATCTTTTTTGCTTGATTTATTATGCCTTTTGAAGGAAAATAAACAATTTATTTCAAAGCATGAAAATTTCCAAAATTACTCTTGGAAGATGTTTGCAAGATTTCTCGCATTTCCTGATATATACATATACCACACCAAAATTGTCATATCTTTTGCATACGAACTCTAAATTACACGTACAAATATGAACTAGAAAGGGAATTTGATTTCTTATAGGAAAATAATATTTTAAAATTCTTTTGGAACCTTAATGATATAAAAATATGAGAAAAATTCCTTTGATAGAATTCTACAACAAAGAGAGTCACCGAACTTAACTAGCAGTTATAGTAATTAAAGGAAGACAATTCAATAAAATTCTCCATTCTTTATTTGGAGAATAAATTAATGTTATTAAAGATACTCATTTGACAAGGAATAAAGGAAAATTGATGAATTCCATATTCTTTGTGTGGAGGAAGAATACAAGTAAAGACTCAATCAAATGTCAAATTTCGAAAGTCATCAAAGTAGTCAAAGATTGACCAATGTGACTTTGGGTTGAAGCAAGTCAATCCGCTTGGGTTTTGCCCCCTTTGGTTCCCTTATAAAAGGAGCAGGAATCTAAAGAAAAATCTTCTCTAGAGCTTCAGGTCTTTGGATCAAGGATCTAACTTTCATACTGTAGGTTTTATTTACTTGCATCATGTCTGAGTAGTTCCTCCTTATCGAGACATGGGGAGTAGGCCCATGATCTCCATCTTTTATCTTGGCATCTTGTAAAACTCCTTTAAATATAAGATAGGAGCTTATTGTCCATTTGATACAATGGGCCGTGATCTGATGAGTCATGCTCCATGATAGTCATGATCCATGACGAAATAATCATGGACTTATGGACACCGAATGAAATGCAAGTGATTTCAGAAGATACCTATTTTGAGAATGCATTGGGCAATTAAATAAGTACCTATGGATCACTGACGACTAGGGGGAGTAGAAAGTTAAATCCATGGGATCTAATTTCAAATAGGATAGATCTTCATGGTCCTAACCTCTAAATATCTAAAAGGGACCTAAAATTGCTAAGTTAACTATGGAGTTCACAATGGTGAAACTCAGACTTCTGATAATCCATAAAATATGAATTAATCTTAATTGGTTAATTACTTCTTCTATTTTTGAGTTTCACTTTACATTCTACTGTTAAATAAGTTTCAATTCTTGCAATTTGCTATTGATCCCTTCAATTCTGCATTCTTATTTCAAGCACTTTTAATTCAGCAATTTTGTTTTTGTTTCGAGAAGTCATTCTCCATATCTTATGTTAAATATTTTTCATTGCTTTCATTTCAAACTAAGTCTTGACTCATTGTCTCTAAGGATCGATATATATTATACTACATCAGTTCATTTGTTTACAAATGAATTGGTTAGCCATCAAAGGTTAAACTCCAGAGACAATTTTCTCTGTGATGAATTTTGTGTGTTGGCAACAACACATCATAAATCAACATAAATGAAGGAGAAAAGTTTTAGAACTTCGACAAAAGTTCCCTTTTCCTTTTGAAATACCACTATAATACAAAAACACGTATGTTAAAATTACAAGGAAAATGACATTGTGTAATCCTCTCCTTTTCTTTCCTCACCTAGGACCAAAGTAAATCAAACAGTTTCCAAATATTGACAGCTAGTACCTAACGTAGTCACAAGCATATCTGAACAACCCTCATGAAAGATTCTTTGTGTTACTCTTTATGTAGTTCTTGGTTGCATCACATTTTTTGAGTGAGTTGCTTCTCTTTGTTATATCTCTCACATACATTTTATATACTTTTAGTGAGAAAATAGAATATTTTACATGAGACTAATCAAATCTCTCAAAATGGAATAAATTTCCTTCCACATAATAACTAAAGGCTTTCTAGGAAGAAATAGATTGACATATTCATTGTTTTTCTTCTAGATTTACTATATGAACTATTTTAGAAGATTTAGATAAAATATTCAAACCAACTTGAATTTAGCCACCATTTCTAAGTGATTAAGTACCTAACTTGGGATCAATAGTATGGTACAAAATAGAGGAATAAAAGGTGAGTCTTGGTATCTCATGTGATTACTTAATGGGTTCAAAAATATTTAAACAATAACTTAATTTCTTATTTAATTCATATGTTTTACAAATATGCCTTTGTAGAAGAATGGGCAACACGTTAAGCCTCCATTCCTTTATGGGTTGTGAAGCCTATAGATCTAAAAACAAAATTATAAGATGTAAAATAAGATGGCTTAAGGTTCCTATTGGTGATGTTTTGAAGGCTCCGTAAAGAGAGGTCGTATCATCAATAAGTAATTCAAAGATATCAAAAGTAAATGGAAAAAATGACAATGATTTGCCATACAACATGCATAATACTTTTGTACCTTTTTTGCAGTAGCATCGACATCTTCTTGACCTTCTTTAGAGTTACTTAAAAGAATACTTGACAGAGGAGAGACTCCATTATGGTCAACGCAGGTGTGTTTTCCACCTACCCAATCCAATAATAAGATGTCAGTAGGAAGTTGGGAGTGGATACCATCAGGTCATGTGTCAAGAGAGGCCACAAGAGGCTTTTTTAGGACCTTTAACCCATCTCCAAATTCAAGGTCAGAAAGATCATCACAAATGAAGTCATCTTTAAAATAATGTGGAAGAATTGAACTAGCAATGGTGCATCCAATATTTTTCAGTGTGTGAGGTACTAGTACGAGAGTTTTGGGTCTTCAAAACCATGACTATTTCTCTTATATATACTAAAAAATTATAGACAAATCAATGAAGTAACTAATATGTTCATGATAAAGGTATCTATTTATTTCTTTGTTTGTAGTTACATTGGTCACATGTTTTGGTGTGATTTTTTGGCATCTTTTCTTGATGGTATGTCTCTATTAAATTTACGAAGGGTATGGAAGAAGAAAAAGAGGGAGGAGAAGGGGGTGTGCCACCTCAAACTTAGAGTTTTGTACATTTTATTGGCTTTTGATTATTTATCTTTTAGTGGATGGAGAGATGAGAAGGTGGAGGAAGAAGTTTAGAAGAGACTGGTCTTATGCTTTTCTCAATTTTCAAAATTTTAGTGCCTTGAGAGTGTTATAACATCAGCTTATACCATTCTAAAATGCACAAAAAGTCATCAAACTTTACAAGTCAATTTCGTAGTTCTAATAAAGACACATTTTATTTTCATTCCTATCTATCCATTCCAGCATGCCAACTTCCCCAAGGGTAGTTCTATTAGAGTTTGTAGGGGACCAGATGACTTCTAGCAAGGGCAATTTTTGAAGAATGATGCTAGTAGATTCACTAATTCAATGGGGTTTCTTGATTAACATGCATAAATGGCCAACTATATGAAGGCCAAAACTAAGAAATAACTTTCTTTTTGAAAATTTTAACACTAATTAACATAATTAAATTTGCTAGTAAAATAAGATAGAGTGAGTGGAAGGGAGACATACTACCCGTCTCCACTCCAAACTTAAAATTTTGTTCATCCCAAGAAAAATATAAATTCATAATGGAGGGAAAGATTTCTCTGGAGTCATTGGGCAGGCCTAGTAGTTCAAAAAATGTCTAGCTAAAGGGGATGTCAATGAGGGTTTGAGCTTTGAACAAAGGAGCATCATGGTACACCCAATGAATGGATGGTCAAAGGGGCTTTCTAGTTGGTTAAAAGGACATTTCTTGTCGCCTCATAGTCCCCCTAGTAGGATATGAAGATCTTCCTTGATCATTGGAGGAAGTGTTGATGATGTGTGTGGATGAGGGACTTTATAACATTCATTGCTTGTCTTTGGGGTTAACACTTCCCCAAAGACCCGAGGTGGATCATCTTTTTCAAAAGGGATGGTGGTAAAAGATGAATCCACTATCTATATCACTGATAGTGATAGATCGATGGCGTATCCATCTTGAATTTCTCTTCGTCACCTGGATCTGCATGTAATAGATATGGTGTTAGTGTGGGAGGAATTATCTTATCAGCCTAGTGCAGCTTTGCATGTGGTTGAGTATCCTCTTCATCTAACATTTCATCAGTATGAAGGTTAATGGAGGCATTGAGGCCATTTACTGTGTCGAAGGGGAGATCTGATTCCTTCATTAAAGATGTACCCAACTCAACGGGCTCAGAAGGGATTGTCTCACAATATAAAAAACACATGTAAGGTTCTTACGAAGGTGAAATCACTACATTGTGTTCAACCTGATATGGAACATGGGTCGGTTGAGGAGGAATATGGGGCTCTTTATGAGGGGGCCTTTCTTATAAAGGTGGAGTATAGGGCTCCTGATGAGGAAACTGTTCTTAAAAAGGATATACCAGTATATGATCTAGAATAGGCTCAACCAACATTTATTGGTCATCGATAATTTTGATATCAATGTTTATGTCAGAGGTTGGTTGAGCTTTAGGTATGATAGTCAAACAAGGATGACTCTCTTGCTGAGACATTTCATACAAGTAATACCACCTCTAGGGAAAGGTAGAAATACTAGTGTAATCATCACATAAAGGCTGCAACTCCTTAGTTTGTGCTATTTCCTTTGAATCAGGTATATTTGACACGAGGATGGTATCATCATCATCATCATCATAAAAAATCCTTGGCTGCTCCAAATTCCTCGGGGGGGGGGGGTTACTGCTTGGTCTTCCACTGGTGTGATTGGGAGGGTGAGTTGTACTTTTAGTTGGGCTACTAGTGCATCAGTCTATTTAGTCCTGACTATCAACTTGTTTAGCATCATCTTTAGTTCATTAAATCACTCTTGTTGTGAAGGATGGTTTTCATGATAAAGTTCTTCATGTTACGCCTCATTATTTTGTTGGTTATCTCTCTCCTATTATTGATATGTGTAGCATGGTTCCTCATAATAGCCTTTGGAAAATTGTGGTTTATAATTGGAATCATACCCGCCATGATAAGAAAATATGATACTACAAGGTTCTATCATAAACTGAGGGGACACATTTGGACAATCAAGAGATGTAAGGCCGTTGTAATCACACCATTGACATTGAAGAGAACATTGTGCCGACCGCTCCACTTGTTTTTGAAACAAGAACAAAGGTTAACAAAAAGTTGAGATGGGAAATAGAAAACAAAATTACAAAACAAAACAAAATATTATGAAAAATAAAATAAGAAATTATAAAACAACTAAACATTACAAAACAAAACTAGATTCACTGATTCAAGAGGATAAGGTTGAATATCAACAAGTATGAAGTTTGCAAAAAAAAATATACCACCGGAATGGAAACTTGGTAGAAGGAGGAGTTACACTATTGGAATGGGACTCGATAGGCAAGGAAAAGAGAAAGGAAAAAGGAAAGGTAAAAGCAAAAAAAATGATCCCAATTATTCAAAGCGGTCGAGTTATAAAAAATTTGTATACCGTCCCCGACAATGGTGCCAAAATTTAATGTGTCATAAACAACACACAAAATTCACCAGGGTGAAAATCATTTCTGGAATTTAACCATTGATGGCTAACCAATTCACTTGTAAAAAAGAAACAGATGTAGTAAAATAGATATCCATCCTCAGAGACAATGAGTTGAGAGATCTTTTGTAATGAAAACAATAAACAACATTTAACACAAGATATGGAGAATGATCACTCCAACCAAAAAGTAAAATTGTTGAATTAAAAGTGCTTGAAATGAAAATGCAGAACTGAAAGGAATAAAAGTAAAGTGCACGAATTGAAACTAAGTTAAAAATAAAATGTAAAGTGAAAGGAGAAAAGAGTAGAAGGAATCAATCATTTAAGATTAATTCAGATTTTATGAGCTACCAGAAGTTCACATTTCACCTCTACAAACTCTATAGTTAAAATAGCCACTTTTAGGTTCCTTTTAGATACATAGATGTTAGAACCATGTAGATCTGTCTACTTTAGAATCAAATTTGATGTATTAAACTTTCTATGATCCCCTAGTTATTGATGATCCATAGGTTCTTTTTCAATCGTCACATATATTCTCACAATGGTTCTCTTCTAAGATCACATGCATTTCATCCAATTTCTGTAAGTCCATGATTATTTTGTCATTGATCATGGCTGTCATGGAGCATGACTAATCAAATCATGTCGCAAGGTATAAAATAAACAATAAGCGCCTCTTTTATATATTAAAGGAGTTTTACAAGTTGATAAGATAACATGTGTAGATCATGGGGCTACTCCCCATGCCCCAACAAGGAAGAACTACTCAGTCATGATGCAAGTGAACAAAAGCTAGAATAGGAAAAGTTGGATCCTTGATTTGGCAACCCAGAGCTCCAGAGATGCTTTTTATTTGGATTCCCCCTCCTTTTATAGGGGAAAGGAGGATACACGATCCATGAGGAATGACTTCCTTCATCCCAAAGTTACAATAATCAAACTTTGACTCCATTGATGTCATTTAACTGAGTCTTTACATGTATTATTCCTCCACACAAAGCATATGGCATGCATCAACTTTCCTTTTTGCCTGGTCAAAAGAGTGTCTTTAATAACATTAATTGTTTTTCCAAATAGAGAATGGATAATTTTATTGAATTGCCTACCTTTAATTACTTTGTATGCTCATTAAGTTCTTTGACTCTCTTTGTTGTAAAATTATGCTACAAGAATTTTGATCCAAAGCAGTCCAAAAATATGACTTTCCCATAGGAAATTAATCCCCTTTTCAATGCATATTTTCATATTCAATCTGGAGTTTGTATGCAAAAGATATAACAATTTTGGTGTGGGGTATACAAATATATCAGGCACTGTAAGAAATTGTGCAAACATCATCTAAGAGTAATTTTGGTAATTTTGTGCTTTGAAATAAATTGTCTATGTTCATGCCACAGGAACAATAACTCATGCAAAAAACTCCAATTGATTAGAAAAGTAAAACTAAGATATTCAACTAAAAAACTAGAGAATAATCATGAAATGTTGCTAAAGAGATATCGAAAACATGCAAATAAAATGGATAAATATGCATTTAACAATCTACATTCATTATATAGCTAAAGAGCTAAAGAAAATGTCCAAGAGAGGAGACCTAGATGATTAAAATATCGGAAATAGTTCTATCACGCGCGGGCGGGTGCAAGCGCACCTCACGTGCGGGCATGGGTGGTTTCTTGGGGGGAAAGGCTGATTGGGGGTGCTGACGTGGCAAATTTTAATTGGATAAGTTGGTAGAGGTTGTCCAATATGCAAATAAATTTGTTTTGCTTATAACTATTGAACCGTGATGACTTTTTTAACGAAACAAAAACCATTGGATTCGTTATGAAAAATGCATTCCAAAAAGACTAATATTGATATATTTTTAACAAAAAAATCAAAATTATATTAAATAGATTACTTAGGATGCCAATGAACCATTTTGGGCGTCAATTAACCGTCTTTGGGTGTCAATAGCAATTTATAGGTGTCATTAGCCATTTATTGGCTTCGTTATAATTCTAGGTGTCAATGGACCATTTTAGGTGTCATTAAGTGGTCTTAGGTGTCAAACAGACTGTTTGGGTGTCGTTATGTTGTTTTGGGTGTCAATACCTTATTTTAGTGTCATTTTAAACTTTTGGGTGTCAATGAGTTATTTTGGACATCAATTATCTTATTTGGGCATCATATTTACATTATTGGGTGTTAATGAACCATTTTGGGTGCCATTAAGTGGTCTTAGGTGTCAAACAGATTATTTGGGTGTCGTTATGTTGTTTTGGGTGTCAATACCTTATTTGGGTGTCATTTTAAACTTCTGGGTATCAATGAACCATTTTGGGTGTCAATTATCTTATTTGGGCGTCATATTTACATTGTTGGGTGTCAATGAACCATTTTGGGTGCCATTAAGTGATCTTAGGTGTCAAACAGATTATTTGGGTGTCGTTATGTTGTTTTGGGTGTCAATACCTTATTTGGGTGTCATTTTAAACTTCTGGGTATCAATGAATCATTTTGGGCGTCAATTATCTTATTTAGGCGTCATATTTATACTTTTGGGTATATATCATTTTTATATTTTTTTTCTAAAAAATATGTCAATATTAGGCTTGTTAGATTGCATTTTTTATAACGAAACCAACGGTTTTTATTTTATTGAAAAATTCTTTACAGTTCAAAAGTTATAAGCGAAACAAATTTATTTGCCTATTGCATAATTTCAAAAAGACCAACCAATCACCATCCGCCACGTGGTGCGGCTTAGAGGGGCTGATTTCACGGCTGGTTTCCCAGCGCGTGAAACCGCTCACGCGCGGGTGTGAGCGTCTCGTAACTTTAGTCCTTAAAATATTGTTTTTCTATCAATAGGTTTTAGATTCAAAACCAAGCGACGATATGAATATAAAGAGCTAAAGGAATTTGCTACACGTGTATCGTGTGGCACTCCAAGGTGATTGATCCAATATGATTTAGAAAACTCTTAAATTGGATGTGTCAGCACATGTCACATCATGCACACAAATGGGATGCAAATTTGGCCTCCTAAAGATCCTTGCGCGAGGCATGCCCAACATAATTTTTCCACTTGGACTACTTACTAATTTTTTCATATGGTACATCTTTGTAGACCACCTTTTTTATCTTGTTCCGTATATAAATGAAGTAGCTATCATAGTGATCAAAAGCATGTAGTATCAATATATCTTATTAGATCTACAACTATCATGTGGTAGCATCTACTCACCCAATAACTATCTATGTCACATGATTCTATTTGATAAAGGCATTGTCACTGCTTTTTTATGAAATTAAATCCCTTCATTTTTTTCTTCTCATTTTCACTACAACCATCTATAGTTCATGCTAGCACCAAAGTTCATCGCTAAAACAATGACCAAGAAGCCAATCCCTCTGTTGCGATCTATATGTGCATGTTTTATGACATCAACATTGTTGTATCCTAAGAGGTCTCTATATCCTTGTACCATCAAATTTTGTCTAGTAAGGTAGAAATACTCTTAAGTATGATACAATTTGTATATCTCAACAAGCTGGTAACAATTTATTTTTTGGTTATTCATTATTTGTACACAATTCTAACATCATGAATTTCTTTTGAAAGTTGTGGAGGTGGTTGATATAAGCTGAGTAAGGTGTCTAGCAAGGCGATGAATGTCATGGTGGAAGATAATTATGAAATTGAGCATATAAAGCATGCTCACTAAACAATCACAAAAAGTATAGTATGGGAGGCATCATGTATAGTTTTATGTGAGGACCATTTACAATTCAATTTTTACTCTCTAAACCCCATTGCAATGAAAATAATAAAAAGCAAAACACCTATTGTACACTAAGGGATTCCTATTGGCTCCTACCAAATAATTATAGGAGGCCTCCTATAGTAAAGTTGTCCAAGCATCACAAATATACCTATTGACAAGTATATTAGGAGGTTAGTGAGTTGAGGGTTGATTTTTGGAGTATAACAAACACTCAATAGATTCATTGATAGTAGTTTGCGCTATAAACTTCTAAAGTACTGGTATGACTATGTGCAATTCATTATTACATATTCTTGATGCAATAGTACATTTTTGATCTCTGATGTCACTTTTCTCAACATTAGTTTTCATAAAAAAAGGATGCTAAAGACATATATTGTCAGTTGGTAAGTACAAACAGAACTATTGGTCAAATCTTATCAGTTAGGAAAAACTATAGGTACCACTTTGTTGTAACATCAATTTCTTAGGGTAGAACTGACATCACAGATAGTCTGCTAAATTCAATTTTCATGTCTTTTTTATATAAATGTTTAGCATTGGAGGTACATAAATACCGATGCACAAACCTTTCTGCAAAATTATTTTTGTCTCCAAAAAGCCTTTGTTATCGATTATTCTCAAATGAAACTAACACTGTATGTCACCCTCCCATGAAAAGTTTTACCAAAAAAAACATGGGGTGTCAGTTATGTCTTTTAGAACCGACATTATTAGGTTCTCTGCACATGCTCTACAAAAAAAAGTTCCCCACCAAATTGAGTTGTTCTATCAGTTGTGGTCTTGAAATCAACAACATAGGTCTTAGTGAGGTTGCCAATTTTTTAGGAATAAGGACATATGCCATCAATTTCTAAGTGTCTAATCTATGATAAAATTATCCTCTTTAGTCAGTTTTGCTGACCAAATTGGCAACTAAGTCCTTACTGAGGTTGTGGTTTTTATTCAGAATAAGACATATATCATCAACTTTTAAGTGTCAAACGACAATAAAGGATAATCTACGTCGTCGGTTTTGCTGACCCAATCAATGAGTAAGGTCTTAGGGTCAGTTTTATTTGATCAACTAATGACTAAGTTTTACTTAACATCACCTAAAACCTTTCTTTCCCCCACTCTCTATTTGATCGTGCAAAACATAGCTAAAACTCTAGTGATTGTGCTCTGTTGCTCTGCTATTGCCATTACTACTACTGTGTTGTCATTTTTGTCATTGTTATCTCAGTCTCTTCTTCCTCCTCTGCTACTATTGTTATTAGACTATCCACCATGCTTCCGTTCTCTCCTTTGACCACCACATCACCACTCGTCTGATCTTTGTGCTACCTCGCTCTCCTCCATCCACTATGCCAATTGTTGATGTTGCTACTTAAGCTATCTTTGTTGGTGCTGCTTGAACTGCTTACTTCTATCCTCTCCTCTCCACTCTACGGCTAGGGTGTTTTGTTGTTTTACCTATAATTATTGAGTTTCTTTGTTAGGGGTAAAATTTTGTTGTACTTGGCTATCTCCATTTGTGGAAATGCATGTATAATTTCTTATTACATGCTTATTAGGTCATCAAATTCTATTTTTTTTTCTTTAGTTAGAATTGAAAATTATGCCTACAAAAATGTATGTATAGTTGTTTGTTTGGTTTATTTAGAATTTTTCATATAAATCTTAAATGTAATGTTTGGTTTTTATGCATATATTGTATGAAAATATGTCTAGCATTGTTTATGAGACCACTAACTAACCTAATGATGATAGATTTTTCTAAATACTACTAGATGTGTGGCATAAAGACTGACCCTAATCTTTAAACCCTAATTTCTAAATCATGGTGTTGGCCTAGAAACCCGTTTGAGATCTATTCATTAGGGGTAAATCTTAGATAGTTCCCGATTTGGGACTATTGTTGAATACTTAATCCTCATGTTAGCACTTCCCTATTTTTTGTCTAAGTAAATGTGTAGGTGGGAACTTTCCTATATACATCCTGTACTTGGAGAACTGTAGGGAAATACCTTTGAAATATTCTTGAAACTAAATACATGTCATACACTTACTAGTGAGATTAGGTGTTCAAGAATTGGATGGGTGGTATGCATTCATCACTAAATCCTAAATCCTAAATCCTAAATCCTAAACCATAAACCCTAAACCTTATATGATAAACCCTAATCTCTAAACACCTGATTCAAAACTCATTTTTTCTATGATTTTTGAATGGATTGATCATGGATGCCCAACCGAAGTCACTTCATGCTGGAGTTTATTACTAGTATTTATAATTTTATATGATTTGCAAAGGAAAATAGGAAATGACATGGAGATAGGTTCTATTGTTCATGTAGGAACTGTATTATCAACTTGAAAGTCAAGATTGTTAATGAAATCATAAAGTCAAGTCATGTGCAATAAGATTGTACATGGATATATAGAATGAACTAGCATGGAGAGATTCATACTATGAGATCAATAGGTTTCGATAGTATAATTTGTGTTCAAGAAGAAATTGTAGACAATGTTGACATGAATGAACCAATTCCAATAGACATTGGTTGATGAGATGCTAGATAGTTGTGGGGTAAATCTTGCTGATCACCTTCCTTATTTAAAAGCATCACACATGATGTTGAGATATCATTGTACTTAAGTCGTACTAAGTTTATGAAGTGAGCTTTGTGTTGAGATAGTATACTCTTAAGGCTAACAATAGATGTAGTGATAAAAGATTCACATCTGTGTAGGTTTTGTTGAATGAAATTCTTCTTGAAGGAAATGAGCTTCAAATCATAACATACAAAATAAAGAAAATGTTGTGCTTAATGGGAATGGAGGATAAGAAGAAAGTTCCATGACCGAATGACTGTGTGTTATTTAAAAGGACTATATCTATTTGAAAGATTTTCCAAAATGTGGGGCGTCAATGTAAAAAATGATGAGTCTGGGTAAGGTCGAAACTAGCAATCATGCCAAGGTGATGTGGTATCTACCTGCAATACCATAATTTCAACATTTATTTTCTAATACCATGGATGCACATAATTTAAGTTGGCATGCAGAGGTTAAAAAAAAATAATGACGGGATCTTACAACATACGTCTGATTTCCCACAATGGAAGAAAATAAATTTATTAATAGATTAATGATCCAATCAATACTAGATGCATGAATTTTGCATCTTGTATGCTAGATGTGCATTTTACATTTTATTATAGTTATATATGTTTCATATTCTATATGTGCAGTTTATATTGTTAATCACTTATATTTCATTCTTTGATGGTGTCTGACCATGAGCATGAACACAGTCAAGGAACCTGAGTTACAGATCATATACATGTTATCTAAATTCCAAGGAAAATTTCAAACTTCCATCAAACCAGTTAGATAAAATTAGAAAAGAAACTTGACTACCTGTGTTTTTTGGATAGATTATTACAAACTAGCCAAACCCAGAGTAATAAGAATTAGGAGTTGTTTGTAATTCTTCTTGAGACACTATCTGCATATTATCTAGATACTTTGGGTAACAAAATAGGGAGTGGGGGACACACAATAAAAATGGCTATAGCAGTATAAGTAAATTTTATTACCTGTTAACATATATTAATATATGCATCATTACTTGAGTATTTAGTAATTCAATAAAATGTGTTACTTTAACTTATAGGGGTATGAAATATTTCAAATAAGCCAAAGGAAAGGTAGATAAAACATAAAGCATTAACTTAGAATAATGTTAAGGTAGTTTTCTAGCTGCAATACACATATTTTTACTAAGGAGGAATGATGGTGGCCAGGAGTGGCGATGCCAATACAACTAGGGATTTGACGACATAGAATAGAGGAAGGCCATTAATGATATGTAAAAGCTAATATCGATTAGATACCAAGGTCTATGATGTCCCTAGAAACTGGACCTCATTCTTCAAAGAATGGGTTGGTAATGTGAACAAAAAAATAAATGAGGAACCAATGAAATCATTTTTCCCCAGATTGGAGTGGATGAAATTGTTTCTCTTTGGATAAATACAACTACAAGTTACATTATTGGATTCCTCCCATACATCCCCACCTTGAAAGACTTGAAGTAATGGAAAGATCCAACGTGTGCTTCATTATCAGATTCTAGGAAGATAAAGACCTCACAACAACGATCAAAGGAGGGCCTTGGTATGTAAAGGGCAAGCCTATGATCCTTAAAAAATAGGGAAAAGGAGAACCTCTCGAGCAAGAAAACTTACTGATATGCATATATGGCTAATGATTATGAATCTACCACTTAAGTTATGGAATGAGCGGATGATTTCCAGGATCACCACTTATTTCAGAAAGCCACAATGTCTTGATATTCAGACCAAAGCAAAGAGACATATGGAATATGCAAGAGTAAATGTTCTGATGAATGTTGCCTCACTACTCCCACAAGAGGTAAAACTCTACACATACTTCAACACTCCATATATTGTATGCATTGAATACAAATGGATCCATGAAAGGTGTTCTCATTGCATCACATTTGGAAACAAAAACATGTTATGTAAAGTGCTTGATCAACATGACCCAAAGCAAAATAAAGAGATGATAGACTCAAAGTAAGATGAGCACGGAACTGAGTCACTACTTTCTGAACCCAGCCCCCCTAACCTCCATCTACCTGTAGTGGTTCAAGACCAGTCTAAACCTAGAAAACCCAAGGTTAGTATCGCCACAACATTGCATCTCAAGTGTTCGACCAAAGAACAATGAGGGATTTCCCATGCCAAAGAACACCTCCTCTCCCAACAGAAGAAATATGAGAAGTAGATCCCAATAGGGGTAAGGTAACCAATTTGAAATTTTTCATAGGGAATCATCCATTGGGGTAGTCCTTAACCCAAACCAAGAAGGCAAGATGGAAATAAGCCAACTCCTTCTTTCTCATGTTAAATCCCCCTACTATGCTGGCATGGAACATCTAGGGCTTATGTTCTTTTGGCAAGAAGGATGTGGTTTAGGCAGATATTAAAAGAATAAAAGTATACATTGTGTTCCATGTTGAGACAAAAGTTAAGAGAAGAAAGATGGCCAAAAAAACTCATCGGGTCTGGCCTAACTGCAAATGGCTAGAAACTGTCATGTAGGAAAAATAAAAAATCCTAGCTATATGGGAAAATGAGAATTAAAACCTCATAATCATCCACCAAACTAAACAACTTCTCCATTTGTATATCTATCATGAAGGTTTCACACTTGATATCACTGTAATATATGCAACAAATGAAGATGTCAAATGTCCTGATCAATGGAATGATATTGTTTCCCTGAGAAGTACCTATACTAACCTATGAACTATCTTGGGGGATTTTAATGTAGTTATATGTGTTTTGGAGAGGCATGGTCACTCTGACCCTTCAAGATGATCTATGGAAGACTTTAATGAAGACATCACTACTGACTTAGTGGAATTGCAAGCCAAAGGCCCTTATTACACGTGGAACAACCAACAGCTGGGTGAGGATAATACAAGTAGCAAGATAAATCAAACCTTTGGCAATAAAAATTTCCAACATGCATACCCCAAACACTGGCTTGAGATAAAATCCACCATATACAATAACCATTACATGCAAGTCCTACACTTGGGGGGGATAAACAAGGGTGAAACATTATCCTTTTTTATTCTTCAATGTGTGGACTAAATTACCATGATACAAAGAAACTATTTAGGAGGCATGTAACACAACAATATCAGGATTCCCTATGTATAAGGTGTGCCAGAAACTCAAGCTTGTAAAATGAGCTATACAGAATGGGATCTGGGAACTGACTGGTGATCTAATAGAGACATCAAAACAACTCAAGGATGCTAATCTACAAACCTATTCAAGGTTTGACCTTCCCCCTGATGATCAGATGCTACTGCAGGATGCAAATAATAAAATCAAAGTTTCCAAGCTTGTAAGGGATAAGGAGGAAGCTATTCAGAGATAGAAATAAACAATCTTTTATATCAAACATGGAGACAAGAACTCTAAGTTTTTCTATATGTCCCTTAGAACTATAAGGATCAGGACCAAATTAAGGTTCTGGACCATAATTCTACAACCATTACTGATGAAAGAGAGTTCACCCAATCTTTTGTGGACCATTACAATACCATATTCAATTAAAGACATGAGGAGAAGCCTATGCTACAACTACCTAATATACCAATTTTGACTATCTAGAAAATAAAGGACATCTCAAGGGATACCACTGATCTTGAAATCTAGAGTGTGGTCATGAAAGAAAATAAAGACAAGCCTCAAGGACCCGATGGATTTAATGCATGCTTTTTTCAGAATGTCTGGCCGATTGTAGGGAGAGACATCAGTAGAGCAGTTAAAAACTTTTTCAAGAAAAGGAAACTCTTGGAGGAGGTAAATAAAACCTTCATTACCCTCATTACTAACGTTAATCAACCCACCAAGGTTAATAATGGAGACCAGTTGCCCTATGCAACTTTGCATATAAGAATGTATCTAAGATTTTGGCCAATCACCTAAGAGACATCATGGCTGCCATTATTAGCACTAATCAATTTGCTTTTGTGAAAGTGAGATAGATATCTGATGCAATTCTCTGTGCAAATGAACTCATATCTGATTTCAAGAAACCCAACATCAAAGCAAAGCTCTGTCTAAAGGCTGACCTGAGTAAAGCATATGAAACTATCAAAAGAAACTACATCATCAAAGTTATGCATGCTATGAGATTTCCACGATGCTAGATGATATGGATAAAAGGATGACTACATATTGCTTCCTTCCAAATACTTATTAATGGAAATCCATCCCCTATAATTCATGAATCTAATCAAATTAGACAGGGAGATCTGTTTGCACGTTACTTGTTTATTATTGGTATGCATGGACTCACCAATATTCTTAACAATATTGAACAAAGAAGCATTATCAATCCTCTTCGGGTTGGAAAATGCAAAGAGTCCCATCTTCTCTTTGCAGATGATTTGTTGATATTCATAGAAGAAAATGAAAATAATTCTAAAGGAATCCTAAAATGTGTCGATAAATTCAATAAGTGGTATGGTTTGTAGATAAATCTAGCTAAAAGTCAGCTCTTTCTTAGTACCTCAACTCCTACCTCCATGCAAGAGAAACTTGGTATTCAGGCTTAAGAACTTCCTACAAAGTGTGTAGGGGTACCTATGTTTATAGGAAGACTCACTAGGAGCATGTCCTGCCGTTGGTGGATAAAATCAAGACTAAATTAGACTCATGGAAATCCAAACTTTGTCTATGAAAGGATGATTAGAGCTCATCACTTCTAGTCTTGCCATCTTACCACCTCATATAGACTGGAATTTTCCTATTGCCACATGCTACCATAAATGAAATTGAGGCTCTATGTAGGTGTTTATATAGGGTGATTTAGATACAACTATACATTTACACACTATATCATGGGATACCATCTGCTCAACAAAGGAATAAGGTGGTCTGGGCTTGAGGAGAGTTGAAGACCATATCAGTGTAGATCTCGTTAAATGTCTTATGGAATTGCTCCAACAATAAGAACTCTCTGTGTGTGTGATGCATCCCCAATAAATGCATTGTAAACTCCAACACCCTGTGAATGTCTATTGCAGAAAAACAACATAGTTGGTACTGGAAGATGTTGTTAAGACAACGATACAAAGTTAGGCAATACATTAGATTTAATATTGGCACACCAACTCATCCATATCACTATGGCATGAACCTTCCTTACAAGGTAATTTCCTTGAATAAGCTATTGGTGGAAACCTTATGCTCAAATCAAGTTTCAACAATAGAAAAACCCTTGGAGCACTGATGAAAGAGGGCAAGTGGAACATAGATGAAATTAGAGGCACAACTCCTCTAGGTGAAATATATGAAGACATCAATATATCTTTGAATGATTCCTTCTATTTAGAAGAACTCCCCAAGTACTCCCTCAAAGCAGCTTGGAACTTCAGTCAGACATCTAAGACAAAACTGCCATGGGCCAAATGGCTTTAAAGAAGGAATGTACCAAGAAGATTTCTTATACACTGCCAAAAGACTTTTCATCATAGACTGGTGACTGAAGATCTCTTGAAGCAAGGGTTATCATGTTATCTTCATGATGTTGCCTATGTAACATCAGCATAGAAAGCAACAAGTACATTCTATAGAATTGCAACTTCACTACCACCTTGTGGAGCTGAGCTAAAAATTACATCTTAGTGCTGCCCAAGTGAGGATATCATTACATTGAATTGTAGAAAGAAATACATTATTATTATTCTCATCATGTGCCATGTGTGGTATATGAGGAATAACGTCAATTTTAATGGAAAAAAATCCTGATGTAAATCATGTTTGGAGACTTATTGCACATGACTTAGATAGCTTCAAGTAAGGATATGGTTTTCCTTGTTTTTTTCCCTACATTTGTACTGATTCATTGGATAAATGATTAAAGAGAGTAACACACTTAATGATAAAAAGGTATAAATTTGACTCCAATACATATATATGCAAACTATCCTTACTTTTAATTATTGATTTTTCACATTACTGTAAATTTATAGTATCTTATACAAGAATATATTAAGCATGCAGATACTACGTGATGCAGTACATAAAAATAATTATCAAACTTATGCCACAAGACAACCATTGTGTATAAAAGGAAATCTATATAGTCTTAATCATCACAAGTAAATAGTCTCAGTTGATAATATAAAAAAATAAATCAAACTCTTGAATTGTGTCATTTATTTTTTGTGACTGTTTGACATGATAAAACCCTATTCAAAAGAAGAGTTGAATAAGAAATGAGAAGAGTGGTCACAAGCCTTCGTTAAGGAAGTCGGCTTTGTATTTGATTGGGGTAAAATATTAGTTTTCTAAACTTTGATGTCATCGATTTTATATACATGTGATGGTTGTGACCTTTTACAACTTTAAATTTAATACAAGTGAATTGTTAGATCATATATGAATGATGTGTGTATATATGCATATGTGTGTGAATGAATGTGAAAGGAACGAATACAATGAGATTTTAAATTTGTATATGTGATGAGAATTAAATTAAAGAATGGAATTGTATGTGTGCTTTCTGAATTATAGATGTGCATGAGAAATGAACTAAATGTTGGTGAGAATGGAAATGCATGTGTGTGAATGAATTGTGTGTATGTGGACTCTTTTATGCATTTTTTATTGTTGGGTTTTTAGGTATGTTGGCCTATTAATAAGATAAACATAGAATGGAACATGTTGTTCTAATGAACTACATGTTTTGTATCCTTTCGAACAACCAGACAATAGGTTTGCAGACCTACTACATAAAAAAATATCGGTAGCTATAAAAAAGACAATGTAGATCTATGTCATCTTTTTTATATTAAAACCAACGACACAACTATCCTTATCAGTTAAAATTTTAATTGATAAAAAAGTACAATGTCTGTTAGTTTATAGAAATAGACGGGTCATGGTTTGTTGTTATCTCTCTTTTTTGTTGGTTTCTTTTAGTCAAACCAATGACACAGATTTGTGTGGTCAATTTATTTCTATTGAATCGATGACAATAAACCCTAAAAAATCTTGTAATTGTAGTTAATATCGCTCTATGACTTCAATTTATATTTTCATAGCAACTTACACTGGATCTTTGTTATCGGTTTTAACTTACCCTGGAAACCAACTATGAAAGTCCTTACTTGTAGTGTCTCCCACTTAGATATTGGTAAAAAAATGACATCATAGGTCTAATTTAACAGAAGATATAGATGGTATATATACTAGTGATGGTTATAATGTAAGATGGACTCACTGTGACAATAGACAAGGAGTTAAAAAGTAACAATTACCTTTTGTGTTACACTTATGATAGTAAATTTCTAATCCTTCATTGATATGCTAATAAAACAATTGTACAATAGGATGGTCTTAATATTCAACTTACATTGAATCACATGTCTAATGGATTTCTTATTTTTAGTAAACCTATACAATATGTCATTTGAAGCTTTACCTAGACCTATGTTTGTGTGTCCACATGCAAAGTTTTTTGAGCATTGTTCTTTTGACTCAACTTTTGTGTTGAGATAATATATTATTTGACTTATCAAGATAATGTATATTTACATATAATATTGATACGTCCAATTTGAAACTTTACTTGAGATTGAAGATATTATTTAGTCTTATTCTATCTATTAGTCTTATCTATTTTTTCGTTATTGTGATTATCTCATATTACAATTTACACTTATCCTTTCATCATATCTTATCTATTTTTCATCTCCTCTTTTAGTTTTTTCTAGTTATATAGTGGTTATATAAATAAGATTAAAAATTATGGCACGTCGAGGAAAAATTAAGAATAAAAAGGGGATCCAAAAAAATATGTCTAAGGGATATCTAAGGAGGATAAAGAATGATATTTTCTTACACAATTGTATTGTAAAGTTTGGCTATTATGAGAGAATAAGAATTCCTTATAATCTTATTGAAGTTGATTAATAGAATTTGTGTAAGGAGTGGGGCCTGGGAGGGACCACAACTTACTTAAATTAAATGAAATAATTGTTAAATACCCCAATAGATCGTACCCAAAAAATTAAAACCATTCAAATAATTAGAATTCACAATATTTATTTAAATAGAATGATAACATGAACATAATTTTAGTTGCAGTGGAAATTAAATCTAACTATTACAAGTTTTTCTCATCAGAGTTCAACTCATTAGACATAGATGGATTCTAATGGAATTCAAAGACTATGCTACTCAAATAAGTTGTGGTGAGTAACCACTCCATCTCAGAAGTCCTCACTAGTTAGATCTGGGTGTCACCACCTAACTCCTATTCCTCAGCATATGCAACCTCTGGGTGGGTTGAATGCAACTATGAGAAAGAGAATTTTTATATTATTACTTTCTCTCTTACAAATTTAATGATGTTAATAATTTTTCAAATCAATTTTCTACATGCTATGCTATTTCACTCTAATAGTTTGACCATGTGGATACACAAAATTTCTCTGTAATGCAAACCCTAATTGCATACTAAGGTAATTTAGGCATATTAAGAACTTAGTCAAATTATAATGGTCAAGATTCGAATTTGAATCTCAAATTTCTACCATAATTAGATAACTTCATCATAGAGCTTTATAGAAAATTTCATCATGTTTAGATGTAGCAATTAAAATTTATGGCCATTTGATTATATGGACTTCATTTCATTCATTTATGGCCTTAGACCTAAGTTTTGGATATCCAGGACATAACCAATCAAATGCGTCATGGGGATTCAGTGCTTGATCTGCGGCTTTTTGCCCATGGTATCTTGATCCAACCATTTACAAGGATTTGATAGTGGAAGAAGTCATCATCAACTTCCTGACACACCTGACCTTGACTGACAACAACCCCAGCCACATGTTCCCTCCTCTAGCATCCACACTGATCTCTTCCCCACAAAAATGTTGGGATATTTCTCCCCTCCTTGTGAAACCGAACCCGGTGACCCCTCAAGCAACCTCCCTTAGCCTCAGATTGAGAAGAACTAACCTCCCCATCCATGCTACTCTCACTAGTAGCGCACACCACATGGGCATTTACAACCCTTGCCACCACGAGCTTATTTAAGGACCCCCTTAGCTCCACCACCCCTCCTTTTACCTATTCACAACTCCAATTTATCTTGAATAACCCCTCCATTATCATCATCTCCAACCCCCTCTCACATCTGCTTGACTTCAGCCGCATCAAATCTCACCCATGGATTCCAATTAATCACCAACTACCTTCGTGGGACCTCCATGAAGCTTTTGGCATCTCCACCCTACATGCCTGACCTTCACCCTCCATCTCTACCTTTCTTCTAGTGACATTTTTCAGTCTCATAGCAATGCTTGAGCTCAAGAGGGAGCCACACTACATGAGGGGGTGTCTCTCTTCTGACCACCTACCCAAAGGAAGATCTACCCTCATATGTCAGTAATCAGGACCCTAGATGAGTTGGATCTCACATGGAGATCGTGAGTAATGGTGAGCACAAGGGAGACGGAGCTAAGGAGTAAAGGCCACATTGTGCCACTTGGCTCAAACCATCCAATAGTAGAGTGCCACCTCAGTTGAAAAGGAGCATCAGTCAGCATGTGTGCATCATCACTTGAATCAATCAGAGCCCTTGATCCAGTTGGATCAGACCGTCGATGTAGGTAATCCACTTCACTTTTGTTATTTAACTAATTAAATGTATAGAAAACCTATTTATCTTTGAAAAATCATAGTAAAAGCTAAGAGTATCAAATAAAAATGAAAAGGAAGTTTAGGTAAAGGAGGTTAGTAAATAACCAAAATCAATGGAAGACTTACCAAAGCAAATGTAATACTCATAGATGAGGACATGATGGACCCTGTAGCTACGCCAAGACAGCTTCTTCAATTGCAATAAGGAGGGCCACTTCATTGCCAAGTTCCCTATTCTGTCTATCTTTGGCAACCCTCTAGCGGGTGCTCAACCTCCACAAGGACACCACAATGCAAGGGTGTTTTCTATAACTGTATAAGAGGCTAAGGCAAACCCAAACTAGTTGATTGAAGGTAACCTTAATTCCTTTTCTTATATCTACCAATCCTATCCAATGCCTTTAAATATTCATGACAAATTCTTATGTGTAGACATTATATTCCTTAATGATCATCTTGTTAAAGCCTTGTTTGATTTGGATCTTCAAATACCTTCATATCATGAAATATGTAATATATGTTGCATTTGAGTATAAAAGATCTAGGATATATTCTTGATGTGTCAACTTCTAGTGGCAAAATATTTACTACATTATAGAAAACTGATGTCATGCCTATAAAATTCAAAAACCATGACATGCCCTTTGAATGTATCCTCCTATCTATGGAAGACTTTAATATTATGCTTTGTATTAAATGGTTGTACAATTATTATGCACATATTGATTGTAGGGAGAAGGTAGTCATCTCTGCACCTAATTCTAATCATGTGGCGATCCCTAGGGGATGCACATTATATAATAATTTTATTATCTCCTCTCTCAAAGATAAATAGCTTATTTCTATAGCTTGTAAAGTCTTTCTCGCATTAGTCTCAATGACTAGTCCTAGTACCAGACCCGTAGAAAGGCTAGAGGTGGTATGTAATTTCTTTGACATAATCCCAGAGGAGCTTCCTAGGTTGCCTCCATATTGAGAAATTTTCTCTGTAGATCTTCTTCCTAGAACCACTTAGATTTTTAGGTCCTTGTATAGCATGGCTCCTACTGAGCTTTTGGATCTGAAGAAATAATTACAAGAATGACTTGATAAAGGCATCATCTATCCTAGTATTTCCCCTTGGGGTGCACATGTTCTTTTCATAAATAAGAAAGACAGTTCTATATGTATGTGAATTGACAACAACATGTTGAACCAAGCCACTATTCAAAATAAGTACCCTATCCCCCACATAAATTACCTATATGATCTACTTCGCACTACTAAAGTTGTCTCCAAAATTGACCTTCGTTTTGGCTATCATCAACTCAAAGTCAAAGATAGTGATATTTCTAAAACTACTTTTTGGACTCATTATGGGCATTATGAATTTCTAGCGATGTCATTCAGGTTAACTAACACACCTAGCATCTTCATGAATCTTATGAACAAGGTCTTTCAACCCTATCTTGATGAGTTTGTGATCTTTTATTGATGAAATTCTGATCAATTCTGATTCTATGGAGAAACATTGTGAGTAGTTGAAGGCAATTCTAGAATCCTTCGATCTCATAAGTTCTATGTTGAACTTTCCAAATGTGAATTCTGGACTGATAAAGTCATGTTCCTTGGTCATGTCATTTATGGTGGTAGTATATATGTTGATCCTGCAAAAGTGTCCGTTGTTCTCGACTAGCAAACATCCAAGAATCCTTCTAAAATCTAGAGTTCCTTGGGCCTAGTTGGATATTATCATTGATTCATCCCAATTTTTTTCTAGATTTACACTCCCTTTTACTAAGATTGCTCGAAAGGATGAACATTTTGTATGGCCAACTTCTTGTGAGTCCAGTTTCCATGTAACACTCAGGCCCACTGCCCAAGGCTCTAGTAGAGTTTTAGGAATGATGACTGGCCCCATAGACCACCACTAGCCTTAACTGTGCTCTTTAATCTCACTCACGTGCAAGCCAGGATCA
The DNA here is from genome assembly GCA_963693085.1 of Alisma plantago-aquatica. Taxonomy (NCBI): domain Eukaryota; kingdom Viridiplantae; phylum Streptophyta; class Magnoliopsida; order Alismatales; family Alismataceae; genus Alisma; species Alisma plantago-aquatica. The sequence goes on along the minus strand of OY856410.1, from coordinate 565,782,398 downwards.
ACTTCCCGACTGGTCACCCATCCTAGTACTACTCCAAGATGAGAACGTCTAACTATGGAGTTCTTTAGTGATGGGCTCCCAGAAAAGAAGGTGCACCTTGGTGATATGGGTAGTCCAATCATTCCTTTTAAGATCATCATATCCGAGGCCTCAAATCCTGGGATGTTACAATCTCCCCCACTTAGACTCTTGACGTCCTCATCATGGCTCAACTATATGGCCTCATAATATTTCCCCATTTCAGTGCAGACCCAACATGGCCCATGAACACCTAGCTCCTGATCATGGAATACCAGCGCAAGGGTGGCTACATCACCATGGATAGCCCTTTCCTACATGCCTAGACCGTACGACTCAAGACTAGCATGCCACATGCTCATGTGGGCCCCTCCTACTAGAGGGGTTATGGCTATGATACCATTTGTAACGACCCCGCTTCCCAGTAACCCCCAATTAAGGGAGACCAAGAAGTCATAGGCTTTATCCCAAAATAGGATCAGTGGTTTTGCAAATAATAATTTTTTTAATAAATTCTACTAAAGACTAAACTAAAAACTGGAATAAAAAATTTCTTTTAACATACCTTCAAAATTAGGTAATTGGGACTTCTACCTGAAGTAGGATTCTATCTACCTAAATCCTCCTTTATTATTTTAACTTTAATCTTCACAGGTTCCACTTTACTGTTTGTCCAATTTCAGATATTACCTAAAATTTCGACAAATAAAATGGCAGTCAGTATAATGAATTATATTGGTATGTGGGGGAACCAATAATCTTGCATTTAATTATAACATCATAATTCAAGAAATTATGATTTAGCAAAAAAAACTTTATGTTTTAAACATGACTACTCAATCCTTACATACCTTAGCCTCTGTGTTGTCACTGTAGTGGACATGGACACTTCCTCTCATGTGGTAGATCTCAACTAACCCCCATGATCCTTCCTTACAGGTAGATCAATACATAGGGTCGTGGAGTTGTATGGTCCTACCCAATGGTAAACCAACACATCGACTCATGATAACCTGATGATCCTACCTCACGGGTAGACCATGTACTAGGTCATCCATCTCATTATCATCAAAGCTATAGAGGAGGACCATGATCTAAGCTAGTCATGCATGTATAATTATGGTGATAGCCATAGTCACTTTATAGTTGCATGAAATAAAAATCAACCAAGCAATTAATTTCAAACAACTAGTAAAACCTCAAAAATTGCTGTGAAGCTAGAGTGATTAGCCATAAGCGTAACCACATACCTATTTTGAAGATCTCACAGAAGCAATATATTCAAATCCAACTAGATGTCCAATCAAGCAAGCCAATCAAGAAAGTAAGAAAACATTGATCCTGAAAATAAGTATATCACCTAGTTGTTACCATCACATCCCAAACAACTCTTTATTGACTTGGGACGCCTTTCCAAGGTTTCTAACTCTCATTAGGATGCATTAGGGTTTCTTAGATCAATTTCTCAAACTTTATCCTTTTTAGGTCAACAAATCCTAAAATAGCTTTTCTACTCATAAAAACCCCTAATTACTCAAATTATCCACATTAAGGATCTTTTATACTCAAATTTGATTTGTAACAACATAAATCTATCTTATTCGTGAATTTGCACAATTACAACCATTAAAAGTCGTCATTACTAAAATTAGGATTTTCAAGCCCATTAATGCACTTTATATACATGAAGCCCTAAATTAAGCTAATTATGCATAATGATCATCCTCTTAGATCTAAATATTTCTATTATTAACAATAGGTTAATATTTTCTCAAAATACTCCAAGGATGTTATTAGATCTAATTATCATAAACTCTTAGGGTTTTTCATTAAGAAACCATTAAAGATGATATCTTTATACACTTTTCCAATTGAAAGTGAAATTAGGATTCAATTATATTTTTATTGGATTCCTCATATTTTTCTAAACAAGATCCATATATTATATGCCACCATAGGATCTACACATAATTGGCTAGAATTATTGCAAAATTACCTTCAATGGGCCAATCGGAAACTGCCACATGTCCCTTTTCATTTTCCTTTTTTTTCTGGCTATTTCTTTCTTGGTTCGTGGATCCTCGATTGGATCCACCTAACTGGATACCCAGTCTGTCCCTCTTCATCTCGTTGCTTGTACCCACGCGGATAGGGAGCGCCCGCTCCCTTGTTTCACCAAAAAAATAGGGTGCCTCACCTCCTCCTTGACAATGACCACCTCTCCCATCCTCAGCTTGGCTCGCGAGGATGCCAAACTGGAAGAACCCTACCGCTATCTCTCTGCCTAGCTCCGTCATCCATGATGGTGCTCCCAACCTCGGCCGAGCAGGAATGAGAAGGAAAATAGGGTTTCCGCCCCTGGCTATGAGAAGGGAGAACAAAATAGGAATAAGCGAGCAATTGTTCATACTACAGGTCTGTAGGGGCTACGACCGGTCTCACAGAGAGGATTTGCGACTCCTCTTCTTATTCTGAGCCTGCAAGAGGAGAAATCATGGTCTTATATAGGCAAGGGGTAGTGCCCTGCCATTAATGGACCTCCCATTCCAACCAGGATTTGGGGAAACCTTGATTCCTCCCGAAGCAAAGGAGATCCATAGATGTGTAGGTTCGTTTTGATCTCCTGAAGACATTGGGAGAGTTTCCAAAATCGATTGTGGATTAGAGAGGTAGAAATGCAAGAAATTCGATTGGAAACATTGTTCCAGTTTCTCCCTTTTGGCTCAAGATCGGAGACGAGCAGCTACTGTCGGATCTTAGATCTGATGGTCCATATTTCACATGCCCAAAACAAACAATTTAAATTAAATTGGAAAATTATGACATTTAATGTTATCCTCTTCACTTTAGGAAATCTTCCAAAAAATCATGTCTCCCAAACCACACGTCCAATTAATACCAAATTTTAAGGTAAAGTCCACAATGATTTAAGCTACTTGTGTGCTTAGTTTGGGACTCAAACTCAAAAGTATGAGAGATTTTTCTTCATAAGCAAGTTATCACTTATTAAGGCATATTTTATGCATATTTTCTCTCTCCTATTCTTTAATATTATTTATTTGGATTCCTTTTACCATTAGAAACCATGTGGACTCAAAATATCTTCCATAATGTTTCCATTATCCATATCCCCACATATTTCTTCCATTTACATGATTATCTCATATTTCCTTCTGAATAAAGCAATATTTGATTTTTTTTCTTTTAATCATATTGGACACATCAACATGTTATAGTCCACGAAATCACATGCACAAAGGAAATATTGCAAACGGAATCCATTCAATACATATAATTCATACAGTTCCCATAATCATACATTTATTGGGGAAATTGCATTTCCAACCATATGTATCCAAAAATTAGGGTCGTAACATCCTTCCCCTCTTATAGGAATTTTTCCCTCAAAATTCCACCAAACATACAAACAATTCAGGATAAGACTTTTCCATGTCCATCATCAGCTCCCATGTGGCTTCATCCTCTCCATGGTGCTTCCAAATAACCTTTATCCTCTTATATTCTTACATCTGAGTTCTTTTACCTTGGTATCTAGAATCTTCATAGGTGACTCAGGACATTTCAGCCTCCCTCAGGAGCTCACTAGGTTCATTGCTCAACACATGGATCAGGTACCTCACATAGTGCTCTAGATTGGACACATGGAACACATCATACATCATATTATCCTGAGGGGTAAGGCTAAACATAAGTAAATCCACCAATCCATCTCAAATGGACCCAAGTATCGGGGACTCAACTTTCTCATCTATAGCTCAGAGTGGTTGGGTTTTCATAACACATTCACCCATAGTGAACTACATGTCAGTCTTCTTTGCATAAGCTTACGACTCATTTCGATCTTAGGCTTCCTCAGCCATTGCTTGATCAAAGTGACATCATCTACATAAACTTGTGGTTTCCCTGACCTTCACAAGGTCCTCTCACTGACATCATCCAAGTGAAGTGGTGACCGACACAACCTCCCTTATAGAGCTTCATACATCCCAATACTGGTTATGGTGTCTATCATGATAAGAAAACTCTTCTAGGGGTAGGTACTGCTCCCACAAATCACCCTAAATGAGCACACATTCTCTCATCGGACCCTCTAACGTCTAGAGCATACTCTCTTGACTGTCCATCAGTCGGGGGTGATATATTGTACTCAACTTCAATCTAGCATCGAGTTATTCATGTACCTACTTCTACAACATGGAAGTGGACTGAAGGTCATGTTCAAGATATCAAACTCGAATCACTTTGTAGTTGAACTATCTCTCTCTCATATATATGTGCATAGTTCACCCAACTCTGTCACACTGACATTGCTCTCTTTCTTAGGAAAGGGATTAGGTCAACTTGGTAAGGCAATCTACCATAACCCATATTGCATCATGGCCACTATTGTTCCACGGGAGACCCACAACAATGTCCATGGTACTCTGCTCCCATTCCCTCTTGGGGACTCCTCATTATCGGAAGCAACTCACTGGGTTACTGGTGTTCGACCTTCACCCTCTAGCATGCATGGTACTTGGCCACATGCACCTTTATATCCTTCTTCCAGGTACCACCACAAACCTTAACCATCTTGGTACTACCACGGTGTATGGTGTATGTAAAATCATGAACTTCTGCATGTCAAGATTCCTCGAGGTTGACTCCTCAGAAACCCTAAAACACTCTAGTGGGTTTCACCACCTTCTTTTCCTAATACGTGTATCTGAGGTTCTTACAACAGTCCTTCTATCTCATCAAGCTCTGGGCTAGCTAACTGGGCAACCACCAACTTGACCAACAAGTCTGGTTTCATCTGGGTGTTAACCACATAGGTCTAGTCTTCTAACGATCATAGGGTTCACATAGCAACCTCTTTCAGCTCTCTATATCGGCTAGACTGGGCATCTGTACACCTGAGTTGTATCTTGACAAAGAGTATCGGTTACCACATCAATTTCCTTATGTGCTAGGTGATGGTGAAAACATAAACCTTCATATAATCCACTCATCACCCTCATCTCGGGTTTAAGTCTAACTGAGTCAAGAAAACTTCGATCTCATCGTCTCGATTACCATACCCAAGATGCAACTCTTAGGATCCAAACTGCTCTTGACAAGAACGTCCTCATATGATGATTACCTTTGTTATGTTCGTGTTTCCAAACCACATATCCAACGTACTCTCAAAATGTGTGGTACTTCCTCTATCCTCAAACATAGTAGAAAGGTTCAATTCATATCACCTTTATCCTCAATATGGCACGCATTTTGTCTTATCTCTCAAACCCATAACAAGATGAAAAAAGCATTTGGCTGCAGTCCAAATACATAGTTCAACTTATTCTAAGAGTAGAGATGGTGCATCACACATCGCCATCACACTTTCCAGTCTAAGTTGAAACATACATCACATGAATCCTCATCATGAACACCTCCATTATGGGTCTACACCCATGGGAAGACTTTCCCATCACCTCTGGATCTTAACATATTTCTTTTTATGTACAATCCTTAGTCATTACCTCAAGGTCTCTAGGGTGCCAACACTTTTTGGGTGATCTGACCCTTATGCATCTAGGGAGTGCCTCTCTCTTATACCCCTTAAGCCCCATGAACTCATGAAGGTTTCCAACCTCATAACACATGGGCCTCAGGAAAATGTAGTTGTTACCTCCCGACCCTATGGTCTTTTGTATTTAGAGAACAGACAACTCCTACTTCCATCAGTCTTATCCCTTCCTAACCTTAGTATCGACTTAGGATTCTACTGTAGCTCATGGTTTCTGTGTTGATACTCAAGCACATCTCATCCTTGAATCCTCACCCAAACCTCCATCCTATTTCTAGGCATTGATGGTTATCCCTCACAGGAATCATTGCGACTTACCTAACTCAGTATGGCCCCATACAAGTTACCTCTATGGCAACATATCCTCATGCCCTTAGAGATGGTCACCCATGGGTCTATAGATTAATGATCTTACTATGTGCTCTTTACTTAGCTCATCAAGCTCTTATAAGAGACCTCTTTAGGTTACCTCAAACCTAAAAAAAAGCTGGTACTCCCCCTACCCGAAGGGTTCCTTCCCAAGATGGGAGACAACTATCTCTTGATAGCAACAAAGGTAACAAACGTCCTTACTTCCAGGGTTTACATCATCATGTGCATGCTTATCTCCTAACATCATACTTATGCATGCATTTAGTAACAAGACAACCTACTAAACCATGCTATGTTCCTTGGTATGTCATACATATTCATCATTCCTAATGGTTGGACCATTATCATATGTCATCAATCTTGTGTGAGTGGTTCATAAACATATATCTCAATTTGAGTGGGGTTTCCTTTTAGTCATACTCAAATACTATGAACTCAATTGGCCTTGTGAATATCATGTGCACTGGGTACTACTACTTCCCCTCTCAGGTCTAGGAACCCCAGATTCACCTCTTATGCATCAGTTGTCTTACTGCATGCTTAGTTGTTCAACCATGAACTGAACTTATACCAGATAGGACATATACTTCTTAACACTCTTCCATGTGAACAACTCTTTAGAGTCCTACACTAGGACAACCAACTGGGTGCGAGGCCTCACAACTTTCCATCATATCATACCTCTTTAGGGTCTACGGAACTCTCCTTCCTACACCTAAAAGGTAGGCACTTAAAACATATGTACATTGGTTCAAGAAGCATATTTCTCTCTTCTAGGGTTTGGTTCCTCTAAAGGCATCCAAGGTACGACAAGCCTCCAAGGATCATGCATGAGACAACCACATACATCTACTCAGGGTCGACCATTCCAGGTCATATAATACCCAACTTCTCATGATTCCTCATGTCTTGGAGTCAAGGTCACCAACCTTCTTCATCGGGTCTCGCTCTTTCTCTCTAGAGCTAACCCTACAGCTGGTCCTACCACTCGAGGTTCTTTCACCAAAGATGGGTCAAGCTCATAAGGGTACACGTCTATCCCTACTTGGGTGAATCATACTATCAAAGCTTATATCCTGTCAAGATCATCCAAAGCTCTTTGCATGCCCATCTCATAAACTAATATGCACAACCTATCTGGCTTCGGTCTAAAACTTGCTACCAGCCTTGATACAACTCTATTCTATGTAGGTACATACCTCTTTTGTTCACATATATCCCTGTTAGGGTTCCTATATGGTCACTACTAACCTTCTCAATGAGGGAGCGATCTCTCACCCTCAATAGGCACGACCACCCAAGTTCAGGTCACTAAAAGGCACCAGGGTCAAACAACCATACATGGTTCACGTTTATCATGGATAATCATGCATGTCTAACTCACGTATGTGTATACATGGTCAACTATGATATCCAAATCATCGTGTCTTCTCTTTCTCCATCCACTGCTTAGGGTTTGGGTTAGCATCATCCTTTGAGGATGCATCAAGTCTCTTCCTCTCTGGAGGCCTCTTCCTCTAAGGCTAACTCTCTCCTCATCCTCCTATAAGAAGGTCTAACCTCAGGGCTCTCCTGAGGGCACAAAAACACATGCCATGCAACTTAAGCATGTACTAATTTTTAGTTTAAGCTTAACTATTAAAACTTATGTCCATGACATCTTGTTTACATGCTTTTCATTATTTGGTGGAGGATTCCTTAATCCTTATCATTCTTAATCTCAAAACTCAGGAGGGTAGTGGAGGGAGAGAAACCATAATATTTTAAAGTTATTCAATGAACAAGGTAGAGAAAGGATGAAGATAGATGAGAGAAGACCTAGAGGTATCTTATTTTGAGTCAAATCTTCTTATTTTGGCTAGGTAGTCACACATCATCCGGGAGTACTCATATACTGACTAGCAGGGCAGAAGAAAATCTTGCCATCCCCCGGACCGTGATCCTTTTCTAGACACCTCCATCATCGGAAAATCCTCTAATAACTCCCTTGGGCTCTGAAGAGTGTAAAATTTAATAATTATTAGAGATTAAAAACCACAGTTCTGATACCAAATGTAACACTCCGGCCCACTACCCAAGGCTCTAGTAGAGTTTCAAGAATGATGACTGGCCCCACAGACCACCACTAGCCTTAACTGTGCTTTTTAATCCCATTCACGCGCAAGCCAGGATCAACTTCCTGACTGGTCACCCATCCTAGTACTACTCCAAGATGAGCACACTTAATTATGGAGTTCTTTAGTGATGGGCTCCCGAAAAAGGAGGTGCACCTTGGTAATATGGGTAGTCCAATCATTCCTTTTAAGATCATCATATTTGAGGTCTCAAATCCTAGGACGTTACATTCTAGGAGCTAAAGTAGAAATTGATATCAACACCTATTATGGTTTTACCCTCTAGCAATGAAGGCTTTGTGATCTTCACTGACACTTTGAGGAATGGTCTAGGTTGTGTCATGCATAAGAATGGGAAGGTAGTGTTTTTGGATCCAAAGAACTAAAACCAAATGAACTTAATTATGCAACTCATGATTTGGAAATGGCTGCAATAATATATCCTCTCAAAATCCAGACGCACTACCTATATGGGCAACATTTGATATATTCACAGACCACGAAAGCCTGAAGAATATCTTAACCCAGAAAGATCTGAACTGGAATCAACCTCCATGGATCAATTATCTATTAGACTATGAACTCACCATTTCCTACCATCCCGGTAAGGTAGACATAGTCGTTAATGCCCTTAGCAGAAAAAGGGAAGTATGTACATCCTTGTCTATTCCCAAGTGGAAAACATGATAATCTGTTGGATTGGAAACCACAATTCATGTAAGATTATGTTCATTTCAATAATATTTCCATGATTTTTGGGCTACATCCTAGATTTCGTAAGACACAGAGGTTAGTCCTTATCTTGAAGAGCTCAATTCTCTCTTCTCTAAACCTCAAACACACTTTTCTATGGGTTTCGATGGTGATCTTCGATATAAGAATCATATGTGGGTTCTTGAGTAGTTATTTGTGAAGAGAAAGATTCTCAGTGAGGCACATGGGTCAAAGTACACAGTTCATCTTGGCACAACCAAAATGTACACAGACCTGCAATGATTCTTATGGTGGAGAAGTATGAAGTGTGATATTGCTGAATTTGTGTCCAGATGTTCGATGTGGCAGAGAATCAAGGCAGAGCACCAGACACCGGGTGCCTACTACAACGCTTTGGAATATCGAAATGGAAATGGGAACATATCACCATGGATTTTGTGGTAAGTTTACCGAGGACAAGCAGGGGACATGATGCATCGTGGGTTATAGTGGATCGTTTCACCAAATCAACTCACTTCCAACATGCGAAGAGAACAACAAAGGTGTTTGAGCTTTCTGACCTCTATATTTGGGAAATTTTATGTCTGTGTGGATCTCCAGAGTCCATTATTTTAGAAATGGACCCAAATATCATTTTTAAGTTGTGAAATAATGTTCAAGAAGAACTTGGTACAAAATTGAACTTCTGTACAATATACCATTGGCAAACTGATGGACAGTCAAAGCGTATAATGAAGATTCTAGATGGTCTTCTACAAGCTTGTGTGCTTGATTAGGAAGGCTCGTGGAACCATTATTTGCATTTACCCAAGTTTGCATATAATAATATCTATCAACAAAGTAATGGGATGCCTCCCTATGATGCTCTTTATGGCAGACCCTATAGATGTCCACTGCATTTGGATGATGTCGGGGAACAAACCTTGATGAAATTTGAGGAGATGCAACTCTGCACAAATACGGTTGCTCTCATAGGAAAAAAATGAAGCAAACACATGACATGAAGAAGTTTTATGTGGATGCTCACCGACAGGAATGCCTCTTCAAGGTAGGCGACCATGTTTTCTTGAAGATCAGGCCCATCTGAGCCTTGTCCAAGAACAAATGGAAGCTCAGTCCTCGCTTTGTCGGACCCTTTGAAATCATGGAAAGGATCAAAGAATGTGTTTGCTATCTTGATATTTCACCTTAATATGTTGTCATGCATAATGCGTTTCATGTTTCTAATGTGAATCCTTTTGTCAAAGATCCTAGTCACATCCTAAGTCATGAGCTTTTAGAGATGAAAGATGATCTATCTTATGTTGAGTCCCTAGTCAAGATTCTCGATTATAAGATGAAGGAGCTTCAGAGTCATATAGGCATTGACATGGTGAATGTTCTCTGGAGCCACCATGATCAGATCGATGCTACCTGGGAGCTCAAGTTTGAGAATCAAGCAGAAATATCCACATCTCATTCAAGGTACTTGAATTTTGATGTCAAAATTCATAAAAAGAGGGGAGAATGTGATAAAGGGAGTTTTTATATCATTACTTTCTCTCTTTCAAATTTAATGATGCCAATAAATTCTCAAATCAATTGTCTAAACACTCTCAATATTTCACTATACTAGTTTGACCATGTGGATACACCTAATGCAAACCCTAGTTGCATACTAAGGTGGTTTAGGAATATTAAGAACCTAGTCAAGTTATAATGGTCAACAGTTGAATTTGAATCTCAAAATTTCTATCATAATTTGATAACTTCATCATAGAGCTTCACAAAAAAAAAGCATCATGTTTGGATGTACCAATTAAAAGTTCTGGCCATTTGATTATATGGACTTCATTTCATTCATTTATGGCCTTAGAATTTAGTTTTGGAGTTAAATATCTAGGTTGTGACACATAAACGTGACAGCTTCTGGCCCATGGGATCTTGATCCCATCCATTGCATGGGGATCTAATAGTGGAGAAACCCGTCATCAACCTCCCAAAAGACCCAGCCTCGACTCACAACAATCCCAACCACTTTTTCCCTCCTCTAGTGTCCACACATGTCGCTTCCCTATGGAACTTTTGGGATATTTATCATCTCGTCACAAAACCGAACCTGATGAACCATCAAACAACCTTCCTCACCCTCAAACCGGGAAGAATTGACCTCACCATCCATGCTGCTATCACTGGTGGCACACACCACTTGGGTGTTTACAACCCTAGCCACCACGAGCTTATTTAAGGATCCCCTCGGCTCTGACACCCTCCTTTTACCTATTCACAAATGCAATTTCTCCTGAATTCCCCCTCCATTACACAATCATCTTCAACCATCCCTCTCACCTATGCTTGACTTTGGTCACATTGAAGCTCACCCATGGACTCCAATTAAGTACCCTACTACCTTCGTGGGACCTCCATGAAGCTTAGCAACATCTCCTTGCTAAATGCCCAACCTTCACCCTCCATCTCAACCTTTCCTCCAGAGACCTCCTTCAGTCTCATGGTGATGCTAGAGATCCAGGGGAGTCACACTACACGAAGGGGTTGTCTCTCTTTGGACCACCTCCCCAATGGAAGATCTACCCTCAAACGTCTATGATCAAGACCCCAAGAAGAGTCAGATCTCACCGGAGATTGTGAGTAGTGGTGCATGTGAGGGAGAAGGAGCTGAGGAGGCGAGGACCACATGGTGCCACTCGGATAGAGATAGACAATAGTAGAGTGCCACCTTGACTGAGAAGGAGCACAAGTTAGCAGGCTCGCATCGACAATTGATTTGAACTGAGCCCTCTATCCAATTAGATCGGGCCATCAAACTAGGTAATCCACTTCTCTTTTGTTATTTAACTAATAAAATATATAGAAAATTTCTAGCCATAGTATCCTAGGTGGTTAGAGCTTAGTAAGTCCCAATGAAGGATCCGGGTTCGAAACTCACTAAAGGCACTTTGCAAACAGTAATCCATGCTGATTTGGCATGGGAGGGTGGTGACCGGACCATACACTTTCATGCCTCAAGAGTTTGCCATGTCTGGATTTCTCAGGGTGGTTTCTCTCTGCCACCAAAAAAATGTATAGAAAACCTATTTATCATGGAAAAATTTTAGTAAATGCTAGCAACATCAGATAAAAATGAAAAGAAAGTCTAGGTAAAGGAGGTCAGAGAAATAACCAAAATTAGCTGAAGACTTAGCAAAGCAAATGTAAGACTTGTGGATGAGGACATAATGGACCATGTCTCTATGCTAAGACAGTTTTCTTTAACTAAAAAAAGGAGGGCCACTTCATTCCCATGTGCCCTACTCTATCTTTGGCAACCCTCCGGCGGGTGCTCCACCTCCATAAGGGCACCGCAATGCAAGGGTGCTTGTTGTGATTGCAGAAGAGGTTAAGGAAAACCCAAACCATCTGATTGAAGATAATCTTAATCAACTTCTATTTTTTATTTAATTAATAAAATATATAGAAAGCCTATTTATCTTGTAATAATCACATTAAATGCTAGGAATATCATATAATAATTAAAATATATATCATTTTTATAAGAAAAGTGCAAGGAACTCAATAAAAATACAATTTCGACCCAATTCCAACTCTTTTTTTCGAAATTGATAACATAAAGCCTACTTGATTATATAATTATCTTTTCGTTTTATAGAAATGATGAAAATGATTTTCATCATTTGACTTCAATCATTTTCATCATTTGATTTCAATCACTTTCAATTTACAAATCCTATATCTATCTCTTTTATTGTTAGATCATACGAACCCTAACTAAGAAACCAATGATGGTCTAAACCTCTTTGAAACCCTAATTTTTATGCATCCCTCTAAATAATAGACGTATGACACACTTAACCGTAATCTTAGATCCGGCCTCATGATCCTAGCAGGAGATGACCTTAACAAACAATATTTGTTCTAATTAGAAGATGATAGTAATAATCTTAGATAAGAAAAAACCCAAAAAAACTAAAATATTATGGGCACATAATGACATTAGACCCTTAATGTCTTTTAGGGTGATACATTTGCATCATCTCAGTAGAATCTCTTGGGTTAAAGATCTATTTAAATTAGGTACATGGGACTATAAGTATATGACTTGTTTTCCTGTGTGCATTAAGTATGGAATATTGAATTCCTTATTTATGTATGGTTCTTGGATGTAAATTATCTATTCTATGATCATTTCCATAACATCAAGAACATAAATTAAAGATGGGTTGTATCTACTGAGTGAGATATACTCTCTCTCTCTCTTCTAAAACAAAGGTCAGCACATCCCCATAGCCCTAGGGGTGGGGATCCCCATTGTAAGGCCCTTGGCCTGGGTTTTGTGTTAACCCTGGTTGCTTTTTCTTGATTATGTGCTTAAGAATCTTGATTTAATCATTTGAGATATGTTTAGATATTGTAGAGAGTTTAAGTTTCCAGTTTGATCTGGTTTGGATGATGTTTGTGCTTTCTGTGCTAGTTTTGGTGCAAATTGCAATTTACCCAATATAAGGGGGTTTATGTGCAATTGCCACCTCTATAGTGTTCCTTATCTCTCTTGGCTTCATGAGAGAAAGAGTGTGATTCTTTGGGTCTCTTTGTTTGACCCTTGGTTGAGTGGTGTAACCCTTAGTGGTGATTAAAGTTTTCTAGGGTTGGTGTACTTTGACCTTGTGACCTTTGTTGATTTGTCTTGACCTAGGTCATGACCTAGGGTTTGTTGAGGGCATGTCATGGTCAAGACACTTTCCCTTGGTGTGTTTTTTGCAACTAAGGTTTCCTAGGATCAATACAAAGGCTTTGATAGGTGTGTTTCAACCTAGGTTGCTTGTCGTGGTCTTGGTGTCGAGACCTAGTAGTGTGATTAGGGTGTGTCATGACCATGGAGCCCCTTGTTGTGTCCTGGTCGTGACATAGAGGGTGGAGTTTCTTAGGTTGTTGAGACACTACCTAAGTGTATCACCTTGTCTTGCATGTATGTATAAGGTAGTTTCATGTGGTTGCATGTTGTTTTCTTGGGTGGACAAGTGTCCTAGTATAGCCCTATCTTGTTGACATCTCATCGTCACGCTCCTTCCCTCCTCCTTCGGTATATAAACCCTTTCTACTTCTTACAAGTGAAATTTAGGTCTTTCTTCTTCCTCCCTCCCTTTTTCTCATCCTTGGATCTTGGTGGAGCAAAGAAGTGCTGGTCCTTGGAGCTTTGATGATCGAATCCCTTACATGTGGTGATCCTTGCTCATTTTCAACCTTGGTGAGTATCTCCTATCCTTTTGCACCATTTCCTTGAAATCTCTACTCCATCTTCTTTCCTTTTCTTAGCAATAGACCATGATTGGATGTGATGGTCATTCCTGAGGAAGAAACCCTCATCTCTAAGGTCATGGGCCATGGTGGGATGAAGTTCTTTCACCTTTTCTTCCTTGGTTTGGTTAGGGTTTCCTTTATTTCTTCTTTTCTTGGGCTATCTTTACCTTGGAATCTTCTCCTCTTGGAGGTGTTTTTGTGGCCGAAATTGGGACCTTTGGTGGATTTTCTTCAACCTTTGGTCATGTGCTTGGATCTAGGAACCTTGGAGTTTGAGGGTCCTTGGTGTTGAGCTTCTTAAGGCGTGTTTTATAACTTTTTGACATGCTTCTATTATTAGCACTCTTAATCTTACTTGCACATTGATGTTTCTCTCTCTAACATGTGCCCTTAATGTTCTAGTAGATGATATCATGATCTAGAGTCTAAGTGATAGTGGTGATCATGCTTGTTATGTTTAAAATCTAAAACCCTAATATTTCTTGTACCCATTTTGACATATCTTGTTTCATGGAGTTCTTCTCCATGGTTGACCCTCGATCTAGTCTTTACATTTGGTGTTTGTGCACCCTGAGGTGGGAGAAAAGTTAGTCTTGAAAAACACTAGAGGGGGTGAATAGGGTTTTATGATATTTTTAAAATTAATTCAACAAACAACCACAAAAATATTGGAGAAGGAGACAAGGTGTTTAGAGTGGTTCCACCCTTAGCAAATACTAAGGGAGTCAGTCCACTATCCAATTGTTTCCAATTAGGATTTTTGAAAGCAACTGTATTTTATTACCTCTCAAGGATGATACATAAGATACAACTACCTTCACTACCCTTTGGACAACCTTCACCTCGAAGTCATCTCATCAACCTTGAAGCAGCCTTCACTTGAAGTAACTTCAAGCTCCCCTTTGAAGTAGCCTTCCTCCTTGAAGTAGCCTCCTGTTGAGACCTTCTAGAAGTATTCCAAAGTCACGTTGAGCTACCTTCACCACCGAAGAAGCTCCTACAACCTCCTTTCCACAACCTCCAACTTAGGAGTAGCAAAGGAGAAAACAAGCAATAAAAAGGAACAAGAAAGGAATAAGGAAAAATACACTTTACCACTTTAGCACAAGGCTTGAATCCTATATCAAGCATTTTGATCTCCTATCCAATGTGTATGAACATGAAAGTGTAGTGGGTAGGAGATACAAGCGTATATGACACAAAATATCAGCTTATGGAAATGATATGCAAGTGAGAGATTGCTCAACTGCTCACAAGAGTTGATTCTCAATTGCAAGTATGTGTACTCAAGTGAGTTTAGGTGTCCTAAGGCATGTACTATTTATAGGAATGGCCTACTAGTGCTTAGGGACGTTCTAGACACTTTCTAGGGGGTTCTTAGTGCTCAAATAGTCGTTAGTTATCCACTAATTATGTTTGTAACGACTAGTTAATTAATTCTAAAAAGTACAAATAGAACATTTCTCGGTCGAGAAGTATGTCGACCGAGTGTCTCTCGATCGAGCATTTTGTTGACCGAGGGTAAGTCTGGAGTAAGTGTATTGCAACGTTCAACTCAACTCCCAACCACTTTTTCCCACCAAGTCTAACGACTATAGAACCAGCTACAAGAATAGACTTAGGTGATTCTCAATCGAGAAGATTGTCGACCGAGTGTGTCTCGGTCGAGAAGTTGTTCGACTGAGAAAGTCCCTATTTTAATGTGTCTGGACTTTTACTAAATGTATGTATTAAAGTGCTATTGTGATGCTATCATAGGGGATGACCTATCTAAGTGTTGTGAGTGGATAGGGAAGATCGAAACACTTGATTTACATGATATCTTGGTACTTGTACATTATATATTTGTACAAGTTTACATTTTGTTACAATTATGAAAAAAATAAGACAATTTGAGCATATAGATCTTCCAAGCTTAGATATCCCCCATCTTAAATTCTTGTTCCGAAAATACTCAAGTAGCACGTTAGATCCACAAGAATGAAATGTTTGTCATTTTCAAAACAAAGGGATTTTAATAATGTCCATTTAGCAAACAATCTCCCCCCCTTTTGAAGATGACAAACATTTCTAATTATGGATCAAATAATCTTAAAAGCATATTGAGTTTCATACCTGAAGTTTACCTTGTGTATACCATCTCTTATTTATGGAATGTGTGCTTATTATTCCCAAAGAAGTATGGAACATAAAATCCAACTCTTTAGGGAATATATCAACATTTGATGTAAATCCCAAGAGACTATGTGTGAAACTCATTGACTGAGTATTTAAGATTTATATTATTATTTCTCCCCTTTGTCATTTCAAAAAGATAGCCATTGAAAAACATGTTTAAGGCTCCCCATTAATTGGTTCTCCCCTTACAAAAAGATAGCCGTTAAAACATGATAAAAGATGTCCATTTACAGACAAAATGTAAGAATCAGAAACCAATTTTAAGGAGCACAAATGTCAAAGAAAACATCTTCTAAGGGATTGATAAGTAATTTCTTTCTTATGTTATTAAATTGATCTAATGGAAGTGGTTTTGTGAAAATATCACCCAATTGATCTTCCGTATCAACATGATGAAGGGATATATGTTTTTTGGAAATATGATCCCTTAGAAAATGATGACAGATTTCAATATGTTTGGCACGACTGTGTAAAATAGGATTATGTGCCAAGTTTATAGTACTAGTATTATCACAATAGATAGACATAGATGAAAATGTAAAACCATAATCATTTAAGATTTGTTGCATATAAAGCATTTGAGCACAACAAGATCCGACTGTCATATATTCAACTTCAGTGGTAGAAAAAGCAACCATGTTTTGTTTCTTGCTAAACCATGATACTAAAGCTTGTCCTAATAAGAAACAACTTCCGCTTGTGCTCTTTCGATCAATTTGACAACCAGCGTAGTCGGCATCGATATAAGCTGTCAAATCTAATGATTATCTTTTAGGATACCATAAACCATAGTTTGAAGTGCCGACTAAGTATCTTAGAATCCTTTTGACAGCTTGAAAATGAGTTTGCATGGGATTTGATTGAAATCTAGCACAAAGTCTGATGGAAAACATGATATCTGGTCTAGAAGCGGTTAAGTAAAGCAAACTACCAATCATGGCCCCATACAAAGAATCATCAATGGGTTCCCCATTTTCATCTCTGTCAATTTTAGTAGAAGTGGCCATTGGTGTGGTAGCATGTTTGCAATGCTCCATTCCAAAACGTTTTAAAAGTTCATTTGTATACTTCTCTTAGCTTATAAAAATCCCAGCAGGCATTTGCTTTATTTGAAATCCAAGAAAGAAAGTCAATTCTCCCACGAGACTCATTTCAAATTCTGTTTGCATAATATCACTAAATTGTTTACATAAGAATTCATTTGATGAACCAAAGATAATATCGTCAACATAAATTTGAACAACTAGAAAGTCAGATTCATATGTTTTGAAAAATAAAGTCAAATATGAATTTCCAATTGAAAAACTATTATCAAAGAGATAATTTTTAAGCCTTTCATACCAATTTGTAGGTGCTTGTTTTGGCCCATAAAGCACTTTCTTAAGTTTATATACATGATCATCTTTACCAGGAATTTCAAAACCAGGTGGTTGGGAAACATATACTTCCTCTTGTATTATTCCATTTAGAAATGCACTTTTTACATCCATTTGGAATAGTTTGATGTCTTTGTGGGCAACTATAGCTAGTAGCATTCTAATGGCTTCAAGTTTTGCTACGGGTGCATAAGTTTCATCAAAGTATATTCCTTCTTGTTGATTGTACCCTTGTTCTACCGACCTAGCTTTATTTCTCACTACTTCACCGGCTTCATTCAATTTGTTATGAAAAACCCACTTAGTTCCAATAATGGTTTTATCTTGAGGTTTAGGAACTAAGTCCCATACATCATTCTTAGTAAATTGATTTAATTCTTCTTGCATGACCATTATCCAATAATCATCTTTTAGAACTTCAGTTACCTTTTTGGGTTCAATTGTAGATACAAATGCCATATTTGCAACATGTCTAAAAGAGGAATGTGTTTTTACTTTATCATTAGGATTCCTAATGATTAGTTCTTGAGGATGATCTTTAATTAGTCTAGGAATGGATTGTTGTGCCTCAATTTGTTGATCATTTTCAGCATTTTGATCATCTTTAATTGATATGTTAAGATCTTCAATTTGATGAGTAATATAAACTATGTCATTATCTTCGACATTTTGTTTTAGTTCTTCATGAAAAGTAATGTGAATGGATTGTTCAACTTTTCTAGAGATGGTGTTGTATATTCTAAATGCTTTGCTAGAAGTTGAATATCCCAAGAAAAGGCTTTTTGTGATTTAGAGTCAAATTTGTCTGTATCATCCTTTGTGTTTAAGATATAGCAAGTTGAGCCAAATGTATGAAAATAATCAACCCTTGGTTTCTTATTATAGATGAGTTCATATGGAGGTTTATTCAAATAAGGATGTACAGTTATTCTATTTAGTACATAGCAAGCTGTGTTTACTGCCTCAGCCCAAAATGTTTTAGATGTATTATGTTCAAGCATCATAGTCCCAGCCATTTCTTGTAAGGACCTATTCTTTCTTTCAACTATGCCATTTTGTTGTGGAGTATGTGGAGCTGAAAAATTGTGAGTGTAGCCCTGAGATGTGCAAAATTCTTCAAATATATGATTCTCAAATTCTCCACCATGATCACTTCCAATTGTGCATATTTTATTTTGTAATTGATTTTCAATCTTTGAGCAAAATTGTATGAACACTTAAATGGTATCATCTTTATTTGCAAGAAAATGAACCCATGTATATCTACTGTAATCATCAATAAGAACAAAGCAATATCTTTTTCCACCAATAGATTGTGTCCTCATAGGTCCAAATAAATCCATATGAATGAGTTCTAGTGATCTATTGGTGCTAAGCATATTTTTGGGTTTGAAAGAAGTTTTAGTTTGTTTACCCAAAGTACATGGTTCACAATTTTTAGATTGATCAAAAGATAGCTTAGGCAAACCATGAACACGATCATATTTAACTAACTTTTTAATGACATGTGAACCAGCATGACCTAATTTTCTATGCCATAATTGTAGAGAATTATCTTTTGCAAGCAAGCATTTACCAACTACAGATTGCATAGAGTTAGGTCTAAGAATATATAGATTTCCAATTCTTTTTCCTCCATACACAACATTTGTAGTGTTCTCTACTAGCAACTTACATCAATTTTTATTAAATAAAACATCATATCCACTATCACATAGTTGACTGACACTTATCAAGTTATGGTGCAAACCATCAATAAGTAAAACATTCTTAATTTCAAGGTTTGTACCAATATTACCTATTCCAACAATTTTACCTTTACCATTGTCTCCAAAAGTGACTGTTCCGCTTTTCTTTTCTTCAAAAGTTTGAAAACATCCTTGTTTCCGGTCATGTGTTTGGAACGTCCACTATCAACCACCCAATCCTGCAATAAAATATAGGTTTTGATACCCATGTGATGGTCCATTATGGTTAGGTACATTTAATAACAAACTGAACATGATTGAATAAATTAAGCTGAATAGAACTTCATTCGGTCGACAAATACTTTGACCAAATGTTTATCGGTCGAAAATTTTGTCGACCGATAATGTTGCTCTTTTACATATTAAAATAGGAAATTTCTTGGTCGACAATCTCTCAGCCGAAGTTGTCTCGATCGACATTTTTCTCGACCGGAATTGTTATTGTTTCTATAACAGATTTCAGATTTGATATAGGTATTCCCTTAGTCGAATACTTTCTTGACTGAAAAGTGTCTCGGTCAAACTAGTTGTCGACCGAGGTTGTTTCTGTTTGTTTCCAACAATTTGTTTATGTCAATTTGAGCTTAAATCTTTGTAATATGCTAAGGTACCATTATATTTAGTTAAGATAAGACATTAAGATATTCAAATGAGGTTTTCGGTCAAATCTCAACTTAATCATATTAAATTTACTAAGTTTGGGGTCTTGGAATCCATACTAACTCAACATCCTTTTTCTTGTAAGGACATGAGAAGGAATAATGTCCAAGATGCAAGCAGTAGTGACAACAAATGGAGTCAATTTCATTTCTCTTTCTAGGATTTTGAGTTGTGTTCTTGGGTACAAATATGATCTTGGTCTTGGATTCTTGAGTTCTCCTAGGTTTAGGTTGACATGATTTTTCTTTTAGAACATATCCTAAACCTCTTCTTCCACTATAACTAGAAGAATTCTTTAAGATCTTATGAAGAATACCATTATTTCTCAAACTACTACCTTCTTTTTGTAACTTAGCAACCTCATCCATTTTCTTTTTGATATCTAACTTTGCTTGATCTAGATCACATGATAAAGCATCTCTTTCTTTAACAATAGCATCATAGTCTAGATGAGTACATAGGATAGGTTGAGTCTAAAGATTATTTAGTTTGGCAAGCAATTCAACCTTTTCTTGAGAAAGAAGACCATCATTTGTTTCTAAAGTAAGCAACTTCATATTACAATCATTTAAAGATGATTTCAAGGTAAATTTTTCAGAAACAATACTGTCCTTTTCAAAAGAAAGATTATTTAATTTAGCATACAAATCCTCATTAGTTTTAGTATCTTTCTTTAGTTTCTTTTTGCAATCAACATATTTGTCATGTGTATCTTGAAGACTAGAAATTAGATCTTATTTTGGCAAATAAAAAAGACTTACCTCTTGAGAATCATCACTATCATCTTCTTTGGCCATGAAACACTCCACGTTCTCCTCTCCACTCTCACTATCACTTGACTCATACCATGCAACTTTGTATGCTTTTTCTCCCTTCTTCTTGGATGAGCTTTTCTTACCCTTCTTTGCTTTAGGACATTCATTCTTAAGACGTCCCTTCTTTCCACATTCAAAACACCTAGGAGGGGAAGAAGAAGAACCAACAACTTTTTTAGATTTAAATCTTCTATATTTCTTACCATTTACAATTAGAGGTTCTTCTCCTTCATCTCCATCACTTGTCTCATCACTTTCTTGAGTGATGACCTTTGTAGCCTTTAGAGCCATGTCCTTCTTTCTCCCTTGTTGAAGTTCACGCTCTTGTCTTTCTTCCTCCTCCAAGGTTGCCTCATGTGCTTCTAAGTTGCCAATGAGTTGCTCCATCCTTAGTGGAGTGAGGTCATTAGCTTCTTCAATTGCAATCACCTTAGGCTTGTACTTGGGAGGAAGTGAACTAATAATTTTTGACACTTTATCCTCTTCACTAATGGCTTTACCTAATGCATTCAAACCATTAACAATAGAAGAGAACTTTGCATACATTTCACTAATAGACTCATTTGGTTCCATACAAAAATGTTTAAACTTTTGTTTAAGCATACCAATTTTGGAATTCTTTAGTTGAACAGTTCCTTCATAAGTAATAGAGAGTCTATGTCATATTTCATATGCAGTTTCACAATTTGATATTCTATTGAACTCACCTACGGAAATTGAACAATAAAGAATACTTACAGCTTTTTCATTCAATTTGGCTAATCTCACCGTATTAGCATCCCAATATTCAGTTTGAGGAAGATCATATGCATTTGAAACCATTCTCCAAAGATCCCAGCTGATTCCTTGAAAATAGAATTGCATCCTCCTCTTCCAATAGGTGTAGTTGGTGCCATCAAATGGTGGAGGTCGAGCTACAAGTGTTCCTTCTAAGTTGAGGTTGTTTAGTACCCCATCACCCATTTTCTTTAAGACTCGATTAGAGCTCTTTGAAGCCTGCTCTGATACCAATTGAAAAACACTAGAGGGGGGGTGAATAGGGTTTTATGATATTTTTAAAATTAATTCAACAAACAACCAAAAAAATATTGGAGAAGGAGACAAGGCGTTTAGAGTGGTTCCACCTGTAGCAAATACTAAGGGAGTCAGTCCACTACCCAATTGTTTCCAATTGGGATTTTGAAAGCAATTGCATTTTATTACCTCACAAGGATGTTACATAAGATACAACTACCTTCACAACCCTTTGGACAGCCTTCACCCCGAAGTCATCTCATCAACCTTGAAGCAACCTTCACTTGAAGTAACTTCAAGCTCCCCCTTGAAGTAGCCTTCCTCCTTGAAGTCGCTTCCTATTGAGACCTTCTAGAAGTAGTCCAAAGTCACATCGAGCTACCTTCACCACCGAAGAAGCTCCTACAACCTCCTTTCCACAACTTCCAACCTATGAGTAGCAAAGGAGAAAACAAGAAATAAAAAGGAACATGAAAGGAAGAAGGAAAAATACACTTTACCATTTTAGCACAAGGCTTGAATCCTATATCAAGTGTTTTGATCTCCTATCCAATGTGTATGAACATGAAAGTGTAGTGGGTAGGAGATGCTAGCCTATAGGACACGAAATCTCAGCTTATGGAAATGATCTGCAAGTGAAGGATTGCTCAATTTCTCATAAGAGTTGATTCTCAATTGCAAGTATGTGTAATCAAGTGAGTTTAGGTGTCCTAAGGCATGTCCTATTTATAGGAATGGCCTACTAGTGTTTAGGAATGTTCTAGACACTTTCTAGGGGGTTCTTAGTTCTCAACTAGCCGTTAGTTATCCACTAATTACGTTTGTAACAGCTGGTTAATTAATTCTGAAAGGTGTAGACAGAACCTTTCTCGGTCGAGAAGTTTGTCGACCGAGTGTCTCTCGGTCGAGTATTTCATCGACCGAGGGTAAGTCTAGAGTAAGTGCATTGCAACGTTCAACTCAACTCCCAACCACTTTTTCCCACCAAGTCTAACAGCTATAGAACCAGTTAGAAGAACAGACTTAGGTGATTCTCGATCGAGAAGATTGTTGACCGAGTGTGTCTCGGTCGAGAAGTTGTTTGACCGAGAAAGTCCCTGTTTTAGTGTGTCTAGACTTTTACTAAATGTATGTATTAAAGTGCTATTGTGATGCTATCATAGGGGATGACCTATCTAAGTGTTGTGAGTGGATATGGAAGATATAAACACTTGATTTACATGATATCTATGTACTTGTACATTATATATTTGTACAAGTTTACATTTTGTTACAATCATGAAAAAAATAAGACAATTTGAGCATATAGATCTTCCAAGCTTAGCTATCCACCATCTTAAATTCTTGTTCCTGAAATACTCAAGTAGCATGTTAGATCCACAAGAATGAAATGTTTGTCATTTTCAAAATAGAGGGATTTTAATAATGACCATTTAGCCAACAAGTCTTAGTTTTAGTTATCTTGGTCATGGCTTATTTTCCTTTGGTTAATCTTTTCTTAGATCTTTGCCTTAGGGTTTGTGGAGATCAGTTTGCATGAGGTTTCCTTTCATGGTGATCACGGTTCTTCCTTAGTTGGGTTCTTTTTTAACAATCTGGATGTTCACCCTTGGTGTGGTAACGACCTAGCTGGCTTGGTGGTCAAGACACACTCATGGACGTCATGGTCGTGACATGGCCCATGGTGATCGACCGCGATCTAGTTGGCTTTGGGCGTCACGGTCGTGACGTGGCCCATGGTGGTTGGCCACGATCTAGTTGGCTTTGTGGTCAATATGTCCTTTCCTAGTGGTGATGTTGGACCTAGTGTTGATGGTTGAGAACCCTTAGTGCTTAGCATCTTAGTGATCAAGACAGCCCTTGGTGTGTTGGGTCGCAACCAAGAGGCATTGCAATCATGACATGGTGGTGGTTGATGTGTTTCGATCGCGACACATTATTGGTGGTC
This sequence comes from Alisma plantago-aquatica, assembly GCA_963693085.1. Classification (NCBI taxonomy): domain Eukaryota; kingdom Viridiplantae; phylum Streptophyta; class Magnoliopsida; order Alismatales; family Alismataceae; genus Alisma; species Alisma plantago-aquatica. The sequence continues at coordinate 565,758,574 of OY856410.1, read as the reverse complement.
AAGATAAAGATATAACCCTAACCCTAATGTCGTGGGTGCAACATGAAGGAGATGGGTCATGACATGGTGATGGCGTTGAGGGTCAAGATACCCATGGTGTATGTCGCGCTCATGACATATCATGGAGGGTGTTCACAACCCATGTGTCTATGGGGTTACATATGGTGATGGTAGGTGGTTGAGAGGTATAGGCTTGGATACCTAATGATACTCTTGTATGAGTGATACATAAGCCATGTATAGTGCTGTTTGGAATAATGTATAATAAACTCTTATAATGTTCCTCAACCCTAATACACTCCAAGATAGTGGGAGGTGGTGTACCTAGGGTTGGGTGGTTGGTTGTGACTTCAAAACCCTAATTGGCTATGAATCAAAAACTCTAACCCTTATAATAAATAATGATGAACTTGCTCATTTTCCTATCATGAAAAGATTATAATGTTATGTGGTTATCTCTCTCTTGCTTATCTAACAATGCAGGTGTTATGAGCTTGATAATCATAGCTAGTGCATGCTATGGTGACTATGATACAAGTTAAATGTGCCTTGAGAGGCATGTTGAGGCAGTTGTGATACATGAATGATGTGAATGGTCTAATAACTTGGCAGTGACATGTGTCCTGATATGAGATAAGTTGAGGGATTGATATCCCATGATATGTGATGATATTGTGAATGAAAATAATACATGCATCATGTGGTGATAGTATGATAAGCTCACACCCTATATGTTTGTATTTGCTGGAAGTGTGCTATGCCCTTATCTTTGTAGAGGTTTTTATGACTTTATACGTTGTAAGTTGATTGATGCTAAAAGACACTTAATTGACTTAACTAGTCAAGTGGAACTTAATCATGTTGTTTTTCCCTGTGCCATAGATCCATTTAGTGTCAACACATTCTGGATGGTGAAACAAGTTTAACTTGGAGCGAATATTTTCAAAAATGTGGGGGTGAGAATTAATATCCCCTTACATCTAAAATATACGAGACAACCATGCATGAGTTGGTCTCCTAGTGATATGTGATATAGGATTGGCTGCGGGCCATACCCTAGTAGGAGTGCAGTTGCAGGCCGTAGCTCAGTTACACTAGTGTCGTGACCTGTAACAAGGTGGACTAGACTTGTACATCTAGACTATATGTCACTGGTCGCAGTTTGAATTGTGATGTCACTGCAAGTTCACTCGCACTGGCTGTGGGGGTGAGGTTGTGGATTTTGGCTCTTCCATGGACCTTGTATGACACCGATTTTGACTTAGTAGTGGTCCGTTGAATTTGGGTGGTATGTCTCAAATCCTCGGGGAAAAATGAAACACGTAATCAGCTGTGTAGCATATTTGCATAGGATCAAATATGAAAATATTGGATGAGGCCTTACTTGCTTTGTATAATATAGTTGATAGATGATATACATGTTCTTCATATTCCTTTTATAATGATAAGATGTTCCACAATCCAATTGCAATTTCTTATACTATTTAGTAATGATTATCTGCTTTAAACATATCATTTAGTTGAATCTACTCATCCTGCTTAGTACAATATCTACTTGCTTTACTTTTAATGTGCTTTAATAGATATTGACGGAGAGTTATAACTCTCACTGGGACGTTTGGTCTCACCTTGTGGGTTTCCACATCTTGATGGTGGATGTACATGTTGGGATAGAGATCGAGTTGCCGAGGCAGACATTCTGAGGTGTTGTAGATGATGGATCATGAATATGCAGCTCTAGTAATAGAGTCATATATGTCGTCCCTGTACACTCAGGTCCTTAGGGGTGTTTTATAGACATTTTACACATGTTTGAGTTTTTGAGTCTACACGATGATGGTACAAAGGTGGTTTACATACATGAGAAGGTGATCACATATGTTAGGTTGTGTCTAGTTAGCCAGTGAACAATGTTATGTAACTCCTTTTGATATGAATGAAATAAAAATGGCTTGAGATTATGGCTTTAGACATGATGAGTTCATCTTGATGCATGATTATGAAATTAGATTTAATTTCTTGGGTTTTTCAGTAAAATGCTTGCTCAATGTTGATTCCATGTTCAATTTTTAAGTAATCTCACTTTGTGTGGCAAAGGGTGTCTGTGATAACCTAGATTTTTGAGTTTTAATAACTAATACAATATTTGAGAAACAAGCATTCTAATGTGATAACCTAGATTTTTGAGTTTTAATAACTAATCCAATATTTGAGAAACAAGCATTCTATGTAGAGGACAAATACCAAATTGATGAATTGGAAATACAATCATGGATTCCTTCGCCCAAAATTAGGTGATTTGAAATACGATAGAGGACTATGATGCCTAATTGAATTCAATTGTGAATTAATACCCTTACTAGTTGATTAAGTTCTCATGAGACCAATCCTTCATTTAGTGATCTAGTGAGTGGTGAACTAATTGCTTTTGAGGAACTATGTACATATGAATCAATGTTAGAGTTTGATGTCAACCTTGATTAATTTGCTTATCAATTTCATCCCAAGTATCAAATAAAGACAAATTACAAGCAACATGACATCTAGTCAATTGACATAGTCAATGATCGAATTTTGACTCCAATCTCACACCCTAGCTACATCATAACACCATTAAACTACCCCTAAAATTTTATTTTAATTGGGTCAACCAATTAGGGGATATGATCAATTTAATTTAGTGTATATTCCACTCATTTTGAACCCTAGGATCTAAGTTTGGGGTTTATTTGAATCAAATGTGTGACATTATGTGTCACGCAGCCCTTTGGAAGCTTAGGCGCGGGCCTTATAATGGGCCGAGCTATTGCTGTCCGTTGATCAACGATCCAACAGGGGAGGCTTCGTCTCCTACCTCCCGCTTTCTTCGGTCCCGACCCCAACAGTCAGCTGAGATTCTACGCGCCCGACTCCCACATCTTATGGGCGAGATCGTTGGAGGATGACTTCGTCTCACCACAACGAACTCAACGAATGTTACCACTTTTCCCATCGCACTCAGATCAGGGAGAACGACCCCCATCTTCTCCGTGCCTCCCACTGGAGGCGGCACCCATTTTAGGGCTTAACCCTCTACACCTCTTTGTGCCTATATAAGGGTCCCAAAAGCTCCGCCGACATTCCTTTGATCATCCCTCATCCTCAATTGCAACAAAGGTCGCTTCTACCTCCCTGACCTCGAGCACCTCACCCCTCCTGACCCCGGTCTCCTCCTTCACTCCAGGAGCCTCCTCCTTTCAATCCACCACGGCTACACCATCCTGGAGTCTCAGCGAGTTGACTAGCATCCTCGGTTGGTGCCGCGGAGGCCCCGAGCCTCGGGTCGACAAGCCGCCGCAACCAAGCTCGAAAGCTGCATCGCAGGCACGGTCGGGAGCACGTCAAGCTGCAGGGAGCCATCGTCGAGCCTCACGAATCTCTCACCAAGCTTCGTAACCCCTCAATCCAACTCGAGGGCAGGTATATCCCCGAAATGCCTTTTCCCTCTTCCCCACCTGCTTTGGTCAGAGTTTAGCGCCCAAACCACCATTGCCGACGAAATTGACCTCCTCGCAACCGTCGTGAGCCCGCGAACTTAACCAACCCATCGTCAATGCCCAACACCCCCTGGAACTCCACCCTCACCTTGATCTACCCTCCCCTGTTCCCTCGCTGCAACCATGGCGCGAGCGGGGAACATTCGGAGGGGTGTTTTCTCCACCTTGCCCATACCTGACAAACGGATCCAATTGTAGCCCCTGGGGCAATTCTGACCTTTCACCCGCCTGACCTTGTCCTCAGACAAGCATCTACTCGCGGGTCAGCGGGAGGATCCGATTAGTCGGATCCCTCACCTGATCCGCGAAGCAGAGCTCGCAATCCTTCCTTTTTTTCATTTAATTCTTCAAGAAATTACCTGATTGGTCAGAACTTCCATAAATGATTAAAAATAGCTTCGATGGCCAATAAATTCCCATAAAATACCCCTAGACTCAGAAAAATGTTCTCTACATTACTGGACCCTTAAATCAGACCTTTGATGAACAAATAATGATGATAATTAATGTAGATGATTTAGAGTCCATCAATTGAAATAAATAGTATCCATGTGATATTAATTCTCAGAAAATTTTAGTAGAACTTTAATAACACTGGAAACCCACTGGTGAACTCTGATCTGGGTTTTATTGATCTATGTTAGGCCTTTTCCCTTTAATGCCTAAATTACATGTTTAATCCTCATATTAATTATAGATAATAGATAAGGCATCAGAAAAATAGGAAATTCGTACCAGACCTTAATAATGACATATATATCAGACTAAAATACTGGAAACCCTCTATTACATCAGATTGACCTAGATTCAACCAAAACCCTAATCTAGACCTAAATACCATTAATAATGGTGGACCTTGTATTAATGATGAGTAATTTCTTTAAATCAGGTGTTGACCAGATTATCTAGATGATCATGGATATGTGAGGAATATCTGAACTCAGGTACGTGGATATAATTATATGACTAGTTTTTGCTGGATGTTAAGTATATGTAATTGTTTGCATGAAATTGATATACATTGATGGATGTTGATATATGATTAATTGATGATTTACCGCCTTGAACATAAAAGAACATAATTGAATATAAGTGAAATGTAGTTACTAGTGGTGCTCATTAAACTCCCTATTAGAGAGGGAAAGCTTTAATGTTGACTAGCACCTCCCTAGAGTACATGGTATACGGGGAGATCCCTAGAGTACAAGGTACACGGGGAAGGGCCCACTATTTATGCAATTATGTGCTAAGTCCACCATAGTAATGCATGTTCACTATAAATGAGGCTAATAACTTGGGATTACCTGATTTTCTGCCTTTAAATAATGTTTTCTTTCTCTTTCTTCAATTTCGAATATTTATATGCCAGCATAGTATAGCTTTTAATTCCACGTACCAACTTTTGTTGATGTTTTTGTTTCTCGTATTTTCTAGGTCCAGAGCTAGAATGGGATAAAGTACAGGATGTGAGCAAGTTGTTCAGGTTGTACCTTTTGTCTAAGATCCTAGTTAGCATACATGTTCAGACTTGTAGAGTTTCATTCAATATGTAACTGTAAATCATGTTGTAATAATTCATTTAATATAAATATACATGTTATTGTTGAGAAATGTTATGGTTGTACATTCATGTATGCGTATTATGCTTCCGCATCGCTTTCTGATATAATTGCTAACGTTTTCAGATTTTGTCTTCTCATCTCCATGGGGTTTTGAGAAGGTGAAAATCCGGGGACGTTACAGTTGGTATCAGAGCATGAACAATAGCTACACCTAACAATTGCTCACCATGAAACATTAAACCTAAATCTCACCTTTCACTTTAAACCTTAGAAATTTAGTAAGTTGTTCTATATGAATAACGTTTGACTTAGCCTTTAGGTTAGAACCTAGATGTTTGAGAACTAGGTTTAGATAAGTGTGAGAAACCCTTTCCATATAGAGCTCATATGTATTGGGTAGCTACACTAATCTACACCATGTTCTCACCATTTCACTAGGTTACATGTCACCAGACTATCTACTGTGTGTTGGACACTCGGTTTTGCTGATTTGGTTTTGTTTTCCAATCGGCTCGAGCCTCGACAGTTTTCTCTGACGCCTTCTTTCTCGGAGAAAAACTATATAATATTTTATTAGATATATGTAAATATCAAAATGTGTCCCTCACACAGGAGAGTAGTGGGTGTTCATGCAATCTAAGTGAAAAGGAGTGACATCGGTCTAGAAGAGAGAGTAGTCTAGATTAGATGTCTAGAGCCTTATCAAGATATGTGATACATAGATTAGATGATAGAATGATAGTTGAAATAAGCATGTGACATCTTATCTAAGTTTGATATCTGATGGTATAAGTTTCCTTATAAAGGTTTAAATTGTATATTAGTTAAATCCAATTTTGGAGAATTTAAGCAAAATCTTGATGATGAAAGTACATTCCCTTTTTCCTACTTAAGATAAGCTAAGTTAAGATAGAGATGAGTGTGCATGAGCCTCAAGCTCTTATACAAGGAGGATATCTAGTGGTAGGATGAGATATGTGGTGAACTCTAGAGAGAGTAAGACCCACAGTGAGAAGGTCATATGACCTAGCCTCTAATATATGAGATATGTGTAAAAAAAAAATCCTCCACTAGATTACTCTCGAGTGTTGAGTTGAGTCCTTATGCATGATTCAAATCTATATGTGAGAATTGGGTAAAAGAAAAGGATGGGTAGATGGCCCATACGATAAAGTCAATCCTTTGGCTGAGTTAGGTCCTAGCTGGAGTGACATATTTTGTGAATCTCATCATTAGTTGCAATTGAGGTTATATATGAACTCTAATTATGAGAGTATGATGCTTTGTGCAAAAGATACTCAAAATACATGTTCTCCCTTCTTCTTCTCTTTCTTACCATATGATGATAGAGACCTCACTTGAGCTATATAGATGATTTATATATGAGGAGTCACTCGTATAAGCTTGACCTATTATATATCCTCCCCATATCATACATGTAGTACCCAAGATTGAAATCATGATAAGTTTGACTTTAAAATATTCCCTTCCCCTTCATATGAAACATGAAAGATATGATGCTGAGGTCATGGGATAAACTTAGTATATTCTCTTTTTTTTCCCTTCACATAATACATGCAAGACATAAAAAGTTGAACTCATCAACTTGATATAAAGATATATATATATTTTTTTGGATCATAGGATGTATGATCAGAAATATAGTTGTAACTTTGATCCTTCTCAATGTATGCTTCTAAGTTGAGTATGAATATCACACATAGGGTGAAAACCCTAATGGTCAAACATGTTACGTTAGCCCTTCTTAAGTAGAAAAAAAAATTCTAATATCAAGGATGAAGATAAATCTCCTCTAATGCTGAAATCATTGCAAGTTATTAATGATGTTAGATTTGAACGATCTGAATATCATGGCATATAAATGAATTCCTCTTGAACTTTAAAAGCATGAACAAAAACTTGTACCATTAGGGGTGATGTAATCCTAAGATATCATAACGTCATGTTATGGCTAAGACTTTAAGTGATGCTTCCACATATATGAGGTGGGGTGGACACACCCAAGAAACTCTAAGACCCTAAGCTGACAACTTAGAGTGCATGCAACTATGGTGGTCTTAGAACCTAAGAAATAATGATGTATATGAAGTTCGACCCCAAAAATAGCCTCTTAAGGATGAGATTAGTTGAATTTCGAGGACGAAATTCCAAATAAGGTGGGGTGAATGTGATAACCTAGATTTTTGAGTTTTAATAACTAATACAATATTTGAGAAACAAGCATTCTAATGTGATAACCTAGATTTTTGAGTTTTAATAACTAATCCAATATTTGAGAAACAAGCATTCTATGTAGAGGACAAATACCAAATTGATGAATTGGAAATACAATCATGGATTCCTTCGCCCAAAATTAGGTGATTTGAAATACGATAGAGGACTATGATGCCTAATTGAATTCAATTGTGAATTAATACCCTTACTAGTTGATTAAGTTCTCATGAGACCAATCCTTCATTTAGTGATCTAGTGAGTGGTGAACTAATTGCTTTTGAGGAACTATGTACATATGAATCAATGTTAGAGTTTGATGTCAACCTTGATTAATTTGCTTATCAATTTCATCCCAAGTATCAAATAAAGACAAATTACAAGCAACATGACATCTAGTCAATTGACATAGTCAATGATCGAATTTTGACTCCAATCTCACACCCTAGCTACATCATAACACCATTAAACTACCCCCAAAATTTTATTTTAATTGGGTCAACCAATTAGGGGATATGATCAATTTAATTTAGTGTATATTCCACTCATTTTGAACCCTAGGATCTAAGTTTGGGGTTTATTTGAATCAAATGTGTGACATTATGTGTCACGCAGCCCTTTGGAAGCTTAGGCGCGGGCCTTATAATGGGCCGAGCTATTGCTGGCCGTTGATCAACGATCCAACAGGGGAGGCTTCATCTCCTACCTCCCGCTTTCTTCGGTCCCGACCCCAACAGTCAGCTGAGATTCTACGCGCCCGACTCCCACATCTTATGGGCGAGATCGTTGGAGGATGACTTCGTCTCACCACAACGAACTCAACGAATGTTACCACTTTTCCCATCGCACTCAGATCAGGGAGAACGACCCCCATCTTCTCCGTGCCTCCCACTGGAGGCGGCACCCATTTTAGGGCTTAACCCTCTACGCCTCTTTGTGCCTATATAAGGGTCCCAAAAGCTCCGCCGACATTCCTTTGATCATCCCTCATCCTCAATTGCAACAAAGGTCGCTTCTACCTCCCTGACCTCGAGCACCTCACCCCTCCTGACCCCGGTCTCCTCCTTCACTCCAGGAGCCTCCTCCTTTCAATCCACCACGGCTACACCATCCTGGAGTCTCAGCGAGTTGACTAGCATCCTCGATTGGTGCCGCGGAGGCCCCGAGCCTCGGGTCGACAAGCCGCCGCAACCAAGCTCGAAAGCTGCATCGCAGGCACGGTCGGGAGCACGTCAAGCTGCAGGGAGCCATCGTCGAGCCTCACGAATCTCTCACCAAGCTTCGTAACCCCTCAATCCAACTCGAGGGCAGGTATATCCCCGAAATTCCTTTTCCCTCTTCCCCACCTGCTTTGGTCAGAGTTTAGCGCCCAAACCACCATTGCCGACGAAATTGACCTCCTCGCAACCGTCGTGAGCCCGCGAACTTAACCAACCCATCGTCAATGCCCAACACCCCCTGGAACTCCACCCTCACCTTGATCTACCCTCCCCTGTTCCCTCGCTGCAACCATGGCGCGAGCGGGGAACATTCGGAGGGGTGTTTTCTCCACCTTGCCCATACCTGACAAACGGATCCAATTGTAGCCCCTGGGGCAATTCTGACCTTTCACCCGCCTGACCTTGTCCTCAGACAAGCATCTACTCGTGGGTCAGCGGGAGGATCCGATTAGTCGGATCCCTCACCTGATCCGCGAAGCAGAGCTCGCAATCCTTCCTTTTTTTCATTTAATTCTTCAAGAAATTACCTGATTGGTCAGAACTTCCATAAATGATTAAAAATAGCTTCGATGGCCAATAAATTCCCATAAAATACCCCTAGACTCATAAAAATGTTCTCTACATTACTGGACCCTTAAATCAGACCTTTGATGAACAAATAATGATGATAATTAATGTAGATGATTTAGAGTCCATCAATTGAAATAAATAGTATCCATGTGATATTAATTCTCAGAAAATTTTAGTAGAACTTTAATAACACTGGAAACCCACTGGTGAACTCTGATCTGGGTTTTATTGATCTATGTTAGGCCTTTTCCCTTTAATGCCTAAATTACATGTTTAATCCTCATATTAATTATAGATAATAGATAAGGCATCAGAAAAATAGGAAATTCGTACCAGACCTTAATAATGACATATATATCAGACTAAAATACTGGAAACCCTCTATTACATCAGATTGACCTAGATTCAACCAAAACCCTAATTTAGACCTAAATACCATTAATAATGGTGGACCTTGTATTAATGATGAGTAATTTCTTTAAATCAGGTGTTGACCAGATTATCTAGATGATCATGGATATGTGAGGAATATCTGAACTCAGGTACGTGGATATAATTATATGACTAGTTTTTGCTGGATGTTAAGTATATGTAATTGTTTGCATGAAATTGATATACATTGATGGATGTTGATATATGATTAATTGATGATTTACCGCCTTGAACATAAAAGAACATAATTGAATATAAGTGAAATGTAGTTACTAGTGGTTCTCATTAAACTCCCTATTAGAGAGGGAAAGCTTTAATGTTGACTAGCACCTCCCTAGAGTACATGGTATACGGGGAGATCCCTAGAGTACAAGGTACACGGGGAAGGGCCCACTATTTATGCAATTATGTGCTAAGTCCACCATAGTAATGCATGTTCACTATAAATGAGGCTAATAACTTGGGATTACCTGATTTTCTGCCTTTAAATAATGTTTTCTTTCTCTTTCTTCAATTTCGAATATTTATATGCCAGCATAGTATAGCTTTTAATTCCACGTACCAACTTTTGTTGATGTTTTTGTTTCTCGTATTTTCTAGGTCCAGAGCTAGAATGGGATAAAGTACAGGATGTGAGCAAGTTGTTCAGGTTGTACCTTTTGTCTAAGATCCTAGTTAGCATACATGTTCAGACTTGTAGAGTTTCATTCAATATGTAACTGTAAATCATGTTGTAATAATTCATTTAATATAAATATACATGTTATTGTTGAGAAATGTTATGGTTGTACATTCATGTATGCGTATTATGCTTCCGCATCGCTTTCTGATATAATTGCTAACGTTTTCGGATTTTGTCTTCTCATCTCCATGGGGTTTTGAGAAGGTGAAAATCCGGGGACGTTACAGTGTCACACCCATAGCCTAAGGGGCGGGGAGGGCCCAACATAAAAGTATAGTAGGTACTAACATAGTTATTAGTACAATTGCATCATAAACTCATCTAAAAGAAGTGGTTTACCTGATTCGTGCTCAAAAGAATGTTTTCTTTTCATTTTTTTATTTCTCAAATTTTCAAGTACGTTGGATTTGGGATCATCACAACAACACATAGGGAAGAGAAAACAAAAAGCAAGGACATAAGAAAACATGGAATATTTGTAGCAATTAAAAACTAGGCACGACTTCAGAAAGTTCAAAAGAAGAGCATCAAAAAAAGGGATGATAAAGATAATTATGTTGCAAGAGAAATATATCAGTATAAGAGATGAGGCGTGTCTAAACTAATCAATAGCAAATATAGAGTCTTGCCTTTTAAAAATTCATTTACAATATCAAACATAAACTGTGTATAACAAACAAAGACTAAAATAATTTCAAGCAGGGTTGAGACACCACCGGATCTCAACATAGAATAATGGATGGATACAACACACCTTGGGTAGAGATAGCACACCCCTATAAATAATGGAAGGAGATAACACACCCTAGGTAGAGATAGCATGCACCTGTATATATCATTGTACACATGTACCACTATGAGAAATGAAGTTAGTCTAAGCAAGCACAGAAATAGAGAGAGGAAAGTATAATTTCAGACAATATGAAATAATAGGATGAGAGAATCCAAAACATATCATGTAGGGTCAGAAGGCCCATAAGTGTTGACCAGGTATATAAGAATTTCATAATGTTGAAAAGAGAATATCAACTAATGCCTCATACGGGAAATAATATTTGATCATGATAGTAGTGCCTAGATAATAGAAAAGATGCACATAACTCAACTTGAGTTGTTAAATAAAAGATTGAATCCTAACCCTTCCAAGTCTAAAGTCAACTCAACCTACATATAGGATTAGGTACATCAATTAGGATTAAAGTTCTACTATATATATGTATTAGGAAAACCCTATAAATCCAAATCCATCAGCAAAACCCTAGGCCGACTCTTGTTTTTTACCTAACATTGACTTTAAGTTTCTTAATGATATCTTGACTCAAATCACAACTTTGTTAATCATGATGTTATCGTTAGTTACTATTATGATCATAAGTGAAAGCAAAACCCTAAAAATCCAAATATTCAACAAAAACCTAGATTGACACATGATGTTATCTTAGAGAGAGAGCCTAAGCTTATTGAATGTGGATTTGACTCCATGATCTCAACACTTTATCCTTTCAAACCTCTATGTAATTATTAATGTGATATTATGAATGTTTAGAACCCTAAAAACCCAACATTTAAAACTTGAGAATCGGGAAATGAAAACTATATAAAAAGGTAGAAAAAAATTCTCAAGATTCTAAAATATATTTTTACATAATTTTTGGATAATCAAGGAATCAATTATGGATTTTTGAAGTTTTGACCAATTAGAAATGGCCAAAAATCCACGTTGACGGATAAAATTTGATTAAGTGGGGTCAAACCTACCAAGTTGGCCCAATCACCAGTGGCCAAGTACCAGGGTCTACCGTCAGCTAAGCACTTGTGAAACTCTCAAGCCAAAGGATGAAAATAAAAATCTACCCTTGGTGAGAAAGAAAGAAAATAAGATTGAGTGGGGTAAAGAGGGAAAACCATAGAAGAATCATCATCTTCCTTGCACAACTGCCATGGTTGTGAGAAGGAGCCTAATCACCATGAAGTGGATTTGGGGAAAACTCGAGCTAGCGACATCCATTCAATCTATCTAGTCAAGAATGACAAAGAGGATCCAAGAGACCTTACCCTTGGGTGAATTGCACCAGAGATAGAGAGGTCACGTAGAACGGTCGCTGGGGAAACAACAAACCTGGAACTTGATACCGACATGAATGCACACGATCTTAAAAGAAATTAAAATGGGAGATTGTCTCTCCATGGTGTGGTGGTCATGAGGGTTTCTCTTCTATTTATATAGCTAGATTCTAGGGTTCCTACAAGTTGGTTGTGAGAACTTGTGTCATAAGAATTGGGACATTTCTCAAATACTCAATGAGGGTTCTTGAGAAATAGATAGATCTGTGTAGAATAGAGCCATGAATCGATGGGAGAAGAAATTTCTAGAAAAGGGTTGAGAAGCTAGAGAGAAATCATGATTTTATGAATCACAAAATTTGGAGGCTTGTTTCAATATGTGTCGTGAGGTAGATGATGAGTTGTAGCTTGTCCGGTCATGATTTAATGGTTAGAAAAGCACATGAATCGGCTAAGTTTCCATATCAGCATGACACATGTCATTTAATACACTCCTAATCCAATTATTTATAAATTGATGTATTATTCAATTAATTTTATTTTCCTTTAAGTTGGATTAGTAAATATTATCCAAATAAAGTTACATTTGGTGAGTAAGGTAATAAGGACCCAAAGAATCTGAGTTGGAGTTAAATTTTCCTTTTGAAGAAATTTAATACACAAAACACAGAATTGGAGGGAAAGTCTATTTTCCTCCTATTAAAGCATTCCTTTATTATTTAATAACCAAAATTTGTGTGTAACTTTCTCTTAACCAAACCCATCCACATGGAAAAGATCTAGAATGATAATTAAAACTTAAATGGCTTAATTTGATGATTTTTCACAACCAACCCCAATTCTAAATAATATACCCTATTTCTTATATAAAAGCCTCAAATAATTATTTTATTGGCTAAAACTCTTATATTTGAAGGTTACTAACATCCTTGTGCAAACCAATCTAATAAGAGGAGTTCAAAATAAAAGATCAAAATAAAAAGGAGTAAAAGGTAATAATTACATATATTTGAGTACTTTACAATTTGTAGTCTTTTTTACATCGATATTTTTAGAATTGGACCAATGTCATAGCGTATTTAACCCAATTAAATTAAGCAGGTGTGGACCTGAGTGGTCATTCCTTTTAGATTGAAAAAGATGTCAATATGACACTATTAAATTTGAAAAAGGAAAAACCAAACTATTATCATGGTGGTAACAATAATATTGGTCAGATATGATGATTAGGTGTATATATGTATGTGTTTATATGTATATATGTGCACATACTTATATATTTGAATGTATATACACATGCATATGTGTGTATAATGTATATATATATAAATATATAAATATAAATAAATATAAATATAAATATATATATATATATATGTCTGGATATCCACATCTTAAAATATCCACAAATACATATTTGTATATATTTATTGCTAAATTTTATACATATTATGACTATGTTCATAGAAATATATATAAGTAAATAAAACGATACTCATAAACATAAGTATGTGTGCATGCAATAATATTTTTAAATTGTAGGTTTTTATACAAAAAAAATATTAGTAAGCATGAGACTGTGTGCACATATAAATTTATGCTTGTAAGTGTGCATGCACACGTAGATGCTAGTTTAAAAATACTATTTTAGTGTTCATATAACCAGTAGCTTGGCAATAATAAATGTAATGATTTTTCAACCATAAAGATCAGTCGAGCTCCATTCATTGGTCCAATCTAGGGATGAGTATCGGCTTGGGCCGACCCGATCTGACCTGTGACCCAGTCCACATAACCTGATCCAGACCCAAATCCCATTTATAATATGGATGGGTCAGGCCTAAATTCTAAACCCATATTTTATTGGCGTCGAGTGTGGGATGAGGTAAACCCTGGCCTGAAGACCCGAATTCCCATATTAGATTTTATGTACATTGTATATGTATACATTTATGTTTGCCCCAAAAGAAACATATACAAAATCTGGATGCAATATGTAGTATGTATCCAACCAATAACAACATGGATAATCTATAATCAATCAACATGATTAGTGAATTGATACTAGTAACATGATTAGTGAATTGATACTAAGATAACCATCATTGACATGGATAGATTTTACTTAACTTCTTTGTTTTGATCTCATTGTGTCATTCAAATGGAACATTTTGTTGTTTAGCTATGCATATTGTAACAAATGAATAAAATAAGGCATCCATACTTTGATTTACAATGTATATAACACTTAGAAAAGTCATGTCGTTATCTCATTAAAGAAAAATAAAGAAGCAACTAACTCTATGCATAGTAGATTCTGCTCATTTTTTTACTCATATGCCCACATGTAGGAGACAAATAATCTTTTGCCTTCCAACACCCATCTCATTGTATATACATAGAGGATTAGGAAGCAAAAACCCACAACATTGTTGATGTATGAGAAAATGATTTATTGTTCTTTTAATATCCATTTTATTGCTACAAGGGATCACACATATAAGGTATATATATTCCAGCTGCATAGATCACAAAGTATATATATATATATATATATATATATATATATATATATATATATATATATATTGAAGGTTAATCACAAAGTATTTGTCATACTAATTTAGTTTTCATGTTAGAAAGTTATATCTAGACAAATTTGGTATTCTCATTTGATGTTATATGGACAAATCCAAATACGGCCCGAAACCCATCATTCTTATATGGGCCAAGTATTAATTGACATTTTTTAGTTTTATCGGGGCCCAAACCTGACCTCCGAGCTGCTTTAAAATGTGGGTTTAAGTTTGGGACAGACAAAACCCGGTATAGCCCAACCCGATGCTCATCCCTAGTCTAACCGGCGTGACTAGTCAGTTCGGTTCCAAAAGATTTGTTTCCCCTTCATTTTCTTAAATTTTCGTTAGAAAGTATACAATCTTCTTAGTCAAATATATTCTCAGTAGATGTTGTTGGTTATGAACTTTGTCAACTAGTTAGTTTTATTTTTCTTTGTGCATGCTTGGATTGTATTTCATCTACAATTTTTTGGAATCCAAGTTTTCTACAAATTACCTCAAGTGGCATCAAGGAAAGGTTATTGTGAGACCAAAATAAAGCATTTGTGGCACATAGTAGTATGACAACATTGACTAGTACCACTAGGAGCCATCTTATAGGATTTTTTATAAGCAACAAAACAACACAATATACTACTTCAAATGGTGGGATATTACAATCTGACCTCATTTCATTATATATTCTCTTAGGATTTCTGATGAAATATGTCACATACTGTCAAGAATTTGAGGATATCAAGAAAAATCCAACATCGAATGTAATAGTTAAATCCATTATTGTAAAATATAAACAAGAAGGTGGAGTCATGTAAGTACAAGGAAAATTGATCGTGAAGGATATATGATCTTATAGAGTATGTCAATCTATTGGATATTTTTAATCGATAATTGAGAAACATATGTGAGATGTACAAACACCAAAGGCGCACATAAAGTAGTGGCATAGGTGGCGAGCAACGTGAACCCAAATATCATCACATGTATTAAACTCTTTGGTGCATAAGGTATGAGGCTACAAATCAACTTGCAAATTTCAACATGTTCATATGTGATGGAGTGATGTGACAAGACTAATCACAAAGTGTCATCAAGTATGTGTGGCACATGGAGGGCAAAAAGTGCGAGGTATTGTATTCTTCCAACCATAGGCGTAGGCAGTGCAATTTATCAATTTGTATGACATGAGGAGATCTCGCACTGGGACTTTGGACAACTAAACCCAAAACACACTCCGAATAGGTTTGCATTAGTAAAGTGTTTTTTGGGAAAAAAGCAAATTTTGAGGACAGAAGTATAGAAGAACAAGTCATTATTTTTTAAGAATAACACTTTTTAGCAGTTTAGATCCAATCTCCACATATCTTGTTGGAATTATGTATCTTCTCCTACTTATAAGGATTTGTTGTATTGAAAAGTTCAAACTACTAATTGAACTTAGAACCAAAGTCATTATTTAGTATTATTTTCTCATTTAGCCTTATCTAGATTAGTGTTACCTTTATGTTACTTAATCCAATAGTTCAGAATGAATTTCTTATCTTGAAATATCCGGTTTGACCTTATCTTTTGATTTAGTCTTATCTAGTCATATGGAGGTAAAATAAAAAATAGAACTAAATGAAATATGATAAGATGCTTTAAAATAAGGAGCCAAAAATGTATAGGCTAAAAGTGCATCAACATGATAGCTAAAGAGGAGAGAGAACAACAATAGGTTACATAATTCTATCATAAGGTGTGAAGATCATGAGAGAGCTATATTTCTAATATTCTTAAGGAAGTTGATTAATAGAGTGTGATATTCTTCGCCTTCATCTTCTTGAAGTTGATTAATCTTCTTCATCAAATCTATTTTCTCATTAGATATTTTCTTGGTGGTTATTTGACTCCATTGAATGGGTCGTTATCCTTTTTCTTTGTGTATGCTTGAGTTATATCACACTTGACCAAAAATTAAACTTGAAGCTTCCACAAGTTACTTTTGTTTCAATATTTCTGAATTTGTCCACACAAGCATAATGATATGTTTCCATCTACTTAATTTTAAAATTACAAATTCAAGTGTCCTTTCATGACAAGCCCTAGACAACACTTAGATCCTACCTCTTGATGACCAAACTTTTCAGTTCAGACCATGCACTGTGGGTGATACATTACACCCAATTTCAAAATTCAATTCGTTGTTTGGACCCCTATTGAGTTTTGTTACACACAAGTGGAATGATACATCTACAACCAAATTTCTAATTCAATTCGTTGTTTGGACCCCTTTTGAGTTTGCCCATACACAAGTGGAATGATACATTTACACCCAACTTTGTAATTCAATTCGTTGGTTGGAACCGTTTGAGTTTACCTACACACAAGTTGGAATGATACATTTACACCCAACTTTGTAATTTAACCGTCCTTTCACTGACAAGGCCTAGCTAACTCTTCACAGCAATAACCCACCCATTGGCGACCAAAGTTGTCGGTTTAGACCACGCACCGTGGTCCGTGGCCCACGGTCTGTCATTTGATTAAAAGTAACACTATACTCAGCACAAAAGTTTTCACATTGCGCGATTTTGTGCACACCCACTTTGAATCAGAAGTAATTGAATAGAAAGCGATGGATCGGTGTGGTTCGAAACGCACGTGGGGACAATAAACCTAATGCAAATTTCATAGAAGATTAGGCTTCATCTCCTGTGTCGTCCTCTTTCTTTTAGTAATTAAAACATAAAAATGACGGCGAAAATGTTACATCAGATTATAGCAAAGATGTTACCAAAACCTTACAGGCATGCAAGCTGCTGCGGTGCTGGAGAGATGTTGGGAGCATGTAGGTGATTGTTCATTTCTTCTTAATGTACCTGCAGGAAACTAATCCACTCACTAGCTGCCGGCCGTCGAACAAACTGGCAGGTGATGAATGATGATTCCAATTGCATGCTTTCAAATAGGGCTGTCAATGGGGAGGGTATGGGGAGGGTAATGTCTTACCCTTACCCTTACCCTCTTTGGGTAGCGGGTAAGGGTAAGGGTAATTATCCTTCTCAGCAATCCTCTTACCCTCCCCTTACCCTTACCCTCTTCTCCACAGGGTAAATGGGGAGGGTAAAGGGTAAGCGGGTAATTTTGATAAAAAGAATTTTATACACATTGTGTGTTGATTTTTTTAATAATTTTATAACTAATTTATTGATAACAACATATAAAACATTATATCCAATTCAAAATCATATGTTTCTCCATGTAAAGTTAAGTCAATTCACACAATAATGATTTTTTATGCATAAATTATTTTTTTCCTTTACATAAGTATGC
Source organism: Alisma plantago-aquatica (assembly GCA_963693085.1). NCBI lineage: Eukaryota > Viridiplantae > Streptophyta > Magnoliopsida > Alismatales > Alismataceae > Alisma > Alisma plantago-aquatica. Next base: position 565,740,385 of record OY856410.1, on the reverse strand, counting down.
ATAACAAATAAGTATTTCACCAACACCTCATTTTCTGCAAGATATATATGTTTTTCTCTCAACAAAAAAGTATTACAAGCACAACACCAAGTCATTTTCTAATGATAGAATAAAGTATTAGGGTTAAACATTTACATACAAACCCCTTTAGAATATTTATATTTATGTAACCTTTATATCATGTGCGGGTAAAAGGGTAAAATGGTATGGATAATGTCTATACCTTACCCTCCCCTTATAGTATAGCGGGGAAACGGGGAACGGGTAAACGGATAAAGGGTAATAAAAATCTTTACCCTTACCCTTACCCTCCAGGGTATGGGTAAGGGTAAACGGATAATACCCTCCCCATTGACAGCCCTACTTTCAAACGATGAAAATATTGAAATTTGTTACGACCCACGTGGATGTTGTAATTTGAATTCTGACAGGCTCTTTAAACATTATAAACTGCAGTCGTCCTCAGCATTTCCTAATCATGCTGGTGAGTTATTGACTTTGGGCCGACGGGGCGATTCGACAGGCGTCGGCGTCCAACCACTATACCAACGGGGCGGGCAGTGGTCCAGGCCGTCTTTAAAGGGAAGGGATCACATGGCCGTTTAGATAACAAAGTTTTCATTGAGATTAAGCTTACGAGATCCAATACTACAATAAATTTGGGTTTTCCAGTCTCATGTACAAAGAAGCTCGTTGACAAATTCAACGCCACCGGTAGTCAATTCTGAAACTGAATGTTAGTAAATCCACTTCCGGAATTCTATATCAATAACTGCTACGGACCACTTTTATTACGAACCTTGGTGAACCCGTATTGTTGTCATCCTTTGAACTCTCTATAGTTATATACCAACATAAATACGTGCTTAATACAGACTCGAATATTAGATATCAATACATTAGATATTATACCGATTTGAAACCCAGGTCTCTTAAAAAGAAAGGACCCAGACTATCAAGTCTCCCCTAAAACATTTCTGCAAACATGTCCAATACAGTTCTCAACAGATCACACACGACATCCAACTGGCTGCCACACCATCATCTTCGTAGATGTTGCCTTTCAAGGATACTCTCTGAGGATGGGCTCAGGAATCCACGATGTACAACCCAATGGCCAAAGCAAACTAGGTTGCGGTTCGAGGCTGAGGTTACAGCTATTCTGCATGGGGTTGAACTTTGCAAAGAGCAACGTTGTGCCAATGCTGTTGTTATTTACTCGGACGCCTCTTCTGCAATTGTTGTGCTCAATGGTACCACTCCACCTCCGGCAAGTTGGAGCTTCAGAGGCGGAGGTTCTGATTTAATGAGGGAAATGAATAACCTATGCATTTCCTTCATTCCGCACAGCTATTATAGGACAGCTGATGCTATTGCAAAACCACTATGTACTCCTCACCCTACTCAGCAAATCAGAAACCTCACTGGTTATCTCTTGATATTCATGTTGATTTCGACTCTATCTGGACTACATTAGAGAGCAGCATGTATAAAATATAATCTTTAAGGTTTTTTTGCAAAAAAAAAAGATATTTTACGGATTTGAGAATATTAGGCTATCTCAAAATCTGTAAACGTGACAAACAAACTTAATCTATTTGTTGAAGTTTTTCACTTGGATAACGAGTTCGATTTTCTCTTTTTTAGAAAAAAAAGTCATTAGTACTTGAAGGTGATGAAAAGTTTGAAGAATGTTGTATCAAAGATAATGTTAAAAAGACCAAAAAAACAATAAAGCGAGAAAAAGAGGTAAATAGATTCCTAAGGCCAAGAGAATGATGAATTTCTTGCATTAGTAATGTCATTGTACAAACTTTTCTTCATGTGAGTCAGAGCGGTCATATCCTTCACCTCCTCTGAGCTTACCACAACCATACTATCAACCCTAGTAGATGCAAAAAATAGTGTGATGATGTGTGAAGACTAATATAAGTTAGCTCACATCTTTAAAATGCTATGACAAATTGCATTTTGAAACAATAAATTTAAAATTACATCCAAAACCACCCAAAATCATAAATACACACGATACACAATTGTTTATTAGAATACAATGACTATTTCACAGTTGAAAAATATATTTTAAAATTTCTGACAACCCCTCGCATGTCCTTTCATAGCTATGTATAAATATATATTTTGTACACAAGACCTATTGAGATATAAAGGCTAATCTGTAATAAAAAATAAAAATAAAATAAATACATACATGAAAAAGCGAAGAGAAGATTGTTTTTTAGAAGGGTTTGGTTGGAAGAAGGTTGGCAGGGAGAATGAAGAAAAGTCACGTAGGACTTGCTTCTTCATGGAACAAATCCATAAATGCTTGTTCACAAGTGAGAGACTTTGACCAGTAAGAAAAATTAATCGCACAAAGGACATTAGGCAGAAATTTCCAGTCGAAAGAGAAAATTCTTCTCCAAGAAGGCAGTCCAATAAGTTCATGGAATTCTTTTGTCCCCGAGGGTGACTTCTACCTGGATCCTCATCTCCTGAACTCGTTCTGGCTTCCCGTGGGATGACACCAACATCTCATCTATTCCCGATCGATTCTGAGTCTTCTCTAGCAGGCGATTTGGCCCATTTTCTCTATTTTTCCAACGGGGATAAGGCGACGTTCCCTATTACGACCATGTTCCTTTTTTCGACATTCATTCATCTCAAAAGAAAGAGCTAGCGAACCTCACCAATTCCATTCCAATTCTCTCAGATAGAGCATGATGGCTTCCATCAAGCCTTTAGAGAGGGACAAATCAACCTTCAAGGTGAGGAATTGGTGGATAAGTGTTGTCTCTTTAAGTCCAATTTCTACTGCTGGGATCAATGCGTTATCTAGACTCGAGTGATTGGAATTTACTTCCATTCTATTATTATTATAGAGAATCTCCTGTCAGTTATCAGTCTAAGTCCGTACTTGATTAGTGAAGGGAGGGAATGATCAATCGTCGAATTGGATGATGGAATCTTTCGACAGTTTGAAAGATTTTGCTGGCCTTATTCTTCACAATTATATCACGATGGGGGGGGGGAGAATGTGGTACTTGTGATCGCTCGACATAGAATTCCATCCAGAGATCGTTCCCCTTTGTGATGACCATTTGACATCCGGTACGAGACCTCATTCAATTTTACATGAACCTAAGAATTCACATATGGATTGCTTTCTGGGAAAGGCCTGCATGACCTTGTTTACAAAATGTCATTTGGCCGATTTGACTTATACAATGGGGGTGGAAAGGTACAAGAAAGTCTGAAGTGCGATCTCCCATGAATCCCACTTTCTGTTGTCATTTGGTTTTTAGGTTGGGATCAATCATCGAAAGGGTTCACACCTTTACAGTTCTTTTTGAATCCAAGTCCAAGGGGGGAAAGAGAGATGAAGATTGGGTGGACGGTTAGTAATGGAAATTGGCTCAAATATGCTCTTCTGGGACTGGGCAGTAGGGTAAATCCATGCATTATGATTTTGACATGTCAAGCGGTTTCATAAAAAGGCAATTAAGTCATTCAAGAAGTGAGGGAGTATGCAATGATTCTGATTTGGGTTAGTTGGGGACACTCAACACATGATCTTTTCTTTTATTCCATCTTTCCCCTTCGCTCTACCGGAGTCCAAAAAAAACATTCTGGCTCGGCTCGAGACCTGGCTACATTAGTGGGCCTCATAATTTTCAAGTACACAAGTCCTACTTGAACTGTAGGGAGGAATTAGAAAGACCCCTCATTCCCTTTCTAGTGGTAGGATTCACCTTTCCAGTTCTCCTGAGGCACTGTAGTCCCACCCGAAACTACATTTATAGAAGAAATGAATGAATTCCTTCCCTTGCTCGAGATTGAACAAAATGATTTGAAAGGGCAGAGAGATAAGAAGCAAAGGCATTACCACCCTTGCTATTGGGGCTATTGACGCGTTGGGAGTTGTAGATGTCCCCATATCTGTGGTTGTGCCCGATTTGGATTGCATTTGCAATTCCAAGCTATGAAGACAAAGATTTAGACGGGCTGCTTCTTTACTTGACCCGAATGACATTGAGAGATGATTGACCATACTCGACTTCTGACTACAGATACTGACCGACTCTTCAAGACAAGACCTGAGAGAGAAAAGGGGTTCAAAACTACATTACATCAAGAAGGACAAAATCAGACTCGCCTATATGAATGATTCACAATGCAAAGCAAATAAGTCAACCTTCATTGGCCTTCAAGTATCGAAAACTCTACTCCCTGACGGCCGCACCTCTCACTTTTCTTGAGCAACTTCATTCCTCCCTCTGACGGTCGCACCTCTCACTTTGCTCGAGCGACTTCGTTCCTCTTCTTGACGGTCACACCTCTTGCTTTGCTCGAGTGACTTCATTCCTCTCTCTGACAGTCGCACCTCTCACTTTGCTCGAGCGACTTTGTTCCTCTCCGTGACGGTCACACCTCTCACTTTGCTTGAGCGAATTCATTCCTCTCTCTGACAGTCGCACCTCTCGCTTTGCTCGATTAACTTTGTTCCTCTCCGTGACGGTCACACCTCTCGCTTTTCTCGAACGAATTCATTGCTCTCCCTGATAGTCACACCTAAGAATTTTGGAAATGATTTTATAGAAAACATTACACGAAGCAATAGGTCGCCCGTTTGTTAAGCAATATGGGTTTTGTTTTTAGGGATGAGAGAAATAAAAGACCTATTGGATTTTTTTAGAAGATTTCCATTAGAAAATAACTCCATGACAACTTCAAACACATCATCACAAATAACGGTCCAGGTTTCTTTGAAAAATAAACCATTAAGAACCATAAGGGCCAGGGGTCTTTTCAATGTTTAGACAGCTGACAATATCATCCACTTCCTTCCTAGAAATCAAAGCTATTAAGTTAGTTATTTGAGCATTAGAAAGAATAGAATTAGACCATTCATAATCCCAAAAACCTAAAGAAAGATGCTCTTTATTGATGAGACCAGAATAAAACCTTAGATCTTCAATTTTAATGATATAAGGGTCATTAATGATAACATCGTTATTGACAAGATGATTAATGTTGTTTCTAACCATGTGGATCTTTAGATAAGAATATAAGAAATTAGTGTTCGTATATCCTTCCTGAAGCCATTGCACATGAGATTTATGCTTTAGGAAGGATTCTTTAATGTGAAAAGCTAGATTTGCCTCCTTCCTCAGATTAAGTGCGACATCTCTGAGATTTGGGTCATGAGGATTAAGGACAATCATATCTTGATCAGCCTGAGCATTAAAGCAAGTAGATATTGCATTTATCATATATATATCACCAAAAGAGAGTCTATTCCATTTCTTGAGTTCATATCTAAGCACAAGTAACTTCTTGTATAACCTGAACATAGCAAAACCATTAACATTGTGGTTCCAAGCTTCCTTCACAAAAGACATAAAGTTAACACTCTTTGTCCATCCATTGATAATTCCAAAAGGAGTTCTTAACATTCTCTGCTTACCAATAGACAACACAACTTTTATGATCAGTAATAGTATCAAAAATCATAGAACCTGAAAACTCTTCATAGACAGGCAAAAAGGGAGAATTAGAAAGGACGTTGTCAATCTTCGAGGTGATGCAATCTTTACCAAGTTGATGATTGTCCCAAGTGAAGTAAGGACCAACTAAATTCAACTCAATCAAATCATTATTGAGAGCAAACTCATTAAACTCCTGCATTGATCTATTCAAAGGGGTAACTTACCAATTTTCTCACAATTTTTCCTAACATAGTTAGATTATGATGATAGTTATATCTCATACATTTTATATCTTTTGGATTTGATTTATATCAATGCTTGCTAGAAATTAATTCACCCAATTGGAATTAACTAATCAAGTGAAACCCTAATCATGTAGTGCCCTAAGTCGTAGAACCATTCCAGTGTCAGAACTTGATGGATGGGGAAATGAGTATTCCTAAGGGAAGATTAGAGTCACATACATAACATGTTGAGTATGTGAGGGTGCAAGTGATAGTGTGTCCTTGACATCCTGATCCCAAGATTATGGAGGATGTCTATGTTCATGCCTTATACTAAGAACGACTACGGTCATGTCTAGGATGTTTGCATATGTGATGTGATTGAGGACAATTGCGATTGTACCTCAGATGATAGGGTTTTATATACCCTGATTTCTAGTGTCGTGACATGTATCAGGGATGGACGAGGTGTTAGAAGCTTGACTATATGTCGGTGTAGGTAGTTTGACTGATATGTTGCTCTATTTTGACTCGAACTGACTGAGAGAGAGATCTTAGGATACTTACACTCCTAAATCTTATACGAAACTGAATAGCGCTTCACAGTGACTAGTTGGATTTTGGGTGGTATGTCTCAAACTTTGCATGGCTTAATAAAAGACGCAATCCAGTCATGTAGAATATTTTTTAGGCTTATACATAGTGCTTCAGATTGGATGGTAACCATTTTTTGCTCTTTTCACATATAGATGATGTATAGTGCAATAAGAGAAGTAGCCATGTTTATCTTGTTAAATATATTACTTATAGTTATGCTTATGATGATAGTTATCTCATGATGATAGCTATTCTTATACTGCTAGCCATGCCTCTATAGTTAGATATACTTATATTGTTAATCATGCATATGTTGATAGTTGTGTTTATGTTGTTATCTCTACTTATGATGTAGACATATTTAATATGGTAACCCTGTTAATGATGTCAACTATTTTTATGATATTAGTCAGACTTATGATGATAGTTATGCCCATAATGTTAACTACACCTGATCTTCTGAGATTAATGTTATTATTTCGACTCTATGAATCAAATTCTGATTAGAAATGTTTTCAAGAAGTTTTCTTTTTGGTACTTCTATTCTATTAAATAATCTTCTCTATCAATTTAATTACTGAATTTTTTGTAATCAATAAGCGATGTTGAGAGTTATGTCTCTCGATGAGACATGAGTCTCACCTTGTGGGTCACCGCATCTTTTTAGGTGATTGGTAGTGGCAGTTGGCCCATGGCAGCAAGGAGGAATTGTGGTGATGGACCTTAGAGAAAGTTTTTAGAAGTCTAGTGTGTCCTAGAGTCGTCCTTGTACTCTCAGGCCCGGGTGAGAAAGTTTGTATACAATATTTTCATCACTCGAGTTTTTAGTAGCATGTCGGTTCTTGTACATGTGATACTTGTGGATCATGTTCTCCTATATGTATATGTTGTGGTTGAGGCCAAGAAATAGTTGTAAAGATACTTGGCATAATATGAACACAAGCAAGATGTTGGGCTTTTTATGTAAATGTCCTTGGACATGTTTGGAACGTTTAATCGGGTTTAACTTACCCTATTTTTTGAATACATGTTTGGAATGTTTAATTGGTTTTAAATTACCCTATTTTTTGAATATGTGATTCATCAGTGAATGATCACGTTTTAAGTTTTGAGCGATCTCATTTGGCATGACAGGTTTGCACAACTACTCTCCAATATGATCCTTTTCAACACCTTGAACTTGACAACATCACTAACACTCACCTAAAAAGATGTGGTGACCCATGAGGTGAGACCCATGTTCCAGTGAGAGATATAACTCTCAACAATGGTTGTTGATTACAGCATGTTAGGTTATTTAAACAAGTTAAATAGTTTAAGTAGATTAAGCAGATAAAATAGACGAAGAAACTAAAATAGGTTGAGCATGGTTAGCACAGTATGCATAAAAACATGAAACTATTACTTTCTATATAGTTGATTTCTCTTACCGTGTTATATATATTAACTAAACATTACAAGAAATAAGGCATGGGAAAATAATGAGTGTGAGTCATTTAACCGTAAATAGAAATACTACAGGTCTGGATTATGTCTTTCATTTAACCTTTGGGGAATTGAGGTATGCCACTCAAATTCCAACTGACCACTGCTAAGTCCAAATAAGTTTTGTACAAGATCTAGGAGAACCAAAATCCTAAGATTCCATCTACCCTTGGTCAGTACGTGTCTACCGCAATGACATATAAAGTCAAGTTATGAATTAGCCTAGTCTTCCCTTGGTATATAGGTCACAACACTAGTAACCAGGGTGTACAAATCCTATCATCTGAGGTACAACTGTAGTTGTCCTCAATCACATCTCATATGCATATATTCAAGATATGAACACGATCATTCTTCTAACAAGGCACGACTGCAACTATCCTCAAAAACCTACATATACTCAAAATTATATGACTCCGAGATTCCCTTCAAGAATGCATGTTTCTCCATCCAGCAAGTCCTGGCACCTGAGTGATTCTACCTCACATGGCACTACATGATTATGGTTTTCACTTTATTAGTTAATGTCAATTGAGTGTCTTTTAATTGCATCAATAAAGTTACAAGAAAACCCTAAGAGAATACTACAGAAACATGGGTATGTAACAACTCCAAAAGATATAAAATGTCATCATCATCATCATCCAAGCCTCAATCTGAACTATGCTGGGGTCAGCTACATGGATCCTTCATTTCCATTCAACTCTATCACAAGCCACATTCCAGTTGAGATGTAGAGATTCAAAATCACTCTTTATAAGCTCTTCCCATGTTAATTTAGGCCTTCCTCTTCTTCTATTAATTGTATTTTCATCAATAACATTGCTTCGTATAGGCACATTAGTCGGTCTGCATTGTACAAGTCCATACCATCTGAGTCGGCCCTCATGCAACTTGTCCCCAATGCTCGCCACCCCCACTTTTTTCTGGATATAGTCATTTCTCAAGCGATCTTTTCTTGTCTTCCCACACATCCATCTCAACATACACATTTTAGCCACATTCATTGTGACAACCTGACTTTTCTCTCTCCTTCATGATACTCCTTCCCTCTCATCTAATGATCTCGTACTCAATCAAGTGTCAACTCTGTAGTATGAATGTGTTAATGATCCAATTTGGTGACCTCAATGATCATTTAAACAATATGTGACATGGATTTGAGTATTAAACTATAGCTCCCACTTTAACGGATCACCACATTGCAAGTGAATTTGAACCTAATCATGTCACTTTGATCTATTATATATTTCACATGGTAGATTTTTTTTAATTCTGAATCCAGGAGTATAAGAATTTCCTCTATCAGACAACCGTAGCCAAGGATATGGCCACATGAACCTTGCTTCATTTATCTTGTTTTAATTGTTTTTGCTTTGTTCTTTAGCCTCATTGGGCCCAATTCAACGCGACCCAGCGCTAGCTTCCTCCCCTCTCGCGATCGGGAAAGTCACAAAGGGCAGTAATTGCCCTACTTCCCTTCCAAACTGGGAGATGGAGGCGGCGGGTGAAACTCTACACCCCCATCTAAACCCTAGGCCTCAAGCTTCTTCATAAACCCCCCTCCTCATCTAACCCTAGACCCCCCTTATCCCTTCTTGGTCCTCCTTGAATCGGTTTTCCCGGGCGGCTGGTTCTGCTAGTTGACGGCTACGACAACCATCTAGCTCCGTCGCACGCCACCACAGTGGCACCCATGGCCGGACTCCAAGCGGCCGACGTACCCCGAACCTCCAACAACTTTGCTGCTTCTTCCCCCGGGCTAAGCGGCCACAATGGCCATGGTGTTTGGTGGGGTGCAGGACCCCTGTACCTCCCCTATTCCACGGAAGAAACAGAGCATTCCCGAACGGGATGCACACTGGGAGACGAAGGCCACGCGGCCGTCCGATCTGCTGGCGACGGTTGAGGATGGAGACACACTGAAGCCAACCGCCACCACCCTGACCGCGTTTGGAGTAGTGGGTGCCGATCGTGGACCATGAACGCTGCTAAAAAGGCTTTTTGGGGTGGCCGTTCGATCGTGATCCAAGGGATCCGGCCCACAATGGAAATGAATGTATGTGTCACATCTTATCTCTATAGTTTTTCTTATTGATCTTCTAAAATCGATATCTCCCAAATACCTTGGCCAAATTAGACATATAAATATACCAAATTGATCAGCTCGACGAGACCTACCAATTGGACATGGTTCCAGGTACTAATTCTAATGTTTACTCCCCTGATTTCTTAAAAATGATAACTTTATCCATGTTGAGTTCATTCAATGCACCTAAGTGATAAAGCTTGAACCTTTAATGATCATCTATCTGCCTAATCATGAAATCAAAACCTTTAGTACATCTTTGATCAGTAGGAGGGTCCTTATCACCGTTATTGCTTAAGTACTACTCCCATTTTGCACTGTGTGACTTGTCCTTGGTCTTTAATGTATGAACTTGATCAAAGTTGATATAGTTTTTCGAATATAATTTGTGTATCTATGTCTTGATAATCTAATCTTGAATCTTATCTAAATCTCATGTCTTGATGATTTGAAACCTTAAGTTGCTCTATTGTGAGTCTTTTGACCCTTTAATGCATGTAAATGCCTTAAACCTTGGTATGTTTATAGAAAGAGCATGGAACGTCATAATGGCATGAAACTTGAACCACACCCACATGATGGACTCTAAATCAGTATAAGGTCACCTAATGAACTAATAAGCAACTTGGAACCCCTCTTGGACAAAACCCTAAAATGCATCTAATTAGGGTTAATGATAAGAATCTAATGCATATATGTAATCTTGTTCTTAATCAGGTTTGGCATGTGGCTAGATGGTGAAGGATATGTTAGGTTATGAATCTCTGAATCAGGTATCGGCCTTATCTAGTTATATGACTATCACTTTCTTGCTTGAAAAGACATATATTGTATGCTTGTTTGTCTATTTGCTCAAATATTGCCATGTAGTATTGCTATGTCTTACTCGATGTTTGCCTCGTCAGTTTTATAACTTGAACACATATATAGATATGGAACTCCATTATAATATTGTTGATAAAGGGTTAACTCTTGGTGATGTCCTTGAGGTTCCTCTCATATAAAAGGGTTAGCTAAGCTTGAGCACCCTTACGGACCCTTCCGACGGGAAGTTGGTTAAAGGCCTTAAACATGTTTGATATTGTTGATATAATGGAGTGAAATGACATAAAATATGGTTTCACATTTGTAAACAATTAACATGTTTATTCTTGTTCGTTTAGTCTTGAATTTTTTTTTCAAAATTATGCAAAGCTTATATATATGTGTGTATCTTTCGGCCCCATACTCAACACCTCGTGTGTTGACCCATTTCTCGTATGTTGTTTTTAGGTTCAGAGATTGCTAGAAAGATGAAGGGCTTGGTGAGCTATGCTAGGTGTACTTGTTGTAAGATCCAGATATAGTATACATTAGCAAACTTGTACAAAGTGACTCTTGAATATGTAATTCAAATCATGTAATATAATATTGTTGCTTAATATATCTTGTTGATTGTTGAGATTATGTTGGTGCTTGTATCTTATTATTTGTTCATGTGTGCTAAGCTTTACGCTTCCGCATTTCACCTTTGGTATACGTTTGGCTCATGGGACTGAGATTCCGGTTCCGTGACAGATGGTATCAGAGCATGAACAATAACTACACCAACCATTACTCACATGAAACACAAACTAAACTCACCTTACATCTCAACCCTAGAAACTTAATAATATGTCCTTTGTGGATTAGGTTGATTTAGCCTCTAGGTTAGAACCTATATGTTCTATAACTAGGTGTAGACTTGTGTAAATTACCTCCCTAGACATGATTCACGACATGTGCTTAGGGTGTCTACACAGGTGTGCACCATGTTCTTGCTAGTTCTCTAGGTATCATGATACTGGACTGCCTAATGAGTGTGGTAACTCGTTTTGGTTTTAGTTTTATTCGAATGGAGTATGGTGGTTTTCATCGAATGTTTCAACGTTGGAGAAAATCCATTTTAAGTAGTAGTATATGTACCTATGAAAAATGTTACCACACCCAGAAAGGCAGTGAGTATCTATGTAACCTAAGAGAAAGAGATGTAACATCATGTCTAGATGAGAGTTTAGATGATAGAGTTGTCTAGTGCCATGATAAAGGTTAGGCTAGTGAGTAGTATAGATAACCTAAGATAGTGATGATAGTGATGATAGTGATGATAATGATAATAATGTTAATGTTGATCTCAATGTTGATATTGTTGTTGATGTTGACGATGATGTTGATATTGATAAGACCCAAGTTGTCCTTGAGGAATTCACATAGGTTGATGATATGGAATGAATTGGACCATGCAACCCTATCTAAACCTAGCACCTTGTATGATACATATGGTTTGGTTGATGTGCTAAACATAGCTAGTGGGTTGACATGCTTGCTGGTACCTAGTTTTGTACGTGCTGAGATATGATATATGGTTCGAGACCAACACGGGCCTCAATCTCTTTACAAAGGAAGACCTCTAGCATGGGACATATGAATAGGGTGACATGTTGATATGAGTTGACCCGTATCGGGAAAAGGTTAGAGTACCTAAACTCCAAAATTTTTGAAATGTTGAATAATATGAATGATGAAATACTTGATGATGAGTCCCTAGCTAGAATACTTCTAAGTATATGAGTTGAGTGACCTAGTGTGTGGTTTCCTTAAAAATGTTGAATCCTAGATGTCCTATGAAAATATCTAACCCTAGAGAGAGAGGCAATTGAAAATTTGATGCTTGATATATATAGGTGAGGGAGATTTCCCAAGACCTAAGATGATGTATATGATGAGCCTCATACTCGGGTTATAGTTGTATATAAAGGAATCTAGTGGTTATCCTTGTTTCTTGAAAGATGGATAGAGAAGTTTGTTAAGGGTAGATAGTCGTGGTTAGCATGTCTTTTGGACATATATAGGCCTTAGCTCGAGTGGCTTGAGATTTTGGAGCTCCTTTGATATACAAGTGAGATAATTACGAAAGCTTGATGATAATGTTGTTCCTCGAATGATGCTTGATACATGAAATATATCACTTATGTTTAAAAACTAATTTATGCTAGACGAGCCACTCACATCAGCTAGACCTAACATGAAATCATATTATACATAGAATATGTAGCTTTGAAATCATGATATAGATACGATGATGCCTGGAAATATTAGCTTAAATAATGAGGGGTAACATATCTAATCTCATACCCAAATGAAAAAAAAACCCTAATGTGCGGACACTAAGGGATGCGTAAACCCTAATGCTATGATGATGTCGCATTTTGATGGAACACTAAGTGATATGTATACAATCGAGATGAGTAAACCCTCAATATGGTAACCTAGCATGCACCCCATTGTGGGGAATGTCATGACAACCATGGTAGGGTACCTAGGCATGATGAGTATGAACTTTGACTCTTGACTATGATCTTGGACTAAATTTCGAGGACAAAATTTCTTGTAAGGAGGGAAGGATGTGACAACCTGACTTTTATCTCTCCTTCATGATACTCCTTCCCTCTCATCTAATGATCTCGTACTCAATCAAGTGTCAACGCTGTAGTATGAATGTGTTAATGATCCAATTTGGTGACCTCAATGATCATTTTAAACAATATGTGACATGGATTTGAGTATTAAACTATAGCTCCCACTTTAACGGATCACCACATTGCAAGTGAATTTGAACCTAATAATGTCACTTTGATCTATTATATATTTCATATGGTAGATTTTTTTTAATTCTGAATCCATCAATATAAGAATTTCCTCTATCAGACAACCGTAGCCAAGGATATGGCCACATGAACCTTGCTTCATTTATCTTGTTTTAATTGTTTTGGCTTTGTTCTTCAGCCTCATTGGGCCCAATTCAACGCGGCCCAGCGCTAGCTTGCTCCCCTCTCACGATCGGGAAAGTCACAAAGGGCAGTAATTGCCCTCCTTCCCTTCCAAACTGGGAGATGGAGGCGGCGGGTGAAACTCTACACCCCACATCTAAACCCTAGGCCTCAAGCTTCTTTATAACCCACTCCTCATCTAACCCTAGACCCCCCTTCTCCCTTCTCGGTCCTCCTTGCATCGGTTTTCCCGGGTGGCTGGTTACTGCTAGTCGACGGCTACGACAACCATCTAGCTCCGTCGCACGCCACCACAGTGGCACCCATGGCCGGACTCCAAGCGGCCGTCGTGCCCCGAACCTCCAACAGCTTTGCTTCTTCTTCCCCCAGGCTAAGCGGCCACAATGGCCATGGTGTTTGGTGGGGCGCATGACCCCTGTACCTCCCCTATTCCATGGAAGAAACAGAGCATTCCTGAATGGGATGCACACTGGGAGACGAAAGCCACGCGGCCGTCCGATCTGCTGGCGACGGTTGAGGATGGAGACACACTGAAGCCAACCACCACCACCCTGACCGTGTTTGGAGCGGTGGGTGCCGATTGTGGACCATGAACGCTGCTGAAAAGGCTTTTTGGGGTGGCCGTTCGATCATGATCCAAGGGATCCGGCCCACAATGGAAATGAATGTATGTGTCACATCTTATCTCTATAGTTTTTCTTATTGATCTTCTAAAATCGATATCTCCCAAATCACTTGGCCAAATTAGACATATAAATATACCAAATTGATCAACTCGACGAGACCTACCAATTGGGCATGGTTCTAGGTCCTAATTCTAATGTTTACTCCCCTGATTTCTTAAAAATGATAACTTTATCCATGTTGAGTTCATTCAATGCACCTAAGTGATAAAGCTTGAACCTTTAATGATCATCTATCTGCCTAATCATGAAATCAAAACCTTTAGTACATATTTGATCAGTAGGAGGGTCCTTATCACCCTTATTGCTTAAGTACTACTCCCATTTTGCACTATGTGACTTGTCCTTGGTCTTTAATGTATGACCTTGATCAAAGTTGATATAGTTTTTCGAATACGATTTGTGTATCTATGTCTTGATAATCTAATCTTGAATCTTATATAAATCTCATGTCTTGATGATCTGAAACCTTAAGTTGCTCTATTGTGAGTCTTTTGACCCTTTAATGCATGTAAATGCCTTAAACCTTGGTATGTTTATAGAAAGAGCATGGAACGTCATAATGGCATGAAACTTGAACCACACCCACATGATGGACTCTAAATCAGTATAAGGTCACCTAATGAACCAATAAGCAACTTGGAACCCCTCTTGGACAAAACCCTAAAATGCATCTAATTAGGGTTAATGATAAGAATCTAATGCATATATGTAATCTTGTTCTTAATCAGGTTTGGCATGTGGCTAGATGGTGAAGGATATGTTAGGTTATGAATCTCTGAATCAGGTATGGGCCTTATCTAGTTATATGACTATCACTTTCTTGCTTGAAAAGACATATATTGTATGCTTGTTTGTCTATTTGCTCAAATATTACGATGTAGTATTGCTATGTCTTACTCGATGTTTGCCTCGTCAGTTTTATAACTTGAACACATATATAGATATGGAACTCCATTATAATATTGTTGATAAAGGGTTAACTCTTGGTGATTTCCTTGAGGTCCCTCTCATATAAAAGGGTTAGCTAAGCTTGAGCACCCTTACAGACCCTTCCGATGGGAAGTTGGTCAAAGGCCTTAAACATGTTTGATATTGTTGATATAATGGAGTGAAATGACATAAAATATGGTTTCGCATTTGTTAAACAATTAACATGTTTATTCTTGTTCGTTTAGTCTTGAAATCTTTTCAAAATTATGCAAAGCTTATATATATGTGTGTATCTTTTGGCCCCATACTCAACACCTCGTGTGTTGACCCATTTCTCGTATGTTGTTTTTAGGTTCAGAGATTGCTAGAAAGATGAAGGGCTTGGTGAGCTATGCTAGGTGTACTTGTTGTAAGATCCAGATATAGTATACATGAGCATACTTGTACAAAGTGACTCTTGAATATGTAATTCAAATCATGTAATATAATATTGTTGCTTAATATATCTTGTTGATTGTTGAGATTATGTTGGTGCTTGTATCTTGTTATTTGTTCATGTGTGCTAAGCTTTACGCTTCCACATTTTTCTTTTGGTATATGTTTGGATCATGGGACTGGGATTCCAGTTCCGTGACATTCATCTTGTTGAGTCCTTGTTTCTTCACTGCCCAACATTCACTCCCATAGATCATGGTTGGTCATATAACAGTTCTATAAAACTTGCCTTTTAATCTGAGAGGGATCTTCTGATCACATAATACTCCAGTTGCACTCCTCCATTTCAACCATCCTGTAGTGATCCCGTGACAAACTTCATTTTGGACATCCCCATCTGTTTGAATGATAGAACCCAAGTAATGAAATTTATCACATTCTGGTATATCTACTCTGTCCAACTTGGCTCCGCCATTCACACTGTGAGATTGGCTGAAATTGCAATGCATATACTCAGTTTTGCTCCTACTAATCATCAATCCATTTGATTCTAATGCCTTTCTTCAAAGTTCAACTTTATCATTCAGTCCAAATTTAGTTTCGTCAATCAATACAATATCATCAAAAAATAACATACACCAATGAACATCATCTTGAACATTCTTTGTCAACTCATCCATAACGAGAATGAACAGATATGGGCTCGGTGTGGATCCTTGGTGTACCCCAATTATGATAGGAAATGTTGGTGTCTCTCCTCCAGGAGTCTTCACACTTGTAGTAGAGCTATCATAGATGTCTTTAATCAAGTCAATGTATTGGATTGGCACACCCTTTTTCCTCAAGATCATCCACAACACTTCTCTGTGTACTCAATCATAAGCTTTTTCCAAATCGATAAAAACCATATTAAGATCTCTTATTATTTCCCTATACTTCTCCATAAGCCTCCTTATCAGAAAAATAACATCTGTTGTTGATCTACCATGCATGAAATCAAATTGGTTGTTTGATATCTGTGTTATAGATCTTAGCCTATGCTCAATAATCCTCTCCCAAAGGTTCACTGTGTGATTCATCAACTTGATACCTCTGTAGTTTGTGTAGATCTTAACATCACCTTTCTCCTTGCAGATGGGGGAAATAGTACTATTTCTCCTCTGATCTGACATCTTCTTGGTCTTCATGATCTTGTTAAATAATTTTGTTAACCATATAACTCCTTCATCTTCCATACTCTTCCATACATCAATCGGAATATCGTCTGGTCTGCATGCCTTTCTCATTTTCATATTTTTTCAAGGCATTCTTGACCTTAAAATGTGAAACTCGTCGTGTGTAAATAATATCTCTTGTATTCATGTCACATGAGTTCTAACATTATTTATGGTATCTTCATTGAAAATCTTATAGAAGTAATTTCTCCATTGGTTCTTAATATCATCGTCCTTTACCAGAACTCTGCCATCTTCATTCTTGATGCATCTTACTTGACTCAAGTCTCTTCCTTTCTTTTCTCTTGTACATGCCATTTTATATATACCTTTTTCCACTTCTCTAGTGTTAAACTTCTTATAAATATCATCAAAGTATCTAGACCTTACCTCCTGAACATCCTTTTTCACTTATTTCTTTGCTTGCTTGTATCTCTGGAACGTTGCATCATCTCAAGATTTGGGCAAGCTCCTATAGATCTCCCTTTTCATTTTAATTTCCTTCTGTACTTCATCATTCCACCACCAGGTCTCTTTTTGTAGAGGCCCACAATCTTTGGACTCCCCCAAAACCTCTCTGGTAATTTTTGTTATGCATGAGGTCATGTTATGCCACATAGTGTTGACATCAGACTCCAAGTTCTAAGTTCCCTCATTCATGAGTTTATCATGAAAGGTCAAATTCTTTTCTCTTTTAAGATTCCACCACTTGATCCTACTATCTTGATTTTTGTTATGCTTGCCTTTATTGATCTTCATGTTAATATCCAAAACCACCAACCTATGTTGGGTCGTGAGTTCTTCACTAGGAATCACTTTACAGTCCTTGCACATTTTATGATCTTCCCACATTATAAGGAGGTAATGAATTTGGATACAATTGTGCCCACTCTTGAAAGTAATCTTATGAGATTCTCTTTTCTTGAAATGGGTGTTTCCCAAAATCATACCATGTGCAACTGCAAAATCTAATATCCTCTCTCCTTCTCTATTTCTACTGCCATATCCAAAACCACCATGAACTCTCTCATATCCATCATTGCTACTCCCCACATGGACATTTAAATCACTCCCAATAATGATCTTCTCCTCTGTCGCTATTTCTTGCATCAATTCATCCATGTTATCCCAAAAATCCTTCTTAGCTTCCTCACTAAGGCCAACTTCGGGGGCATAAGTGCTAATAATGTTAAAAATATTTCCCCCAAGAACGACATTGATAGCTATGATTCTATCACCCATCCTAGTTGTAAGGACCCTGACCTTCATTTTGGGCTTACCCAGTTTGCTTTGCCTAAACCCTGTGTTTAGATGCTTGCTAATCACCTGAAGTTGTGACTAGGGTTTGTTTGTGCTTTGTTAAGAAGTGGAGGCGCAACTTGCAAATTACCTAAGTTTTAGGGTTGGTGTGCAAGTTTGTCACCTTAAGAGATGTCTTTCTCTTTCCTTGCATCCTCTAAGGTTGAGAGGATGGGTTGGGCTCTTTTGCTTGAGTAGCTTTGGGCTTTGTTGAGCCTTGTTGAGGCTTGATATCGGGTTGGACCTTGGTGTATCGGCCAAGGGAGTGCTGGTTGTATCAGGCAAGGAGGTGTATCAGCCATGGTGTGTTGGGTTTCCATCTTGGGTGACACACACCCTTCACCTAGCCTTGTTTGTGTCACCTTCTTTGGACAAGTGGCTGTTGCTTTGCTAAGTGGGTGGCAACTCATGGGCCTGTGTTTTTGGGGTGCTAACATGTGGCACACTTATTTGGACAAGTGTGTTAGGGGCGGGTGCCACCTTGCCTTGCTCTTCCCCTTCACCCCTTAGTATATAAACGATCCCCCCTACTTGCTAGGTCTCTTTGGTTCTTTTTATTGCTTCTCTTCCTTTGGTGGCCGAGCTAGGAGAAGAAAGGAGCAAGTGGTGGCCGATACAGCTGGTGTCTTGGGCAACACACCTTGCTAGCTTACCCCTTTCATTCTCTTGTGGTAAGTATCTCTCCCATTCTTTGGCACCTTCTTCTTCTTCTTCTCCCTTCTCTTCGGCCATGGAGATTACTGTTGGTATGTATGCCCTGAGAGCCAATCATGTGATGATTGGTGGGATCCATTAAGATTGATTTGATAAAGATCAAAGGCAAGCTTCCAGTTCTTTCTGGTTCAGTCATATGAGATAATGATAGAACAGATTGAATGTCTAGAGAATGACAATACTCAATGACGTATGCTTTCAGGTTGAGGACCTGAATGATGAGATCATACAAATGCTAAGAGTTTGTACATTCTTATTATGTCCCTAGTCGGATGCCATTGAGGAAGGTAGATAGACAGTAATGACACACAAAACTAGATTGTGGTGTTGGTTGATGACAGAATCTCATTAGTCATGATATGGAGATATCAAACCAAACACATATGTACTTGTTAGAGAACAAGTGTACCAGACAGACCCACCGTGAGTTTGACACATGGAACCATGACATGGTAGTCACAGTCAGTTCTCACAGTGATGGTGGTGAGTGTGATTCTTTGACCTAAAATCACTACACTCAACACATGTCGTTGGGTACACTTTGAGATCATCAAATGCAGTCCTGAAACATGGGTTGTTATAAAGGTGATGATTGGGTGGCTTTGATACATGGGGCTTTTGAGGGGTGAGTGATTGATATGGGATTTGTCCCTCCTAAGGGAGTTTGATATCCATGGCCACTTGATGAGTAGGATTGAGATAGGCATGCACATGCATGAGTGAATCAGTATGTGATATTGATGTCATACATATCTCCTCCAATCTACTCTGAGATCAAGAAAGTGAATGAACGTTGACAGGATGACTATTCCATGCCTTGAGTTCATTCGGGATATTAGTGACAAAGGAATTACACATTTGCTGTAATACCATTCACGGATTGTAGGATTGAAAGTTGTTCTCCAACTTTCTATTTTACTTGGGTAGCACTGATGTGCGACTAGGCATCGCTCTTTGTTTGTGAAGTCATAAATGTTATGGACTTTCACTGCCAACGTGAAATGGACCTGCATGGTCACACATAGGATTTAACCTGGAAGAGGAGTTTATCCACAAATGATGTTTACATTGATTACTAAAGGAGTTTAGTAGTTCAATTAAACACTCAATTAATTGATAGCTCAATATCATAGTATTCAAGGTGTTGGACCGATTGATTAGACTATCAGATTGATTAAAACTGCGATTGACTGATTTGCACAAGTATGCTGCTCCTCATGTGCAATGAACTGATTGGCTCAATTGTTGAACTAGTCGGCTCATGTGTCCAACTGAGGTCATTTGGAGAATCAGAAGACTATTTTGCAAATACAATTTGGGCAAGGATTAATATTTGATTAGTTGGAAACAAATATGAAAGTCAATTTGAGTTGGACCAGGACCACGAACCAATCAGCTCAAAAGTGAACCGATTGGCTCAGGTGTCCCAAATGACCGGTTTAGCTTGAAATGATCAGTTGAGGTCACCAAACGATCGTTTCAGGGTTGAAACGATCAGTTCAGCTGGCGTAAGTTGATTATTTTATGGAAAATCTTGAATCCTTCTACTCCTGCATTAATCCCGCATTTCCCGGGATAGAGAACCTTGTCCCATGACCCTCCTATATATAGGGGTAGTGGGGGATTCTCAGGTACAACAACTCAGTGCACCAGTTGCTCTGCAAAGTTGTTGTTCTCTCCGGTTTTGGTAACCGAGAGAGCCCGAGTAAGTGCTACTCGATAAGGGAGGCATAGCAAGGGAAAGACAACTATAGAAAGCAACTGGTTGTAGGAGAGTGTGTTGGTGACTAGAACGCCGACAGGAGGGTGTGACTCCTTCCGATTCCTTGTAGGACAAGGAGATCGGAGTTCCAGGTGGTCTGTGTGGACTACTTCAGAGGTGGGAGACTTCTTCTGCTTGGAGGACAACTGTCAATCCCGACAGTCCCGGTGAGACCAGGAGGTGCCAGTCCCGGTGCGACCAGGAGCTGCATAGACACCGTCCAAGATCAGAGGTAAAGACCGCGCAAGCCACGAGGTAACGTCGCCGAGCAAGCCTCAGGACAAGGTACGCCTCTACAAACCATCCTTCCTATTATATAGACGTTGACGCGATTCCTTTATTCTGGGTTTGGGAGAAGAATTTTTTTGTTTCCGCTGCCTTCTCTGATTCCCCTAAAACCCAACAGTGGTATCAGATCCACGTCATCTGCTCTATACTTTAGGATTATCGATGTGATTGATTTTGGTTTGTCGCCTTTATTTATTGCATACGATGCGAATAAAATTGGCTTTGTGCATGTCCAATCCTAAATCCACAAATCCCAATATACATATATGATATGTAATATGAATGCACTCGATACGTGTCACCCTTAAATGAGTTTTGTGGTGGATGTATAGCGTGGTTATGGCCAATAAACCCTATTTGTATGTGCTTGGTTGAATGTGGTTTCTTGCATCTCGGTCTGCGTACCGATTCCCTACCTACTTATTCCTGATGTAACTCGAGATAACTTGAGATTTCTTTCCTAACTTTTCTCCCATGAATGTAACTCGGGGTTTCCCAATACAAATGTGAAATAGGATAGATCTTTTATTTCCTGTTATGTCAAAGAACGGCGGACATCTGACGATGACTGAGATGACCGTTTCAAGGTGTGAACCGATCGGTTGGTGATCCGGATGACCAGTTCGAGGATCGAGATGAGCAGGTGGAAGCCATGAGGAAATGCATGGTGACCAGGCAAACCGATCGGTTGGAGGAGCCAACCGATCGGCTGGTGGCACCCAAACGACCAGCCTGATGGCGAGCCGATCAATCATGGAGATGAGTTGATCAAACCCAGAATGGCATAACACAAAGTTCATCTTGTACATGTTGCATATGATGTAGACCTAGATGTCCGTGATTCCTCTTTGCTCGAGGAATCACATTAGGATGGCCATAATCATCGCTTTTATCGTTTCACATGTTTTCTGTGGGATATAGCATGTACATGATACGTACTATGTATTTTGGTGATTGGATATGTATATGTACCTATAAAAACTAAATCCCTCATTAAATATTAAAGTTTTAGATGCCTTACAAATGTGACACACGTGAAAAACTTGATCGGCCAAGTGTGGGCACGCGTTAGCATGGTGCACCGTCTAGCTCGTGGAAGCATGAATGATGGATATGTGGGTCTTCCCTAGCAGGGTGCTTATTCATCATGTTGGCTTTGGTCCGGACTTAGCAAGGTGACCTAGATAGGATCTAGCACCTTGAGGCATGGAGGTGATCATGGCAAGGAGTTGCATATGACATCTTTCAAGAGTTGCATATGATGCAATTGGCAAAAGTTGCCTACCTGGAAGATCTAAGTTGTGGGTGATAGCCCTAGCTGGTTCATGACTTAGAGGATTTTAGGATCTTGACCCACTAGAAGATTGTACGCTGCAATCTTCCGAATTGATGGTGAGGGCTATCTATTTGAACAAAATAGTGGGAGAGATAATTAATTAAAGTCCTAATTATATCGTCAACCTTTCAAATCAATCAAATAAGTCAAATTTGAGTTTTGGACTAAAATTGCATATATTTTCTTTTGTAGTACAAATGACAACAAACAACAATCACTTCTCGTTGTGATCGGTCCTTGAAAAGGACAAGCTGAATGGGACTAACTTCCACGACTGGTTTAGGACATTGAGAATTGTTCTCACTCAAGAGCGAAAGCTCTATGTCCTGGATACTCCAATTCCATAGGAACCTACTCCTACCGCACCAAAGGCAGAAAGGGATGCTTATAAGAAGCATTCTGATGATGCCATTGATGCAAAGTGATTGATGTTGTGCTCCATGAACCACGAGTTGCAGATACAACATGAGAACATGGGTGTCATTGAGATGATTCAGCATCTCAAGAACATGTATGAAGACCAAGCACGGAAAGAGAGATATGATGTCTCCAGGGCACTGTTCAAGTGCATCATGACAGAAGGGGATCCAGTTGGTCCTCACATGCTCAAGATGATTGGGTATGTGTAGAACCTGACAAGACTGGGATTTGGCTACTGACGTGATACTGCAATCGTTGCTAGAATCTTACAATCAGTTTGTGATGAACTACAACATGAACAACTTTGAAAAGCTGTTGACAGAGTTGTTGGGCATGTTGAGGATAGCCGAGACACAGATGAAAAAGGTCAAGCCTAAGTCTGTGATGATGATCAACAACAAGAAAGGCAAGTCCAAGCGTAAGGGCAAGGGAAAAGCTAAGAAGGGTTCTGATGCTAGCCAGGAGCCCAAGGCGTCTTCAGTTCTCAAGGCCAAGGGAGGCATGACCAAGAGAGGCAATTGCCACCATTGTCAAAAGCCAGGACATTGGAAAAGGAATTGTCCACTCTATCTGGAAGAACTAAAGAAGAAGGAGGCGATCGACATCTCCACCTGAAGGTGTCATGAAATAAACTTGTAACATTTTTGAGGTATATGATACCAAGATATAAAATGTAAAACACTCGATAAATGGGGGCAAGTGTTGATGCCATAGATAGGAGTACTTTAGTTTATTTTCAGCCTTGAAGGCATGTAATAGAGTTATGAACTGCTATTTCATATTTGACAATGGATAGAAACACATTATTTTTGCATATTGTATGACAATGATTGCAATTAATAAAGTTGATGTTTCAATCTAAAAAGATATGATCTTTATGGCAATCCCTTGTTTATCTTGTGGTACTTGGTATGCATAAGATAAAATGACACCTGAAAGTTATTGATAACTTAAATGATCAAATTAGCATAAATCATGAGAAATTCATTTCTAGTTTCCATACGATGGATAAGTCTAGACTCTTTTGGTTAGAGAACCAGTAAGAGACATGAATCTCTTGGACATGATCAATCTTCACTAGTCATAGTGGGAGATTGATTATCCTATTAGGTATAATACATGTGATGTATTTACATACCTATTGGACTTAATGCTAGTAATTCAAATGGTGTTTAGAGAAATACCAAAATGAATATCTTGAAGTGTTCAAGAATATCATAGATGAAGTACGGATTTGGTAAAGTGTTAATTATTGATGAGATCAATGAATGAAATACTTGAACCAAATGTTTGAGATCCTCATGAGTGATTATGATAATGTATCATAGTAAGCTCGTGATTAAGGCATGGTGATGTCTAAATCAACAAGGAGTCATACTCTAAGGAGTTAGAGGATGATTATCAAATAACTAATTTCTTCTTAAATAAAGAATACCACACACTAATAAAGGGCATTAAGAATCACAAAGGGTTGTGAGTTCTTATATCCTATATAGATACACCTCAATTATCTATGTGATGAGTTGGTCATGTGATGAATCAAATATCTAGATAAATATGAGGATCCGGATTTTGAGTTATGGTTTATGACCATTACATCCTAAATGACTTCCATGTGAACCATAATGTATGACCTTGATGGTAGCACCCATTGGGATGAAATCCATAAGTGTAAATGAGTCTTAAGCGTTAAGACACATGGATAACATTTTGAGAAGGATGATGCTTGTTGATTGCAACTTAATGACTAAGACATTTGGCATACATATACTAAAACTGCATTCCTATGAGGAATAAAACAAGGATGTGTACGTGACACAACCTATAAGGTTTATGAATCCATTAATGCAAATGAAGTCTGTAAGTTATGATGGACTAATCAATGTGATTAATTGAGTACAAGCAACTCAGAGCTGGATCTTTACTTTGATAATATAGTCAAAAGGGTTTGACTGATATGACAAAGATAAAGAAGGGATCTGTGATTTAGTGGGAGCATATTTGCATTCCATATATTGATGTGAAATGGAAATGTTCTAGAATAGAAATCCCAAGTGGAAATTATCTTTAAGGAAGATAGAGATGTTTCCTATGTGATAGGAATAGAGATCTATAGAGATAGTTCTAAAAAAACCTCTTGACCAGGAAAAGAGAAAGCATACATTGGCAATCTATACTGGAGGGTTCATTATGCACAGATTCGGTGGGAGAAAACTTGTCCATGTTACATGGAGTTAGTATCCCAAGGCCAAGTATCCAATTCTTATGAAGAATGGGGACACTAAGAATAGATATGGATCTATCATGTATGTAATCATCCCATTATCTTGCATGTATAGGACATAGCAAGAATAAAATGCATTCATCATCTTATATGTAGGACATGACAATATGATGTGCTCATCCTGATAACTCATATGTGGGAATTGACGAGTGGATGTCTGTCTAGTTCCAGAAAGGGTTATTGGAATACCATAAGAACTTGATAAGTACTTGAGAAGTACTAGTTCTATGGAAATAAGGAAGGGTTCACTGTAAAGAGTTACAATGATGCAAACTTTCAAAAAGGATAGAAAATTAATCGCAATATATATATGAGATATATAAAAGTGAATGGAAACATTCCAATAAAGTTGTTTTAAAAGGAAATGCCGAGTATCCGTGTGTTAGAGAACAACAGTGGATACTATATGGATCTGAAAGTTCATGAGATGAACTTATAGATATTCTGGTCATTGATGACAAGTAAGGAGTACTTGGTCATGCAATGTGGCTAAAGGTTAGTAAAGGAATACTAGATCGCATATTACGGCAACTCCATCTCATACGTGTGACGTACATCGAAGAGATGAGAGACATGCAATTAAAACCGACTTTGGCTAGGTGTTGCCATAACTCACTATGTTAGCACTCGAGCATAGTAACATGTGGGACATGTTGAAGATCACTATGAATATGATTCAAGGGTGATTAGCTCACAATGCAAGTGGGAGTCTGTTGGTATGTATGTCCTGAGAGCCAATCATGGGATGATTGGTGGGATACATTAAGATTGATTTGATAAAGATTAAAGGCAAGCTTCCAATTCTTTCTGGTTCAGTCATATGAGATAATGATAGAATAGATTGAATGTCTAGAGAATGACAATACTCAATGACGTATGCTTTCAGGTTGAAGACCTGAACGATGAGATCATATGGATGCTAAGAGTTTGTACATTCTTATTATGTCCCTAGTAGGATGTCATTGAGGAAGGTAGATAGATAGTAATGACACACAAGACTAGATTGTGGTGTTGGTTGATGATAGAATCTCATTAGTCATGGTATGGAGATATCAAACCAAATACATAGACACTTGTTAGAGAACAAGTGTACCAGACAGACCCACCATGAGTTTGACACATGGAACCATGACATGGTAGTCACAGTCAGTTCTCACAGTGATGGTGGTGAGTGTGATTCTTTGACCTGAAATCACTACACTCAATAAATATCATTGGGTACACTTTGAGATCATCAAACACAGTCCTGAAACATGGGTTGTTATAAAGGTGATGATTGGGTGGCTTTGACACATAGGGCTTTTGAGGGGTGAGTGATAGATATGGGATTTGTCCCTCTTGAGGGAGTTTGATAACCATGGCCACTTGATGAGTAGGATTGAGATAGGTGTGCACACACATGTGTGAATCAATATCTGATATTGATGTGATACATATCTCCTCCAATATACTCTGAGATCAAAAAAGTGAATGAACATTGATAGGATGACTGTTCCATGCCTTGAGTTCATTCGGGATATCAGTGGCAAAGGAATTATACATTCGTTATAACACCATCCACGGATTGTAGGATTGAAAGTTGTTCTCCAACTTTCTATTTCACTTGGGTAGCACTGATGTGCGACTAGGCACCGCTCTTAGTTTGTGAAGTCATAAATGTTATGGACTTTCACTGCCAATGTGAAATGGATCTGCAGGGTCACACACATAGGATTTAACCTGGAAGAGGAGTTTATCCACAAATGATGTTTACATTGATTACTAAAGGAGTTTAGTAGTTCAATTAAACACTCAATTAATTGATGGCTCAATATCATAGTGTTCAAGGTGTTGGACCGATTGATTAGACTATCAGATTGATTGAAACTACGATTGACTGATTTGTACAAGTTTGCTGCTCCAACCGATCGGCTCATGTGCAATGAACCGATCAACTCATGTGCAATGAACCGATCGGCTCAATTGTTGAATCGATCGGCTTATGTGTCCAACCGAGGTCGTTTGGAAAATCAGAAGACTATTTTGCAAATACAATTCGTTTCAGTTGTACAAATTCAATTTGGACAATGATTAATATTTGATTATTTGGAAACAAATATGAAAGTCAATTTGAGTAAGACCAAGACCACGAACCGATCGGCTCAGAAGTGAACCGATCGACTCAGGTGTCCCAAACGATCGGTTCAACTTGAAACGATTGATTGAGGTAACCAAATGATAGTTTCAGGGTTGAAACGATCGGTTCAGCTGGCGCAAGTTGATTATTTTGTGGAAAATCTCAAATCCTTCTACTCCTACATTAATCCCGCATTGCCCGGGATAGAGAACCCTGTCCCATGACCATCCTATATATAGGGTAGTAGGGGCTTCTCAGGAACAACAACTCAGTGAACCAGTTGCTCTGCAAAGTTGTCGTTCTCTCTGGTTTTGGTAACCGAGAGAGCCCGAGCAAGTGCTACCCGATAAGGGAGGCACAACAAGGGAAAGACAACTGTAGAAAGAAACTAGTTACAGGAGAGTGTGTTGGTGACTAGTACGCTGACAGGAGGGTGCAAATCCTTCCGATTTCTTGTGGGACAAGGAGATCGGAGTTCTAGGTGGTTCGTATGGACTACTTCAGAGGTGGGAGACTTCTACCACTCAGAGGACAGCTGTCAATCCCGACAGTCCCAGTGAGACCAGGAGGTGCCAGTCCCAGTGCGACCAGGAGCTGCACAGACACCGTCCAAGACCAGAGGTGAAGACCGCTCAAGCCGTAAGGTAATGTTGTTGAGCAAGCCTCGGGACAAGGTATGCCTCTACAAACCATCCTTCCTATTGTATAGATGTTGACACAATTCCTTTATTCTGGGTTTGGGAGAAGAAAATTTTTGTTTCTGCTGCCTTCTCTGATTCCCCTAAAACCCAACAATTATAAGTTGTCTTCTTTGTGTTGTCTGAAGGTTGTGCCTTGGAGCTTGGATCTTGGTGCTAGGAGCTTGGAGCTTTAGAGCTTGAGGCGGGTTACATAACTCCTAACCCTACTATACTACTTATTTATCATGTTGCTTTGCTATATGTTCCGGCCATGTCATCTTCTAGCTATGTTTATTGCTTTAATGGTTATAAGGTTGCCTTAGATGTACCCTAGACCTTGTTGATATGGTTTCCTTGGGTTGGCCGAACCATTGGATGAGGAGTTCATTGGGAAAAACCCCTCTCTCACTTAGTTGTTGAGAGGTGAACCTAGGGTCTCCTAATTCAATGGTGAGAGGAGTTTTGGAGTGGATGGCCGATATGGTGATGGACCTCCTTGTTTCCCGATAGGTGATGGAAGTTGTGCAAAACCCCTATTTCACTTAGTTGTTGAGAGGTGAGCCAACTCTCTTGATCTTTTAGGGCTTCTTGGTGGCAGTCTTGAGGTTGAATATGACCAACCCGTCATGGCCTTTGAACCCTTACACGATACCCTAAGTTGTGTTATGCCTGACATCCCTCTTATAGGGTTGAGCTTGGGCGATATGCTAGGTGAACACCTTGTTGACCTCTTGACCGATATGGACCTTTACCCAAGATGTAGTTGGGCGATATGTCCTTGGTCGATATGGTGTTTCCCGATATGGAGTATTGGTTGGTGTAACCTTGATGGGCAATATGGTGCCTTGACCGATAGAGAGTCCCAAACCCTAGCTTGGATGATAGGGCTACCTTGGGCGATATGGGAGCTCCTTGGGTTCCATGGTGGGATGCCCATGATGTCGCTTGATGGATGGAAGTGGTGTGCCTTGGGAGATATGGTTTTGGTGGTTTCCCGACATGGAAAACTCTAACCCTAGTGGGCGATATAGGTTCTTGTCCGATATGATGATAATGTTGCCCGATGCACTCTTCTACATGGCTACCCGATACCCTCTTGTGCATGGTTGCACGATATGTTGGTTTCCCGGTATGTGGCTTGGTGCCCTAGGGTTTTGGTGGTGGCCGATATCATTTGGGTGAGGTATGGTGCTCTACCCGATATCCCTTTAGTGAGGGTAGGCGACACCTTTGGTGAGGGATGCGCCTAACCCGATAACCCTAAGTTGGTGAACTTGTTGTCTTGAGCCCACATCTTTGGTTCTAATGATGAGATATGATAGTTGGGTTGTACCCAGTAATGTGGTGGATACCTAAGGTTGATAAGATGATAAGATCATGGTTGTGTTCATGATGTTATGAGATATAGGGCATGGTGGATGCTCACGGTTTGGTAACAATAATATAAGTTGTTTGACATACCATCTACAACTTTATGCTTCCTGTGTTTATAATAATGGATGTTGTTCCAATCTTATGCACCTTAAATCTTAATGACATGATATTCGTAATATGTTCTCTAAAGATTTGTATTTGCTGATCAAGTTATCTCTTTGGATATGCATTCTAGCCATGCATGTATTATCAAATGAATTCATAGCCAGGTAAGAGCTGTGAGGTGTATGTGTTTTGTATGACATACAATAATGATGTTCCTTGTTGATGAGATAACATGCACCCCAATATGATGAGAAAGGTCTGGTGACCTGATAAAGGTTGAGTGCCTAATTGAGGTGTTATCCTCTGATGATGAGATAAGGGATTGATATCCCATGATGTTGTATGATGATGAAGCCTTGAGGGGCAGTGGCATTATGTGATGAGGGATTGAGATCCCATGGCAATATGATAATGACAGTAATGGTGTGACACAATGTTGTTTATGTTTTATAACCTGGTTGCCTCAACAATTCACTTAAAATATACTGATTAATTACAGATGAACATTTCATGTAGTTTTCCCTGGCCATAGATCCATCATCATCAGTAGATGGTGATGGTGAAATAGGTTTATCCTACGGGATTACCTAGAGCGCATATTATTGAATATGCGGGGTTTCTCCTAGCCAAAAATAGGAGGATTAGAGTACAACTTCGGTTGTAGACACAATATGGTTAGATCATGGTGAACATGCCTATGGCTCAGTGTGATAGAGCATGAATGCGTTCATGGCTCAGGAACATGGTGAATAGGCCCGTGGCTCAAGGTATGCTAGCACTGAGACCTGTACCAAGGCGGGCTAGAGAAAAGGGTAGCCTGCGGAGCTGACCCTGTGGATGAGGCCACTTAAGCAAGAGATTGTGGTCCTGCTTTAGATATCGTGCACTAACTACAAGGATGTGAGGTCATGGAGTCTGGCTCTTCCATTGACCTTGTATGGCACCGGTTTGGGCTTCACAGATGAAGGTTGGATTTGAGCGGTATGACTCACTTCCTCAGGGCATAATAAATTGTAACCCATCCATATAGTATATATATTGCTTAGGGCAAAACATGGAACATTTGTTGAGGCCTTGCTTGTATATTTTCCCTAATTATATCTTGCAGTTAATTCCAAATTCCTCATATATTATGATAAGTTATTATATAACTTGTCTTGTCAATCATGTTCATAAGAAATATTAGGTTATATGCCTCCCATATATCTTGGTAAGTTTTTTAATGAAGTTAGTTTCGTTTAGTATGTTGCATACATGAGTTGCTTATATCAGTTATCCGCTTTATCTGTTCTAGCTTTCCTGAAGTTTTATAGTTCGGTGGGGAGTTATGTTTCTCGTCGGGATTGTGTGTCTCATGTCGCTGGTTTTAAACCTTTTTAGGTGATTGTACTAGACATGGTGGTGGTCGTGAGGTTGCGGTCAAGTAACAAGAAGAACAGTAGGAGGCAAGAGATGGATATGTTGCTATTTTGGTAGTTTTGTAGTAGAGTCCTAGAAGTCATCCCTGTACTCTCAGGTCCTTGGAGGTGTTTTGATGACGTTTCACGATGTATAGTTGATGTAGCTTGTTATCTTGTTGTTGGCCTGATATGGCATGTTCTGTATATAAACAGGTGGTGAACTCTTTGTGCCTATGTGATAGCTGGATCCTATGAAATGTGGACATGTATCAGGTTTATGTAGAATTATATAACATGCTTATTTGTAGGATGTGGATCTGGTTGTAATAGTTCCTTTCTTATCTACTTTCCACAATCAGTTTTAATTCACCCGTGTTTTTGGTAATATGATGTTTATGACGGTTCCACACATTTTCATGTGGTATTTCGTTGCATGTGTGATAGCAGGATGTCACACTAGTGGTCTTGACAACATCATCCTTCAATGTCTTATCAACAATAATACCTACTCCATTTATACATTTATCAATGTCTGTATACCAGATTTTGTATCATGTGTCTCCAATCTCTCTACAACGTTCCCTTGTCCACTTAGTTTCCTACAAGAAAACTATATTGACTTTTCTTCTCATCATGTTATCTACTATCTCCAAAGATTTTACTGTCAAAGAGCTAATATTCTAGGATCCAACTCTAATCCTTTTTTGTTGGACTTGCTTCTTAACCTACCTTCATTGAAAGTGTTGCCCTTGCACATTTTTCACTGCATCCGGGCAATGATGCAGCGGGACTAGCTTCTTTACCCACACTCATCCAAGATATGGAAACCCTTGCACATTTTTCACTACATCCGGGCGATGATATAGCAGGACTAGCTTCTTTACCCACACCCATCCAAGATGTGGAAACCCTTGTTTGTCCTTCAACACAACTGGGCGTTGTTGTGTCGAAACCCCTTGCCTATTTATCACTGCACCCGGGTGCTGATGCAACATGTCTCTAGGTATGGATGCTCCAATGATATATTTATAAGGATTCATGTCATAGAAAGAGTGACAAAGTTTTAATGGCTAACTGTCAACCTACCACCAACCCTCCTCCTTTACCCGGGCTTGGGACTAGCTACATTTTCACAAAATATGAAAACATAGGCAGAGTTTCCACATCTCGTGAGATATAATTCTTACTACATCATCACATGATACCAATCCCTGTCATGTCATAAAGAGGATTACACCTCCAATGGGGCTCAACCATGTCCAAAGCTCATTAAGACCAATCACATAATCTCCTATAAGAACATCATTATCTTTCAACATCATGAAGAAGGTTCAACATACATCATCATGCTTTTAGCACACAAGTGTAGCATAGGATTGCATTACGTAAAAGCCATACTGGTCATTACATAACACATTAGGGTTACCACCACATTGAGAGACTATTCCTTCATCGTATCATTCGAAGATCTAAGTATGATTAATCACCATCATTTGATTACATTAGGGTTAGGCTGCATAATGCAAGTTAAATTGATGTTACAATTCAACAATCATCTAACCATTGGTTCATATGCTTACTTAGGTCAAGACACTCACCATAACCCTAGTACCTCCATTAGATCATGGATTACATACAACAAAAGCATAACCACTAGATTAAGAGCATCGATTCAATCATTAAGTAATGGACCACCAGATTCCATACAAGAAAAACTTTAAACCATCCATCTAGGTAACCATCGAGTTATGCCCTAGAAAGACCATTAAATGATATGCAATTACCACCACCATTGGATCATGATAAACCATAAGATTAAAAAATATAGAACAGACATTGTTTGGTGACCTTAAAAGCACCATCAATTGTGGACTTTAGGTCCACCATGGGTTATGGAAGCAGTGCCACCATCAATTGTGACACTATGAAAACCATCAACTTTGGAGGTAGAGAAACCATTTGTTGAAGACCATCAACCCTTGAGTCAAAAAATCCATCGAGTTTGGAACCATGGAAGTCATTGGATGATGACCCAGTGAGGCCATCGAGTGTGGCACCCAACAAGACCATTGAGTGTTGTCGACAGGTGGGAAAATAGATCCAAAATCCAAGTAAAACCATCGTTTGGTGGATGGAGGAAAACCATCGGATGAAACCACCACATGTTAGTGTCAAAACCATTGTTTGCAGCCATCAGTTTTGAGGTTCAACATCACACATCGGTTGGCACAAGAAGGTCAAGCAAAATAGCACCTAAACCTAACCATTGAGTTGCAACAAGTGATGGGAAATCATCTCAAAGCCCTAGAAATGAACCATCACTTATGAGAGAGAAAGTCACCATTTTTCACATGTCATCTAGGTCTAGAGATTCCAATACTAAAGGAAGGTCTTGCACAAGGTTTAGGGTTCATAAAAGAAGAAAAATACTCAAGGATGATGCCATAAGCTTAAACCCTAGGTAAAGATAGGATCTTCCTACTTAGAATTACATTTGAGAGCAAGATCTAATACATGCAAGCTAGGAGTAAGCAATAAACATGGATACAATTATATAACTTGCATTAGATATGATGAATAAGCTCCAAACAACAAGGTATCTTGAGAAAAAGAGGAAGAAACCCTAGCTTGAGCACTTCACTCGTCCAAGCTAGCTCCTTCTCCAAAAAGGAAGCAAATCCTAGGTCAAGGAAGAAATAAAGAAGGCATCTTAAAGCTCTAGCACATGATACACCATGCAAATGACCAAGAAGAAAAGAGAAGAAGGTAGGAAATCAAGGAAAATGAAGGAAGGAAGAGAGATATCACTTACCTAGGATAAGAAACCAATCAAGAAAGCACCAAACGACCTCAACTAGGGTAAATCTAAACCCTAGATGCACATGGAAGAATATCAGACACCTTCTACATTGAGCTACTTCTTCTACACCAATCAAAGGGGTACGAGATTCAAGATAAAAGGAAGATGAAGAGGTGATCTAGGTGTGTAAAGAACTCATTTGCATGCAAGGAGGGATGTATGTATGGCTATGGGTGAGAGAGAAGAGAAGGTTAAGGTGTCTAGCCTTGTTTGCCAAGTGTCCCATGGACAAAGCATCAAATCTATGCAAACCAATAGGTCCATAAGTTATGGGAGTCAAAAGGGACATCAATATTAGCTCCCAAGGTGGCCATCAAACTCCATCAATAGGGGAACCATTGGTTTTTGACCCATATGTCACAAGGGTGGAGAACCATTGGCTGAGCACCTCTTTAGGTGAACCATCGATCATCCAAGGAGATCCAAAGAGAAAAAATACAGACCCTCACACCTCTAGGGACCATCATCAGATCCCAACACACAGGTAAAGCCATAATATCTCACCAAAACAATAGAATCATCGAGTTCTATCACTCAAGGTAGTATATCTATGAGGGAAACCCTAAATTCAACCCTAGGTAGGTGTCACCACCCAAACCAAGATGCACCTAGGATCCTCATGGTATAACCAACTCAAACATTATACAAAAACATGTGAGGTACAACAAGAATGTGATAAATTACAAGAAAACCCTAGATATGGGTAAATTGCATAAAATTCTAAAACTAGCACAAAATTGCATAACGTGCTCAAACAGTGTCCAAACTGGACCAAACTTGAAACATATGCTTTTCACATGATATCAAAGCACATCTCAGTGTTATATTAAGGTTTTAAGGATCCAATTATGATAACAGAAAGCATGATCAACCATGAAGCAAGATTAAGGGTCTGACAACCATAAACACCTAATAGGGATTTCACCCCTAAAATCCTATACGAACAAAGATGGGTACTTCCTACATATCTCGTACTATAACTCCCATGTGGATTCATGCACACCACAGTTATGCCACAAAACCTACACTAAGGTTCTATCATTCTTCTTCAACTTCTTCTCTCTCCTATACATGATCAACACATGACCCTCAACATAAGACACATCCTCCTCCAACTTAACTTCCAGTGGCTGTAATGTCTTCTCAGTATCAGGATGACACTTCCTCAGTATGGAGACACGAAAGACATTATGCAACCGGTGCAACTCTAGCGGTCACTCCAACTTTTATGCCACCTTCCCAACACATGCCAAAACATGGTACGGTCCCATATACCTAGGAACTAACTTACCCTTCTTACCAAACCTTAGCACACCCTTCCAAGGGGAAACCTTGAGATGCACATAGTCCCCAACTTGGAACTCCAACAGTCTATGATAGTTATTTGCATATGACTTCTGCTTATCCTAGGCTATTTCAACTGTTGTTGTATCACCTTGATCTTCTCTACAGTCGATTGCACTAGTGTAGGACCAAAAGTTGACACTCACATGTCTCATACCAACAAAGAGGTGTCTGACAACTCCTCTTGTACAAGGTCTCATACGGTTCCATATCTATGCTCCTTTAATAATTTTGCTATAGGCAAACTCTATCAAAATCATATGCACATCCCAATTTCCAAGAAATTGCAAAACACATGCCCTCAATAGATATTCCAAAGTCCTCTCATACTGGAAATTTGTCTGAGGGTGAAAAGTTGTACTAAACCTCAGTTGTGTCCTCATAGCTGTATGTAGATGTTCCCAAAACTGACTCATGAACTTTGAACCTCTATCATATCCTATGGTAAGTGGAATACCATGCAAACAAAATATCTCATCTATGTAGATATGTGCCAACTTCTCTAATGAGTATTTTGTCTTGACTAGCAAGAAGTGAAAAGACTTGGCCAATCTATAAACTATTGCCCAAATGGAATCATGACCATTGGCTGTCCTAGGATGACAAGACACAAAGTACATGGTTATATGATCACATTTCTACTATGGTATCAACAAAGGTTGCAAAGTCCCTGTATGTTTTTGATGCTCTGCCTTGACCTACTGCTAAACTGGACATTTAGCAACAAATTATATCACATCATGCTTCATACCTAACCACCAATATAGATCCTTCATATTATGGTACATCTTGGTACTACTAGGGCGCATCATGTACATTGAGGAATGAGCTTCCTTAAGAACCATTTTCCTTAGTCATCACCATTTGGAACCATTATCTTATTATGAAAACAAATTGTCCCATCCTCTGACTTATGGAAGCCATCATGCTTCCCGCTACCAAACTCTGATTTCATATCATGTATCATAGTATCATTCCTTTGAGCGTCTCTGATCTTTTGCATCAAGGTAGGCTTCACCTACAATTGTGCCACTAGTCATGTCAACAAAGAAACCTCCAACTTCACATTCATCTGGTGAAGCGACACTAACATGTCCCGATTGTGACACACCACATAGTGTAAGTGTGCCTTGTCTGAAGATGATGATGAAGATGACTTCCCACTCAAAGCATCAACCACCACATTCTCCTTCTCTGGATGATAACCTACCTTGCAATTGTAGTCCTTGATCATCTCCATCCATCTTCTCTACCTCATGTTTAGATCCTGCTTTGAGAAGATATATTGAAGGTTCTTGTGGTCAGTGAAGATCTAACACTTCTCTTTGTACAAATAGTTCCTCCAAATCTTCAAGGCATGAACCACGATATAAAGGATCTAGTTCTTGTGTCTAGTAGTTCTCCTTATGTTTCTTAAGTTGTCGTAAAGCAAAAGAAATCACATTCTTATCCTTCATCAGCAAGCATCCCAAACCGTTCTTTGAAGCATCACAAAAGACTATGTAGCCCTTCCCTTGCTATGGAAGCACTAACAGTGGAGCACTGGTCAAACGTCTCCTTCAACAACTGGAAAGAACGTTGACACTTGTCATCCCAAATAAAAGGAACACTTTTCCTAGTTAGCTTCGTTAGGGGTAACGCTACAAAATTGAAATTCTTAATGAATCTCCTGTAGTAACCTGCCAAACCTAGGAAGCTTCAGACTTCCATTGGTATCTTGGGTTGTTCCCACTCCAGCACTAACTGTACTTTCTTCAGGTCTATGCAAACACCCTTAGAATATATGATGTACCCTAGAAAAGATACCTCGATCAACCAGAACTCACACTTAGTGAACTCGACATACAACTGGTGCTGCCTCAACAACATCAACGCCTGGCGTAGGTGTTGCTCATGTTGTTGTTTGTCCTTGGAGTATATTAAGATATCATCTATAAACACGACCAAAAACTGATCTAGATACGAATTGAACACCTTGTTCATCAGATCCATAAAAGTTATTGGTGCATTGGTCAATCCAAATGAAATAAACCACAAACTCGTTGTGACAAGACCTAATCCTAAAAGTTGTCTTAGGTATGTCATCTCCTTGATCCTCAGATGGAGATATCATGATCTTAGATCTATCTTGGAAAACATTATAGCACCTCTGAACTGGTCAAAAAGACCACCAACCCTCGGCAATGGGTACATATTCTTGATGAAACCCTTCTCTAACTACTACTGCAACTATTTTTACTACTCGTACATCTCTGCCGGTGCCATCTTGTAAGGTGACTATTCTATGGGTTGTGTTCCAGGAACAAGATTGATCTCAAAATCAAACTCTCTATGAGGTGGAATACTAAGAAACTCACCAGGAAAGACATCCTCAAACTCTATAGGTAACTCTTAGATACTAAGACCTCTCACCTTAGTATCCATAATATGTGCCAAGAAAGCCTTGCATCCTTGTCTTATCAACCTCTATACTATCACAATTGACACCAAACACGTAAGAAGAATCTTCCTGTATCCTTGGAAGATCACCCTACTTCCACTTCAGAAGGACCATAGGTCTATTCTCGATGAACCAATTACGAGAGAGTGCATTGTCAAGATCTAGGGAAATAGATCTAATTAGAAACATGACATCTCATGCACTGATTAGATAAAATAATATGATGGGGTTCCATAGATAATGTAGAAAATTTTTGAGAGTAGGGAAATAAGGTTTGAAATCAAGGATGTATCCAATAAGGCACATTCTCCTTCTGTTCGGAGTTTGGTAAATGGATCTTACCATCAACCATGTCGACAAGTTTCTTTGTCAGTGGTAGAGGAATGTTAGCAGCACCAAAATATGGTAGATCCATCTAGATTTTTGACCCTGGGGAGAAAAATGAGGCACTATGATCTTCATTTGTGGCCTACTCCATCACCTTTCTTCCTCCATAGCATACTTGGCCGGCATGACAACAGTTGGTGATGGAGAATCACATCTTGACTTGCACCACCAATTTCCTCCATTATGTTCCTTTTATGCTGACTTAGATTATATTAGTACTAATTGGAGTCTAGAATTGTATTATGTTAGTAAATATCCCTTTTCTAGAGGTTTTTAGACAATTTAATTAGTTAAGTTTCCTAGTGGGGACTAGTTTTATAATCTCACCAGGTTTTGCCCTTGATTTGAACTCCACAATATTCATAGCTGTAGTGGATGAAGGAAAATAGATCAATACATGATATGGTAATAAAATTGTTTGAAAAGGGAAATAAGTACATTCAACGTGTACTTATCATTCTACTAGAGAGATAAAAATGCCAAATGGCCTCAAAAAGAGAAATTGATAATAGAATCAGATTCCTCACGTCTTAGTTATCTTATGTGTCGATTAGACATCAATTTCTCATCCCGTTCAACTAGAAAAAAGACAATGATTAGCTTATTTTTAGTTTATGTAATCAATCAACCACGTTGTTCTTTAAGGCTCCATATTATATTGCATGTCATGTTGTTGGGTTGTTTTTGCATGTAGGGTCTGGGTTGACAATCTAACAACTCACTTTTTGTGTCCATCTAATCATAGGCAGAGCCATCATCTCCTTCCTCCCACTCAAGCTTCCATTATTCTCCCAATGAACATCTCTCTCTCACTCTCTCCCTAGTTCTTCCTATCTGATGCTCCATTTCTTCTACTTCCATTCACTTTATCTTCCTCTCCTCCTCCTAAATCTCATGAACCCAAGTTGTAAGGTCATTTCCACTTGATCTACAAATGTCCAACTCCCCCTCTACACTACCTCTACATCTAGAGGCCTCATTTAGCCTTCTAACATAAATCCCACCTAATTATAATCACCCAAAAAAGCTTTCCATTCACTCTTCCATCACCTCACACACTCAATTTCTCTAAAGACCTCATTAGTAGATTGTATGAGATTGACATTCTTCTTGGGTGACCTGGCAATTATCGCATATGCTCGTAGTAGCATATCCTAGTTAACCACACATTGAGTGCCTCTATCTACCCTCTTTCTTTCCATATCTTTACTTCCTTGTGGTTTTCACTTGACTCTTCTACCAAGCTCCACCTTTCATGCTTCCTTCTCCAGACTCTGAGAAGAGATGTAGATGCCCTTCTACTTTGGAATGGACGCCAATATTTTCACAAGGTTATTGCAAAGCTTCAGGGTGCTTTGTGTTGGTATATGTATGCCCGTAGAGCCATACCAAGCGATTGCATGGATTCGGATATTAATTAATCAATTAATGCGATTATTTGGTTAATTAATGAATTCCGGAATATTCTAATTAATCCACAAGCATTTTAATTAACACAATATTTCTGTTTACCGATGGGTTTAGGAAACCCTATTTCCCTTTGTATCCTATTTAAAGGAGGATTGACGGCCGATATCTATATAAGATAGAGAGAGGCTTTTCCATTTACACTCACACAGGTAAACCCTAGCCGTCATTGTCTTTAAGAGAGAAAGGAGAGAAACACACCGCTAGCACGCCGCCACAGAGACACGACTCCTTCCCGCCGGCTTGGGAAGCACGACGTGGAGTTCCGTCCATCCGCGTGGACGAAGTAGAGACACAGACACCTTGACGCCTACGTTCGAAGGACATTGACGACCACCACCTGTACGCACTACGAGCGGCGTACATCACTGCCGCAAAGGAGCGCCGCCGGATCAACTTGTGACAGCGAACGAGAGAGAAGTTCCGTACGTGTAGGTTAGCAGTGTTTCACCGTCATACAACGAGATATCGCCGGTCTTGCTCTGCGATAAGGTATATCCCGTAAACAATCCTTCTAAATACGTTGTTGTCGACAAGATCCTGTTTCGGGTTGCGTGGATTTATTGCTTCCGCCGCGCATGTTTTCTCCACAAAACCCAACAGTGGTATCAGAGCAGCGTCAATCTACGACGTATTTGGATTAGTTTCGATATGATCGAATCACTGTATACTATTTTTATGTTGCATACGATGCGAATTAAACCTGCTAATGTGCAAATCTAAACCTAATTGCACATACACCGCAGGCTTCTGTTTTTGACGTTTTGGACGGGGTCGACTATGGAAAATATTGATTTTCCTAAGTGCACGGAAGTGAAATTCCGTAGACCTTTCAGGGGCTCTTCCCCTGAGACCCCGCTAGGGGCGGCCTCCCCTCGACCCCCGCCCGCACAGGGGCGATGCCCTTGTGTACACCGCATTGTCTGCGTGGGAGTCAAAAAAATTTATTTAATGGGGAATGTCCCGCATTAAAAGTACTACAATTTTAATATGTATATACGTATATGTAGATATACCTATGATAGCATACACGTCGCCTTTAAAATCTATTTTATGTGGTGAGTGCATGCACGGTTATGGCCTAGTATCCCCTTTTGTGAATGTTGTGAATGAATGTGGATGTCAATCTTGTGGATATGTTTGTTTGTGAATTCTATGGATGTATAATGGTTACATATGGATCCTTTGTATAAAGTATTTGGCTTGCATGCCGAGCCTCATCTCTTATTTCAAAGTGTAATTAATTCTTTCCTTTTATATTTGTACTCACACGATATGATAGAGATAGGATTAGTTTTAGTTTTTGTAAACTTGATGTAAGGAGGCCACTTGAAGATCCAACTCCAAGGAGTGTCCATGGAGAAGCACCATGAAGATCTAATTCCAAGAAGCAACCTGAAGATCCAACTCCAAGGAGCGTCCATGGAGAAGTAACAAGAAGATCCAATTCCAAGAAGAAACTTGAAGTTCCAACCTCACGAAGCATCCATGAAGTTGTTCTTTGTAATGTTGATCATTACAGGATTACAGGTTGATTCACAGGTGTTGCATGAGATGCATAAGACCATAGGTGGACCATAATCCTTTGTTGCTCCAAAGGATTACAATAGTATGGCCATAACCGATGTATTTGTGTTTTTGATTGCATGTCTATCGTTTGTGGTTGTGGATATAGTAGTATATGATACGTACTATAAGTATGTGGTGTTTGGATATGTATATGTATTGATAAAACCCCTCAATTAATAATATTAAGTTTTAGTTGCATTCCATAAAGCAACACACATGAAAAACTTGATCGACTATGTGTGGGCACGCCTCTGTGTGGTACACTATCTATCTCGTGGAAGTGTGATGGTGGGTGTGTGGGTCTGCCTCCGCAGGGTGCACACTCATCATGTTGGCTTATGGGTTAGACTTAAATAGGGAACCTTGATAGGATCAAGTACCTAGAGGAACACAGATGCATCATGGCAAGGAGTTGTGCATGATCATCTATCCAAGAGTTGCATATGATGCAATTGGCAAAAGTTTCCTACCTTAGTATTTGGTCTTTGACGCCGGCATTGGCTGGGCATTGATCCAATTATTTTGGGTCTTGGCTCACTAGAAGGTTGTGCGTTGCAATCTTCCGAGTTGATAGTGAGGGCTATCAATTTGAATAAAATAGTGGGAGCATAATTAATTAAAGGCCTATTTAATCTCGTTTATCAAATCTTTACAAGTCTAAATGTTTTGGACTAATTGCAAATTTTTATTTTGTAGCAATCAAATGGAAACCAACACTCACACTTTCTCGTTGCGATCGGTCCTTGAGAAGGACAAACTTACCAGAACCAACTTTCAAAACTGGTTTAGGATGCTGAGAATTGTTCTCACACATGAGCATAAGCTCTATGTCCTTGAAACACCAGAGCCAGAGGAGCCTGCCGTAAATGCGCCCAAGGATGAAAAGGATGCTTACAAGAAGCACCTTGATGATGCCGTTGATGTCAAGTGCCTGATGTTGTGCTCAATGAACTATGAGTTGCAAGAGCAACATGAGAACATGAATGTCATGGAGATGGTAACACATCTCAAGAACATGTATCAACATCAAGAAAGACAGGAGAGATATGATGTCTCAAAGGCTTTGTTCAAAAGCAATATGAAAGAGGGAGACTCAGTTGGCACCCATATACTCACCCTGATTGGGTACGTGGAAAGCCTATCCAAGCTGGGATTTCCCCTAGGTCAAGAGTTGGCCACTGATGTGATTCTACAATCGTTTCCTGAATCATATAATCATTTTGTCATGAACTACAACATGAACAATTTTGACAAGCCGTTGTCAGAATTGTTAGGCATGTTGAGGACAGCTGAAGCACATATGAAGAAAGACAAGCCCAAGTCTGTGATGGTGATCAACAAGGCAAAGGGAAAGTCAAAAGGTAAAAGCAAGGCTAAGAAAGGTTCTAAAGTCGGGAAGAAGCCAAAGTCATCCACGCTCAAAGCTAAAGGTGGGATCTCCAAAGAAGGCAGTTGTCACCATTGTCACCAGCCTAGACATTGGAAAAGAAACTGTCCTC
Organism: Alisma plantago-aquatica; assembly: GCA_963693085.1. Lineage (NCBI taxonomy): Eukaryota > Viridiplantae > Streptophyta > Magnoliopsida > Alismatales > Alismataceae > Alisma > Alisma plantago-aquatica. Next base: position 565,698,086 of record OY856410.1, on the reverse strand, counting down.
TCTACCTGGAGGAATTGAGGAAGAAGAAGCAGGGGATAGAGATCTCCACTTCAGGTATATATGCTATTGAAATAAACTTAAATACTTCTTCATCATGGGTATTGGATACCGGATGTGGATCTCACATATGTTCTAATATACAGGATCTGATAAGAAGTAAGCCTTTACGAAAGGGCCAAGTCGAGCTGCGGGTTGCTAATGGAGCAAGAGTTGCTGCCACCGCAGTTGGAGTTATTAGTTTATCTTTGCCTACGGGCCTTGTAATAGAATTAGATAATTGCTATTATGTACCTACCATTAATAGAAATATTATTTCTGTATCTTATATGGACAAGAGTGGATTTGAATTTCACATTAAGAATGGAATTATTTCTATATCTAAAGATGAGATCTTTTATGGCAATGCCCCTATGTCTTATGGTATCTACTTGTTAGAACTTGAGACTAGCATATATAACGTAAATACTAAAAGGTTAAAACTTGGAAACTCAAACAAAACATTCTTATGGCATTATCGTCTTGGGCACATAAATGAGAAGCACATATCTAGACTCCATAAGGATGGTTATCTAGACTCTTTTGATTTTGAATCATTAGAGACATGTGAAGCATGTTTATTAGGGAAGATGACTAAAACTCCTTTCACTGGACACAGTGAGAGAGCCAGTGATTTGTTAGGGCTCATACATACTGATGTATGTGGACCTTTTAGATCAAATGCTAGAGGAGGCTATCAATACTTCATTACCTTCACTGATGACCTCAGTAGGTATGGCTATGTATATCTTATGAAACACAAGTCAGAAACTCTTGAAATGTTCAAGACTTTCATGAATGAAGTAGAAAAGCAACTTGGTAAGAGTATTAAAGCACTCTGTTCAGATCGAGGTGGCAAATACTTAAGCCAAGAGTTTGAGGACCTTCTGAGAGACCATGGTATTGTATCACAATGGACTCCACCTGGTACACCACAACATAATGGTGTGTCAGAAAGAAGGAATCGTACATTATTAGACATGGTACGATCAATGATGAGTTCAGTCGAACTTCCAATATCGTTCTGGGGATATGCTCTTGAAACTGCAGCATTTACACTTAACCGTGTACCTTCCAAATCGGTTCAAAAGACACCATATGAGATATGGAATGGGAATCGTCCCAATTTGTCTATGTTAAAGATTTGGGGATGTGAAGCTTATGTTAGGAAACAATTTCCTGAAAAGCTTGGACCCAAATCGGAAAAATGCTATTTTGTTGGATACCCCAAGGAAACTCGGGGATACTACTTCTACACACCAACTGACAACAAAGTGTTTGTTGCTAGGACTGCTGTATTTTTTGAAAAGGAATTTATTTCCAAAGGAATTAGTGGGAGGAATGTAGAGCTCGAAGAAGTTCGAGACCAACAAGAAAGCATAGAACCTGAGGAGGTACATAAGGAACATGAAGACTCACAAGTTGTTGTGGAATTTCAAGTTCCAAATGTAACACAGGAACCTCATAGGTCTAGTAGGACACGACTTGAGCCTGAGAGATTTGGATTTCTTGTGACTCCAGATAGTGACGAATTGGGCATAGCAGATGAGCCAACTTCCAATCTAGAAGCTACTAAGGGACCAAAATTTGAGAAATGGCTCGAAGCCATGAGATCTGAGATGGAATCCATGTACACCAACAAGGTATGGACCTTGGTGGATCCACCCAAAGGGGTAAGACCCATAGGGTGCAAGTGGGTCTTTAAGAAGAAGACTGACATGGATGGAAATGTTCAAACCTATAAAGGTAGATTGGTTGCGAAAGGATTCCGTCAAATTCAAGGTGTTGATTATGACGAGACCTTCTCACCAGTTGCCATGGTTAAATCCATCAGGATCATGCTTGCCATTGCAGCTTATCATGACTATGAGATTTGGTAGATGGATGTTAAAACAACATTCCTTAATGGGAATTTACTCGAGGATGTGTAAATGACACAACCTGAGGGTTTTATCAATCCAAAGGAAGCCAATAAAGTCTGTAAGCTACAAAGGTCAATCAATGGATTGAAGCAAGCATCTCGGAGCTAGAATCTACGTTTTGATGAAGTAGTCAAAAAGTTTGGCTTTAGTCAAAATGAAGATGAACCTTGTGTTTACAAAAGGGTTAGTGGGAGCACAATCGTATTTCTCATATTGTTTGTGGATGACATACTATTGATGGGAAATGACATCCCTACTCTTCAGACAGTAAAAGGTTGGCTAGGGAAGACTTTCTCTATGAAGGATTTAGGCGACGCATCCTATATACTTGGGATCAAGATCTATAGAGATAGATCTAGAAGGTTTCTAGGCCTAAGCCAGAGCACATACATTGACAAGGTGCTAAAGAGGTTTAGCATGGAGGGTTCTAAGAGAGGTAACTTGCCCATGTCCGATGGGATTACAATCTCTAAAGCCCAGTGTCCTAGTTCATGTGATGAACGGGCACACATGAGTAAGATTCCATATGCATCAACAATTAGATCTATCATGTATGCAATGTTATGTACTCGTCCTGATGTGTCGTATGCTTTGAGCATGACGAGCCGGTATCAGTCAGATCCAGGTGAATGTCATTGGACAGCCGTAAAGAACATCCTAAAGTACTTGAGAAGGACTAAGGATCAATTCTTGGTATACGGTGGTGAGGAAGAGCTCGTGGTAAAGGGTTACACCGATGCTAGATTCCAAACTGACAAAGATGACTACAGATCACAATCTAGATTTATGTTTTGCCTGAACAATGGAGCTGTGAGATGGAAGAGTTCCAAGTAAGAGACTGTTGTGGATTCTACAATAGAGGCCGAATATATTGCCGCATCTAATGCTGCGAAGGAAGCTGTGTGGATCAAGAAGTTCATTTTTGAACTTGGAGTGGTTCCAAGCGATGGTGATGCAATTGAGTTGTTTTGCGACAACAATGGAGCAATTGCACAGGCTAAAGAACCAAGATCACACCAACATTCCAAACATATTCTACGGCGGTTCCATCTCATACGAGAGATTGTACAACGAGGAGATGTGAAGATTTGCAGAGTACCTATAGAAAGCAATGTGGCTGACCCGCTCACAAAAGCACTTTCACAACAGAAACATGACAGACATGTTCGATCATTTGGATTGAGATTCATGAGTGATTGGGTATAAGTGTAAGTGGGAATCTGTTGGTATGTATGCCCATAGAGACTATCATTCGATGATTGTAATGGGATACTATGTAAACGATTTGTAATACTACATTGATCATATCAATAAAGGCAAGTTTCCAATCTATATGTTTGTGTTTTATATTGTGAGATGACCATAAAACTTATAGATGTCTATAGAATGATATACTCAATGACATATGTCTTTGGGTTGATGACCTGAACAGTGAGATCATATGTATGCTAAGAGTATGTATTCTTGTTTTGTCCCTAATCGGTTGTTATTGTGGAAATATCCATAGACATCAATAACACATAAGATTAGAATGTATGTTGGTTGATGGAAGAGTCTCACTATCCATGATATGGAGATATCAAACCAAATACATAGATACTTGTTAGAGAACAGTGTATCAGATAGACCCACCTTGAGAGTGACACATGGATACCATGATTGGGAGTTAGAGTCACATCTCATAATGATGGTGGTGATTGTGGTTCTTAGACCTATAGTCACTACACTTATCACATGTCGTTCGGTGTACTTTGACATCATCCATCGTGGTCCTGAATAAGGATTGCCATAAAGATGGTGCTTGGGTGCACTGTGACACATGGGGATGACTCTGAGTGATGTAGATGGAATTTGTCCTTCCTATGGGAGTTTGATATTCTGACCACTTGATAAGCAAGACTGAGAAATGCATGGCCATGCTGATGCTAGTCAATATGTGATATTGAGCTTACATATATCTCAGACAGTCTGCTCTAGTTCAAGGAACATGGATTGAACATTGAAAAGGATAACAATTCCATGACTCGAGTTCAATTCAGATATCTGTGACAAAAGAACTATATAATCACTGTAACACCAGTCATGAATGATAGGTTAAGTTGTTCTCCAACTTCTCCAATTACTTGGGTAGCAATGAAGTCTTTCTAGATACCAATCATTGCTTGTGAAATCATAATATGATTATGGATATCACTGCCAACGTAATTTGGAGCCTACTGGGTCACACACATAGGATGTGTTGGAATAGGAGTATAATTGTGGATGTGATTGGAATTGCTCCGAATCACATTGATGACTAAAATGTTTATGTAATGGATTAGAATAATATTGGAGTGACTGGCTCTAAGTGCAAGTGGGATTCTGTTGGTATATGTATGCCCATAGAGCCATCCCAAGCGATTGCATGGAGTTGGATATTAATTAATCAATTAATGCGATTATTTGGTTAATTAATGAATTTCAGAATATTCTAATTAATCCCCGAGCGTTTTAATTAACGCAACGTTTCTGTTTACCGATGGGTTTAGGAAACCCTATTTCCCTTCGTATCCTGTTTAAAGGAGGATTGACAGCTGATATCTATATAAGACAGAGAGAGGCTTTTCAGTTTACACTCACGCACGTAAACCCTAGCCGTCACCATCCTTAGGAGAGAAAGGAGAGAAATGTGCCGCTAGCACGCCGCCGCAGAGACACGACTCCTTCCCATCGGCTTGGGAAGCGCGACGTGGAGTTCCATCCATCCGTGTGGATGAAGTAGAGACACAGACGCTTTGACACCTGCGTTCCGAGGATGTCGACGACCACCACCTGTACGCGCTATGAGCGGCGTACATCACTGCCGCAAAGGAGCACCGCTGGATCAACCTACGATAGGGAACATGAGAGAAGTTCCATCCGTGTAGGTTAGCAGTGTTGCACCGTCGTGCAACGAGATATCGCCGGACTTGCTCTGCGATAAGGTATATCCCGTAAACAATCCTTCTAAATATGTTGTTGTCGACATGATCCTGTTTCAGGTTGCGTGGATTTTATTGCTTCCGCCGCACATGTTTTCTCCACAAAACCCAACACTTTGTATGTTTAAAGTCGTATACACATCAACGATTTTGGTTCTCAAGCCCCTTGGTTTGTACTTATTTGACACCATTTCATTTTACTTGTATTAAACTCTATTTTCACATGGTTTCTTAACAGGTGACCTCATTGTGGCTTCCCAAATTTGTGCCACTCTATGGAAAGCATGCATGACTGGTCCTTATCCCCACTAGACACACTATTCCCCTACCTTTATGATGGAGCTCCCTATTTTCTACTCTGGTGGTCCCCTGGACCTGAGCCTCAGTCTATCAAAATTGGCTCGGTGATGTGGATTATTATCACACTGCAAATTCACTAGGAATATAATTCCTAGAGTTTACCAAAACCAAAGTGCAATAATACCATCAGCAAGCAGACAAATCTTTTGCAATATAGTTGAGGATAGAATCCCAAAGGACAACATTTTGAAGAACTATATAATCAAAGTAACCTAAGAAGAATTAGTATTTATCACAAAAGTGAGATTGGGCTATTTAATCTAAGGTTGCAAGAATATAAAGAGCTATATTAAGGTTATAATTATCAATGGATGGAAAAACTAGGGTGTAACTGGGTTTCACTGTCACTACTCGAATCTATGCAATCATTCAAATCCAAACTTGTATGAAGATATAATTGGAGTTATGCAAGTTTCCCATTTCGATGTCAGAAACTTGCATGAGTAGATTTCACTGTAAGCTCGATGTCTCGTTACTTACGGATCCTCTATCCACTACTTCAGATACTTTTTGTCGGAAGTTCTCGTCATGGTGTCAACCAAAGCAAATCAGTGTTCAAATCTTAAACATTGAAGTTCTCATGGTAAAAGATTATAATAAATCACATAAAGAGGGTGATCGATCCACAAAACATGCAAAAAAAATGATTGGCTATGAATTATATGAGTTCATATAAGAATTGTAACATGAAGGAATTTGCAAGAAATGGGTAGTGGGGCTAGTCCCCACACCCCAATAAAAAACTACTACCTCGACATGGCAAGATTAATATCATAAGAAGAGGAAGAGGACACCATCATAGTCATGATGCAAATAGAAGTGGCTTGGCATGTTGTGCGATAACAAACTTCCTTCCTTCTTTCTCCTTTAGTAATTAACCCTGGCTTGTAGTAGAAGTAGGTGGAGGAACATCAGCTCACAGAAGAGATCGATCACCTTGGAGAAGGAGGTCGATGGCTTTGGAGTTACGGATGGAAGGAGATCTGTTGATCTATGCTTGGGGTCAATAGGTGTCGAACAGCTAGGTCGATAGAACTAGCTTTATCGACAGGTCTCATCCTTGATCTGATCTCAGTGGCAACGTTTTGACGTTTCTGTCTCTAGAAAATTTGAGATGAGTTGTATGGCTGTGTTGGGGGCCTATATATAGAGTCGAGGTTGTCGACCTCTTGTGTTCCCTATCCATGTTGACAACTTCTTTGATCGATTGTTTTGTCGACCTTAAGGGTCGATGGGTCTATTAGTCATGACTTTTTAACTTCTTTTCATCTTCTTAGAGGTCGATGGAACTGTAGACCTTGTGGGTCGATAAGTCTATCAGTTGAGTTGTGGTTGTCGACGAGAGCGTCGACAACATGGTGTCGATAATGATGTCGAGCAGGGAGGTCGATACTACTATCGAGAATTGAGTGTCAGGGTGGTCGGCAAGGCTGTCGACCTTTTGATTTCTCATCAATTTTGATGTAGACTACCATGTCAATCGACATGTTGAAATTATCCTTGGACACAAAATTTTGTGTATCATTTTGCCTTCTGAAAGTACTCAAAATCCATTTTTTTTCTGGGGCGCTACCCCACACCCCACGAGAGGCATCCTTCTCTCGACTCTTTCCAGCTAAAGGGCAGTAGGACCCACTAGGAAAACTTGCTCAAAATTAACATATAAACCTAAGTAGATCAAAACAAAGTTATTCTTGATGAAAACTAAGCTACATGAATGCTAAACTAGATTAATTATGCATCTAAAACTAGTATGAATATGTAATCATCACTCGGTCCCAGGAGTTATGAGCTTCTTGGCCAAACATTATTATAATGAGAGAAGGGTTTTTACCCATGGAAGCAAATTCTAGTCGAGTTGTTTCTATCATAGAATGAGGAGGAAGGGGATAATCCCCATAAAATTTCTCCCATCTACCCTAGTGTGGCTACATGTTAGTATTTTTAGGTTGAGGGTAATGACATATTTTAGTCTTTGCATTCTCTCTTTTATGTTGGACAATCAAACGAGAAAGTTGCTTATAATACATTGTGACACCATGTTAGTTAATACTACATTTCCAGTAATTATTTGCTAATGAAGCACCATAGCTTGGAGTTGTCGTTTCTTTGTTCTTGAGGTGTCCATATTTTTTCACCATCACCTTCCTCTAGTGTATTTTTTTTGAGTTCTATACTCCCAACAAACACGAGAAAAAGAGCCTTGTGTTGAACTCTTTCCAGTTTAATATTTAAGCCCATGTCCCTCCTATCAACTATTATCTTCCTCCATAAGAATGTGCTTCTTTTTTTGTTCGACGTTGCTTCCCCATGTGAACACTACTATAGAAGCAACATTCAGTGTCACTTTTTTGGGCATCGGTTATTAAGGTAAACTGACGCCTATATTAGTCAACGTCGGATATTTAGGAAAACCGACGTCTATCATCGAAGACCAGCCAGACACGGGTACCACTTTGTATTCAGCGTCGGTTGGATATAACAATCTGATGCCTAAAATCGCCCGCGAAATCCAAATTTCGAGCGAAAAAAATTTGCGTCACATACAACGTCGATTTTTTCAATAATCACCGACGCCTATCCAAGAAGGATATTTCCACGAAAAGTTCCGCTTTCGGTGTCGGTCAATCCTTTGATAACCGACGCTGATAATAGTTCCCGCCAAATAATTTAGGGCAAAGATTGTCTAATTTGGACGTTGGTTTTTTCCTATCAACCGATGCTAAAGATGAATCGACGTCGGTTATCTACAGAACAACCGACACAGTTTACTTTGGCGTCGGTTTTGTGTAATGACCAATGCCGATTGGTTACTTATTAGCACCCGCGCGAAGCATACTCTTCCCCTTTCTCTGTTTCACTGCAATCGAACGTCGATTTTAGGTCTGGTGATTCCGGTAAGCAAGCACCCACCGCCGCCGCCACTCCTTCCCCCTGCTTGCGCGCCACCACCTGGCACTCCTACTACAACGACTGACTACTTGCTCGCCTCTGACACTGTCTCCTGGTCGCCTCTGACACTGCCTCCTGGTCGCCCAACCGCTCACCGCCGATGCTCCTCTCCTCACTGTCGCTGCTCTCTCCTCGCCGGTGCTCTATTCCTGGTCGCTCGCTCACCTGGTACCCTTCTTCTTCCTCTTCCTGCTTAGACAATTGGGTTTCTCTGGATTGCTCCTTGCTCCTGCCCCCCTACCCCTCTTCCTGCTTCTTCCTCCTCTTCTCATTTTTAATTGAGTTGTACATGCATCAAAATCATTCCTAATTCATATAAGCTCTGTATGTATGTACTACTGCACCCATTTACATCTTTATGTATGAACTGCTGCACCTATATTACGTATTTATCATTTGTACATACATTGATGCTCTACTATGAACTCAACCACTAATATTTACTGATACATTATACTTGTACCTATACATACATTCATACCTTAGTTTTTCTTGTATTGTTATGCGTTCAACTAATGTATTATCTATGTATATGTACTTTGTAGTTTGCAATACATATAATGGTATAATGTACATACCATGTACTACCTACTACTGTATAATGCATATTCTATACTATGTTTCAGGAATTAATTGATCATCTACTGCTGCCCGCCGTCTGCTCACCTGCCTACTTGCCTGCCTACTCGCCTACCCTCCGTCTCACCCTCTCTCCCTTCTGACGCCCGACTGGGCTCAAAAAGAGGTAAACGTCCCCCAGAACCCTGATTAAAAGCCCCTTTAGAGTATTAAAATGATTCAACTTGTACACTTGTTAAATTTGAATTTATAAATCCTATGAAATGATATCACCCCACAAAATCAGTAGTCACTATTATGTCTTGTACACTCTAGAATCAAGATCTAATACTCTTATGCCCATTCTAGTGGATTATTATGACCTATGATGACCTAACATTAAACCATGCTCTTAATGATATGATTTTGTTGGCCTAAAAACCCATCCAAGATTTACTCATTAGGAGTAAATCTTGGATAGTCCCCGATTTGGGGTTCTTGAACACCTAATCTCACTTAGGATGTAAGTGTATAATGTGTATTGGGTTTTCGAGAAAATTTCGGCAACATTTCCCCGTTTCTTCTCTAAGTACATATGTACTTAGAGAACAACGGGGAAATGCTACCTAAATTTTCTCGAAAAACCAATACGCATTATACACTTACTAGTTTGATTAGGTGTTCAAGGATGGGATAGGTGGTACACATTTATTATATATAAGAATGAAATCACATGTATTTATGAACCGTAGACCCTAATCTTGTCCTAATATATACTTATTTTCTCTTTGATCATAGAATGGATAGATCATGGATTTCCATTCCCATTCGCTGCACCCCATAGTTTATATCTGGTCTTGATCAGTTTATTAGATTTGCTGAGGAACATAGGAAAGAACATGGAGATAAGTTGTACTGTCCATGTAGGCATTGTGGTAATAACTTGAAACTCAGCACTGGTGATGAAATCAAAAGTCGTGTCACGTGCAACGGGATTGTACAAGGCTATACAGAATGGCACTGGCATGGAGAGATTTCAAACTCGAAATCAGTGGATGTCGATAGCAGTGCTTGGGTGGAAGAAGAAAATGCCTCCGATGACGTAGATGTGAACGAACCAGTTCCAGTAGACATCATTGATGTGATGCTGGATAGTTGTAGGGTAGAGCACACCGATCCACCTCCTATCTTTACAAACATTGTGCACGATGCTGAGATACCATTATACACAGGCTGTGCTAAGTTTACGAAGCTTAGCTCTATGTTGAGATTGTATAAGTTGAAAGCTAACAATAGATGGAGCGACAAAAGCTTCACTTCATTGTTGACTTTGTTGAAAGAAATGCTTCCTGAAGGAAACGAGCTGCCAATCTCAACATACCGGGTAAAGAAATTGTTGTGCCCAATGGGAATGGAGGCCAAGAAGATACACGCATGCCCGAATGATTGTGTATTATTTCAAAAGGACTATGTGGATTTGAAAGATTGTCCAAAATGTGGTGCGTCACGGTATAAATTGACGACTTTGGGGGAGTCCAAAACTGGTTCTCCTGCCAAGGTGATGTGGTATCTATATATAATATCACAGTTTCAACGCTGGTTTGCAAATCCAAAAGATGCGAAGAATTTGAGATGGCATGCAGATGTTAAGAAAAATAATGATGGGATCCTACAACATGTGTCTGATTCCCCACAGTGGAAGAAGATTGATCTATTGTACCCCAAATTTGGTGAAGAATATAGGAATCTAAGACTTGGGCTTTGTACAGATGGGATGAATCCATACAGGACATTGAGCAGCCAACATAGCACTTGGCCAGTCATGCTTGTTATATACAATCTTCCTCCCTGTCTATGTATGAAAAATAAGTACGTTATGCTGTCGTTGTTGATATCGGGCCCTAAACAACTCGAAAATGATATCGATGTTTATCTTGAACCTCTGATTGATGACTTAAAGAAACTTTGGGATGAAGGTGTGATGACCTATGATGCTTCAAGAAGAGAGACATTTCGTTTGCACGCAATGTTGTTTTGCACTATTAATGACTTTCCAGCATACGGGAATTTGTCTGGATATAGTGTCAAAGGAGCTAAAGCGTGTCCTATATGTGAAGAAAACACTGATTCAGTAAGACTAAAACATAGCGGCAAGACTGTATATCTTGGTCATCGAATGTTTCTTTCAAAATTCCATCTGTATCGTAGGAAGCGCAAAGCATTCAATGGATGGAATGATGAATGGAGTGCACCTAAACCTATACCAGGGGATGTTGTTTATGAAAGAGTAAAAGACATTGTCAATGAATTTGGTAAGAAATCACAATGTAGTATGGCCACACAGAGTGACAATTCTTCATTCAAGAAGAAGTCAATATTTTGGGATCTTCCTTATTGGAGTTCTTTGACAGTCAGACATTGTATCGATGTAATGCACGTTAAGAAAAATATTTGTGATAGCATCATTGGTACTCTGTTAAATATACCAGGTAAGACTAAAGATGGTATAAAATCCAGACTGGACCTATGTGAAATGAGAATAAGGTCAGAATTAACAGAATTACGTGAAATGGGTAATAAAAGAACATACTTACCTCCCGCTTGTTACACGTTGTCTAGAAAGGAGAAGAAAGATTTTTGTGAATGCTTGGTAAATGTTAAGGTGCCACAAGGTTACTCATCTAACATCTATAGATTGGTATCAATGAAAGATCTAAAGTTGATAGGTCTTAAATCTCATGATTGTCACACTCTAATGCAACAAATATTGCCAGTGGCAATTCGATCTATATTGCCGAAGCATGTAAGATTTGCAATCACCAGACTTTGTTTCTTTTTCAACAGTCTATGCACCAAAGTTATTGTCCCTGATACTCTCGATAATTTGCAAAGAGAAGTGGTTGTTACCCTATGTTAGCTTGAGATGTATTTCCCTCCTTCATTCTTTGATATCATGGTACATCTTGTTGTCCACATGACTAGGGAAGTGAAAATTTTGGGACCAATTTTCTAGCATTGGATGTATCCCTTTGAACGATACATGAGCATTTTTAAAGGTGATGTTCGAAACCGTTATCGGCCTGACGGGAGTATTATTGAAGGTTATGTGGCAAGAGAGGTTATGGATTTTTGCAATGACTTTCTGAGTGGTAATAACATTCCTGTTAATGACAAGAATATTGAGGAGGGCAAAGGAATTTTGGGATCACGGGTGAAAGTATTCAGCCATGAGCAGTTGGAATAAGATCACTTGTATATTTTACACAACATGGACGAAGTGAGTGTTTATATCGAGGAACATACCAATTTCATCAAGAGACAACATCCTTGAGCAAGTTCAATGTGGCTTGCCAGAGAGCATAACAAGACTTTTACTAAGTGGTTTGAAGATAAAGTCTTAAAGCAACTATCTCAAACACCAAATGATATTACGGAAATGATCAAATGCCTCACCTTTAAACCAAAACCAAATGTTATGTCTCATGAAGGGTTTGAAATTAATGGGTTCACATATTACACAAAGCGCCAAGATGATAAGAGTGTCGTCCAAAATAGTGGGGTCACTCTTCAAGCGTCGACTATGTATTTTGCAAGTGCAAAGGATAAGAGTCCACGTGAAGCTAAAATGTCATATTACGGTGTCATTGAAGACATATGGGAATTTGACTACATAGATTTCAGAATTCCACTCTTTAAATGTAATTGGGTTGATAACACCAAAGGAGTTATAGTGGATGAATTGGGTTTCACTTTAGTGAACTTTGAAAAGATTGGCGAGAAGGGTGAACCATTCATATTGGCATCACAGGTGAAACAAATATTCTATATCGATGATCCTGCAAATGATAAATGGTCAGTTGTTCTTCATGGTAAAAGACAGTTCACTGAAGATCCTATAGATGAAGAAGAGTATTATGATAAATATGATGACTCCAGTCCATTATCAGTTGGGTTGCCAACTCCACAAAATATTGAAGCTAATGATGACTTATATGTGCGCGGAGATCACAATGAAGGATTGTTAATTGATAAAAGATCACAATTTTAGAGGCATGCATGTTTATATTTTTTTATTGAAGCTAAATGTTTGCTTTTTTAATATCAATATCATTTTCTGATTTGATGTTTCATTATCTTCTAGTTAATACAAATGCTAAACGTTGTGGGAGGGTGCTAAAGAACTATATGACCAATCTCACCCGAGATTACATATGCAATGCTGAGAATAGGTTCTTGATTGATTCCAATTCTAGACATTGATCGGTATTTCACTAACTCTACACTAATAATTTTTGTTTGTATTCTCTTTGAAAAATAAATATAGGAAGAAGGAAGCTACACAGCAATGGAACTACTTGGACCCCAAAGACTGGGAGGACTTTGTTACCCAAAGAAAAACAGATGAATTCAAGGTATTAAGCGTCACTCCCAATTTAATTAATATACATTTTTATGTATTCACCTATTCAAGATTAACCTTTATTGTTACTAACCAAATCAATGTGCTAACTAACTAGGCTATCAACGATGCTCAACGATAACTACATGTTACGACCACACAATGGGTCCAAGAGGATATGCAGGCATTCACTAAAGACTACATGCTATGTAGGACGGCCATGACATAGCTATGCAGGCGTTCGCCAAAGGTTATATAGATATATAGGCAGCAAGTCATGAAACAGCAAAAGAAGCCACAATGAAGAGAAGCAGGATACAAATACAATACATAAAGTGCAGCACGCACAAGTGCTTCAGATTCATATAACAACATGACATACTAACACATATATAGTACATAACAACAGCAGCGCTGAATTTACATACAACACTAGCTTAGTACATATATAGTGGGACTAAGGTGACGATCCCACCTGCTAAAATAGGTTACCGACAACTACATGTTATGACTGGGAGGTCGTTATTCAACAAGCGTATGCATTAGCAGGAGGACAAATAGATTTCACCGTTTGTGGTGAAATATGTTTGTCCTCCTGCTAATGTATACGGATGCTGAATCACAACCTCCCAGTCGTAACATGTAGTTGTCGGTAACCTATTTTAGCAGGTGGGATCGTCACATTAGTCCTACTATATATGTACTAAGCTAGTGTTGTATGTAAATTCGGCGCTGCTGTTGTTATGCACTATATATGTGTTAGTCTGTCATGTTGTTATATGAATCTGAAGCACTTATCCATGCTGCACTTTATGTATTTTGTAAATGAATATAGATGTATTTTGTTATATGCATCTGAATGTTTATAGATGTATTTGAATGTTTCTACATGTGTGAATGTGAGAATTGAATTGATGTCTGAATGTATCAATGTATCTACTTGTGTGAAAAGTATATTTTTTTGATTTTGTAGGTTTGTGGCCTATTTGTTGGCTGATATCAATGGATGTTGTAAATCTGCAGTTTAGAAAACTGAACTGTAGGTTCTCTTCCTGCTGACCAGCCACAGTAGGCCTGCAAACTGATAAAAAAAATTAAAATGAAGGCGTCAATTATTTATAGAAAACTGTCATCAAAGGCTTACAACGTCGGTTATTGTATAAAAACCACCGCCCAATGTGACAAACAACCTGACCGTGCAGGAAAGCACGACCGTGGTGGAAAATGGCGTCAGTTATTCGTACAAAACCGATGTCGGTCGTACTAAACACGACCGTGCAGGGAAGCACGGCTGTGGTGTCTGGAAATATGGCGTCGGTTTTGATTGGTAAACCGACGCGGAAAGTGTAGTAGACGCCGCCCTTTTTGTGGCACGAACCCTTTTGGCGTCTTCTTACGAAACCTAACCGACACCTATAGTTGCCCTGCGGGCGCATTTTCAGTGGCGCGAAGTCTTTTGGCGTCGGTTGTAAAACCGATGCCGAAGAGTTTGAACTTTAGCGGCGCCCACATAGGCGTCGCTTGAGAACCGTCACTAAAAGGGGTTAAACAACCGACGCTAAAGACATGTTCTGTAGCAGTGGAAATTGTAGGTGTCACACACTTCCACCAATAAATTTGATGTTTGCCTGAGGTAAGTCAAGCACTGAGTTAAGGAGTTGCTTCGCTAAGTCACCCTTCCAAGAAATGTTATCGTTCAATTAAACCATGAAGCAATTTTCAATTCAACTGCGTTCATTTTTTATAGATACATATCTTTGTTGGCCCTCATTTTCCCTCGACTATTTACTTATGAGTAATTTTGATGAAGTCATATTTATTATTACTTTCATTATTCTTTTTATTTAAATTTTTGTATATTATCTTTTGCTACCATATTATATGTTTATATGTGCTATCATACTCATTTTGTGCATTTATTATTTATTTGTGTGTATTTTTGAAGTTGTGTAAATTATTTTTATTGATGTTAAATTTATGTAACTTATATTTTTATACAAATTTTTTTATTTACTTATGAGTAGCGTCACACATATTTTATGCATCATACTCTTTATTAATGTCTACTTTTTGTAAGTCATGTATATCATGCATATTTTTTGTGCAAAATATGTCCATATTATACTTATATGACTATTATATCTTTATGGATATCATTAGTCATATTCCTTGCATTGTGTTATTTATTATGAGTACTTTTATAAATCTATATATAGTATTATATTTTTTTGTTTGTGGTTTTATGTGTACTATTTATTTGTTTTGAGTATTATTTATTTATGAATACTATGATATAATATGCCATACATTTTGTAAAGTTATGTACATTATTGCTTTTATATTTTTGTGAATATATATGTACTCCTTTTATTGTGAGCATTATTTATATAAAAATACTATCATATACGAATATATATGTACTCCTTTTATTGTGAACATTATTTATATAAAAATATTATCATATATATTTTATATATTAAATTATTCAGCTAATTAGTCTTTTTATAAATTTATGTATAGTCTTATTATTATATATATCTATGTGTATTTTTGTTATATGTAATATTAAATTCATAGGCCAATATGTATACGATATTATTCAATCATAAGTGATATTTCAAAAAGTTAAATGACTATCTTTGTTAGGTTAGTTAATGTGTACTATTTTGATTGTGTGCATTATCATATACTAGGCATAAACCCGTGCTATGAACGGGTAGACTACAATGAGTAATTTATAGGTTAAACTTTCTAAAAAGAAGATGCAAAAATTTGTACAATATGTATTACAAGGTCTTATGATACATAGAGGGACCCATTTGTAATTTCAAGATATAAAGGAAAAAATTGCATCCAACCCCTCCGCATATTTTTTTTATATACTATAGATGAGTTTCTTTTATTTAGAATAGAAGAGATTATATATTCATCCCACTCTCTCTGGCAGGCCAACATATGTTCTAATCATAGTCAACTGGCAAGTCTAGCCAACTAGGCTTAACAGAAATGAATAATAGTACTAAGGTATTGAAAGCAGAAGAACTACTTGGACATGTGATATGCCCATTTGCTAGTGTTTGCAGAGTGGATTTGGAAATGTTATCCGATACCTTGTTGAGTGTCCTATGAATCAGGCCAAATCTACAAGATGCTAGTGGAAAAGTGAGGTGCTTGATTCTCTCCACGTAAGGCATGAACTTTAGTAAGATGGCTTGTCTATTGAATAACTCCACAGCCAACGCACAGTCTGAAACAATAAGCACATTAGTGGCTTGTAGCTTGGTGGCGAGAGAAGAAACTTGAGGAATAGATTGAACCTCAACATGTAGGGCACAATCACAGACGTGATGTAACCTTCTCCTAGTAGGCAACTACCTGAGGAATCAATGGCATGAATTCCCAGTCTTGTAGTGGTTTCCTTTTTCTTATACACTGCATCAGAAAACAAGATGATTGAGCTCAGAACAAGTCACACACATGATGCTTGAATCATCTCAAAAGTAGATCTCATGCAACTTTACCATTGTTAATCCTTGTTGTGCGGTTTGTGCTCCATCCATTATGAAGGAAGTCTTCATCTTCTTATAGTTCTATTGAATGGCATGAATCACTTGAGCAACACCATCCTAAGTACCACACCCCCAACACGCATCACATACAAGTGTAGGTCTAGATTTGGGTATGTGGCACACATGAGCAACTTTAGTCTGCTTTGTGATGGAGTTTGCTCGTTCTTTGATGAACTGTAACATGTTTGGGGTTTAGGGAGCACAACATTATGTAAAAATTCATTTCTCACCCACCAAATATGCCAACAAGCAGTGGCACAAAGAATGAAGATAAATGGTGAATATGTGGTGAGTTTTATGATGGTTAGAGCCTATTCTTCCTCCAACAGTGTGCACCAACGGGGCCATAGCCTGAGATCCCTCCAAATGGGACAACATAGCTTGCCCGAGATCCCTCCAAATGGGACAACATAGCTTGCAGTCTTTGAGACAGTGCATCAGGTCATGACCACAAAGTGGGTATTCTTGATTGGTTTCCATATGACGTCTAAACTTCTCCACATTCATTAGTAAGGCTTTGTGTTGCATGTTCCATAGAAACAACTTGATAAGTTCAGAAATATGTGACTTCCAAATCTGCTTTCAACATCCTTAGACTAGGGTCTCCTTCCCAAATCTAATCCATCTATATGCGGATCTTGAAGTTAAAGTGCCAGTAGTTTCAAAGGGCTAAAACTAGTTATCCTCCTCAAGGATTGGATTGGGTGGAGGAATCATAGCAATGTAGATCCAGAACTTTTCCAGAATATGGTTGAAAATGAACAGGGCCGTTGCATACATTTTAGAGGCCCCAGGGCGAAGATAAAAAATGGGCCCTCTGTATACTCTTATTTAACAAATTTAAATAAACACCAGTTTAGTCATAATTGTCAAAACTGTCATATAAAAAATTGAACATGTTCTTACAAATCAAACTAAAAAGAACATAAAAATTAAATATAGATATCTCCTTATCGAGCTTCAGTCATCATATAAAATGACTTCTTCGAGCCTTTCTAGATGCAAAATCTTGAATAACAGTGTCAACATCAATATTTTCCAACATATCCTTCTCAATGCATAACATTGCCAAACCGTTCAATCTTTCTTGAGACATTGATGATCTAAGATAGTTTTTCAGTAACTTTAGATTGAAAAAATTCATGTGAAGTCGCCGCTGGAAAAGAGGAACACAGGAGCGGACGAACCTGTTGGTTTCTAATGGAACCTATTTTATTTTATATATATATATGTCTGAGAGTCTAGGGAAAATTAGGGAACTCGAGCTCCAGAGTTGTAGGAAACCAGTCAAGTAAAATTAGAAAGGGAATTCGGCTTCTAATATTTTCAGGACAAATTACACCAAACCAGTCAGACCCTTAGGCTTTGATTGGTTCGTTGTAACTATAATTTTTAGGGAACTCATGTTCCAAGAACTTGAGTTCAGTCTTAGGAAATCAAAATCAGATCATTGGTTTGAAAGATAACTTTTCTTAGGCAAATGACTTCCATATGATTGGTATATTGTAACCGAGGAAGCTTTCCTCAAAGACTATTTGCCCTAACGCTATTCTCCATAGCTCTCATTTATACTATATGTTAATCAATTAATTCACAATAGTAACGAACCATGATGATAAAAAGTTCTAATGTCTTTTTATTGTATGTATACTCACAAAACTAGAAGATGACTTGGACACAAAGGGCATGCTTATGAACTATGTTTTAAATTACAATATTCAAATACAGAGTCATCATACTTATTCTTGAGTTTTTCTAATTCACTACCTGTGTGAAAACTCAGTTGTGCGGCTATGTAATCAGTTTCATCTATGCTAGATGAATAAAATAAAAAGAGAAAGCAAGATAAGAATACACAATCAAACAAAAACAGTGGGTGCTCTAGCAACGCAGTAAATCACATGGGTGTTTGAATGATTTTTCATCGCAGTGGCATCTGTTGCCGATTGACTAGACTAAATCATGAGAAAAGTCAAGAGTAGCAGTGCTCCAACCCAATCGATCATCAGCCTTTGATTTATTTATCCCCCACAACAAATAGATCAGTTGCCGATTGATCAAGGAAAAACGGCAAGAAAAATGAGGTGCAAATCAGAGAGGTGTGGCTGAAGAGGTACATGCCAGAAAAGTGAAGGCAAGATAGGAGTGGCTGAATGCTACCCATCATAGAGAAGCGTGGGTGAAAGGGGCGCAGGCGAGGAGAGAGATGCCATCGGGACAGATGCGCCGAACTTGTTTTCCACTCACTTTTCAGCAGAAGTCTGGAACTCTAGTTTATATATATGTCCAGAAGTCTATAGAAAATTAGGGAAGTCTAATTCCTAACTTTCTGATAACCAATCACACAAAACTAAACAGGGAACTTGACTTCCGGACCTTCCGGTCTTTTCCTAACAAGTAACATTGATTCAATCCCGTTCCATTTACAAATGTGTGTATTAGAAGAAGAAAAAAATTATGGGCCCCCTTCTTTGTTGTGCCCCTGGCCGTCGCCCATGTTGCCCCCCCCTAATGGGCCGACCCTAACAATGAATTGCCAGTTCCAGTTGCCCTCAAGTGAGACCATGTCTCGAACCTTCAAGTCAATAAGATAAGTTGGAATGCCATTGTTCAGGATCTCACTTTCAATAGTATTTGGACCACACAAATACCAGACCAAACATTTGTGGACGCACCATTCAAGATTGTCTTCACACTGACCTCCTTGGGGAGAGGTGAAACTTTTTTGATAAAAATCCAAAACATAGAGCCCTATTTTTTTAACTGCCCATGTTTTGTGAATTTTGCTCTCATGATCCTCACCGAAGGGACGTTCCTATTTTGAAGGAACTCATGTGCGTTTTTCATCATAAGAGCTTGATTGTAGTCTTTAGCATCTTTTATCCCATGTGTTTTTCACCATAAGAGTAAAGATGAGTTTCTTTAAACAATATATAATTTTAAAAATTAAAGACAAAAGTATAGTGTACACACATATGGACCAGTTTGTAATTTCAAAAAATGATGAAAAAATAGCATCGGACCCCGTTACATACTTTCTTATATAGTATAGATGAGTCTCCTTAAACAATATATAATTTTAAAATTTAAAGACAAAGGTGTAGTGTACACACAAGGACATGTTTATAATTTAAAAAATTAATGGAGAAAATTGCATCCAAATCTCTATGTAGGCTTTCTTATATAGTATATACACGTCTTCTTAAATAATATATAATTTAATTTTTTTTAAATGTAGTGTGCACACACCAGGACCCGTTTGTAATTTCATAAAATAATAAAGGAATTGCATCCAACCCCTCCTCACGCTTTCTTATATAGTATAGACTATATATAAGTCTCATAATATAATATAATTTAAAAAATTAAAGACTAAAGTGCAGTGTACACATATGAACCTGTTTGCAATTTCAAAAAATAATAAAGAAAATTTATAAGCAACCCCTTAGTGGGCTTTTCTATATAATATATATGAGTCTCTTAATACAATATATAATTTAAAAAATTATAGACAAAAGTTTGGCGTATACACATAAAAACCAGTATGTAATTTTAACAAATAATGGACGGAGTTCCATCCAACCCCGTCCATCAATTTTCTTATACAATATAGATAGATGAGTCTCCTAATACAATATATAATTTAAAAATTTAAAGACAAAAGTTTGATATACACACATAGGGACCAATATATAATTTTAATAAAAAATAGAGAAAACTACTTCCAGGCCCCTCTGTGAGCTTTCTTATATAGTATAGATAGATGAGTCTCCTAATATAATATTTAATTTTAAAAAATATAATATAAAAGTATGGTGTACACACAAAGTGACGATTACATAATTTAAAAAAATAGAAAAAGTTGCATCCAACCCCTTATGTGGACAAGTTTCTTAGATAAAAGGATGCGTTTGTGATTTATAAAATAGAAAAAGTTGCATCCAACCCCTAATTGATCTTTTTATTTAACTAGGCATTAACCCGCGCGTTGCGTGAGACTAGGAGTAATTAAAGTGGTTTTGTAAGAAAAAAATGTTTGTGAAACCACAGTTGAATCATCCATTGCGTACACATAAATAAATTGAGATGTAACTGATAATTACATCATGGTTTTATGAACATTAATAGATGGCTCAAATTTTACGATTTCGTAAATGTATCAACTTAAATATTATCCTTGTCGGATAAGGTCATGATGCTCCAACGACATTTGAGTAGGCCAACCACATATTTCAAATGATTTTTGAACGACATTTGGATAAGCTAATCACAAATTTCACATGTCAAGTGACATTCGGTGTGGAAGCTCTGATTTATCTTGTAAAAGCATCTAAATCTAGCTAAGCAAAGTTTAATTTGAATTTTTCGACACAAGAGACCCGTACGTACAATTTTCTTTTCCTTCTCTTATTAGTTTGGAATTTTCTTGACTTATGTGCATTATCACGAGATAGGTCTCCGTAACAATCCCCTCATATAATATTATAGCTGACTAATCATTGTTTGAAGGGTGGAATCTATAATGAAAATTGCATCCAACTCCCTCCATGAGCTTTCTTGTAGATGAGTCTCCTAATGTAATATATAATTTAAAAAATTAATGACAAAGATGTGGTATAACTACACAAGGAGATACATGGAATTTTCAAAAAATAATGGAGAATATTGTATCAAACTCCCTATGTATCTAAGAAAGCCATACAAAAGGGGTTGGATGTAATTTTCTCAATTACTTTTTGAAAATACATATTAGTCCTTTATGTTTAATTTTTGTCTATATTATATTAGGAGACCCGTATATACTTATATGTGGATGCAATTTCTTCTATTATTTTTGAAAATTATATACTGGTCTTTATGTGTGTACTCCACACTTTTGTTTTTAATTTTTTAAACTATACATTGTATTAAAAGATTCATCTATACTATATAAGAAAGTCCATGGAGGAGTTGGTTGTAATTTTTCTCTATTATTTTTAAAAATTACATACTGGCCCCTATGTGTACACCACAATTTTGTCTTTAATTTTTTAAATTATATATTGCAAGACGAGGCTCATCCATATTATATAAGAAAACCCGGAGTAGCTTGGACGAAATTTCCTCCAATATTTTTGAAATTATATATCGGTTCTTGTGTGTACATTACACTTTTGTCTTTAATTTTTTAAATTATATATTACATTAGGAGGCTCATCTATACTACATACAAATGCCTGCGAAGTGGGTTGATGAAATTTTATCTATTATTTTTTGAAATGACATAGTGGTCCTTGTGTGTGCACACCATAATTTTGTCTTTAATTTTTTGGATTAATATTAGGAGATTCATCTATACAATATAAGAAAGCCCATAGAGTGGGTTCAATGCAATTTTCCCCATTATATTTTGAAATTATATACTAGTCCCTGTATGTGTACACCACACTTTTGTCTTTAATTTTTTTAATTATATATTATATTAGGAGACCCATCTATACTATACAAAATGGTCAATAGAGGGGGTTGGATGTAATTTTCTCCATTAGTTTTTAAAACTACATATTGGTCCCTATGTGTGTACATGACACTTTTGTCTTTGATTTTTTAAATTATATATTGTAGTAGGAGGCTCATCTATACTATATAAGAAAATCTTAGAGTGGGTTGGATGTGGTTTTCTCCATTATTTTTTGCAATGACATTTTGGTCACTATGTGTACACCACACTTTTGTCTTTACTTTTTTTTTTAAAATTATATATTACATTAGGAGGCTCATCTATACTATATAAGAAAGACCGCAGAGGGGTTGGATTCAATTTTCTTCATTATTTTTTGAAAAATATTGGTCCCTATGCATGTACACCAAATACATATTTGTCTTTAGTTTCTTAAATTATATATTATATTAGGAAATTCATCTATACTATATAACAAAACCCACAGAAGCGGTTGGATATCCATTATTTTTTAAAATTACATATTAGCCCCTGTGCATATGAAAAGGCCTATTAAAATATGTATTGTTGCATCTTCTTTTCTCAAAATTTAATCTAGAAATACTCATTGCAGCCTAGTAAGGCACCCGTGCAGAAC
This sequence comes from Alisma plantago-aquatica, assembly GCA_963693085.1. NCBI lineage: Eukaryota > Viridiplantae > Streptophyta > Magnoliopsida > Alismatales > Alismataceae > Alisma > Alisma plantago-aquatica. The sequence continues at coordinate 565,675,253 of OY856410.1, read as the reverse complement.
AAGGTTTTGTGCCTAGTATCGTCACTTATTTATGACCAGTTCTCGTAAAGATATAAATATCCACACTTGTTAATTTCTTTCTTTTGTCCACCCTACTCGATCTTTTTATTTATGATTATTCTTTTGTCCACCCTACTTGATCTTTTTATTTATGATGTTTATGACCACTTTTCGTAAAGCTATATATCCCCACTGTGGAATTTAGTTTTTCTCGATATATGCAGTATTTGGTTACCTTAGGGTATGACTGGTTCAGTACAATTTGTTCGGAAAATACCGGAAGTAGAGTTCCCTTGACTGGTTCGAGTGAAAATTCAGAATATGAGTTCCCTAGGTTTTCTTGGACTTCCCACAATATATATACACTCTAAAAAACAAATTCCTGAGGAAACTAACCGGAAAAAAAGTTTCCTTCGTATCCGCATCTGGCACGCAACCGGCGACGTTCTACTAGAAGCTAGAAATATTCCAATCGCATCGGTAGGACACCACAGCCTCGACCCGACAACACCGGTCAGCCGCTACCAACTAGTGTGAAGAAGAACTCTAGCTGTAGATTAATCCTTCCGAGCCGAAAGAAATTTAAAGTTGCAGGTCAATCCTTTCGGTATATCCCTCTCGCGAGAGTACATAATGGACAAATCCCCACAAACTTACATTGACGCCATTGACAACTTGATCACACCACATAAACTCCTCCCCAATCTTTGCCCTAATTTTTGTCACTCTTCTGGATTAATCCTTCTATTTCTAAGAAAATTCAAGTTTCAAACCAATCACTAAGATCTAATTTTTCAGAAATTCAATTTCAATTTTGGGAAAACAAGTTCCATGGAAGTTACATTTACACCAAACCAGTCAGACCTTTAGCAGCAGATCGGGCAATGCTCTATCAACCCCCTTTGGCAAAATATCTTTTGCCCTCCCTTCCCTTGCAGCTGGAACATCAAGTGAGTATTTTTTGTAGCAATGCGAGAGATGTCAATTGAATGTCCCTACTAATTGAGTGTTGTTCCTAGAGAAGGAAGACTCTTGTTTGCTTCCGAGACAGGCAAGATCTTGTCTAGATTTCTTCGGGCCATCCTATTATACAAAAAATTTCTGGTGAACCTCGTTGATTTAGTATACTACGTGTCGGGGGACCTCCCAAAGGAATCCCTAATCTTCATAGTGGTGTCCCCCGGAGAGGATGGGAGTCGTCTCGATATATAGATTTCCTTATCCAGACTCTAACCAAGAGATCAAATGACTTGGACGCACCCACATCTTTAGACGGATGCATGTTCAAAGTACTTTGGGGGCTTCTGAAATTTTACCTCCAGGGAAAGGAAAACAAGACTCTGAAGACCTGGACGAAGATTTCTTGGACTGGAGTATGGAATTGGTTTCCAAGTTGAAACATCTCGATATGTATCCCCCCGTAACGCCTCACCTAGTACTGCCTCACCAAATAGGCCCTTTTGATGACTCGTTCGACTCAGATGAATTTATTTATAAACTGGACTATTTTCATGATGATGGACATAATGGTGATGTTCTAAATGAAGCAACCGATCCAACAACAATAGCAAGTCTCAATAAGAAGGTATTCTCCTTCTCTAAACATAGTGAAATTTGGCAGACTTTTTTGTCAGCGACCTAAAAAAATAGTCCTACTACCTTTTGCAATTTTGGTACACGTGCTTATATTTTCCACTGCCTCTGAAATTAATGATTTTCTCTTTTATAGCATATCTGCTAAATTTTATAATCCCTACTAATCTTTTACTCCAGAAGCAATGTTCAACCATTTATGTTCTTCTTGACCATGTCAAGTACAAGCCAAGGGAGAAGGCTGGTGCTTTTTCTGTTGCGTCCTTATATAGAATTAGTGTGAATCCTGAAGATAAATAAAATTATACTGCTGCCCGTCCACTTGGTTTACCTTTGTTCAACTTTATTTCAGACAAGTATCCTGCAGGCATGAGTTGTGGAGAAATAGGAAGTCAGCTGTTCTTTATAGGGGACAGTTTCATGTTCCAAAATCTAATCCTAAAGATAATCCTCTAGCTGGTAACTCTAAAAAATTATATATATTGGACACATATTCTATCGGAAATCTAACCACTGAGAACGACATTCCTATTCAGAAAAAAAGACTGTATTCATCTCAATAAGCATGACCCTATTGTGGTAACTGTCCGGGGCAAACTGTTAGTACTTCCTAACAATTTTGGCAGCAGCATTGGAGTGAATCCCACTATTGAGTCTTATGATCCAATTAAAGATCAATGGGAAACATTTGATATTTTTGAAGACTATAAAGGTTGTGGTGTTTTAAAAACACGCCCAACCTTATCTCGATTGTACAGGGTCAGTGCACACTGTGTGAAGGATTCTATAATATTCGTCTACCTTTGCTTGGAAGCATATGCTTTTGATGTTGATAAACGAAGCTTATATCTCATAGGCCATGTTGATCCACAACCTTCCATGCAACCTTTTAGCGAAGAGGGTGTATATTTTGATGAATTCTTCTTTGGGCTTTGTTGGAAACCGTTATTCTGTGTATCTTACAATCATAATCCTTTCAAAGCATCATTTGGTAGATATTGTTATCTGAGTATACAACCACGGTACCATGATCTTTCAAATGTCTATGGTCAAAATTTGCAAGGTATTATAAGTGATTTAGGAGGAAATAGTGAAAAAAAAAGAGATTGTTGGTTGCTAGAATCTGTCATAATACTGATACAACACAAGTACATGGAGGTTCAAATCTAATTTTTGATTTTCTAGATGTGACTCCAGTGGCATACCTGAAAGGTGTTGCACAATGCAAGATGTAAAAATCCTTTGTTTATCATATAGACCACCGTAATGGCCTCAATGGTGATATCAAAGCATGTTTTCCAATGTACTTTTCTTCTTTTATCGAGCTTGGTCTGTAATGATTTATTTTCATCCATTTTTGTTTTTTGGTCATGATTATATCTAATTTTTGCATCATTATCTAACATATACATCTTCCTCAGTGAATGATTTTTAGGCTACTTATATTTGTTTGTACTACCTTTCAAAGCTATTGTTTGTGTAAATTCTTTAAAATAGTTTGATTTTTTTTCATTTGTAGTTTCATTTTTCATATGATATCTATGTGCCTTATGCTTCAATAAGACTTTTTCTTACAAGTTACAACATATATTAATCACTCTCTCTCTCTCTCTCTCTAACTGTCAACTACAACAACACTCACATATACATACCAGTACACAGACACACACTTCTACATTAGTCAAACATGAATTCTTTGTATATTGTTGGCTTTTGGCTGAGTTGTAAGGTGTATTACTGTAACACCCCTGACCCGGGTTATAAGCTAACCCTAGATGTTTTGCCTAATTATGAAATTAGATGGTTATAATTATCCTTTAGCATATAATTAAAGCTTCTATGAAACATATGTTTCCATTTCTGTCCCTTATAAACCAATGTTGAAGTATTGTTTGCAATACAGGGACCTATGTGCAATTTGCCCAATTAGAGGGGTTAACTTGCAAATTTCACATGTTTATATGTTCCTTTAATGTTGAAACAACATAAGAATAAATATAATGAAATTTGAGGGATTTCCCAAGCTTGAGCATCAAGGTGCAGCTGTGGAAGCAACCACTGTAATTGAAAACCCTAAATTGGTGTAAAATGCAATTTACCCAATTTGAGGGGTGCAACTTGTAAAATACATCATATAAAAACATCTTTTATGACTCTTGACATCATTTAGAAGAGAATTGATGAAAAGGTCACTTCATGTGAATAATCATATAATAAAGAACACCTTTGTGATTAAATAATCAAGGTGTATGTATAATAGCCCTTTTATGTGTATACATTAGTAATGGGTTGATCCTCTTTGCCTTCAATTCTTGACCTTAGAAGGAGTTTGTCCTTAGAAATAAGATGTGGGGACGTGCAAGGAAGAAAGGAAGGACTTAGATGAGAATTGAGGATAACATATGTCCTTATGTTGAAAATTCACCTAAGTATATATACAACTTTTCTCACTTAGCAAGGGAACGACCCTCTCCCTTTCATTTCTTTTCCCCTTGCGCAAAACCGACCAAGGCTAAGCTCTGGAGCAGAGAAGGACGACCAAGGGTCCTAGGTAAGTTTGGATCATCCCTTTTGCTTGAATTCATGGAGGAAACTCGTTTTCAAGGTTGAATTCATGGCTAGCTCACCTAGCTCTAACTTTCTAGCCATTCCTTTCCAACTTTTCCTTGGAGAATTCACCTTGGCCGACCTGTGGAGCTCAAAGACGCCATTAAAGCTTGGAGCTTGGAAGCTTGGAGCTCAAGGAACAACCTTTAGGCGGGTTTTATAACTCTAAACCTATGCTTTGTTATATACATCTTTTCTATGCTTTTAGTTGCTAGTTCTTCTTCTTCCCTATCTTCCCTTGCTTCCTTGCAAGCAAATCCGTGAGGAACTGTTGCTGTTCTTGAGGAAGAAGATGAGGGCGTTATTTCCTATGCTTATCCACGGGTTTCCACTTTGCCATACGACTTCAACCAAGTGCCCATACGGTTTGCAAAACCGTTTGATGGGCAAACGGTTTCAAGGTCGTATGAAGGCATACGGTCTCAAGACCGTATGACTGCGTTGACCAAGCGTGTACCGTATGAGAATCCTGTTCATAATTATGAAGGTTAATCACCCACAAAATTTGAGAGGTTAACTCCAAAGGAATCGTGAGATATAGGCAAAACAATTAGCAGATTCAATTGAATTTAGTTCTGATTTTCAATCTGCTTAATTTGCCCTTTTTGGGCAAACGGTCTCAAGACCATATAAGATGGTTGACTAAGCATTGACCGTATGATATTACTGTTCATAATGATGTTAATTAATGACTCACCAAATTTGATGGACTAATTACAAACGAGTTAAGAGTTGAAGGTCGATTACTAGGGCAAACTCTAATTGAAATCAGTGCTGAAATCTCAATGAGTTATTTAGTGTTTTTGGGTTGATTAGCCCAAACGGTCTCAAGACCGTTTAGGGGATCATCCAAACAGTCTCAAGACCGTTTGGGGATCACCCAAGACCGTATGGAGGTCTGGGGTCAAGTATAGTTGACCAATTGAAGGTACAATGATACCAAATTACATTGCAATTAAGTATTGATGTAATGATCAACTCAATAAATCAAACCTTGATGAAGTTTCACTAGAGTCCAAAGGATGGATGGGAAAACGGTCTCACGACCATTTGGAAATCATCCAAACGGTCTCAAGACCGTTTGGTGACAACCCAAGACCGTTTGGAGGTCTAGGGTTAAGGTAATTTGATCAATTGAGGGCTCAATTACAATGGGTTATTGAAATAATCAAATTGCTGATTTTGTGACTTAATTAAGGTTCAACCCCTATCAAATAAACTTAGATTTTGATGAATTCTTGGACAAACGGTCTCAAGACCGTTTGGAGGATATCCAAATGATCCCAAGACCGTTTGGGCCAAGTTTGATCCCAATTGGAGGTCAATTGATGGGTTCAACTTCGTTTTGATTTTACATTGTTGAGTGATGATGGTTGAACGATTATAGACCTTAATTGAACCAACTCCAACCCTAATTGGATATCAATTGAGGGTCAATTGAGTGACCAATTGGTTAAGGCTAACCCTAATTGTCTCAATTGGTAAGTGGTTAGCAAGCTTGAGACCAATTGATGGCTTCAACATAGGAAACCCTAATCGAGTCTACCCTTTGAACCACCTTGGAGGTCCATACGATCTTGAGCTTTTGTGGGCATTCGACCTCAAGACCGTATGAGGTCATTCGACCTCAGACCGTATGAGGTCATTCGACCTTAGACCGTATGAGGGCATTCGACCTCAAACCGTATGAGGGCATTCGATCTCAAACCGAATGAGGGCATTCGACCTCAAACCGTATGAGGGCATTCGACCTCAAACCGTATGAGGGCATTCGACCTCAAACCGTATGAGGGCATTCGACCTCAAACCGTATGAGGGCATTCAATCTCAAACTGAATGAGGGCATTCGACCTCAAACCGTATGAGGGCATTCGACCTCAAACCGTATGAGGGCATTCGACCTCAAACCGTATGAGGGCATTCGATCTCAAACCGTATGAGGGCATTTGATCTCAAACCGTATGAGGGCATTCAATCTCAAACCGAATGAGGGCATTCGACCTCAAACCGTATGAGGGCATTCGATCTCAAACCGTATGAGGGCATTCGACCTCAAACCGTATGAGGGCATTCGACCTCAAGATCGAATGAGGGTATACGACCTCAAGATCGAATGAGGGCATACGACCTCAAGATCGTATGAAGGTTGAAGGTGTGAAACCTATTGAAGACTTTTGAGGATAAGTCTGCCTAATGCCTTGAAGGCTTAGATGGTTTAATAGTTGTTCAACCTAAACCCTAATGATACCAAAAGACATTAAGGGTCAAGTGGTTAGTAAATTAACCCATGATGATGATCAATGTGTAATTTACTATAATATCCTTGAAAGGTTCAATTGAGTGAAACCTTGTTCTAATCAAACCCTAATTACTCAATAGTGGTGATTTGGTCTATGTTAATCAAAGAGGACTTAACCCAACCTGATCTAGAGTGGTGTTATCACCATCTACTGGTATTAGGAGAACGAAAGTATCATAGGAAAAAGAAAGTATCCTTTTATGGTGGAAACTCAAGTAAAATACTTTCAATACACATGAATGTGCATGATTAGGGTATGATCCACCTATGTGAGATCATGGAAACCCTAATTATGATAATTGATGAATCTTAATCTTATCTGAAGGCTTTAATGATGATGTTTCTCATACATGATAATGTAATGAGTTCTATTCATCATGAAGTGAATAATAAACCCTAATTTATGGTAATCTGATAAATGTAGTAATTCAGGGTTATGCCTTTGAGTATGAAACCCTAAAATACAAGTTGTTATATGAGGAATCGTTATGCCATGTGAGATAAGAGGTTTAATAAATCTAATCCAGAGGAGATGTAATATGAATGAGAATCCCTAAAATAGAAATGAAAATATGGAAATCCTAGTGGGATGAATAGTGAGCCTAGTATATGACCTAGTAATTATGAATTCCTGGAGATGTTTATAAGGTAATACCTTTAAATAAAGTATAGTCAAATCAATGAGTATGATGTGTTCACACCATGATAGGATTGAGAAGTGAATTCATACCTGGAATTGATAATCATTATGATGTTCAATAAATGTTGTATTTAAGGCAAATACTCACCATACCCTGGTATGCTTCCAAGGATGGCAAAGTTGCATACTAAAATTGGACTAATAATCTAAAAAGGAAATATTAACAATGAAGGATGGGGTATGTTAACCTTAGTCCTGTGTCATGCCTTTAGGTATGAAACTTTGAGAACAAGTTACCAAGTATGATGTCTTATAAGATAAAGAGATTTCAATAACCTTAATTTGTATAGGGTGAAACCCTATTTCCAGTTATGCTTTTAAGCATGAATCCTCATGATTGAAGTATGAGATAAGGAATCAATATTCCTAATCATAAGAAAAGGAAATGAATAACCCTAATTGATGAATATTGGGGAACTTGACTCTTCTAAGAGTTTGAAAGTATAACTTCTAGAATGAATTGTTTACTGTTATCAGTTGAATTAACCATGCAGGTTGTCATGAGATGGTGATCATATCCAGGTATGGATCATGAAACTATATTCATTGAAAGCATGCTTTAGCTTTATGAATAGTGATTTATCCTGATGCCTTGTCAATGGCAACCTATGAATTAAATGGGCTGTGAGAGCCATAAATACCATCAAGGTCATGCTTTAGAGATGACTTGTGATGAATGTATTGAGAAATGATGACTGATAAGAGTTAGACTTGTTACATTTAGTATTCTCATTTTGTAACTGTTATGCCAATATTATTGTTTGAAGAACAATGTATGATGTTAAAAGAATACTGAATGTACCTAACTAATCAAGTGTAATGTAGAGCCCTGATCATAGATCCATCATTGTCAGAGACCAAATGATGGTGAAACAGGTTTCCCCAAGGGAACTCCTGGATCGCATACTCTTGAGTATGTGGGGGAGATGGATGCATAAATCCTTACATCCTAGTGTAGGAATTGATGCCGTCAATCCTTCACTACAAAACCCAAATGGTGAGATGTACCACAAATCTCCCAAAGAAGACACAAATACCGCATCAGTGAGAGATAAACAAGAAATCTTCCGATGACGAAGAGAGTACATAACACCACTGTAACTCTAAAATAGCGAAGGACCAGATTACCCTGGTAAGCTATAACAGCGGAGACACAAAGTGTCCTGCAAGCAATCCTCTAACTGACTGAGGAAGATGAGGTCTTAAGAATCCAGCTCTTTTAATGACCTATGTATGATACTGATGTGACTTCTTAGCGATCAGTTGGAGTATGAGTGGTATGCCTCATCTCCACAGGGCATAATAATGTTTGTAAAACATAAACAACCGCGTAGTATATCTTCTTAGGTTTAACTACGAGGAACAATGTTTGGTGTTATATTGTTTACATTAATGATCTGTTCAAATATTTTGTATACTTGTCCTTTATATGCTTTAAATACATGATTTCTTAAGCAGAATTTGCTTCACTTGTTATTAAACCTGTTGTTGTATGATTTATGTTATCTTGTCTATGATATTCCTTAATGTTATAATGAAGCTTCTAGTTGAGAGTTATAACTCTCGCTGGGACAATTTGTATATTGTCTCACTCCGTAGATTTTAACTCTTTTTAGGTGGTCTTCGAAGACGAAGGAGACCGTTTAAGGATGAGCAACAATGACAACAACAGTACCAGGGGCAGCAGTGAATCTCAGGTGGAGATACTAGCTGCTGAGTTATGTAGTTAGATAGTCCTATGCCGTCTCTGTACTCTTAGGTCCTAGGAATCAGTGGTTTGAGTTTTTGGTGTTGGCTCCTGAGATTTTGAATCATGTTGTATATAACTACTCAAGAAGTGGTTTAACAGAGATGTAAACTGTTTACTTGCTTTCTTATAAAAAGGAGTTTTATAATTTCCAAGTCTTGTCTCAAAAATTTTAATTTCCAGTAATTTTTCATATTCCGCAACTAATCGAATGCTTCCGCTAAGTTTAAATCGTATTTATATCGTGGTTTGGAGATCAGAGCCCACAATTACAAATAAAGTATCAGTCTAAAGAAAGCTGTTAAAGTGAGTAATTGGTCAAAAAAAATGGAATCATATGTGTATCCATTCTAGTTTTATCAAGGATTACTTTATGTATCAAACATTACTTTGTGTATCACATTTAATGAAAGTATGCACTTTGATTTTTTCAATATTTCTACGATTTTATAAAGTTATTATGCCACAAAAAAACAAATTGTACAAAATTATACTACGAGTATAATTCATGTATGGGGGAATACCACACACACATAGTGACATAGATGAAGACCTCTGATTTCCCCTTGACGATTGGGACGGTTGTAGATGACTTGGAATGTCTCATTTACTATAAGTTAAATCTGCAAAGAGAGACGAGCTCCACAAGAATGATATGCATAAGTTTCCCAGAGCCCACTTTTCCCAGATCAATGGAGAGCTATCAAGGATTGGATAGTGGAACACTTCGGCTAGCTGCCATTCAATGAGTTCTACAGTCATTGAAGAGGTTATATGAATCAAGCACCTAGCCTTAAATTCCAAAAAAGTGGTTAGAACTCTCACAAATGAACATAAGTTGGAATGGAAGAGACCAGACAGCTACCATAAGACTAAGGAACACATGAGATAAATATGCAGACAGAAGGAATAGGGTGGTGTAGACATCAATACACTATATGAATGACATGCACAGAAGGAGAGCCGACAAGCAAACAATCATGTTCCTGTAACACATTTTAGATAAGTTTTAAATGCATAAATATACTACATGATGTCCGATGGCTGCTCTTGTTTTCTAAACTATATAGTGTTTTCTGTATGATTACTCAATTTATAAAGTAAGTGTTTGGATTATATTGACATATAAAATTTATCTGAAAAAGATGTTTATAGACAATGAACATAAATTTCAATCAAGAGTTTGCTATTTTTTTAGTCCATAAGTTTATAGTTACCTTATGAACATCTGCCAAATCTTCAGTTGCAATATTGTGTCTAACTAATCAGATACAGTAAGATAACATAGTGGGTTGAGCTCGTGAACATGATACTATCATTTTTCATTTTTGTAAGTTTTAGCATGGTGGCTTACAAGGGGGTTGTTGTCCAACTTCATTTTTAAACTAAAAGATTCAGCAGGTTGTTCAGGTCATGTGATTTGCAAAACCACATAGCACCGAAGTAGCAAGAGAACTCAAAATTTTTTGTTACTCCTTACTCTTGCAACACAACCCTCACATATGTGTCTAGGGAGAAAAGGGTAGATGTGCATATGTGTCTAGGGAGAAAAGGGTGGATGTGGAAAGAGATAGGTCAGGGACAAACCGTGCATGTGATAGGAAGAAGGTGGGTGTCCTGGTCTATGACTCAAACGAAATGGACTATAAATTGGGTCTAATGATAAGTGTACCGTGAGATGCAAATATGTGGCTGTGGTTTCTTTTGTACTCAACAGTAGAGTCTGATATGAGAGTCAGTACTTCTGGACTTCCATGATTCTGGATAAGATATAGATATTTAAGTGCAAATAAACTAAATTTGTTGTGATTCTTTTGGATTCAGATCCCTATACACTTCCTGTTAGCAATCCATCCGCTACAACTGTCACATATTCTCTATTTAGCTTGATACAAATTGCATCAACATATGGATCCTCTTCTCCTACGCTTACCAAGGAATTGGCAAGACAAAGCATTTAAGATATACATGTTTATTGTTAGACCATTCCCTATCTCTCAAGTATCCATCCACTGTCAACAAAATGTGATTTCTCGCATGTGAACTATCGCTTAGACACTGGGTAAATAAAGTAGATAGAAGAGTGAATAGTTTGTTAAGAATGAAAAATGCAAAACAACCTAGTGAAGGAGAAAGGTGAAAGGAGGAACCTGCCATTGGATGAAAGCAGATTTAAGGAGGAACTTGCCATTGGATGAAAGCAGATTAAAAACCAAGATTCACAGTATTATAATTAGAAACTTAATAGGAATTTATTTGTGCTTACATTGTTACAACAACTTCAGGTAAGTTGATGGCTGTTGGAGTGTGGAGTAAAGGGCATAATGAAAGTAACAGTTTTAGGTAAGCGGTTGAGTGGTGGAGTATGGAGTAAAAATAAATGTGATATTTATAGAGAGAGAAAGAGAGGTAAGGAGCTTTAGCAATATAGTCTAGGAGTCACAGGATAATGAGTGAAAGGATTGGAAAGAGATGTGAAAGATTAAAATCAGAATTAGAAATGAAAAGGCTACAAAAAGGGTATAAGATAAGTGCTAAAGACAATACTGAAGGGGACGTTTTATGGAAACATGGTCATGTGGGAAGTAATATGAAAGATTGTTTTTCACACAAGGAGATTTGAAAATTAGCACAACAATGCAAAAATAATATTTTTAGACATTGTTCACATGATGACATGCATGGTGAATGTGTCAAATTATCACATAACCATAGTAGTATAAACAACGATAAGAAACTATTTCATGAAGTTCAGTTGAAGAAAAATAGAAAACTTATTTAAGTTTTTGTTAGAACTTAGATAGTGATATACAAAGTTAAAATCCTTACCTATGCGGCTATGCCCAATGATGAGAGAAGCTGCTATTGCTGTCATTGTAGGATGAAATTCCCTTCATAGATTAGTCTTGTTCTAGGAACAACTGGCTGTACTTTATAGGAATTCCAAGCTTGAATCCTATATTGGCCTATAAGAGCAGCTGTATAAATAGTTGAAGAGGACATATAATGAGGCCTTAAATTGAATCAATTCAAATGATTCATTTTGCCCAAAACATTTTCTAAAAAGAGTAAATAAATCAAAGAGAATAGAAATGGTTGGAATCAAAGTCAAGAATATATCTGGTAGGAATTTGAATTTCCCTAAATATGTTTAATTGGATTGATATTGCAATAAATATTAAGGTGGAAAGTTCCAGGTCCTGATACATTCTATTTTTGTGGTATAAGCTATCTAGCATATGACTTGAATTCTAGAAATGTACACTACTCATGAACATGTGCATTTGAGATCCATGACTTACTATGAATATTATGAAATATTCTTCTTAATGGTACCTAATTGTTTTTAGTAATAAAGGTAGGCATGCCTAAATTTTGAATCATGGGGCTTAATTAATACATTAGCAGGGAGCAGCTATGTCATCAATCCTATCATGTCAAAAAGGAATTGGAAATCGTCTGAACTCTTGACACTAGACACCATCTTTCTTTGTAAGTGAGAGAGACCATGAAAATACTGTGTGGCGATTCCTAGAAGGATATAAGAGTTTATGAATGTATTTAGGTAGTTTAATGCCACAAGGAGGTCTACATAGTTCGGAAGAGGAAATAAGAGTTTAGAGGGGTATGCTTTTCCTGTCGATGTAGTCATTGAAGAGAGATTCCTTGTCCAGTAGTAATCACTAGAGTTCCCTTACCAATGAGAATGTTGTAATAGTGATGGAATGGCCTAAGTATATGTGCATATACTAAAAAACAAATGGTCTAACAAACCATGCAACAAAGAAGAATAGTGCATCATATATATTCGTGGATAAAACATTCAATAAATGACTCCCTAGAAAATAATAAGTCTAATGTAGTTGCCCACTATCAGTGTTTTGAAAAGTGCCCCAGGCGCGCACCTGAGAGGCCAGGAGGCCCAACTGCCTGGTTGACGCCTTGAGCGGCCACTCAGGCAGAAACCCATTAAGAGGCTACCTAAACCCGCCTTGCCCACCTATTTGCCTGCTTGATTCCTTGTTTGAGCGCCCACTTTTGGCTGCCTAAATTTTAGGCGCTGGATTTTTGTACAGTTGCTTTCTTTTTTCATTTTTTTGTCATCAAATGTTGCTGCTGCTACTATATATTGACTTTTCTAGTATCTATGTATGTGAATGGGGACTTTATTAGCATGTAATATAATGTACAACATTATAAGTCTGTAATAATGTAATACATTGCTGCTATACATTGTTTAATATGATACATTACTGTATAATGCATGCTATAATACAATAATACATACATAAATATCTACTTGTCTACTACAAATTGTATTTTTTACCTTTCTACATTTATAAATATAATGTACTAATATATTCTATAGTGTAATACATATCCTATTGTTTATTGGATATTAATGCTAAAACATTATATATATTCTATTTGTTTACTGCATAAGCTACACTAATACATTATATATCTTCTACTGCTTACTACATTTTAGTATATATAGTTATTAATATATTCACTACAGTATAAGTAAACAATTTGGGTATTAGTACTGCCCAAATACCATATTACAACTGTGTCAAAAACTATATGGGTGCTATATTTTGTTGTGTAGGCTGTCTAGATAAGTATAAAACTTCCTTATAAATATATTACTTATATACAAATATGTATATCTTTTTATCAAATTATAGAAGAATTTAGGTATCCACTTTTTCAAAAAGTGCCCGCTTGAGCGGCCGCATGGCGCTCAAGCAGCCACAAGGTGCTCTGCGCACGCCTCCCGCTTCCCGCTTTCTAAAACATTGCCCACTATTTTACTATAAGTAAAGAGTGACATTTTTTATTTCCATCTTCGTGTAAATTTGGAACCTAAAGTTGTTTATTTCATAAGAAAGTGAATCGAAAATTTGGTGGCAACTAAGAGTCTTGAGATAAACACTACAAGATTAGTGGGTTTAGCATAGTTAGTCTCATCCCACTGAATCAGTTTATTTATCTTCATCCATGATTTATGTTATGAACAACTGAGATTGTTGTGTCAAATAAGGACATTGGGATATAATTATCACATAAGTTGGTTTAGCACGATTCATACATGGTACATCCATGATTGATGTTCATAGAAACTAAAACTGTTGTTCAGAGTATCCATCTGGTAATGGTGTTTCAAATTAAAATACAAACTTTGTTCGTTAATCAATCACATAAAACTCCCAACTCTAAGTAGTCTGCCACTAGGAAATGTTATGTTCTGGTCAACTCAAGTCAGATTTAGGGTAATTATATTGGATATGTTCAATTTGTACTTGTAATTTAGGTCACTTTATGAATGATTTAATATAGATGAGTTAATTTAGAGATTCAAAAAAAATTTGGACACAAACATGGCAGTAAATATGGCAGGTTTGTGGGTTTTAAAGTAAATGGCACATCAAATAACTAATAGATTCCCTTAAAAATATATTAGTAGTATCGTAAAGATATAATAAAGTAGTAGGTGGGACTGTTAGATAGTGCCATAAAGAATCTCAAATGGAGAACACTTTCAAAGTATAAGAAAGATGTAGGGATCTAGCAACGATGTTGGAGTTCCTTTCCAAACACAGTGATGACAATCACATAACTAATATAGTTTTAACTATTATAATTGTGTAATTATTTACACTAATATGCAAGCCAGTGTATAGAATTGCTAAAAAGGACATGGGAAAGAATTTTATAGAATTTTTTTAAGCATAATACTAAGATCAAAAAAATGAATTGAGAAGGTACAAACCTTGAGAAGATGAGCTTGCCATCTAGAAAGCTAATTGTCTTACGTACTACAACAAAGTAAGAAAAACGATTAGGTAAAAACACTTGTTAAGTTTGGAAATGAAATATGATTTTTTTTCCAATGGGAACATCTGAAATATTATGAAAAGAATGAGGTATAGGTAACATGCATTAGTATACACATTTGTCAACAATGGTGTTGATTGTCCCCGTGAAGAAACAATTAGCAAGCTTTGTACTAATACTTCATCAAATATATTATTTTGAAATAAGTAAACTACTCCATTCTAGTACTAAGACACAATACCAATTGCTTCTAAATATAAGATAACTAATTTTATTTATTAACATATTAGTCAAAATAAATGCATTAGGAAAATATTCACCCATGTTGCAATTTCCAACAACACATGATAATAAGAGTGACCCACAAGGCACAAAATAGAACTCGAAGGTATCATGTTGAGGAGTCGTATGATAAGTTGATGCAGAGGAAGGAGGTGAAGAGGAATATCAAAAGAGGAAGGAGTGAATGGAATACTTAAGCAAAGAAGTTTAAGAAGATCCAAGAGATTTGATAGTAGATTGGATAGAGATGTAGAGGAGGGAGACTTGAGGAAAGCCTTTGAAATTGTCGGTGAGGTTGTGGAAGTTTGGCTTCACAATTTGACTACAGCTAGTGTTCGGCCTTAACGTTGCTAATAACCTATTTAAGCATATACTTAGGATTGAGGCCTACTAAAACCTAGAAACACCTAGTCCGATCCCTAGAGAAATTAAATGATGACTGCATTGCAGATAAAGTTTGTTGCTAATTACTTATTAAGCCACATATGGCATGACAACCGGAACTCTTCAACTAATAGAGCCATCATCAGAAATCAACTACTTCAATAGATTGAACGAGCACACGAGCCAAAGATTATTAGTGCTTCCATCAATTTGACTTCTGTAAGAAGGAAAGAATAGGGAAAACTAATAACCCCGACAAGCTAAAAGAAGCACGAGTTAGATTCCAAAAACAACAATCATCAAAAGTTTCAATATCTATGAACACACGTGAAAACAAATCTTTATATCCCTACACTTATTTCCCTTTTCACTTCAGCTATTTCTACACCCACTCCTATGCCTAGACCAATATGATCAATCACAGAGGGTAACACCATAAAAAAGATGCGGTAGAGAAACAAGAAGCTAGATCCCGTCAAGTAGTAACAAAATCAAAAGTACTCAAAATGAGTATTCACGTTAAAAGTGAAGCACACCCGCATTACATTTAGGGTGGTGATATAAACAGACATAAAGAAACCCCCAATTGCCTGATTATAGTCCAAGACTAAAACAAAGAGCGTGCACTAGGCAAATGCGTGACTGTGGTTCTACAACAAATACGAGTTGATCAATTGCTTTTATCGTACAAATTAATATAATAAACCAACACATGTCACTTCTACAGAACTTGTGTTCACGATCGCAGCCTGTGTTGAAGACATTGGATCGAGGAAGATCAAGAAAAATAGAGAATGAAGAACAAACAATCTAAGATTTACTTAATACCATCACTGGAAATTCTTTCAGCTCTTTTGCCAAGCCTCTCCAATCACTAAATTAATCACTATTCTTCTCCAGGTTCTTCGACATACAAAATCCTACCAAGCAAGTTGGTGGTGTGAAAATGGGAGAATCATTGCGGACGCCTAAAGCGTAAGCAAACAAGGAACAATTCACTTTCAAAAAGTGATGTTGAAATTGCATCAAAAGCCCTAGACGTGCTTTCCTATTTAGTATACATTTGATTTGAAATGAAAATGTAAATCATTTTTTTTTTCAAATTTCAACTAATTATTTGGTAGTTGTTTGTTAGGAAAAAGAAATATATTCAACATTTGGGATATTGCTAAATAAAAAAAACAACATTGATTGAGCATTTTAACATACACACCGTTTTCTTGAATTCCCCAAAAAGCTCAGTTAACAATTTGTCTTCTTTATGATTCTCTCCTAAGACATGTTCTTTGAGGCTACACAAGCTTTATGAGGCCACACATCCCCTCTTCCAACTAATTGTATCATTCATCCAAGAGTTGTGGTTGACTTGTGGCTATGTTTGCTAATAGAGCCTACGATGTGATTTCTTATAGAGTCAATCCACTTATCGATTCTTCTTGTGATTATGTTCAACACAAAACCTTGGAAGCTCAAAAGCATAAACTAAACCTTAGAAGTTCAAAAGCATAAAATATGCAATTCTATCCTCATATCTCCTAGATGAAATGCCACATAATATATATCCTTCCATGAAGAATGAATTAGCTTCTTCTCTACTTTTTGGTTGCTTATTTTTCTTATTTTTGTATGTGTTTGTAAATTTGGAGTGGTAGGATCTTTAACGTGGCTGAGTAATGACAATGCTCGTGGCACACTACAAAAAGATGAGCAATTAACGTCAAAATTTACTAAGTACTAAATTTGTGTTCGCAATTGACACAACAAAAAGGATGGCTAATTTTTGTGATCGTTATATTTTTAGTTATTTACGTCAAATTTTTTTCCATCATAAATAATTCGTTCGTTCCGCTGTTAAAGCTATATGCTATTTTTCTTCATACAAATAAATATGACTACTTAAAATTATGTTACATGTATCACTATACTAATTATCCCAAAATTTTCCTTCCCCTCAAAACAATATTAGCGTGGCAGTAGATTTTAACCCCCACAGATTTAAATCTTGCTCTTATCTCCTCTCCCAAAAATCTTCTGCCTCTACTACCCCGATATCAGATGTCTCTCCTTCTCCAAATCCAAAGAATTTAATCATCGATACTGATGCCGTTTCGATAGCTTGGATATCAATATTTATCGGTATACCGATAGAAATATTGATAGATGCAATCCTGGCGATATCAACGCAAAAATGAACGATTTAAATCATGAAATTCTACAGGCGCGGTCTCAAAACCTAGATACAATATTTTTTACAATAAAATTCTATATTGGGTATGTGGGGAGGGTCAATCATGTGGGAGGTAAGGAATCTGTCCTATTTTTGGAGATTTCGATGAAGGATGTTGATGACAAAATGCAAGAATTAGGATATGGAACTTTACTAACACAATCCATAAACTCATGTTTAGACACTTATGCAATAATATTCAATTTACAACAAACATATCACAACATAGGAAATTACTAACTCACATCAGTTGTATGTTGAGTGGCGCGCTGGTTCTCTATACCAAGGAAAGAGATATCGCCGGTATCGTCGATATACTGGTCAAAATACCGATATCGACGTCATCGAGCATCAATTTAAGAAAGTCTGCCACTGGTACCATAAATATCGGTATACCGGTGGACTTACCGGTAAAACCGCCATTTACCACTGAAAATCGAGGGTTACCGCTACAAAAAGCCCCACTTACGGGCGATACAGGCGGTATTGTGGCCCGACATGTTGATTTACACAAACCTGAGCTTGTTGTTACTGTTTGAGTGGAGCAACTTGTAGATTTGAGGTGATTTCTTTCCTTGGAGCTCGAATCAGCCCTGGTCAAGGTATGTTTTCTTTATTTCTTTCATTTCTCATCTTCTCTAACCCCTCCCCTCTCTATTTCCTTCTATTTTCACCATATAACTTCTCCAAAATTCTCTAAATACACCCAAAATCTAGATCTACTCCAAAAAACTTTGTATTAATGCTATTTAACCATAGATCTATGATTATTTTATGTAGATATACTAATGTATCACTAGATCTACTACTATTAATTAATATTATCACATAATTTCACTAATTAATATAAAATTCATAATAATACAATAAGTACTATTAATAATAGGTATCTAACTTAGGTTTAGTAGAAAAAGCTATACCAAATACTAATATGAACAAATACAAACAAAAATATAGTATAAACATATATATTTTTCATTTTTTTCATTTATTAAAAATGCTGAAAATAAAAAATATGCATTTTTTCTCTATAGATTTATGTGTGTTAGTGTAATATAAGATGGAATGAGTAATTTTCAACACATTGCTTGCCTTAATACTAGATAAATGACATATTTTTTTATTTTTTAAAATAATTTTAGACTTTTTTTATTTATTTAAACCTTTTTCTTGTTAATAAAAATCTGGAAAAATATTGTGTTTGCTTCTATTTGATATACTCTATATTTCCATGGTTTAGCCTTTATACTACCTTTTGTAGTGGTAGGACTTTGTTGTAGAATTTGAAAGAAAGGTCCCATCACATATTTGTACACAAATAGTTGGTAAGGTTAGTTATTCATATAAGTATTCTGTGAAATTTTGAAATAAATGCATTTGTACATGCAACATTTTGAGGAGTTGTGTTGTCTTAAATCTATGGACGAGCCCTTTCAATTATGTTATTTTTAACAAGAGTTAGAATCTACCTCAACTAGAGAAGGAAGACAGGTAATAGAGATTACCTTACTGCATCCTGACTCTTGATCATTTGATAATAGATTAATTGTTCCATCATCCCTAAACAAACAATTTTTTAGAAATGGGGGCTTATACCCTTTCACTCTATTCCTATGGAAATTCTGAAAAATATAATAGCCAAAGAAGCAAATCTATTCTTATCATAGTTTTCTCACAATCTATTTTGACCTCACATCCGTTGAGTATGAATAACTTATTGGAGTAGGAAACTTTATCAATATTGTGTGTGTGTTTTTAATGAACTATTGGCAATAGCTATGACACTATTTTAATTTACAAACACTTTGTTTAATGATATTTCCTTCAACATTGCACCTTTATGATTAATGGCACGAGGACCTTATCATGAACATTTTTCAGAGGATCTTATCTTTAACATTTTTACAGTAAAAGAAACTACACATCCACTAAAAATAAAAAATAATGTTTTAGACATTTTCCATCTGAACACACACTCCATAAGAGGAATGCATTACCAGGGGAATCCTAAATCATTTGATATGGTTAGAGTGTGGTTATTGAGGTGGGGAATCCTGAATCATTTGATATGGTTAGAGCATGGTTATTGAGGTGGCAGAGAATATCATTCCTTGATAAGGAGTCTACAGAGTACATAGTCTACACCGTCACCCACATGCACACCTTCTTGAAGCAACAATGGATGCCATTGGAAGGCACTCCTTATTACCGAATGTACTACTGACTAAAGCTAATATTATTATATATATATTGATTCCCATTTTGATTGAACCATGTTGCTTTTATATATGTCATAGGCTAGCATTGGAGAGGTTGATAGATATAAGCGTGAGACTTAGTTACTCTTGTGAATATGAAACAAAGGCTTAAAAATATCACAGATTGCAAAATTGTATTTATAGATTCTCGAGTATCTATAAATGCAAAATTCAAAATCTCAAATATATTTTTAATTACTATCCTGACTTGGTGGAGTTCAATACACCAATAATGCTAAGTTATTATAGTTTTGTGTTTAGCAGGTCCCAGCTTACGACAAATGATTTTACATCAGCATGACAATGAGGGTTCAACATATAGTACTTCAACATGTCAAAGTAAGAGGAATCCCGATCTAAGAATGAACACACTTCCGGGCAAATATATTTATAAGAAAAAACTAAGTCTACATACACATGAATATCAACCAAGTTGGGTAATTTAGATTGAACCGTCTTAGAAATTTAGTAGCAGATGGGTCACATGATATATATGACTTGTGGCAGGAATATATGTACCACA
Organism: Alisma plantago-aquatica; assembly: GCA_963693085.1. Classification (NCBI taxonomy): domain Eukaryota; kingdom Viridiplantae; phylum Streptophyta; class Magnoliopsida; order Alismatales; family Alismataceae; genus Alisma; species Alisma plantago-aquatica. The sequence goes on along the minus strand of OY856410.1, from coordinate 565,654,795 downwards.
AAACTTTGGCCACACGGTTTCTACTTTCTAGGATGATATCTATGACATCAAATCAATTGGTCTCTTTCCTTTGTGATCACCCCAACTTGATGGTGTTCAATACACCAAAAACGTCAAGTTATTTTAGTTTTGTAATTAGCAGTTTCCGCCTTATGTCAAATGAATTTACTACATCAGATTGACAATGATAATTCAACATACAGAACTGGAAAATTTCAAGGCAAGACGAATGCCAATATGAGAATGAACACACTTCAGGGCAAAAATATTTGTATGGAAAAGCCATGCCTTTATAGTTTACTCACATTAATATCAGTCAAGTAGGGTAATTGAGAATGAAACGTCATTTGGAATTTAGTAGAAGATGGGTCACATGACATTTCTAAATTGTGGCAGGAATATATGTAGAACAAGACTTTGGCCACACGTTTCTAAGATGATATCCACCACATCAAATTAATTGGACTCCATTTCTATGGAAAGATAGCTGTGACAAAGATTCTGAAGATATAGACTTTACAAACACGAGTGTTTGGAGAAAATAATCATTGATTTTAATGGAGGTCTGCATGGGACAAATGATTACTCATTCCAATGATAATATGGTGTCCAGACTCATATACTTTCTAAAGACGAACGCCACACATATCTGATTGGTGGCAAGAATATATATACCACATACACAAGTGTTTGAAGCAAATCATCATTGTTTTTGATGGAGGTCTACATGAGACAAAAGACTGAGGTCTCATTCCTAATGATAATATTGTGGTCACACTCATATGCTTTCCAAATATGGTGGTCACACTCATATTTGACTTGTGGTAGGAATATATGTACCACAAAACTTTGGCCACTCGATTTCTAGGATGATATCCACCACATCAAATCAATTGGACTCTTTCCTATGGAAAGATGGTCGTAAAAAGATTCTAAAGATCTAGATGTTAATACACGAGTGTTTCGAGCAAATTTTTGTTGTTTTTAATGAAGGTCTGCATGGGACAGATGATTAAGAGGTCTCATTCTTAATCTTACTGATAATATGGTGGTCACACATATACTTTCCAAAAATGTAATTATACAAGCCTAATTTTTTTATTATGCAGGACAATTTGTGGTTGAAAATTATGTCTACTCAATATTTATTGCCATTTTATATTTGTTTTATTAATCAAATTATATAAATTGTATTATTTTAGGATCAATCTTTTGTATATGTTGCAACACTTGTGAAGAGAGTTTTCCTTTTTAGTTATTAGTATCAAGCATGACGTATCTTTTGAACAATGAAAAAACATATACATCATATTATGGTGGTCACACTCATGTGTCTTTTAAACAATGAAAATTTTGATGTATGAACAGATGCTGATGATACAATGCGTAGAAAAATATTCAATATCTGAACAACTATACTTTAGTGGCATAGTGAACGAACCTCCATTTAGTTTCACTCTTTCTATCTCTCTCTATTTTTTTTAAGACATTTCATTCTTAATCTAAATGATAATACGGTGGTCACACTCGTATACTTTCCAAAAATGTAATTATACAAGCCTAATATTATTCATTATTTAGGACAACTTGTGGTTGAAAATTAAATACCCACTTGACATTTTTATTTATTTTATTAATCAAATTATATAAATTGTTTTATTCTAGGATCAATCCTTTGTATATATGTTGCAATACATATGTGAAGAAAGTTTTCCTTTTTATATATTATGTAGTTATTAGGATCAAGCATGATGTGTCTTTTAAACAATGAAAATTTTGAACAATGAAAAAAACATATACATTGTATTATGGAGGTCACACTCATGTGTCTTTTGAACAATGAAAATTTTGATGCATGAATAGAAGCTGAGAATTACGATGCATAGAAAATGAACCTCCATTTATCTCCACTCTTTATATCTCTCTCTATCTCCTTTTTTGGTATAGGCTAGGATGATATCTATACATCCTGCCCCCTCTTACAAGAAAATTTAAAAAAAGAGCTTACATTGGAATTAACTAAGGAAGCATGGTAGTCCTATTAGCATTAAATTTTAATTCTTTAAGATAAATATTCACTAAACTATCATGACGTCTCACATATTTGCGATAAGTAGTATAGATTTTTCAATGGTTTTTGGCCAACTATCAGTAGAGTCGCTATGATCTATTCTAGCATATCTAATCTCTACATCCCAACCTTTCAATCTAAGATTAAGGATCTTTTCCTTCCATCTAGCAAGGGTGGGGTCTTCTACTATCCCTCATAGTAGATTGGATGAAAAGCTTATTGTAAAATTCGATGAGGACATTTCTATCCCCCCGTCTTCCACACAACCTCCAGACTTTGATGTATGGCTATAATCTCTGCCTCTTAACATTCCTAGTGATCATGGTAGCAGCTGACTTCATCTTCTTTGTGTAAATGGTGACTGACGTTCACATTGTATTTTATATGCCCATGTGTTGAACGTTCCCATTGAATGGTTCTTGGTTGACTTCCTTGGTTGTGTGTCTCCTTGTGTGTGCTCCAGTTGCTTTCTTTATAAACCTAAGATTGTGCTCGAGGGGCATGTCTTTGGTTTTAAAAGGATAGGCATTCTCGCTCTTCTAGATGTATCAGCAAGTTACCATGAAGCAAGATGAGTCTTTGTTCCCGAGATACATGCATAGACGTCTTTGTATATCTATGAAAAGAACTCTTGAAACCCACTACCGCACTTTTCACACCTAATTAGATTTGGGGCTATCTATCAAGGCGTGTTTAATATCTTCTACTGAATTCTGGCATCTAGGGTAGCTATAATCTGCTGTCATTCTCCTCGCCACTCTCCTGTGGTTGTTCATTACTGCATTATGTGCCATCAGCTATGTTAATGTTTAAATTTCACTAGAGCTCTTGTTATCCAAATTTCTTTCTATGACTTTGACTTGGTTACTTCCTTTCTATTTCTAATCACTTTATTGGCTAAATATACTAGAACTTCCCGGATTCAGCCAAACTCCACGTCCAATTGTCTTTACCAAATCTTTTCCAGTCCCTGCTCTGGTCGATGTAGCATTGCAATTTTGCTACAGATTTGACTGGTCAAAACTGTTCAAGAAATTGCATAACCCAGTTCACAACTGAGTCTACAAGACTGGATACTGTAGGGTCACAAAGCTCTTGCCTTGTTAGTTTGGTCACCTTGTACATGAGCACTATGACAGTGTCAATCCACCCATCGCTACACATTCGTGTTACGTATATCTTCACCATTTATGATTCTTTTTTAATTGTTTGTTTGCACCATCTCCATGCTGCTATGTATTATCGCCTTCCATAAGTGAGGCAATATTGTTTATCCCTTCTCCGTTAGCTTTATATTTGTCAGCCATCAATTGTCGTCATAAAGTTTGGTGTTGAGACCAAGTTGCTTTCATAACTGATACTTAGTTCAAGTCTTGCATATCATTCAACTTGAGCTAACCATTATCCCTACAACTCAACAACTTCTCCTGGGCAAGCAAAGAATTGTAGTTTTTCCTTCCTCCTAACTATTTTTTTTCTTATAGTTGGTTCAAGTATGTCAAAAAGGGCAACGAGGATTCTTGTCATCAACATGGTATTAGTGGGCAATGCTGAGAGCACTGATTTGCTAATCCTAGAAGTCCTACAAAGAATACGGTTCCCGTGGCCAAGGTAACGTAAATCTACTGAACTAATAGAAATGCGGCTAAACGACTAAAATGAATAGTTCTCATTCATCAACCTGTTTAAACAAAGATGCCATAGAGCCTATATATAGGCTTATGAAAGAATGATTAAATGGACGGTAGCCAATGTGGGACTAACTAAACCACGTGACTTTACACTTAGCCCAAAATAAGGAAAATGCATTATAAAAATAACATAAGCGAATAAAAAAGCCCAAAATAAGGAAAATGCATAATAAAATAATAAAAGCCAAACTACCGATGCAACAACGTCTGCGCTTGTAAATGCGTAGCCTGTCCTATATCAATTCCCCTTATCTGCAAAAGATTGAGTTTTGTTGAGTCAGTACTACTGAGGTTGCGCTCAAGAAGATATGTATCAATATGGCAGAAGTCATCCTTAGCGATCCATGTGACGGAAAAAGTCATCCTTAGTGATCCATGTGGCGTTTGCATGAGACCAGTCAAACCCACCAACTAGTAAATATCATACGATGCTCTGGATGGTGAGCATGGTGTGGTCGTAAAGGACATGTGGATGCGATCAGGCGGTTGCCGAGGAAGTTGAGGCATAGCAAGTAGAGCTGTTGAAGACAGTGAGGCATTGTGACGATCTGTAGAAGCTGTAGCCTGTGGTGGATGGGGTTCAAAAGTACCATGCTAATGAGAAAGATCCTCCACATTGAGTAGAACACTAAAAATCCACTATACAAGCATTGGGTCCCTGTCAACTAAGTATTTTGAAAAGTCCTGAAGCTCTGGCATGAAGTTTTGAAAGAATTTTTGGGGTAACGTTCAAGACACACACATACTATCTGTACTAACCCATAATGTCTTACATTAAATTCTTGAAACATGTGAGTGCATCTAAAAAAAGCTTATAGTTTTCATAAAACAACACGTTTTTGGTGAATCTCAACTTGCAAATCATGAATGTGTTGGGCAAAGGTGTATGCAGTGTGGGAAGGGCGCCCATCAATGGGCATAGAAGGGATGAATGCCTTTCAAACCATCGATAGAGTAACCAATGACGTCTTTATACAAACGCAATTCGGCAAGAAATTTATTTTCTTGTTCATTGGTTAACTCATTATTGATTATTATAGGAGAAGTAGAGTCAGAATCAAGAAATGCATACCTCAGCCTTGGTGGAAGGGATTTGAGTTCTACCTTTCTTCTGGCTGCATTGTCTTTGTCTTTGTCATCAACAATTGGAGTGTCTTCTTCAGTATCATCTGATTGAGCAATAGAAAATACCCCAAAATTTCCATATCCATTATTAATACCTTCATCATCATTACAGTAGTTCAGTATTAAACTGGCAACATCATGATTGTCTTCTACAATAGAATCAATAGAGTCCATAAAACAAATTTCTTCTACACGAGAGTGTGCTTTCATGGTATCATATACAGAAAACTCTATGACTTCCTCACCAACTCGGAGTGTGAGTTTGCCTTCGCAAACATCAACTAGGCATCCAACAGTTCTTAGAAAGGGCCTCCCAAAAAGAATAGGATTGGAAAAAACTTCTACCTAATCTAGCACTACAAAATCACATGGAATAAAGAGTTTACCAATTTGCACTAGCACATCTTCCATGATACCTTTAGGTTATTTGATGGAATGATCGGCCAGTTCAATGGCTATCTTTGTAGACTTTTGATCTCCAAGATCTAGTTCTTGCCACAGGGTAGACTGGATGAGACTGATACTAGCTCTGAGGTTTGCAAGACCTCTGTCAAAAGTGTTGCTAATCTTGCATGGTAGAGTAAAGGCTACCAAATCATCTAGCTTCTTAGGAAGTCAATTTTGAATGATAGAACTTATTCTTTCAGAACGCATCACTATCTCCACTTGGTCTACCTTCCTCTTGGTGAGGATGTCCTTAAGGAACTTAGCATAAGATGACATCTCTGCAATAACCTCATCTATCAGAAGATTAACATGGAGTTTGTTCAGAATGTCCATAAACTTCCTAAATTTTGAATCGTCCTTTGTGTTTGCAAGCCTTTATGGAAATGGTGCATTTGCTTTAATAGAAAATGATACCTTAGCTATACCTTTACCTTTGTCTCCCATAGGGGTGTCAATCTTCTCTTCATCGACGATCTCTGCACTCTTCTCCTTTAGTGGAGAAGGTCTGTGGATTTCAACTCCACTCCTCAAGGTGATGGCATTTGCTTGCTGTCTTAGATTCACCTCTGATTGGTTTGGAAGAGAACCAGATTGAGTGTTCTTTTTCCGCGTCAAGGCTTGTTGGGTAATTTGGTTTTCCAACATCCTTGTATGAGTAGAAATGCCAACCACTTTGGCAGAGAGTTGGGCAATCACATCCTTCAAGAGCTTGTCGTTTCTTCTTAACTCTTCATTCTATTACATCTACGTGGAGATAAATTTCTCCACCATGGCTTCCAAGGAAGAACTTTGGGGTAGTTGCTGCTGTTGGTAACCCCTGTTGTAGTTGAAACCCGGTAGGTTCCCATTGTTTTGCCGGTTGAAGTGTTGTTTTTGCTACGGTTGCAACTGTCCATGTTAGAAGTTCTGAGCATTGCTTGTGTTCCGATAGGATAAATTAGGATGATCTCTCCATCCCATATTCTAGGTGTTAGAATAGGGATTGTACTGCTTGTTCCCTTGCATCCCAACAACATTGACTTGTTCAAAGCTCCCTTCATTAGCATTAGGAGCAAAGCATTAAGAAGAAGTATGTCTAGAGTTCCCACAAGCTTCACATATCACTTCAGCTGATTGTATTTGCAATTTAGTCATCTTCTCAAACTTTTGTGTAAGAACATCAAGTTTAGTAGCAATAAGATCAATGACATCAATAGTATGCTTCCCTCCTTGCTTCCCGATTGAAGAACTAGCTGTAGAGGATGACTGAGCTCTCCTATCTGACCCCCATTGGCAATGGTTGAGCGCTATGTCTTCAATGATGCCATAAGCCTCTCTCTATAAGACTTATTCATCAATGCTCCATTTGTTGCAATATCCAGTGTCATCCGGGTGTTGTTGTCAATTATAGGATGTTTAGAGTAGAAGCCAATCGGTCAACCCATGGTGGGGGAAAAGGCATTGTAGATCCTTAAACCACTCCCATGTATCATACAGAGTTTCTCCATCGGATTGAGAGAAGTTGGTGAGCTGATTCCTTAGCTGGGCTGTCTTGCTCGGTGGAAAATACTTTGCAAGGAAAACATTTAGAAGTTGGTCTCAACTTTTGATAGACTTCTTAGGAAGAGATAAAAGCCATGCCTTGGCTCTATCTCTCAAAGTGAAAGGAAATAGCAGTAGCCTCATTCCGTTGGTGGATACACCATTGATTTTGAAAGAATTCATATACTCCAAGAACTCAGCCACATGAAGATTCAGATCTTCATTGACTGTACCTGCGAAGTGGTTCTGCTGGATCATCTGCATCATAGAAGGAGCAATAGAGAAATTATTCACTTCTATCACAGGCAGATCGATTGCTCCATAAATGTTAGAGGCAACCGGCATGGAGAAATCCTTCAAAGGACAGTCGTCCTCCATGGTTGGATCTCCTGGTGTAGCTTCTTCAAAAGACGAAGAAGATGGTGATGGCGATGATGGTGGAACACCTCCTAGTAGTGGTTTCTCCACTCTTCTTACTCTTCTTAAGCTTGAAAGAGTACGCTCAATCTTAAGGTTTAGCAACACTGATGTTTGAAGACCTCTTTGCGACCGACGCATACAACCTAAAAAATAGCAAGAGAATTTGAGAACATAAGTAAAAGGTATATGGAAATTTGAAAATGGAAATGATGATCTAGTCTCGAATACTAATTAGAACTTTTTACTCTAATTAGATTAACCGTAACTTCCCGGCAGCGGCGCCAAAAACTTGTTGGGTTGTTACACTAACGAGTTTCAATCTTAAGAAAGATCTTTACTCAATTAACCAATTACCGTAAGTATACAGAAGTAGTTGTAGTCGAGATTGAACCCAAGGAGCTTTAGCAATCAATTAAACACAACAGTGCTAAGGTTTAACAATCTAGACTGTTTTAAAGGTGATTTGGTTGATTAACCTAAAATTTCAGAATTAAGCAAACAGTAAATGGCTTACTAAAAGAGTTAAATTTCAGAAATGGAAATATCTTGGAATTAGGATTTCACCGACATATCATAGCATAGCATAGGAGCATGAAATTTAAACATACTAAGCACTTGTTTTAAAGGAGGGTTGTATGTTGCACTTCACCTCTCGGTGCAAGTACAACGATCCTAACTCAATTCAACATTCCCATATAGGAGGAGTTGTATGTTGCACACACCTACTCCTCAATTCCATAATTTCCACTCTCGTGGCAAAGGAGGAGTTGCCAAGAGAGTACCTCCTTACTCTCCTACCTATCTTCTTAGATCAAGCAAAAGAGCATAAAACATACAAATAAGGTGACCAACCATACATGCAGAAAAGAAGAAACTGGTACTCACAAGATAGAAAAACAAGCAACAAAGCATTTAGTATGAAATTATTATGTTCCATACATGCTATGACATGGGAGCTTGTAAGGAGGCGAGATCACCCCCTACTTAAATTTATGGAAAATACATTACATCCCTCAAATTATTAAAAACATTTTTGATGGAAGGATGCATGCATAATAAATCCAATTAAATAAGCATGGACCAAATACAACCATTTGTCAATAGTAGCAGCGGAAGAAAGTAAGATGAGAAAACTAAACTATTACATAGATTGTTCTAAAAGAAGAAGTAGATAAGAATCTAGGCTATTACAAAGCTCTTATTTCTAGAGTTCATAACATGTATTTTTGAGCAAGGTCTTAGCAGCATCAACCTTGCCATGATATCAACTTGACTCCTGCCCTGGGTTTCCTTGTGCTTGATCTAGCCCTTGTACTAGTTCTGGGTGGTTGGGGAACACCCAGCAAGAGAAATATTGAAACGTATGTGTCACAAAATAATAAAGTACAAGATGCATATTAAGGAATGGAAACATAAAGATTTGCTATACTAAGAATGTTCAAGAGTATGAGGCATATAATTCGAATGGGATTTCTACCAAGCATATAAGTCAAATATAGAACAAGCATGATTCATTATGACTAAGCTAAACTAACATAGGGTGAGGCGCCTACCAACCTCAACCAGGAGGAGAGGGAAAATAACATCCCAAACCTCAAAAATATATATAAAGTGGCAGGGGGACTAAAACCCCAGTGCCTTATGGGTGACTTGTACTCATGTACACTATATTAGTTAACTAGTCAAACTATCATTATCATGCTTACAATTTACATTGGCAGAGAAAGAAAATAGAAATGATTCAAGTGGGGCCCAATGACCCAAACATTTCCAAGAGATAACCATAAAAGATGTTCATACCATAAGATTTCATATTGGATACTCAAATGAATAGTTTAAGGGCAACATGTATATATCAAGATCTCAATCACATCAACAAGGCAAGTGGGGTCCCATGACCCATATTCATCAAGGAATAACAATATAGCAAGAATATGCATCATAGTTACAAATTTTCATGTCCAAGTAGATGATGGAGAATATTATCATAAGTATGCCTCATATGGGAAAACTAGGTTAAGCATGATAGAAAGCCCAAATGAGGTGTTAGAATGCACATACCTATTCTTGCTTTCTATATTATCCCTTATCCACTAGGATATCAGGTCCAAACTCACTCTAACCTAGGTTTAAAGATTAATGCATGTATTAGGTTACTTAAAGGTACTTTAAGTGTAAAATGTCCACACTTATAACCCATGGGTAAAGACTTTGGATTTTGGTTCTGGAAATAGGGCCAAATGATCCCTATTATTTTTCTACTCGAGAAAACATATGTTCTTGTAAAAACAGAGTTAAAACACTATTATTATCATTTTACATCACTTTATACATTTAAATTAGAGTTTGAATTAATTATCAGGTTTAGGATGGAAAACAGGGTTCAAAACTTGAAAATTCGGATTCTACATGATTTTAGCTTTCCAACGAGTATCTATTTATATTTTTCCGATAACCGAGCGATTTACTACGAATTAAACAAGCTGAGCCAATCAGAAAAAAGCTTCGTGGATGATAAAAAGCAATTAACCGAAAGACGATAATGCCCTCAACGAGAGAGAAGAAACATGAGGGCGCTCAGGGGAAAATGGTCATTTGACCATTGTCTTCTTCCCCAGGCTGCGCCCTACGTTGCGGCGAGGTGCATCCTTGGCCACTTGGGTATTTTTGCGATACTCAACCAAATCGACAGTAAGGGTACTCAAAACGAAGAGAATTGAACGACGAACTCACCTAGCCAATCAATTTTGATGCACGAGCCACCTAGCATGGGGGAGAATCACCGCAAGCACAGATGAAAAAGCTCCACGTCTCTGGTTACACACACGTCCTTGGGCGAAATTGATGGCTTGGGCAAGTTGCTAAGGGGCCGACGGAGGTGCGGGGCTAAATATATATAGGTGTGGATCAGTGTGGATGCGGAAAGGAGGTGGCCGTGAGAGGCCTTGGCCGGTGCCGCTTGGCATTTAGGATACACTTCTCCTCTCTGGATGAGTGACGGCTCAAATGAATCGGGGGGTCGCTACGAACCTGTAGGTGAAGAAAGTGCTAGAAAAGATGGATAAACGAGGGAGAAAGGTGGAGAGGAAGCGAGCCATGTCTTCCCGGCTACTGTTTCGGTTAATCCAAGGTAGGAGACAAAGCACCTACCATTGGATGGAATCCTTGTCTAACCTAGACCGTTGGGTCATGATCCATGATAGACCAGGCGCGCGTGACAACCATTTAAAGGCTGGACTTTAGCTTAAATGATCCAATTCAATGATATATCGATTGCTATTATGTCACACTATATTAAAAACTTGTTTAATGCATTTAGAAGTTCAAATGAGCTCCAATTAACCTCAAATTTTAACCACAGGTTTCTAATGATGTCTAGATTCATTCTATATAATTATATTTTCATTTCACCCAACCTTTGGCCTCCAACAATTATCTTGATTATTAAAGCATATATTAATATAATGCTTGGACAAATAATTATGTGTTACTTTTATAAGCAACCCTTGGTTCCCAAATCCGAGATTTGGAGTCCAAGAGTCCTCCACTCACTAATAGCATGCAGTTGCAAGTTTTATTAGCCCATATTAAGAGTGAGGTATGGAAGTTGGTTATAATTCACCATTTAATTACACTTGCTAATTAAATAACTTCTTATCCATTATTATTAATTCTTGAGCTCCAACATTATCTATTAGACAACAAATTCTTGGTTTAGTGGTATATTGCATAATTACCCCATCCATATATCAATTTGTGGTATTTTGTGCATCTAACCCTCAAATTGGCATAAAATGTACTTCAACCATTAATTTCTCAAATATTCAATATTAAGGACACAAAATGGAGGAGAAAGAAATTAACATAAAAAGTGAGGTGGAAAATGATAATATTATTAAAACTCAGGACATTACAGAGCTAATATCCCATGTCCAAGAAAAGGAAACTACTCGTCCATGATGATGTACAATAGAAAATGTGCAGAATTTTCAAAGTTCAACATGATTTAGAGAAGGAAAAGGTAAGAAAACCCAAGGTGTAACCCAATAGGAGTAGAATTCTGGCTTGAGGATGAAATTCCACTTCTACAGCTACTCCAAACCGAACAAATTTCTCTCCCAAGAAGCTTTGTGGAGTGGAGAAGCTCTGCTGCACCCTGGAGAAGAAGATTGGAGAAGAAAAGAAGAAGAATGGAGTTCTTTAGCAAGAAACCACCTTCTTCCACCTCCAAAATTGACTTCCTTGCTCTAGCCTTACTCTGGGATGAAAGAGTTTTGAATTATGACAAAATAACTACTCCATAGAGTGGTTTCATCTTTTAAAATGAAATGATTCATATTTGAAAATTGTTGAAACTCACAGGCACACAACATGTCTTTCTTTAGACACAATGTGTCCTGTCTCCGACAGTTGTTTTGAATGTAAAGCACATGACATGCTTGAATTAATACACGCCGTGTACGTTACCAAAAAGGCAAGACTTGGTTCTGAATTCCCAGGTACACGTTGTGTCTTTTGTGAACATGTCGTGTAATTTTCCTCAATGTCTGAAGTATTAGGCCGTCTGGAAATGCACACGACATGTTTGAATTAATACACGCCGTGTACATTACCAGAAAGGCAAGACTCGGTTCTGAATTCCCAGGTGCATGTCGTGTATTTTGTGAACACGTCGTGTACTTTTCTTTAGTGTCTTATATATATATATATATATATATATATATATATATTAGGATACTGGAATTTAATCAGAATGTTTGAATTATACAACTTCGTCCCATGAACAAATCATTACTAGCTGACCAAATGTAATTTATTAATTAAATAGGTTTATGTCACTATAAATATGTGTGTTCAATATTGCAAATTTGTAATATATACAAATATATATTACTAATACTATAATAGAATGTGACGTTCTAAAGAAGGCTAAACACCCCTTTACTAAAATTTGAAGAATCAAACCTCCATTCTTGACATGCGCTAATAGTATGCTGAAATAGATGTAAAATTTTCAAATTTAATTACATGATAATCAAACGATCAAAGTAAAGCCGTGGAATATTAAACATGAATATATTCAATTTGTATAAGGGAGTACATCAAATTCCCCAATATGGTTTACATGATACAACATATGAATCTTAAGATAGAGGAAAACTAAACTACTACAATTTGCCTCCAAGAAATAAACTTATAGGATAAGTCTATACTAGTAGCTAGAGATTCCTCATCCTAATCATAAGTTGGATATCCATCACACTCCTGATACACACTCTGATCCTAAGCTTGGGTGGTTGGGGTCCCCCAGTAAGAGGAGGTAAAAGGTATGTGTCAAATAAAAGAATATTGACAAGGCATAAATGCCATAAGTAAATAAGCAAAGAATGATGATTTAACTATGCTAAGAGAGAAAAGAATGAGGCATTGAACAATAGGAATTTTTGCCAAGATGATTAAAGTAAAGTTTTGCATGAATGAACATTAATATGATTGTTACAAGTAAAGTAGGTCAAAGGCACCTTCCTAACTACAACCAATAGGTGAGGGAGAGTAACACATTCCCTAACACCTACAATATATATAAATGGGCGGAGTGGTCACATTCCCCTGGGCAAAATAACACATGCCCAACTATGGGTGTTTTGTATAGAGGTACACTACATTAGCTATATAGTCAATCATTTCATCATGCCAAATAAAATAGAATTGGCAGATTAGTAATCATAAAGAAGTGGATTTTAACATCTAGTAATTGATATAAATACTCAAAAGAGTACATATTTGAAGTATAATGACTAAGGCTAAGCCTCATTAGGAAAGATAGGTTAGGATATCAAATTCTCAACTGAAGGAACAAGTGTACACACTCATGCATAAATAGGGTTTCACATACATAGGATCACACATACCTCAAAGTAGATCTTAATTATCACTTTCACCAATTCGATGTGTCCAAGACCACTTTAACCTAAATTACAATATATATGTATGCATTAGGGTTCCATATATCATAAAGTGTACGTGAACCCTAATTTTGGACCTACTAGGAAAACCATCAATTCAAAACTCAAAACCTAGACCAATTGATTACTCAGATTCTTTTGGTTATGAAAAAAATCATTTATTGAATTTGGAGTTAAAATGAATTAGTTACATATTTTAAGGCTTTTTATATAATTGAAATGGTGTTTATAATAAACATCAAAATAGAGATATAAAACAAGGTTTGAAAACCCTAAAATCAGATTCTACTTGAAAAAATCTTTCCAATGACTATTTATTCGTATTTTTCCAGTCATCCTACGATTTATTGTGAATTTTAGAAAATTAGCCAAATGAAAATCAAGAAAAAGTCGTGTGGGAAAAATAGTCCCACTCTATGAACAGTTGGCCTGAGCCCAAGCTGTCATGGCCCAACCATATCTCACCATGTGGTTAAGCGGTGCATGTTGTTAGAAGGATAAAATAGAAGTCGAAAACCCTAGAATATCCTTGTGATATAAATGGCATGATTAAGTAGTAAACGACACCACACTCATTCACTGACATGGTTTGTTCCCAGTTTGCTCCATCATGATCCATGGGTCTATAAACTCACAGGGACTCCTTATGTTTGTCCCAACGGTCATTCACTGACCTGGTTTGTTCCCAGTCTGCTCCATCATGATCCATGGGTCGAGAAACTCACAGGGACTCCTTGTGTTCATCCTAAGATTTTTGGTACGATCTTAGAAAACTAAATCTCTCAGTGGGTTCCCCACATTGTGGTGAGGTAATTGAGCCAGGCTACATGTTCTGGCATGAACTAGAGCTCCAGCTCCGCTCTGGCCATGGCCGGATGCCATTGAGGTAGTAAGACTTTCGGGAACAACTCACTACCAGAGCCTGGAACTGGTGCAAACGGATTCACAATGACAAGCTAGAGATAAGGGCGCCAACACGTCAAACAATAAATTCAAGAATCACTAGTTTCTCCTAGAACGTCGTGAAGTAGGGCAAAGAGTTTGGAGATCGAACCCAATAAGGGAAATTCGATAAAAGAAAATTGAAGGTCGGAAAATGATCCACATGGTCAGACGAAGATTGGGGAAGGGTTACCTTGGCCAAAGAGCACATGAGATGCTATGGCGTTGAGCGTCGACATGGAGCACATAAAGTTGTAGGACCGGACAACTATGAGTGTCATGCAGCAAATGGGAAGAGGGGAACGAAAGTTGAGGTGTAGTGTTTGCTTATCAGCGCTCCAATTGTGCTAAAGGAAGTGAATGCGGCTGTGCCATGGTGGTGTTTCTTCGAGAAGGAAACTAAGTAGGTCTGGGGTCTTTAGGGTGCTAGAGGTGAAATTGGGTGAGGAGGAGGAGAGCCATAGGGCTAGTGGTGCTTTAGAGCTTATAAAAGGGACAGAGAGCATCCAGGGTGGTGGCTGTAAAAATGGTGTAAGAGCCAGTTGAGTGCCGCTTTGGGCATTTTATGGATAGGTCACAAGATCAGTTATTTTAGGGATAAGTGGAAATAGAAAGAAGATTCAGACACAATGGATAAAACGCCGTGTGAAAACCATGAGAGACGAGGGAGAGATTGATCACGGGAGCAACACAATGGCTGACTCATGAAACGACCGAAGGGGGAAGACGGTCATAGGGTCGTTAGATCATCAGCTAATTAACCCAGAGTCGTCGAATGGAGCGTATAGAAAGAAAATCAAAGCTGTAACACATGACATCCAAAAATAACTGAATCATAGGTTTAATACAGTGTATTTATGAAATCGTATTAAAATCATAGTCAACTATATAGGAAACTTGTTTAATTCAACTGGAGGGTCAAACATTGACCAAATGGCCCCAAATTTGGACCACACGCTAATATTAATTTCTATATTAACACTGTGCGATTAGATTTTAGGTTTGAACAATTTAGGGTGCATAACTCTAATATCGGCCATAAATATGTATATTAATGTATTAAGAGGGTGAATTAATAAGAAAAGACTTTATAATAAAACCTTTTGAGTGTATTTTCGAGACTAATATCATTTACTAACTCAAGGGTCACCACTCAACTTAATATTCCTCTTTTTGTGCTTAATTTCCCTGAAGAGGAGAGAGAAAATAAAGAGGAATATAACTCTTATTGACTAACACAAACTGCATTAATTCTTATTTCTTATCCCAAAAAGTCATAAAAATTCTAAATTAATATAATCTACTAAATTTCTCTCATTAGTGGTCATTTTGCATTTTGAACTCTAATTTAAACACTAATTGAGATACTCGTGCATAAAGCCATATGTTGGCATGTATGTGAACTAAATAATAATCAAACCATTGAATATTCCTCAATTTCAACATTGAGGACAAAAATGATAGAAAAGACAAGAACATTTAGGAAGAAGTCCAAAAAGGATATAAATGAAAGGAGAAACTTAGAAAGGAGTACTGATAAAAAAAACTTGGAAAGGAGGTTAAATTGCAAATAACCCAAGTTTCGGTATGTTACAACACTCCTCCCCTTAAAGAGGATTTCGTCCCCGAAATCACAACAAGAGGGAAGGGTGAGTATGTAACATCCCAACACTAAGCCACTAAGTGGTTACTACTAATCTATGGTACTTCTAGAGAGCTCCATGTGCACTACTCTAGGTCAAGACCTCATGGATCACTAAGATGTACCATTATTAACATTTTAAGCTTATAAACATTATATTCATTAGGATATTACATCATCCTTATTAATCTATTAACTGTGTCTTGTTGAACTCACTTTGTAGCCAAAGGAGCTATACTACAACGTTATGTATGAAACCGTACATATATTCTTATTTATCTAATTAAGGGTTTTACACACAATTAGGGTTTACCAAATTATGTTAATATTTATATTAACAAATTAAATCACAATCTTTAATAATTTAGATTATCATATACACATTAACATCATATTTGATTATAATCAATTTTTTTGCATGAAATAGATAATCTTATCCAACAATTTGTTAGATCTATCATTAATCCAATTGATGTCACATTAATTACTTATATCTAGATTACACATAGTCACATTAGCTTTCTTACTCACATTAATGTCATCTCATGAATATTACTTCCAATTATTGATTATGCACTTTTAACCTCACATGCATATCTATGTGAATCAAATTACTCATTTACCATATAACAGTCTTTACATGATTTTAGTAAACGTATTAATCAAATCATGATTAGGTGATTACATATCATTTATGTGCATCAATGTTTGCTACATCATTGTTTCACCTAGTGTCATTAATGTATCATGAAGATTACCAAGGATACATATATTAAGGTTAGATGATTACTTATTAGAGATAGATCAACATGATCATTACATGTCACCTATACATTATTATCATGCATTAAGTCTAGAGTTAAGTGCCAATTATCTTGCACATCATACTATTAGGGTTGATGACATGTTCAACATCATGTGCATCGCAAATTGTATGAACGTGCGAGTTACTCATATTATTTGCACTAAGTATTCATTAAGGTTCAATCATATGAACTAAATATTAGATGACCATGTTTAATAATATCTACAAAGTATGTTAAGTTATAACTTGTTTGGTAAAAACTAAGGATCTAAGCACACTAACTCCCTAATCATGGATTTAAGGTTTCTAAACTAGCTAGATTTCAATATGTAATAGGGTTCCATCCCCCTAAAGAGGATTTCATCCTCGAAATCGGCACATTCATGTCCTTAAAGGTAATAACTCTGAAATCAGCACATTCATGTCCTTAAAGGTAATAACTCTTTAAAGGTTTGATTTACCAAGTCAAACTAAACTAGAGGTAGAAAGTTGAATCTAACTAAACCATGTATAAGATTCAACACCAGATTATTATACCAATTAATATCACCAAACTTCAAGGTCAAGTTCTAGGGTTAGACTACACCAAACATGTAGAATCTAAGGCTCTTATGATGAACTAATGGAACCTAAGGAAACTTCATTGGGAAACCAAGTTATCGTATTAGGTACCCAAGGATGTCCAACATAGTTGTCTAAGGCTACTATTGCCTAAATATTTCACTTAAAATGGATTTTGTATGGAGAGGATTCTAAGTAGGGAGGCAAATTGAAATAGTCAAGATTTTGACTACCTTGTGCTCTGATACCATGTTGTAAAGAAGGCTAAACACCCCTCTACTAAAATTTGAAGAATCAAACCTCCATTCTAGACATACTCTAATGGTATGATGAAATAGGTGTAAATTTGTCAAATTTATTACATGATAATCAAATGACCAAAGTAAAGCAGTACAATATCAAACATGACTATATTCAATTTATATAAGGGAGTACATATAATTCCCCAATAGGGTTTACATGATACAACATATGGATCTTAAGATAGAGGGAAACTAAACTACTACAATCTTCCTTCAAGAAATAAACTTATAGGATAAGTCTAAACTAGTAGCCATGGATTCCTCATTCTAATCATAAGCGGGATCTCCATTACACTCGAGATGTGCACTCTAATCCTAAGCCTGGGTGGTTGGGGTCACCTAGAAAGAGGAGATAAAAAGTATGTGTCAAATAAATGAATATTGACAAGGCATAAATGTAATAAGTAAAGAAGCAAGGAATGATGATTCAACTATGCTAAGAGAGCCAAAAGAATGAGGCATATAACAATAAGAATTTCTGCCAAGATAATTAAAGTGAAGTTTTACATGAATGAACATTAATATGACTATTACAAATAAAGTAGGGCTGAGGAACCTACCTAACATCAACCAATAGGTGAGGGAGAGTAACACATTCCCTAACACCTACAATATATATAAAATGGGGAGAGTGGTCACATTCCCCTGGGTGAAATAACACATTCCCAACTATGGGTGGTTTGTATAGAGGTACACTACATTAGTTATATAGTTAATCATTTCATCATGCTAAATAAAATATAATTGGCAGAGTAGTAATCATGACCAAGTGGATTCCAACATCTAGTAGTTGATATAAATACTCAAAAGAGTACATATATGAAGTATAATGACTAAGGCTAAGTCTCATTAGGAAAGATAGGCTAGGATATCAAATTCCCAACTGAAGGAACAAATGTACACACTCCTGCATAAATAGGGTTGCACATACATAGGATCGCACATACCTCAAAGTAGATCTTAATCATAACTTTCACCAATTAGATGTTTCCAATACCACTTTAACCTAAATTACAATATATATGTATGCATTAGGTTTCCACATATCATAAAGTGTAAGTGAACCCTAATTTGGGACTTACTAGGAAAACTATCAATTTAGAACTCAAAACCTAGACCAATTGATTAGTTAGATTCTCCTGATTAAGAAAACATATTTATTTATTGAATTTGGAGTTAAAATGAATTAGTTACATATTTTAAGGTTTTTTATATAATTGAAATGGTGTTTATAATAAACATCGAAATAGAGATGTAATACAAGGCTTGAAAACCCTAAAATTGGATTCTACTCAGAAAATGATTTCCAAAAACTATTTATTCATATTTTTCCGATCATCCTACAATTTATTGTGAATTTTAGAAAACTGGCCAATCGAAATCAAGAAAAAGCCACATGGGCAAAATAGTCCCACTTAGCGAACAGCTGACCTGGGCCCAAACCGCCGTGGCCCAACCATATCTCATTATGTGGTTAAGCGATGCATGTTATTGGAAGGCTAAAATAGGGGCCGAAAACCATAGAATACCCTTGTGATATAAATGTCAGGATTAGGTAGGTAATGGCTACACGGTCATTTACTAACCTGGTTTGTTCCCAGCCTGCTCCATCACAAGCCAGGGGTCCAGAAACTCATAGGGACTCCTTATGTTCATCCTAAGATTTTTAGTACGATCTCAGAAAACTAAATCTCTTAGTGGGTTCCCCACATTGTGGTGAGGTAATTGAGCCGGGCTACAAGTTTTGGCGTGAACTAGAGCTCTAGCTCCGCTCCGGCCATGGCCGGATGCCAATGAGATAGTGAAACTTTCGGGAACAACTCACTACCAGAGCATGGAACTGGTGCAAATGGATTCACAACCACAAGCTAGAGATAAGGGCACCACCGCATGAAACAAGAAGTTCAAGAATCACTAGTTTGTCCAGGAACGTCGTGAAATAGGGCAAAGACTTTGGAGATCGAACCCAATGAGGGAAAGTCGTTCAAAGAAAATTGAAGGTCGGAAAACGATCCACGGGGTCAGATGAAGCTTGGGGCAGGGTTACCTTGGTCAAATAGCACCTCAGATGCTATGGCATTGGGTGTCGGCATGGAGCACATCAAGTTGTAGGACTCGACAGTTGGGAGCTTTATGGAGAAAATGTGAAGAGGGATACTGAATTCCAGATGTTGTGTATGCTTATCGACGCTCCAATTGTGCTGAAGGAAGCAAATGCGACTACACCATGGTGGTGTTCCTTGGAGAAGGAAACTGAGAAGGTCTGGGGTCTTTAGGGTGCGAGAGGTGAAATTGGGTGAGGAGGAGAGCCATAGGTCTGGTGGTGCTTTAGGGTTTATAAAAAGGGAAGGAGAGCATCTAGGGTGGTGGCTGTGAAAATGGCGTGAGAGCTAGTTGAGCGCAACTTTGGGCATTTTATGGATAGGTCATAAGATCAGTTATTTTTGGGATCGATGGAAATGGGACAAAGAGTCAGACACGATGGAGAAAATTCCATGTAAAAATAATGAGAGATAAGGGAGAGATTGATCGCAGCAGCAACGCCCGTGACACAATGGCTGACTCGCAAAATGGCCGAGGGAGAAGACGGTCATAGGGTTGTTAGATAATCAGTTGATTAACTTGGAGCCTTCAGATGGTGTATATAGCAAGAAAATGAAAGGTGTAACGTGTGACAACTGAAAGTAACCGAATCATAGGTTTAATACATCGTATTAATGAAATCGTATTAAAACCATAGTCAACTATATAGGAAACTTGTTTAATTCAACTGGAGGGTCAAACATTGACCAAATGGCCCCAAATTTGGGCCATAGGCTAAATTAAAGTCTAGATAAATGTTATATGCTTAGATATTGGGTTTGAACACTTTATTATGCATAACTCTAATATTGGCCATGAATATGTATATTAATGTATTAAGAGGGTAAATTAATAATAAAAGACTTTATAATAAAACCTTTGAGTGTATTTTCGAGATTAATATCATTTACTAACTCAAGGGTCACCACTCAACTTAATATTCCTCTTTTTATGCTTAATTTCCCTCTAAGAGGAGAGAGAAAATAAAAGAGGAATATAACTCTTATTGACTAACACAAACCACATTAATTATTATTTCTTATCCCAAAAAGTCATAGAAACTCTAAATTAATATAATCTACTAATTATATCTCATTAGTGGTCATTTTGTATTTTGGACTCTAATTTTTTTTTGAGAGTGGGACGGGAAACCTAAGGTGGGCTCCTCGGCCCAACTTCTATTAGCTAGATTAATCAAGGTTCACAAGAGCTAACAAGTTTGGAGGAAAAGTATGCGTAAAGGAAAAACTATTTACTTGACCTCTACGAGCTAGATTGGCTACCTCATGGGCAACCCTATTACACCTACGATTAGCATAAAGAAAACTACAAGTAGTAAACTGATATTGCAGTGCTTTGAAGTCTTCAGCAATCACTCCTAGGTAGTCCCGCTGTGGCTTCTTATTGGTGCATGCTTGAACTGCTTCCAGTGAGTCCGTCTCTACTTCTATATTGTCATATCCCGCTTCCTTTGCCCATAGAAGTGCTGCTCTCGCTGCTAGCATTTTGGTGATGGCTACTCCCATTCCTTGGGTGATTTTCTTCCCCGCTATGCCCACCAAACGTCCCGTCTCATCCCTAGCAGCCAGACCCGTGCCCGCTCCTTCATCCTCACCCACCGAGCCGTCCATGTTAATCTTAATTTTCCCATGCGCTGGCTTCCTCCACCTGTAACGTTTGTCTGGCGTCTTAGCATTGTGCTCCCCATCTTCATCCTAGTGAGCATCACCTGCCACTCCCCCCACCTACTGGCCATTAGGGCAACTACTCCCTCTCCTACCTCCCCTATCCAGCCCATGCGACGTTAGCTGGATTCCGTCAACCCCCCCTCATCCTGCTGCACCCCGTCGCCCACACGTCGTGCACCATGCACGCCCCCTCGTCGACCTACCCCGCCCCTCTTCTGCTTGCACCCATTGCCAGCCTGATGCACCGTCATCAACGCTCCACGTAGTAAATATCCGCTGCGAACCTCATTGCTTTGAAAGATCCGAGTGCACCTTACTTTCCATGCCGTCCACATGCCCGCCACCATTAGTTCAGATTTGTGTGTTGGCTTGCCCTCCAAAGCTGCTGTCAAGGACGAGATGATGTCTTCATCACTAGCGTCGTGCGCCCACGTTTATACTTCACTCGATGTCTGCTCCCACACTTCCACCCCACTAGGGCAGCAGAAGAGCATGTGGGGAATTGTCTCCTTCTCAGCCCCACATAGCATACATGCACCATCTTCCACGCAATGTTTGTGAAAAAGGTGCCCCCGTGTCGCTAGACTTCCCGTGCTTGCCCTCCATAGAAAGTGTGTTGTCTTCGGACTCCATCCATCATGCGAAATGTGTTTCCATAGTGAATCCCCCCGCTGGTCTACGAAATTCCTCGCCTCTTCCTTCCCTAGCAGCCCCAACCAGTAAGCAGATCAAATAATGAACTCCCCGTCCCTTGAAGGCCACCACATCAAAGTATCCTCTGGGTCCCTCATGCTGCGATGTATAGCATGTATTCTTCTAGCGTAGCTCACTGCAAAACACTCATTGACTCTCCCTGCGTCCCATTGAGAACCATCTTCCGTCATGAGACCCCTGACTGTGTTTAAATCTGGCCCATTCTCCCTTTTGAAATGTGCAAGTGTCACCCTCATTAAGTAGCCACCTATCATCCCAGATACTCACCTTTGTACCATCCCCCACTCTCCATTCCGTTCCTTCTTTTAACAACGCTTTTTCTCCCCACAGGCTCCTCCAAGAGAAACTAGGATTGTGTCCCCTTCTCGCTTCCCATATGGTCGTCCTTGGGAAATACCTGGCTTTGGACTCTAATTAAAACACTAATTGAGGTATTTGTGCATAAACTCATATGTTGGCATATATGTGAACCAAATAATAATCGAACCATTGATATTCCTCAATTTCAACATTGAGGACAAAAGGACAGAAAAGATAAGAATAATTAGGAAGAAGTTCAAAAAGGATATAAATGATAGGAGAAACTTGGAAAGGGAATTAAATTGCAAATAACCCAAGTTTCAGTTTGTTACCACACTCCACTCATTAAAGAGGATTTCATCCCCGGAGTCACAACAAGAGGAAAGGGTGAGTATGTAACATCCCAACACTAAGCCACTAAGTGGTTACTACTAATCTATGGTACTTCTAGAGAGCTTCATATGCACTACTCTAGGTAAAGACCTCATGGATCACTATGGGTACCATTATTAACATTTTATGGTTATAAATATTATATTCATTAGGATATTACATCATCCTTATTAATCTATTAACTGTGTCTTGTTGAACTCACTTTGTTGCCAAAGGAGCTATACTACAACATCATTTATGAAACCCTATATATATGTATTCTTATTTATTTCATTAAGGATTTTAAACACAATTAGGGTTTACTAAATCATCTCAATATTTATAATAGCAAATTTAATCACAATCTTTAACAATTTGGATTTACACTCCATCATATTCACATTAACATCATATTGGATTATAACTAATTATTTTGCATGAAATAGATAAGTTTATCCAACCAGTTTGTTAGATATATCATTAATTCAATTGATGTCACATTAATTACTTATATCTAGATTACACATAGTCACATTATCTTTCTTACTCACATTAAACTCATCTCATGTTTATTACTTCCAATTATTGATTATGCACCTTTAACATCACATGCATATCTATGTGAATCAAATTACTCATTTACCATATATGAGTCTTCACATGATTTTAGTAAACATATTAATGATTTTCTACCAAATCATGATTAGGTGATTACATATCATTTATGTGCATCAATGTATGTTACATGATTGTGTCACCTAGTGTCATTAATGTATGATGAAGGCTACCAAGGATACATATATTAAGGTTTGATGATTACATCTTAGAGTTTAGATCAACATGATCATTACATGTCACCTATACATTATTATCATGCATTAATTCTAGAGTTAAGTTCCAATTATCTTGCACATCATATTATTAAGGTTGATGACATGTTCACCATCATGTGCATCACAAAGTGTATTAACACGTGAGTTACTCATATTATGTGCATCAAGTATTCATTAAGGTTCAATAATATGAACTATATATTAGATGCCCATGTTTAATAATATATTAAAAGTATGTTAAGTTATAACTTGTTTGGTCAAAACTAAGGATCTAAGCAAACTAACTTCTTAATCATGGAGTTAAGGTTTCTAAACTATCTAGATTTCAATAGGAAATAGGGTTCCAATCCCCTAAAAAGGATTTCGCCCTCGAAATCAACACATCCATGTCCTTAAAGGTAATAACTCTTTAAAGGTTTGATTTACCAAGTCAAAGTAAACTAGAGGTATAGTTGAGTCTAACTAAACCGTATAAGATTAGTTCTAGGGTTAAAATACACCAAACATGTCGAATATAAGGCTCTTATGATGAACTAATGGAACCTAGGGAAACTTTATTGGGAAACCAAGTTACCATATTAGGTTCTCAAGGATATCCAACATAGTTGTCTAAGGCTACTATTGCCTAAATGTGTCACTTAAAGTGGACTATGTATGGAAAGGATTCTAACTAGGGAGACAAATTGAAATATTCAAGATTCTAACTATCGTGGGCTCTGATACCATGTTGTAAAGAAGGATAAAAACCCCTTTAATATAATTTGAAGAATCAAAACTTCATTCTAGACATACTCTATTGGTATGATGAAATAGGTGTAAAATTTTCAAATTTAATTACATGATAATCAAACGACCAAAGTAAAGCAACTAAGGCTGTAAATGGGTACGGGTAGACCCGCCAACCCGCAAATATGGACCCTTAAAAAACCTGTCACGTGTCTATTTTTTTATACTTTCATACCCTTGGACCCGTATACCCTTGGATCTGCATATAAGCGAGTCCAATAATGGGTATACTTGGACCCAGGCCCGCTAGACCTGTGTACCCACTATACATACGTAAATACTTAAATAATATGTTATATATCATACTTTACTAGTCTAACTAATATAATTCTTGAGATTATATCCCACTCTAACCACAATAAGGTTGAGATTAGTCATATTTAAGAATTAACTATTCTAGTTATAATAACGAACATCATATGTAAACTTAAAATCAAAATATCTACTAATTTACATTACTTTCTACATAAGTTAAATGTTATGATGATGAGTAAATATGTAAACAACTAACTCAATTAATGTTAATGTATACAATATAGAATTATCTAATATAACTATTGCATGTTAATATACTATATAATAACAATATCTTGTTGTATTAAAATATATAGAACATAGTCATTTTTCTTACATAAACAATATGATGTTTTATAGAACCACTTAACCGGATACCCGCACTGCATACCCGCTATTATTGTGTGGCCGGGTATGGTGCGGATCTTGGTTTTGTATTATGTGGGTCTAGAACTGGAACCAGACCTGCTAAATTAGATGGGTATGGGTATGGATATGGCTAGACTTGCACCATACATGCACCGTTTACACCCCTAAAAGTAGCGGAATATTAAACATGACTGTATTCAATTTATTTAAGGGAGTACATCAAATTCCCCAATAGGGTTTACATGATAGAACATATGGATCTTTAGATAGAGGGAAACTAAACTACTACAATTTTCCTCCAAGAAATAAACTTATAGGATAAGTCTATATTAGTAGCTAGGGATTCCTCATCCTAATCATAAGCTGGATCTCCATCACACTCTTGATGCACACTCTGATCCTAAGCCTGGGTGGTTTGGGTCACCCAACAAGAGGAGATAAAAGGTATGTGCCAAATAAAAGAATATTGACAAGGCATAAATGTAATAAGTAAATAAGCAAGGAATGATGATTCAACTATACTAAGAGAGTCAAAAGAATGAGGCATATAACAATAAGACTTTCTTCCAAGATAATTGAAGTAAAGTTTTGCATGAATGAACGTTAATATGACTAATACAACTAAAGTAGGGTTGAGGCACCTACCTAACCTCAAAGAATATGTGAGGGAGAGTAACACATTCCCTAACACCTACAATATATATAAAATAAGGAGAGTGGTCACATTTCCCTGGGAAAAATAACACATGCCCAACTATGGTTGGTTTGTACAGAGGTACACTACATTAGCTATATAGTCAATCATTTCATCATGCTAAATAAAATAGAATTGGCAGAGTAGTTATCATAAACAAGTGGATTCCAACATCCAGTAGTTGATGTAAATACTCAAAAGAGTAAATATTTGAAGTATAATGACTAAGGCTAAGCCTCATTAGGAAAGATATGTTAGGATATCAAATTCCCAACTGAAGGTACAAGTGTACACACTCATGCATAAATAGGGTTGCACATATATAAGATCACACATATTCAAATTAGATCTTAATCATCACATTCACCAATTAGATGTGTCCAAGACCACTTTAACCTAAATTACAATATACATGTATGCATTATGGTTCCATATATCATAAAGTGTAAGTGGAGCCTAATTTTGGACCTACTAGGAAAATAATCGATTTAGGACTCAAAACATAGACCAATCCCTTAGTCAGATTCTCCTGATTAAGAAAACATATTTATTTATTGAATTTGGAGTTAAAATGAATTAGTTACATATTTTAAATTTTTATATATAATTGAAATGGTGTTTAAAATAAACATCAAAACAGATATGCAAAACAAGGCTTGAAAACACTAATCCTGGATTCTACTTGAAAAATTCTTTGCAACGACTATTTATTCATATTTTTCCGATCATCCTATGATTTACTGTGATTATTACAAAACTGGCGAAACAAAAATCAAGAAAAAGCCATGTGGGCAAAATAGTCCCACTCAGTGAACAACTGGCCTGGGCCCAAGCTGGCATGGCCTAACCATATCTAACTATGTGGTTAAGCGATGTGCATTTTTGGAAGGCTAAAATAGGGACGAAAAGCCTAGAATACCCTTGTGATATAAATGGCACAATTAAGTAGGCAAGGGCACCACAGTCATTTACTGGCTTGATTTGTTCCCAACGTGATCCACGGGTCAAGAAACTCACAAGGATTCCTTGTGTTCATCCTAAGATTTTTGGCACGATCTCATAAAACTAAATCTCTTAGTGGGTTTCCCACATTTCCTCTACCATAAGGTATGATATAATGGCTAAAGACAATAATGAAGGGGAAGAGTTATGGAAACTGTTGGATAAATTGGACATTATGATAAATCCCTTTGTTTCGATGATGACAAACATTTCATTCTTATTATTCTAACGAGCTACTTGAGTATGCAAGATTATGGTGGATGACAAAGCAACTAGGGAAATCACGAGATTACATATTTACTTTCATGCAATGTAATCACTATTGTAAAAACTTGTACAGTTATATAATGTACAAGTACTTAGATTGCATGTAAATCAAGCGTTAGATCTTCCCTAGCTACACACCATAGTTAGACAAGTCATCCCTTCCAAAAGGATCACATTATGCACACTCATAAACACACTTAGTGGTTTAATTAAAAGATTGAAACAGAGTCAATCTCGGTCGACCACACTCCTCGACCGAGACACTCTCGGTCGACAAACTTCTCGACCGAGATTGACCAAAAGTAGCCGTTAGACACAGCAGTTGACAGTTGCAAATAAACGTTAATCCAGAGAGCCTGTCGGTCGACGAATCCTCGACCGACTGGGCATCTCGGTCGACGAGTCCTCGACCGAGATGGTCTCTGACAGCAACTGCAGAATTAATTAACTAGCCGTTGCTAATGCGCCTAACTTATTCCTAACGGCTAGTTAAGTACTAGGAACCCCCTAGAAGTTGTCTAGAACGTCCTTAAGCATACATAGGTCATTCCTATAAATAGGACATGCCTTAGGTCACCAAAGAACATCTAAGATATACTTGTGCTATACTTGAGCTTGAATACACACTTGCAATCTGTTTTAGAGCAATAGAGCAATTCCTACACTTGCCATTCATTCCTATTGCTCCCATTTCGTGCCCTATAGGCTAGTATCTCCTATCCACTACAATCACATTGTCATACACATTGGTTAGGAGATTTATACGCTTGATATAGGCAAATCAAGCCTTGTGCTTAAAAGGATAAGTTGTAATTTCTGTTTTCCTTCTTGTTCCTTGTTATCTTTTATACTCTCCTTGCTACTCCTAGGGTTGGAGGCTGTGGATTGGAGAGGGTTGACTTCTCAGGTGGAGAAGGGGACTTCAAGCTACTTCAAGAAGGCTATCGCACGGGAAGCTACTTCAGAAGGCTGGTGCAACGGGTGTTGGTGCATCTACTTCAAGGGAAGGCTGCTTCAAGGTTGGGCGATTACTTCTAGGTGAAGGCTGCTTGAAGGGTTTGGGAAAAGAAATTGTATTTTATGTAAAGTCCTTGCGAGGTAATAAAATAGATTTCTTTTCAAATCCCGGTTGGGTAAGCAACCGGGTAGTGGACTGACTACCTTAGTATTTGCTAAGGCTAGGAACCACTCTAAACCCTTGTGTCTCCTTGTCCAATAGTTTCTTTGTGGTTGCTTGAGTTAATTAATTGTTAAATTATCTATAAAACTCTATTCACCCCCCCCTCTAGAGGTTTTCAATTGGTATCAGAGCAGGCTTCAAGGAGCCCTAACAAGGTCTTGAAGAGATAAAGGGAGGAGGTGACTACAACCACAAGAAAAGGAACATGGACCAATGTGCGACAAGTTGCAATTGGTGCTTAGGAACAAAGCACTCTACTTCTAAATGTCCATGGAGGTCAAATAAAGAATGTTTCGTTGCTACAATAAGTGAGGAAGAAGAAGAAGAGGTAAGCTTGCTTGATTTACCTAAAGAAGAGTTAGTTACTATTATTGAAGAAACACATAATAAATATGTTGAATACAAAAAGAAATTAAAGAAATCAAATAAAGAAAATGATGATCTAAATGCTAGACTTCTTGAGCTTACATCCGAAAATGACGATTTATATGCTAAATTGAATACTCTTGGTTTTGAAAAAGATAGCATTATGTCTGACAATCGTACTTTGAAATCATCTCTAAGTAATAGTGAAGTGAAAATTTTCACTCTAGAGACTAACTATGATCTTCTATGTCAAGAAAAGACTGAATTGCTTGCAAAGTTAAATGATATTCAAAAACAACCTATATTGTGCACCCATGTAGATTATGACAATATAGTGAAAGAAAGAAATATGCTATCATCCAATCTAGATCAAGCAAAATTAGATATCAAGAAAAGAATGGATGAGATCGTTAAGTTGCAACAAGAAGTTAGTAAGTTAAGCAACAATGGAATCCTTGATAAAATATTAGAAAATTCCTATCATCAAATAGGGAGAAGAGGACTAGGTTATAAGCCTAAGGAGAAATCCTATCAACAACCTAGTTGGAGAAGGACACAAGCAAGACAATCCATGAATGTACATAGAGGCAAATATACTTTTGTACCAAAGAACAACCTAGACCAAAATCATAGAAAGAGATATGAGGTTGATTCTATATGTTGCCACTATTGTTCACGTATTGGACATTACTCCTTCTCATGCCCATACAAGAAAAAGAATAATGAGATGGTATGGGTTCCAAAATCCCCAAATTGATTCGATTAGACTAAGTTGAGATATAATCTAAATGTTACTTTGGTATTCATATGTTTATATCAAACTGATCTTTGAAATAATTAAATTAGATACAGTCTATATTGTACTTGAAATAGAATTCTGAACACTTTCCAGAAATTGGGTCGGTCGAAGATTTGTCGACCGAGTGAAAACCCGGTCGAGAAATGGTCGACCGAGCATGTCACTGTTTTTCAGTCTGCAGTAAAATTGCTGAATAATTGATTGATCAGTGGCTATCTAATTGTTGTTAATGACTGTTTTACATAACAAGTTGAAGATCTTTTTGAATATAAATGATATCATTTTCTCAATTAAAAATCAAGTTTAGAAATCCCTATTTTATAATGTTTACATGATATTCTTTAAAGCATCTATCTAGATAGAAATCATGTGTTATGACATTTAGTTTAAATGATTACAATTAATGTATGGTTCTATCATTGCATCATGGATATGCTTTCACTATTTTATCATTCAACTCATAAAAATGGTGCTATGGTACATAGAACAAATGGAAAATGATTATTGTATACATGACTTCTTGATGAAAAATAGCAAGAAAATGTTTTATTGGTGATTTATTGCTTATACATAGAGATTTTCTCAATAGGTATCTATAAGAAATTGAGACATTAATCATGCTTTCATTCTTAAGAAAATGTTTTCATATTGAGAATCATTTAACATGATCATTATGGACTCATTGGTCTAAAATAAGCTTTGACAAAATGCTTATTTGGACATCATTTTATTGCACTTAATCTTAGTATACTTATGATAAAGATCAAAATCAACAGTTAAAATTATTTGTGACCTTAGAAGCATTAAATTGCCTAAATTATAAGATTAAGGGGGAGCGCATAAAAACGAATTTGATTGCCTGATACGACCTTAGTATTTTTACTCTTGGTTATGAAGAAATTTATAAAATTGATATACTCTAAAGCTTAAAGGAATCTCATTTAATTTAGGGATAGATGAGAGATAAATATACATTTGTCATGAGCTTAAGGGAATCTCATATCATTTTCAGGGCTTAACATCCCTTGTAAAATGGGTGAGAAATCTATATACATATGCCATGAACCTAACATGATCTCATATCATTTCAAGGCTTAATATCCTTTGCAAATGATTGAGAAACAAATAGTGGATAAATTAGACACAAATCCATGTTTCTAAAAGGATATCTATTTAAGGGGGAGCAAAATATAAAATTAAAAGGGAAAAGAAAATAAAATATTCAAATTGGATATCTTTTTGAAATGACAAAGGGGGAGAAAGAATATATAATCAAAAATATAAATATATATGAGTTTCATCCTGATTGCCAGCACTCACACTTGTAAAACAAGAATGGCTACAAAAGGTAATCTTCAAGTATGAAACTCACATGCTTTATATTTCCTTATTTCATATTTTAGGAAATGTTTGTCATCTTCAAAAAGGGGGAGATTGTTGGATCAATTGGACATTATGATAAATCCCTTTGTTTCGATGATGACAAACATTTCATTCTTATTATTCTAACGAGCTACTTGAGTATGCAGGATTATGGTGGATGACAAAGCAACTAGGGAAATCACGAGCTTACATATTTACTTTCATGCAATGTAATCACTATTGTAAAAACTTGTACAGTTATATAATGTACAAGTACTTAGATTGCATGTAAATCAAGCGTTAGATCTTCCCTAGCTACACACCATAGTTAGACAAGTCATCCCTTCCAAAAGGATCACATTATGCACACTCATAAACACACTTAGTGGTTTAATTAAAAGATTGAAACAGAGTCAATCTCGGTCGACCACACTCCTCGACCGAGACACTCTCGGTCGACAAACTTCTCGACCGAGATTGACCAAAAGTAGCCGTTAGACACAGCAGTTGACAGTTGCAAATAAACGTTAATCCAGAGAGCCTGTCGGTCGACGAATCCTCGACCGACTGGGCATCTCGGTCGACGAGTCCTCGACCGAGATGGTCTCTGACAGCAACTGCAGAATTAATTAACTAGCCGTTGCTAATGCGCCTAACTTATTCCTAACGGCTAGTTAAGCACTAGGAACCCCCTAGAAGTTGTCTAGAACGTCCTTAAGCATACATAGGTCATTCCTATAAATAGGACATGCCTTAGGTCACCAAAGAACATCTAAGATATACTTGTGCTATACTTGAGCTTGAATACACACTTGCAATCTGTTTTAGAGCAATAGAGCAATTCCTACACTTGCCATTCATTCCTATTGCTCCCATTTCGTGCCCTATAGGCTAGTATCTCCTATCCACTACAATCACATTGTCATACACATTGGTTAGGAGATTTATACGCTTGATATAGGCAAATCAAGCCTTGTGCTTAAAAGGATAAGTTGTAATTTCTGTTTTCCTTCTTGTTCCTTGTTATCTTTTGTACTCTCCTTGCTACTCCTAGGGTTGGAGGCTGTGGATTGGAGAGGGTTGACTTCTCAGGTGGAGAAGGGGACTTCAAGCTACTTCAAGAAGGCTATCGCACGGGAAGCTACTTCAGAAGGCTGGTGCAACGGGTGTTGGTGCATCTACTTCAAGGGAAGGTTGCTTCAAGGTTGGGCGATTACTTCTAGGTGAAGGCTGCTTGAAGGGTTTGGGAAAAGAAATTGTATTTTATGTAAAGTCCTTGCGAGGTAATAAAATAGATTTCTTTTCAAATCCCGGTTGGGTAAGCAACCGGGTAGTGGACTGACTACCTTAGTATTTGCTAAGGCTAGGAACCACTCTAAACCCTTGTGTCTCCTTGTCCAATAGTTTCTTTGTGGTTGCTTGAGTTAATTAATTGTTAAATTATCTATAAAACTCTATTCACCCCCCCCCCTCTAGAGGTTTTCAGAAACATGTCCATGCTAGAAGTAATCTAAAAGATCATTTTTCACACAAGGAGATTCGCATATTAGCACAATAATGCAAAAATGATATTTTTGGACATTTTTCACGTGATGACATGCATGGGGAATGTGTCAAATTATCACATAACCATAGTAGTATAAACAATGATAAGAAACTTTGTCATGAAGTCCAGCTGAAGAAAAATAGAAAAATTAAGTTTCTGTTAGAACTTAGATAGTGATATACCAAGTTAAAATCCTTACCTATGCGGCTATGCCCAATGATGAGAGAAGCTACTATTGCTATCCTTGTAGGATGGAATTCCCTTCATAGAATAGTCTTGTTCTAGGAACAATTGGCTGTACTTTATAGGAATTCCAAGCTTGATGCCTATTGGCCTATAAGAGCAGCTGCATTAATAGTTGAAAAGGACATATAATAATGCCTTAAACTCAATTTAACTGATCCATTTTTCCCAAAGAATTATTTTATACATAGAGTAAGTGAATCAAAGAGGATAGAAATGGTTGGAATCTAATTCAAGGATATATCTGGTAGGAATTTGAATTTCCCTAAATATGTTTAATAGGATTGATATTGCAACATATAGTAAGATGGAAAGTTCCTGGTCCTGATACATTCTATTTTTTGGTATAAGATATCTAGTATATGATTCCAATTCTAGAAACATACACTACTCATGAACATGTGCATTTAAGACAATGACCTACTATGTGAATATTATAAAATATTCTTCTTAATGGTAAGGCATGTTATAGTACCCAATTGTTTTTAGTAATAATGGGAGGTGTGCCTAAATTTTGAATCATGGGGCTTAATTAATACATTAGCAGGGAGCAGTTGTGTTATCAATCCTATCATGTCAAAAAAGAATTAGCAATCGTGATATATCAATTCTTGGTGGGGAGTGAGGTGTTGCACCTTCTGATTGAAGAGTTAGAGACAACATTACATGTAGTAGTGTTGATGGTTAGAAATGGTCTGAACTCTTGACACTAGACACCATCTTTCTTTGTAAGTGAGAGAGACCGTAAGAATACTGTGTGGAGATTCCTAGAATAATATAGGAGTCTATGAATGTATTTAGGTAGTTTAATGCCACAAGGAGGTATAGAGAGTTTGGTAGAGGAAATAATAGTCTAGAGGGGTATGATTTTCCTATCGATGTAGTCATTGAAGAGAGATTCCTTGGCCAGCAGTGATCACTGGAGTTCCCTTACCAATAAGAATGTTGTAACAATTGATGGAATGGCCTAAGTATCTGTGCATATACTCAAAAAAAATGGTCTAACAAACCATGTAACAAAGAAGGATAGTGAAACATATAATAAATGACTCCCTAGAGAAAAATAATTCTAATGTAGCTGCCCTCTATTTTACTATAACATGGATTTTTTTTAATTTCCATCTTCCTCTAATGATGGAACCTAAAGTTGTTTATATCATAAGAAAGTGAATTGGAAAATTTGTGGCAACTAAGAGTGTTAAGAGAAACACTACAAGATTAGTGGGTTTAGCATAGTTAGTCCTATCCCACTGAATAAATTTATTTGTCTACATCCACGATTTATGTTATGAACAACTGAGATTTGTTGTGTCAATTAAGGACATTGGGATATAATTATCACATAAGTTGGTTTAGCACGATTTGTACATGGTACATCCATGATTGATGTTAATAGCCACTGAAATTGTTGTTCTAAGTATCAATCTATAATGGTGTATTAAATTAAAATACAAAATTTCTTCGTTAAATCAATCACATAAAAGTTGACTTGGGAAAGATTTTTTTATAGAAATTTGAACTTCAAGTATAATATTAAGATTAGAAAAATGAATTGAGAATACACAAACCTTGGGAAGATGAGCTTTCCATCCATAAAGCTAGTTGTCTTCCTAAAACAAAGTAAGAAAAATGATTAGGTAAAAAGACTTGTTAAGTTTGGAAATGAAGTATTTTTTTAGTACGTTAAATATTTTGAAAAGAAAGAGGTATAGGTAATATGCATTAGTATCCACACTTGTCAATAGTGGTGTTGATTGTCCCTGTGAAGAAACAATTAGCAAGCTTTGTACTAACACTTCATCAAAAATATTATTTTGAAATAAGTAAGCTACCCCATTCTAGTACCAAGGCACAATACCAAGTGTATCACTCTAAACAAAGTGTATCACACAAGAAAAATATTATGCATCATTGACATGAACAATTACAAACCACTAAGAAATATACAATATATATATATATATATATATATATATATAGGGTATATCTTCGCTACCTGTGCGGGTAACTAAGATTCGCTACCCGTGCATCAGTTTTGTAATGGTAAGGTATGCATTTGTAATGAGACAATCCATATTTGTAATGAGACGACCAAAATTGTAATACAAAGACTCGTTTTGTATTACAACACTGTTACAGTAATAAATATATATTTATTACTGTAACATCGTTGTAATATAAAACCAGTTATTGTATTACAATTTTGGTTGTCTCATTACAAATTTAGTTGTCTCATTACATATATGTGTCATCCCATTACAAAATTGATGCACGGGTAGGGAATCTTAGTTACCCGCACGGGTAGCGAAGATATACCCATATATATATATATATATATATATATATATATGGGTATATATTCACTACCCGAGTGGATAACTAACTTTTGTTACCCGTGGATCTATTTTGTAATATGAAGACACCTACCTATAATGAGACAACCAAAAGTATAATACAAAGACTCATCTTGTAGATACAACATGAAATTTTTATTATCCCTCCGAATATAGTAAAAATGATATTTATGATAATAGTTTACGTAGTATTACAAGACCAGTCTTTGTATTATAATTTGGGTCATCTCATTACAACATCGTTTGTCTCATTACAAATATGTTCCTTCCTATTACAAAATAGATGCATGGGTAACTAACCTTAGTTAGTCGCACAAATAGTGAATGAAAGACATATATATATATATATATATATATATATATATATATATATATATATATAGACTAAATATTTGTTGCCCGTGCGGCTAACTTAATCTCGCTACCTGGCACTATTATGTTGTCTGCCTCTTTCCCTGTGTGTGACCAAAGACCGAAGCTTCTGCAAATCTCCGTTGTTCAGCGATTCTCCTCTGATCTCCTCTGCCGCTGGAAAGCATCCGCTGCTGGACGGGCTGCTATCATCCATCTGCCGCTGGACGAGCTACTACCATCCATCCACTGTAGAGTATTGGGGTTTCTATTCGCTACTCTGGCTTCTCCCTCTCCTCCGCCCCTCTTCGATCCAGGACCTCCAATTGACGACGCGGCTATTGCTTCCTAAGCTACATTGATGGCGACAAGGTCTCCTTCCGTATCGATCAAGTGCTCCAAGTGTGTCGGCATCTTACCCATCCTTCTCCTAGAGCAGTGCCCTGATCTGAAAGCAGCGCCCGACCTAGAAGGCTAGTGACATTGTTCATTAATCCCCGAACCGCAAGAAGGGTTTTCCAGTTCTTAGTTTTCCTAGAGGAGGATGACAAAGGTGTTTTTGAACTGATCTGAACCCTATTGGCGGTCGTCTGAGTATCAGGTGAACATATTGATAATCATCAGTTGAAATTGTTGCTATTCAAGTGTGTCTGTCCAAGTTCGAAATCTGTTCTATTCAAATGTGTCTGTCCAACATGGTAATCTGTTCTATTCTGATTTGTAATTTGGAATACTAATCTATCTATAGTGATTGAATTGAAGAAGAGAACACAAAACAATGTGCATTCACTGTCGATCTCAGATGCCTTCCTATATATGTTGGGATAAAGTATAGCTTGATTAGTTCTTGTTTTTTTGTCGAGGATGTGGGTCGAAGAAATCTAAGTGTTCCTGATGAAATCTTTTCTATTCGGCACACTCTGTGGAACCTGATAATATTCCCTATGGTTTTTGCCTTGTTTGTGCTTAATGGGTATGTAGCCTGGTTGCTTCTTTTGTTTCGCTGCTAGTGCTTTCTTGAGAGGTCTGAAGTTTCTAGTTGCTAGCTGTTTTGTTGGATTCTATGGTTTCATGTTGAGTTCATTTATATTTTGTTTTCTTGGTGGAAGCTGTTCGGGAAAAAGTTTTGTTGGATCTAGATTCTTATCTCTCTGATCCTTCAGTTGGTCATCCTTTTGCTATTTTGGATATGCTTTTCTCATTGGTAGATGATGGGATCTAGAATTCTAGTTTTGAATCTGTATTGTTTTCCAGCTACTAGCAGTACTCTATGCTTTTAGTGTGCAAAGATGGGCAGTAGAGTTTGCTGTTATTCTACTGAGCAAAGATGAGCAGTAGAGTTTGCAGTTATTCTATTGCACTGACGATACACTTCTGTATATATCTCTTTTTCTTTGTACAACCTTCTCTTTTTCTTCTCTTTTCTGGTTCTTTCCTTGATAGAATCAGTTCTTCTAATGCATCAATTGGAGCGTGATTCACCAAAAAAAACAATGTGCATTCAACTCTCTTAAAATCTGATTTGTAATATGTATACCGATTTTTCAATTCAAGTGTGTATTCATCTCTCTGGAAATTTGATTTGTAATGTGTATAGTGATTTTCTAAGAGAATACTTATTTGTAGTGTGTATACTGATTTTCCAAGAGAATACTAATTTGTAACAAATGTGTATTCATCTCTCTGGAAATCTGATTTGTAATGTGTATACTGATTTTCCAAGAGAATACTGATTTGTAATGTGTATACCAGTTTTTCTATTCAAGTGTCTTTCCAACTTTGAAATATGTTTTATTCTGATTTGTACTTTGGAATACTAATCTATCTATACTGATTGAATTATTGTAGAAAATACAAAAGAATGTGTATTCATCTCTCTGACTTTTGTATTCACAATGTGTTTTCATATCTCTAACATTTGTATTCACAATGTGTATACATTTCTATGACTTTTGTGTTTGACATAAACCCAATTTTTGTTTGCATTTTTCATTTTCGAAGCAGTTACTCATTTGTTATGCTGGGTTACTCTTCTGCCTGACAGAGTTACTCTCTGTTGTTTTAGGGTTACTACTCTGTCCTGCTGAGTTACTCCTGTGTATTTGAAAAATATGACCCTTATTTGGCGGTCGTCTGATTATCAGGTGAACATATCTATAGTCATCAGTTTCAAATCCTTGCTCTTTTTTCTGCTGTTGTGAAGCTCACTTGGAAATCTACATATAACCTTATTTGTCCAAGTTACCTTTCAATATTTTCTTCTTCAATTCAAGTGTTTATGTCCAACTTGGAAATCTATTTTATTCTGATTTGTAATTTGGAATAAAAATCTTCTTGCAGTTACTCCTTTGTTATGCTGGGTTACTCTTCGGCATGATAGAGTTACTCTTTGTTGTTTTAGGGTTACTCCTATGTCCTGCTGAGTTACTCCCAGACACTGTAATGGATCCCAGCCTTGATACAGATGCTGCTAATTCAAATGTCGGCCTTGATAATGATAATGCTAATTCTTATCCTTCTGTTGGTGCTTCCACTCTGCCCCTAGCTGCAATTCCTAAAATTGGTCTCCACTTTGGAATTTTAGATGAAGCTATCTCATTCTATTCTAGCTACACTGGCATGATTGGTTTTAATATTAGGAAAGATGACAACAGGTATGAATGGGGAACTAAGATTCTCATTGCCAAAGATTTGGTTTGTGATAAGTAGGGTACAATGGGCCGTTTTAAGAGGTCAAGAGGGCTTCTGAGCC
Source organism: Alisma plantago-aquatica (assembly GCA_963693085.1). Taxonomy (NCBI): domain Eukaryota; kingdom Viridiplantae; phylum Streptophyta; class Magnoliopsida; order Alismatales; family Alismataceae; genus Alisma; species Alisma plantago-aquatica. The sequence goes on along the minus strand of OY856410.1, from coordinate 565,616,948 downwards.
CCGTTAGCGATAAAGTGGGTAAGTTGTAGGAAAATATGTCTAAGAAGCACAAGAGATCTATAAAGAGGTGTGGTTGTGGATCCATGATCCGATTCACACTAGACAAGTCCTCATCCATGTGGGTTGTGACTACCTTTATTGAGGAACACAACCACGATCTTGTTGATGATGCACATCTCCATTACCTAAAGTGTAACTCATCTCTTGATGAAACTCAAAAAGATATCCTTTCTTCCATGAGCCAAGCTAACATACCTGTATCGAGACAAATTGCATTGATGGCATCCGAGTCTAGCGGCTATGAAAATCTGACATTTACCAGCAGACAAGCTCATGGACACATCAGTAGCAAGAGGAAAGAGTCGGTCAAGTACGACGTCGACATGGTCTTGGATCAGTTTGCCAAGTTTAGGGTACTCGATCAAAAATTCTTCTATACATACCAAAACGATCCTGATTGTTGCTTGACTCATCTGTTTTGGGCTGATCCTATTTCTATTGAAGACTGTAGGTTGTTTAGCAATGCGATTGTTTTTGAAACCACCTACCGAACCAACAAGTATTCAATGGTTTTTGGAATGTTTGGTGGTGTTGATCACCATCATAAGACGGTCTTGTTTGCTTCAGCTCTTATGTTTGACGAGAAGTATGAGTCATTTGTCTGGGTTTTCAAGCAGTATCTACTTTGTTTTGGCAAAGAGGCGATGTCCATCATAATCGATCAAGACCCGACTATGAATGTTGCTATCCTTACTATTTTTCCAAATTGCAAGCATCACTTCTGCAGCTGGCACATCCTACAAAAGTTTCCCTCTAAGCTTGGTGGTCTTCCTAACAAGGACTAGATCATAAGCTCCTTGAATGATTGCGTGTGTAATGTGGATGATGTCGGTATATTTGAAGAGAGGTGGGATTCTGTTGTTGAGGAGTATGATCTGTCTTCCTTCTTTGCGGGCACGAGGACAACACAGAGGAGCGAGAGTTTGAATGCATTCATTAGAAGCCATGTGAATAGTAGGAAGACTCTCTTTGAACTTGTATGTTCATTGGAGAATGCGTACTCTCATGTACGGGAGGTTGAAAATTTCAAAGACTTTGAAGATGAGTATAGTAATCTCCCTTTGTCATCACTGTGGCCTCTGGAGGAGCAGATGAGAGGTATATACACCAAGTCAATCTTTAAGATCTTTCAGAGTGAGGTTCATCAAAGAATGATCTACAATGTAAAGGAAGCTTCATAAGAAGGTGTGTTTGAAGTGTATCGTGTCAGTGGCCTTGGATCTGCCCACATCTTGAAGAAATAGTCATCGAGTGAGATTGTTTCTTGCAACTGTTGCATGTTGGAATTCAAAGGTATCCCTTGCAGGCACATCCTGTCTTATTTGAAGAGTCGTGACTTTTGCACTCTTCCCAAGCCATACATACTTAAGAGGTGGACCAAAGGGTTCAGAGAACATCCTTTGATTTTTGGCAAAGTGTCAGATAGTCAACCATCCACTGGGAGGACTCTTAAGCTTGTTTCTACCTGCAATTCAATTGTGAACACAGTGTGTAGGAACAATGATGTAGATCTTTGCCATGAAAAATTGCTAGCCTTGTGAAAGGAGTTGTTAGAATTGGATCTCACTGATACTGGTGTAGATGAAGGTGCTGGTGTAACTTCTTCAAATACAACTTCTTCTTCGGTTGTCAAGTTTCATATCCCCAATATTTGCAAAACTAAGGGGAGACCCAAATCCACGGATGCAAGGTTTAAATCTGGATTTGAGATTGCCCAGTCTAAAAGAGAGAGGCAGTGCATGAATTGCTTAGGGTTTGGTGTTAACCATGACAATAGGAACTGTCCTAAGAAGTAGTCCATTCTACAGTGATGCTCTTTCTGGACTATCTGTTGTTGCTGTTTACTGCTCAATGACTATATCTGGTACTGCTTGTGTTGTTTGTTTGTATTTGATGTTTATATTTGTTATCTTATCCTGCTGCTGATCTATTCTGTTCTTCTCTTCCAGCTCCTGGTGCTGCTCGCTAAGCTTTATTTTCTGCTACTGCTATTGATTGTGGGGAGCATCCTGGTGCTGCTTATTGTGGTTTTGTTTGTTCTTTTATCATGTGATTGGGAGCTGTTGCTGCTATTGCAATTCATGGATATGTGCTACTGCTAATGGTCTTGTGATGTGCTGCTGTTGCTACTGCTGTTGATGGTTATGTGCTACTGCTACTTCTAGTGTGATGAGATACTGCTACTACTGCTGTTAAGATCATTCTTGTTTTGTTGATTGGGAGTTGCTGCTACTATTTCTACTGCTCGTGTTCTGGTGTTGTTTCTACTGCTATTGATGTATATGTGGTTCTATCTTTTTTAGTGGAGTTTGTAGTTGATTAATGCGTCAGTGAGGCATGTTAAAATCTGTAATGGGTTGTTCTTTTTGTGTAGTTTTGTGAAAGTGATTTTGTAACCTTCTATGTACTTCACTTGTTTTTGTAATCTAATCTTTGTGTTACCTTGTGCTCCAGCAGCTGTATGTATACTCTGAATATGTTACAAAGAATATGTTCTGATCAGTTGTTATTCTTTTTGAAGAATATGTGTTTGTCTTTGTGTGCAATGGATACTCTTAGTGTTGTCACATTCACTCTTACAAAGTATAAGAGTAACTGATTTTGAATCATTGTGTTTCTTTTCTAGGCTATCACAGTTACTCTTATTGCTGTTAGAGTTACTTGTAGTGCTCGTTCAGTTACTCACAGGGTTGTCACAGTTACTCGTAGTGCTTTTTCAGTTACTCATATTGTTTTTACTATTACTCTAACTTCTATTTGAGTTACTCGTAGTGCTCATTCAGTTACTCGCATTGTTGTCATAGTTACTCGTAGTGTTTCACAGTTGCTCGCAATAGTTTTTCAGTTACTCGTAGGGTTTTTTAGTTACTCGCAGGGTTTTTTCAGTTACTCACATGGTTTTTTTAGTTACTCGCAGTGTTTGTTCAGTTACTCGCAGGGTTGTGACAGTTACTCGCAGTGTTTGTTCAGTTACTCGCAGGTTTGTGACAGTTACTCACAGTGTTTGTTCAGTTACTCAACCATTACTTGCAGTGTTCAGTTACTCACAGGCTTGTTTCAGTTACTCACAGGCTTTTTTCAGTTACTCGCATTGTTTGTTCAGTTACTCACATGGTTGTGACAGTTACTCACAGTGTTTTCACAGTTACTCTAACTGCTATTACAATTACTCACAGGGTTTTTTCAGTTACTCGCATTATTGTCACAGTTACTCGCAGTATTGTCACAGTTACTCACAATGTTTTTTCAGTTACTCGTAGTCCTTTTTCAGTTACTCACAGTGTTTTTTCAGTTACTCTAGGGTTGTGACAGTTACTCGTAGGGTTTTTTTAGTTACTCAAACATTACTCTCAGTTACTCAAGAATTAATTTCAGTTACTCAAGCATTACTTTTCAGTTACTCAAGCATTCTGTTACTTTCAGTTTAGTTACTCGCATGGTTGTCCCACATATACTCCTCATATTCTTCATCAATATAAAATAAACTATTGTAGTAGCTAGCACTTGAGGCGATTGTAGTATGGAGATAACATGATAGTGCAATAGAGTGTTGGATCAAGAGTTTGGTGATGGAGTGTGATATCGACATCTAAAAAATAAAATGTTTCCCATAATAAATTTTAAATAAAAGTTTGAACACATTATAATAATAATTTCATCATCATCATTGATTTTTTTAAACAAGAGTTCAAAAGTAAAAAGTTCCAAAGTATTAGATATTGCAGCTAGAGATTGAGGGGAAAAGATGTACACGCAATTACCATCAAAATCAGCACCAAAAGGTACACAAATCTATGGATTAATTTTCATCATAATCATCATCATCATCATCCTGATTGATGATGATTGATGATGATGATAATGATGATGTTCATGATGATGATGATGATGATGATGATGATGATGATGATGATGATGATGATGATGATGATGATGATGGTGATGGTGATGATGATGCAATCATCATCATCAATCATAATAATCATCACCACCACCACCTCCATCATCATCATCACCATCACCATCATCATCAAGCATCAACACCATCACCATCATTATGGTGGTAGTGGTGGTGATTGCATCATCATCATCACCATCATGATTGGTGACCTGATGGTGATGATCGATGATGATGATGGTGTATTGATGATGATGATGCAATCATCATCATCTATCATCATCATCACCATAATCAACATAATCATCATCACCATCACCATCACCATCACCATCACCATCACCATCACCATCACCATCACCATCCCCATCACCATAACCATCACCATCACCATCCCCATCACCATAACCATCACCATCATCATAATCATCATTATCATCATGATCACCATCATCATCAATCATCATCACCATCACCATCATCATGGTGATGAAGATGATAGATGATGATGATCATCATCATGGTGATGATGATGATGATGATGATGGTGATGATGATTTATGATGATGATTTTGATGGTGATGGTGATGATGATGATGATGATGATGATATTTGATGATGATTGATGATAATGATAGCATCATCATCATCACCATCATGATTTGTGATCTAATGGTGAGGATCGATGATGATGGTGTATTGACGATCATGATGATGATGATTGATGGTGATGAGAATGATGATTGATGATGGTGATTGCATCATAATCACCATCATCAACATGAACACCATCATCATCATCACCATCAATCATCATCATCATCATCATCACCATTATGATTGCTGATCTGATGGAGATGATGATGATGATTAATGATGATGATGATGATGGTGTATTGATAATGATGTGGTAATAATAGATTGAACCCCAAACCCTAAGGATTCATTTATTGAGACTAAGAAAACCATTTCAATAAAAAAATGGCATTAATAAAAAATGCATATAAGTGGTCCAAGGCATCAAGCTATGAGAATACAAGATTCTCAATAAAAAAACGATCATGAAAACATTTCAAATATGACCAAGAAATATAGGGACAAGGAGGAAGAGAAGGAAAGAAAACATGAGGAGGAGAGAAAACCTACACTGGTCGAGGAGGAAGAGGAGACTGCTAAGGCGAGGAGTAGTAGCTCGGGGGAAGAAGCAGAGGAGGAGGAAGTGTGAGGGTAGTAATACCACAGTAAAGCAGTAGCTCGGTGGCAAAAATAGTTCAAAGGTGATCTACATCAACAACGGAGGCTAATTGGAGGCGTCGACATCTTGGTGGAGGAGAGTCGGTGGCATAGGCATCTTGGTGGAGGAGAACTGACAACTGTGGTAGCGACAGAAGGATAGGACCAGGAGGAGTAGTGGCAGAGAGGAGGCAGTGGTGGAGAGGAGGCACCAGCATGGAGGAGGTGGAGGTGGAGGTGGAGAGGACAAGGAAGGAGCAGTGGTGGAGAGGAGGCAGTGGTAGAGAGGAGGCACTGAGGAGGAGCTGGAGGTAGAGGAGTAGTCATTCGTGTGAGGAGGAACAAAAGACAGAGTAGTAAGAGAGGAATCAGTGGAGAAAGTTTCCATAGAAACATGGGGTAGGGTAATGAGGAGGGCAAGGGTTTAGCAGGGTTAAGTAATCTATACACTGTCAGTTTGTTATAAAGAAACTGACGACAAAGGTCAACTGATTTCCCACTGGCCAGATGGTGTGTGCATATATTTCTCCTGGCGATTGCGCTGAAAAAACCCGACAGTATAGGGTTTTTGAAGGAAAATGAAATGCTCATAAAAATTTTGCGTGAAATTCTAATTATACGGGTGATATATAGCTTTAGTTGTTTTCAGAACAGCCCTATGGAAAAAAGAAAGTGCAACTCACATTTTTCTGGTGGGAAACCTGTGATGGTTTCCTACCTAGAACTGATGTGAAAAATAACACCGTCGGTCGCATGCAAAAATATACATGATGATGTATCCCCATTTTGTAGTAGTGATTGTGATATATGACCTCAATACATGCCTCCTTGTTTTTTTTAATTGGCCATTAAACATTTCCATTTTATTTTATTTTCATGTGAAAATGTGTTTGTGTATTAAGGAAGCAATTTTGTAATTTGGTTACTCTATGACTTTTGGATTGGAAGTGATTAACGTATAAAGAAACTTTTTTGAGGAAAGAATTTGGATGATTTCAAACATGTTTTTTATTGATTTATCAAAGACAAAGTATGAGGAGACTAGTTTCTCTTTAATATATAACAATTTGTTATTTGATAATGATAGATGTGGGAAAGATCATTCACAATAGTTGTATAGGGTGGTTTAGGGAACAATCTAATCAAATAACACATGATCCTAAATCTCAAGAGTATATTTGACATGACTATATGTTTCCTATATAAACGATTTGTTGAGTTTGATGCTTCCCTATAGCAGATTCCCTTTTCCATCACTTAGTGAGCGCACATCACTACCACATGTACTTAAGGAAGGTGAGGGCAAAGAATTATATGCACTATCATACCAAATAATAAACACCCATCAAGTTCACTAGATCAGTGTAGTGTCCAGTATATGGTTAGGGGACAACATGGGAACTAAGGGTGTAAACCTTGTTTCCCTCATCTCTAGTGTCCAGTATATGGTTAGGGGACTACATGGGAACTGAGGGTGTAAACCTTGTTTCCCTCATCACCCCTTACATTCACAACTCTAGAGTCCCAACAATTGAGGTAGGGCCTTAGGGTGGCATGCATCCTCTTCCTTCCTTTGATTGGTTTTGTTTTTACAAATGTCATAAAAGGAACGAGACTTCGACACTCAATTTTACAAAAAAAATAGGGGATGAAGTCTTATGTTGGGTGATTGCAAAAAGGGGCACTTCATTAAGGCTATGTAAGTGTATCCTCAGTAGTAGGTTTGATGTGAGCATGGTTGCTTAGGATAGGTCTCCTAGTCAGATAGCCTAAAGGCAGATATCCATTAAATAAATCCTTAAATTTACCCTACTACCACAAAACTATAGAAAGTAACAGAATACTCTGACTAATACAAACATATATATTGTTTTGATCAGGATAATGTGATATTTAACTATTATACACAATGTTGAATTTTTGAATCTATTTATAGCATGATGTGTCTAAATTGATTTGCATATATTGTTTATCAATGTAAGGATAATAATATTGCATGAATATGCTAGAGATTAATTATTGGAAATGAATCCCATTTACCATGATGTTGATATTAAATGATTTCTACCTCTTACATTGATTCTTTTAGAAAATTTACATGTAATGGATCTACAAAAACAATGGTATGGATTTCAACCCTAATTGATGTCCTTTATGATAACAAATGATTAACCATGAGATAAGATATGGGTTTGTATAATCATATATGATTATGAATAGTAACTAAATTTTATTAATCTTACATATCATGAATATGATATTGTTGTAGCTTATGTCATGACCAGGTTTGGATGAGTGGTGTGACTCAATATTGATAAAAATCTGAAATAAGGTAAGTGGACCATCTTCCTTGGTGATTTTCTAGTTCATTAGGACTATAAGAATGATATTTTACCACCACAAAATGTTTCCTATATATTAGTGTACTCCTTGTCATAACATATTGTTTCAACGAGTTGTTCTCCATGGATATCTTTTTGAATTTGTATATCTGTTCTTGCAAATTTTAAACATAAAAAAACTACTTACATTATAAAAGTAATAGTTTGTCCTTCTTTGATTAGAAGTAGGCATGCCTTATTGCACATGTGATTCTCCATCTTTAGCGGGAATGTATTGTGGCACATGTGATTTCCCTTCATTAATTTGAAGTGGATATGCCTTATGGCACATACAACTGTTCTTCTTTTGTTAGAATAAGCCACAACATATTTCACATGTGATTTCCCTTCATTGACTAGAACTGGCCTTGTCGTATGGCTTTTGTTATTCTCCTACTTTGATTAGAAGTAGTCATGCCTTAATGTACATGTGATATCCCTACTATGATTTGTAATTTCCTTGTGGCATCTAAATATAATGGAATAAGATATGACTAAAAGATGAGTTTTACATATTGAAAATATTTATTAAATATTGAGTTATTTTCTTCTTATTATAAATATTGCAAAGTTACATTTTGATATTGTACTATTATACTTCTTTTAAGTAGCAATGTCCTTTACAGCTACCACATACTCAACACCTGTAGGATGGCCTTTTCCCCTATTTATGGATTTGAGATCAGATATATCATGGAAGCATGGATGGAGTCATAAATATTATGAGCAAATGTTCGGTGTAATCTGTTACAAAATCATGGAAGATATTGTACATGTTCAATTACAATTTACTATGGATATGTAATTGTGTATTGAATAAAATTTGTGGGACTCGTTCATGCATATATATGGCTTATATTTAATACCCACGCAGGTAGTTACCCGCTCCAAAGATAGTTACTTTTTCTACTTTTCTTACTTTACATGTGTATATGGTTACATTACCTTCCAAATAGATGCATTACATGCATAGTAGTTATAGTTGTTACATATACTGTAACATATGGGCCCACTGCCCAAAGCTCAAGTACAGTTTCATGAAATACAATTGGTCCCACTGACCACTACTAGCCTTAACTCCACATTTTGTCCTCAATCACATGCAAGCCAGGATGAACTTCTCAACTGGTCACCCATCCTAGTACTACTCTAGGTCGAGCACACTTAACAAAAGAGTTATTAGTGATGTGCTCTCTAAAAAGGAGGTGCACCTTAGTGATATTGGTAGTCCAATCATTCCTTTTAAGAGCATTTTGTCTGAGGCCACAAATCTTGGAATGCTAAAATCTCCCCCACGTAGACTCTTGACGTCCTCATCAAGGCTCATCCATACTGCCTCATCATCACTTTCCAATTTTAGTACAGACTCAGAATGGCCCATTGACACCCATCTCCCATCCATGTCTACCAACGCAAGGGCAACTCCATCTCGCCTCAACGGATAGCCTTTTACAACTTGCTTGGATCACACGGCTAAAGACTAACATGCCACATGCCCATGTGGGCCCCACCTACTACAGGAGAATTGCCTCTGATACCATTTGTAATATGAGGGCCCACTACCCAAAGCTCAAGTAGAGTTTCAAGAATGACGACCGACTCCACTGATCACCACTAACCTTAATTACACATTTTGTCCTCACTCACGCGCAAGCTAGGATCAACATCCTGATTGGTCACCCATCCTAGTACTACTCTGATCCGAGCAAGCTCAACCACAAAGTTGTTTAGTTATGGGATCCTTGAAAAGGGGGTGCACCGTGGTGATATGGGTAGTACAATTATTCATTTTAAGATCATTCTATCTAAGGCCTCAAATGCTGGAGTGTCACAATAAATGTTATATCCTCAATTTTGGTAGTATTGAATTACACAAAGATAAAGTAAGAAATGATAAGTAAATTTCCCAAGGATAATAGTGAAATAAAAATGTTATCTAGTTTGTGGTATGAGTGCAAACCATGGCCCAAGATTGTCCCATGAGACTATCTGCTTTGCAAATAGGTCCATGTGGCACAAATTAAAGAAATCAAAGGAGTTAGCCCATAAATAAAAGATGGTGGTTTTATGAGATATTGGACGACCCATATCTGAGAAATTGTCACATACCATCTTCTTGGATGACTAGTCAAATTTTGAGGACAAAATTCCTATAGAACATAAAGGATTTTATAACTTGGTTTTTTTGATGTTTTATATTTATTTGCAAATAATGTAATATTAATAACACGTTAGAAAGATGATTCTTTATTTGTCTTAAAATTGTGGTTTAAAAGTGCAAATACTCTATATGAGATGGATTTTGCACAGTTCACTGTTGTCAATAAACCATTAATATGATTTGGATAAAGGAGAGGAAAATCCAATAATAAAGAAATTACTAAAGGTAATTCATAATGGGTGTTTTAAATATGGAATTGTGTGTAATAATATAGAAAGAGAGTTTTTGTGCATAAATTAAGGATAGGGATTTTTTGGATCACTGGATAATTGAAATATTCAATAATGTGCAAGTTGCCAAAAGAAAATAAAATATTTGGTGTTTTAGATAACAAAAAGAGTAATCATCTAGCCAGTTTGGCAACACATGTTTTGCGACATCAATTGATATTGTTTTGATTTAACCTTTGTATACTTAAAAATAATAATGAAAAGTAAGAGTTCTAGAAGTTGAGGGGAAAAGGGATATTCTATGAGATAGGTATGGCTTTAATCAATGTTTAAAAGAAGTAAGTTCTGTGTGGGAAAGACATCTAAATAAATCCCAACATATTAGATATAGATTGGAAAAGACTTTATGAGTTTCCTTGAAGCAAGGATTATTGATTTCAGAATATATCAAAAAGAGAAAAGGAAAAATATAGACCCCAAGCCAACAAGGAATGTATATAGAATACGAGTCATATATAGGGTGACAAGACTATTAGTCTACTGGGAAACCCCTTTTTGGCTTGGGGTCTAGATTATTCCTTGTCTCTTTTTGATATATTCTGAAATCAATAATCATTTCTTCAACAACACTCATAAGTATTTTCCAATCTATATCTAATATGTTGGGATTTATTTATATATCTTTCCTACATAGAACTTTCTTCTTTTAAACATTTTGTTATGCCATACCTATCTCATAGAATATCCCTTTTCCCCTCAATTTCTAGAAGACTCTTCCTATTCATTATTATTTTTAAGTATACAAAGGTTAAATCAAAATAAAAGCCAATAACCACTAAATAAATAACCAAGTAGAGAACATTGTTAGCGAAGAAGACAACATAATTCCATTAAGCAACCTTGAGATGATTACAAGGATTTTCATTCTCTCACAATCTCGTGCCCACAATAGAATCATGTAACCCACTCTCGTCTCTACCCTCTTTGGCTATCTTTTGTGGCTTCTCCTTTTTTGCACATAATGTTGGCACACAATATTTTCCATGTTGGCACACCCAAAGTTACACACATTAGAACCCACACACATTGGCGCACCATATTCCATTAGTGTCTACTCCTATTTATAAAGACAGGACAACTCCCGCTAAGATAGTACGAGAGGATACAACTATTTCATATGGATTAGGAAATGATAATAGATAAGGAGGAGGAAAATATGTCTTGGATTCCAAATCAAACATTAAATTTGCACTTTTCTAATATTGTTAGATATTATTTCTTATCCACTTAGGATAAGAGATAAAATCCTAACAATCTCCACCTTGTATCTTATTTTCTGAAGTTGTTATGCCAAGAAGTCTACTCTCATTCTTATTATATGCTTTCTCACTTGGAAGCTGCTTCTATTTCTAAAAGTGTATCACCATGTACACCTATATGGAGTGTGTGTCTAGGCTTGGCTATCCAGACCCTTCATGTGAGAGCTCCTTGTATTGTATAGTTTGAGAAATTGTATCACCTCCACTTGTGGTTGGAAGAACTACATCCTTCTCACCTTTGGCCCCTATTTCATAGGTTTGTTTTATTTTAGACGTGCCCACTTGAAGACACCACGTGGTCGGTCCAACCATGACTTCCTCTTTCCAACAATGGACAACTTCACCTATGCACCTATAGAAACTTGCAGTCAAGTTTGTAGTCTCACACTAGATTTCCACTACGAGTTGAATACATGTATCACTCTTTGGGTTCATGAGGCCCGCCACCCATGCCACTACTTCATCTACGCCTCCATTGTTGGTAGACCTCTCGTCAACTTCTCCTCTTTTGGATATAGAAAATCCAAACAGTCAATAGAACTAGGTAGCATCCATATCCACTTTCCCCTTGCAAGTAAATAATAGGACTCCACCTCGCGTCGATATTTTACAACACGTGGATCACACCCTCAATGTTGCATCAAGATTTTTTACCAGATGGCCTCCATAGGTAGTTTTTAACGTCATCACACTTTTTATGTGCCTACCATGCTTTTTGATCGTCTTTCATGATCCCTTATGTGATACTACATGAAGAATCATTTAATATTGTAGAATCTTCAAGTCCAAGAAAAACACCACACGAGATATAGCCCAAGCATGTACAACAAAAGTTATGACAGTCCAAGTCGATAAAGTCAATAACCACCAAATAAACAACTAAGTAGAGAACATTGTTGGTGACAAAGATCACAAATTCTATTAAGCAACCTCAAGAAGATTACAAGGATCACTCCCTCACAATCCCGTGCCCACAATAGAATCATGTAACCCACTCTCATTCTCTCCCCTCTTTGACTATCTTTTATGACTTCTCCTTTTTGGCCCATAATGTTGGCACTCAATGTTGTTCCATGTTGGTACACCCAAAGTTATCACACATTGGAACCGACACACATCCACACACCATATTCCATCAGTGACTACCCCTATTTTTATAGATAGGATGATATTAAAACCACATTTATATCATGAGATTCTACAAAACTCTAAGTATTTGCTGCTTGCTTCAATCACAATGCAACCAAATAGTTCACAAGCATGAGAGAGGTGGTTCACATGTAAAAATTCAAGATTGAGATCATTTAGCAATAAACTAAGATATTTCACTTGCATTTGTCAAAGGTCATCATTTTCAATCCAAAAAATAGAGATTGGGTCAAAACACACTTTTTAGGCAAGAAGTTCTAAACTTGGGCAAAACTGCCCAAAACGGTGCCAAATTACCTTCAATCACACCTAGACTTACATTATGGAACATAAAGCATTAAACAAGAAAATCCTAAATAAAACATGCAAAAATTACAAAAAACTACATGATATGCAATGCATGACAAAAGAGAAATTTTTTTTTGAAACATTATGCAAAAATTGATAGAAAGTAAACTACATGACATGTAAGTATGTTGAGCAGGTAAATGGTAGGTAAAACTAATCTAGATAGCATGAGCAAGAAAACCAAACTAATTGGTAGGTGAAATGCAAAATGAGTGAAATGATAAAGAGGGCATACTGCCCTACCACTCCAAACTTTTAAATCATTTTGTCCTCAGCATGACACTAAAGTCTAGGAGTGATATGGAAGATTATTACTGTGGTGGTTGTGTTGGTGCTCCTACATATGGTGGCATGGTCATTATGGGTAACATAACCATGTTGGCTGGCTAGCTACATGACCGTGCTGGGCCACACAACCATGGTGTCTGGCTGGTCACACGTTCGTGATGCCTTGCATGATCGTTCTGGTATGCAATTGCTTTCCTTGAATTTCATTAATTCTCCTATTGATATGAGTATATCACCACGGCCATTCCATGGTATCATCATGACTGTGATGAGTACTACAGCAGGTCATTTCAACTTGAACTATATCAAAACACTGAATCTTTGATCAAATGTGATATTGCATAGATTTTTTGTCTAAATTTCATCTAACTTCTCTCATTTCAACTAGTTTTCACCTGCACATCTTAAAACCAAACAAAAATTGTTAAAAAATGTGTGTGTGTTTTCTTGGAAAAGTGTAAAAATAACCAAAAGTATCAAAAATGGAAGGTTGGGTGACAAAATTCCAAACCTATGTGGGTTGCCTCCCACAAGTGTTAAGTTTCATGCCTTCAGCTGGGCTTCTTGGAGATTCTTGTATCATTCACCCACTTGGAGTTCTCATGTGCCCATCCTTACAATAAATACTTCTCTCATTTGTACTCAACCTATTCTCCTCATCCCTTTGATCCCCAAATTTTTCATCAAATCTTTCATCCAGATATCCTCCTCTCAAATGACCAATCAGACTCTTGAAGTGACCATGTCCAATATCTTGATCTCAAACTTGCTGGTTTAAGGACTTTATATGTTGATCTTTATCTTCATGTCCATGAAAGAGACTATCATTACACCACTGTGAACATGTATCTCAGCATCATTTGTAGATAAGAATGGTCTTCCCAAGAAGATGGGGATCTTCCTATCATCCGGATACATGTTAAGAACAATGACATCAGCTGGGAAAATTGCTCCCCTTTCCTTGTCAATCATCACCAAAACATCATCCACTCTACCTCTAGGCACTTTGATCGAGAAGTCAACCAATTGGATGCAATGAGCCGGTTTCAATTTGCCTAAACTCAGCTCAACATAGACACTATATGGAATCAAATTCACACTAGATCCCAAATCAATTAGGGATATGTCTATACAATGTCCCCCAATGTAGCTAGGTATAAGTGGGGCTCTTGGGTCTTTCCTCTTCATGGGAAGTGAGTGTTTTAGGATTGAGCTCACTTATTTGGTCAACTTGACACTCTTTGGTATTCTCCTCATTGACCTTTTATTCATAGTGCATAAGTTCTTCAGAAACTTGGCATATGACGGGATCTGCTTGATATCATCCAACAATGGAATGTTGACCTTCACTTGGCAGAACACCTCAAGAATGTCAACATTGTGCTTTTGTCTCCTCCTTACTTCCGGTGGCTCATCTAATGCTTTAGTGAATGGTGGCTTACTAGTTTTGGCCTTACTTGAATCAACATGAGGTGGAACACTAGGGATGGTAGAACCTGCAAAAGGAGTGTGTAGTGGAGCACATGGTATCACAACTCAACAGGAGGTATCATAGAATCATCTTAGGCAATCTCAATCACAGTATCACCACTTGGTTGCCTTTTCTTTGCTTTATCAACCTTTCTTTGACTTATAGGCTGCTAACGAGTATTCCCACTCCTTAGAATTGTCACAACACTACCTTGCTCATGGTGGAGAGGGGGAGCATGTTGTGGTTGTGGAGGAGGTGGAGATTGTACTTGGTATTAAAATTGAGGTGGAGGGGTGAATTGAGGTTGGAAGCTGAATTGTTGAGAAAGTTGTGGTGATGGATGGGGAGGAGGAGTGTAAGGTTTTAGATGGCCTTGGAAGTGGTATATGGGCTGCACTTGCATGGGAGGTGGACTATAGAAATCTTGTGAAGAAGGCATTGGTCCACTTGCTTCATTGAAACTCAAGATGGGTTTTGAAAAGAATTTTTCTTCTTAGAGAGAAATTATGGAAGATAGCTTCTCTATCCTTTCCTCAATCCTTGTGACATTCTTTTGCACATCATCAAAACTTTTCAACCTGGAGAGAACCTCTTCCTCAAATATTGAGTTGTATCTTGGGCTTTGTGGTTCCTGGTAGCTATAGGAGTGAGGTGTTTTCTTTTCTTTACCATAGAACTCAATAGAATAGACCGAGTGACAGGGAACATTTGTCACTTGGTTCTTCATGAAGCTCACCATGTCACCATGAATATTCATCACTTGTTGACTTGAATCACCATGAATTGGAGATATCACACCAAAGGCACGGTATCCTCATTCATCATGCTAGAAGATCGGATTCATGAACCTTCTGCCAGCTGCTCATACAATGGCCATATCTCCTCATGTGGCATGAAAACTCCTTCACAAGAAGAATCTACTAAAGCTTGACCCTTTAGAGATAGACCGGAGTAAAAGGACTGAACTAGATGCCACAAAGAGATCTCATGGTGCGGTCACTCTCTCAACATCTTCTTAAATCTCTCCCAAGCATTGTGAAACTTCTCGTTGCCTATTTGATTGAAATTCACTATGGAACACCACATTTGTATCAACCTTGCAATGGAGTAGAATTGCCTTAAGAAAGGCATTTTTTATCTCTTCCCAGCTCATGATGTCCCTCCTTAGATCACACTAATCTTTGGTTTGTCTCTGCGGGCGAATGAGAACAAGGTCAATCAGATTGTGTCATCATTATCTGTTAGCATCCTGAAGGTGGATCATACTTCAAGAAAGGATTCCAAGTTCTTGTAGGGGTTCTCTCTCTCTAAGCCATAGAAGATGGGAATGAGCGCAAGTAGGCCTGGAGGGATGGATAATTTCTCCCTTGGCATTTGATCAACACTGCTAGCAATTGACAATTTGTAGTTGATAGGCATGAAGTAATCTTGAACCAAGAGCAACTGTCAATTCATCCCTTATGCCCTCAGGGATGAACTTGCATTCCTTCCTCTACTAATGAACTAATCGCCATTAATAGAAATTGGTAAGTAAACATAACAATAATCAATATCGATTTCTCTAAGAGTTGAATTTTACCATTTTTGCAGTCGCCTCAGCAGTTGTGGGCTTGGTTATATCTCCTTTCTTGTTTTTCCTCCCAGCTATCCACATAGCATGGTGAGGTAGAGGTGTGGGACCAATAGTAGAGGACTCTACAATATCTTGAGTAGCAGCAGACTGAGTAGTAGCTCAGCCTATAGTCTTTGGCGAATGCTTGCATAACCTTTTGGACCCATCGTGTGGTCAGGAACATTTAGTGCACGCCTTGCTCTTTGAGCATTGCTGATAGCCTTGTTTGTAAGCACATTGATTTGGTTAGTAACACTAAAGGTTAATATTGAATAGGTGAATACATAAGAATGTATATTAATTAAATTAGGAGTGGCGCTTAATACCTTGAATTCATTAGTTTTTCTTTTGGTAACAAACTCCTCCCAGTCATTGGGGTCCAGGTAGTTCCATTGCTCAGTGGGTGGCTTCTTCCTCTTCTCAACATCTCATATGTAATCTCAGGTGAGATTTGTCCTATAGTTCCTTAGGACCCTCCCACAGAGTTGCATCATGCATTTACAATGCAACTTTTCATCTAGTTCAAATATACTCTAAAAAATAGAATTGCTATTAACTAGTATCCTAAAAATTAGTAATCTACAAAATAGAATTGCAAATAATAATAACTCATGCATGGTTCCTTCCATACTAAGTCTTTCTTCCCCTTAGGAACTTTATGTCAAGATTCTACATTAGGACTACAATGGATATGAGTAAGAACCCCAAGATATGAAATAAACGAGTTGCGGTTCACTCCAACTGGATTTCCTGCATGATCAAAATCCACAGCCAGTTTGGGTCCATTGCCCCTTTGTTGTAGTAACTTGTTCATCATAGTGATGCCAGTCACTTTTTCAATTTTTTTTGCTTCTCATCAAGTGCCCCAAGTTCTTCAGGGGGTACATCATCAACCTAAAATTTGACAAAATAAACACACTTACATGATATAACTATAAATGGACATATAGATAGAAATATAGGATATATTTTTAAAACTTACATTGTGAGGCGACGCATTGTATCCTCACCCTCATGGTAATCATCATCACAGTCATCATGCTCATGCTCAGCCATCTAAAAGTGTCATTAAAAAATCAAAAATTTAGCATTTGACATAACTAGAAAATAATAAAATATTGTAAAGTTCACATTTAGAAAAATAAAACATATAAAAAATATAAACATGCATGCCTCTAATATTGCAATCATTTATCAATTAAAAATCCTTCATTGTGATCTCCGCACACATACAAGTCATCATTAGCTTAAATATTTGGTGGTGTTGGCAACCCAAATGAGAATGGACTGGAGTCACAACCAAACAAAAGAAAACAAGTTAGCAAACCAATATGCACAAAGATTACAAAGAATAAAGAATAAATGATAGCAATGATGAGGGTAGTAGGACAAGATCAAAGCAAAACTAACTATTTAGGTTGAGTGTCTTTACTCCCTGACAAGAGTGCTAGAGAGCTTGGTGTGATTCTGCTAATAGTGTTACACACTACTCAATTGGAATTTGAATAGATGCACCACCACAAGCAAACAACACACGGGTGGATTAACTTTCCAAATTTATAAATACCTAAACCTACCCACCTACTTCTACTAAAAATACTACACCTTCAAGGGCATAGGGACGTGTCATAGTATAGGAGGGCGGAAAGTATAGGTTCAATCCACATGGAGAAAAGGGGGCACTAGAGCTTGGTTAGTTTTTGGACTAGGTTCCTACTGTGGAGTCTAGGGTTTAAGGGTTTGAAGGTTTTTTGTATTGATTGCACTAAATCAAGCAAGAAAGCAAGTAAAGGACAGCAAGCAAGAACAAAACCTAAGTTAACCCAAGATAGTTAATTCTAATGAACAAGAAAAGACTAGGAAAGGAAAGAAAAGAACAATCTACACTAAGGCAAGCAAGGAAAGGTCTACACCGCACTAAGCTAGAAAACAAGGCAAAAGAGAAATTAAAGACCTAACTAGAAAGAGAAAAGCAAGAATAATGCATGAAGCTAACTAAGAAGGTAAAGGGCAAACTAAGCTAACACTAGCTAAGCAAGATGGCAATTATAGTTTTAAAGCAATAAAGGGAAATGTGGTTTATCTGGGGGATGCACTTATCAATTAGGTCAGGGTTGATATGTGAACATTATATTTTCGTTTAGATTATCAAACCAAACAACAAACTAGAGTCTAATTAATCATCCTAAACTACTAACTGGTCATAGATATGCTAGGATGTGTATAGGGTAACTAGTCCCTAACACCCCCTACTAACCTTGCAAGGCTCAATTGGGTTAGGGTTTAGGTTTAATTCAATTAGAGTATAAACAAGCCTATGTTTCTAGATTAGATGATCTTAGGATGATCAGGGGTTGAGGTTAGTAATGGGAGTGGAAGAGAGGTTTTAGGCC